>CM022396.1:29637532-30887532 GCA_011833715.1 Carcinoscorpius rotundicauda
TGAGACAAGCATTTTGCCTTAGCGCAACAAACAAGTTTGTTTTTTGAATTTTGCACAAAGCTACTCGAGAGCTATCTGTGCTAGACGTTTCTAATTTAGCAGTGTAAGACTAGAGGGAAGGCAGCTAGTCATCACCACCCACCACCAACTCTTGGGCTACTCTTTTACCAACGAATAGTGGGATTGGCTGTAACATTATAACGTCCCCACAGCTGAAAGGGCGAGTATGTTTGGCGCGAAGGGGATGCGAACCCGCGACCCACAGATTACGAGCCGCACGTCTTAACACGCTTGACCATGCCGGGCCACGCAAAAAATAAACTAGCGCCACAGCTTTCATTAACAGCGTTCTTATTAACGTTTTTCAATACTATGTTTGCTATGGCAAAGTTTACAAATAGAGAATAAAATACAAATATAAAATTAGAAACCGTAAATATTAAAAGAAACGTAGGAGATGTATTAACTGTTTGTCATGTCAGAATTATAAAAGGCGGAAAATGATATATCTACTTTTTGAAAAACTATATTAAATAACTTTTCTAAAGACGTATATATAGGATATTCCAAAAGTTTCGTCCCTTAGACCGCACACATTCAGTAAGATATTCACAAAAATAATACAATAAAACTGGCCACTGTTTAAACTTTTATATTACGTGGGTGACTTAATTTTTATTTGTTTGTTGAATTTCGTGCAAAGCTACATGAGGGATGACTGCTCTTACTATCGCTGGTTTTAAAGTGATATATCAGAGAGTGGGAAGAGAGCTAAGCTAGATTACTCTCGTTAAACCGAATAGTGGGGTTTAAGTGTTACTCTTGTCAGACCGAATCCAATACAGATGACTGAGCAAACATGTTACACAGTTGTGCCTTGAATAAAAGATTAAAACATACGATAACCATGTGAGTATATACACACTTGTTCTTCTTGTGAGGAAAAATCGTCCTCTTCCCAACAAGTAATCGGTATCTTTAACAACAGTTTATATATATATATATATATATTTTTAATCGTTGGTTACTGACTGGAAACAATTTATTTTATATAGTGCCATAAACATGTTTTCAAGCAAAACAAACAAAACTAAAAAATACACGACACATCAGCAGCTGTCCAATTTGTGGGCATAAGGAAGCAAAAAGTTAGGTTGAGGGGTAGAAATAATCAACACTTTCATATCAGTGGGAGGCATCAGAATTTTGCTCATCCAGTTTGTGTTTACAGAACATCTAGCAACTAAAAATACTAAAAATCTCTTGCTGTTTATTGAATAACAGAAAATAATTAGTCGAAAGTTTTTCGCAATAGGTTTGATGTTTGTAAGTCTAACTAACCAAACCTCGCGTTTTTCAGCTATTTCAGACTCTATTAATTTTTTTGTACTTGTATCTTAATAAAATACGAAATATTTAAATTTAGTCGGGAATTTCACAGAAACAAGTTTGGCACACTTGTGAGAGGTCATCCACACTTGCTTGATTTGACAAGTTTATCTTAATTCTTTTTACTAGTTTACAGCCAAATATGGTAAGTTACACGGCTGATTAGAGCAGCCTTCCAATAACAGCGTTTTTAACACTTAGTATCAAGAGTCGTTTTTTTATAATTTGACAGTTATTACTCAGACTGATAAGCCTAATCACTCTTTAGAAATATTCCTTCGATTCGGAGAGTCTCGTTAATAACACTGCGTAGTGAAGTGTAGCTGTAGTATAAGCGGTGATTGATTAGTCCCAGAATGATAATCAGCGTACAAGTACTCTTGATGCATTACGTGTAATTCAAATTTTCCCCATTTGCTATGCGGCGGAAGATTTCTCCAACATCTATATGTAGCCTTTATCTTCGACTTATAATTAAGGAAGGACTGAAGTGCTTTTCAGTATGTTTTTATTAATTGATGAGCTAGAAAAGTACATCATTACTGACCCGTAGGCACCCCTCCCCATTGGCTTAGCGGTAAGTCAGAAAATATTTCTAATGTTAAAAATAGCCAGTAAAGATTGCACATTGTATAGGTTTAAAAACAAAACCAATCAACCAAAAAAAAACAACAACGGAAAAGCAAAAGAACAAAAACAGCATTTGTGGGCTGTTTTAATGTTGTCACTGTAATAGCGGGTAACTTTTCATCGGAGGTGTAAGCTAATGAAGAATAACAAAAGCATGTGTGTGCGTACTGTAAAAGTGTTGGTGTTTCGAATTCTAAAATACATTTATATGCAGAGAGTATATGTATATTAAATAGATGATGGATTTTTGTATTCAATAAAGGTTCATAAGCAGATTGCAAATGGTAAATCCCGAAGTTCACGTAATGATTAAGTTAATTAGTACAATTATGTACGTTCATTACAGATAAACCAAGTTATTTCTACATCTTGCAAACCAAGTTATACACTTGTAGCAAGTTCCAGTGGGACTGTTTTGTTTGTGTACAAGATAAAATTTTACTCGACTCTTCAGCTTGTTAGCAGAACGAGTAAAAAATCAATACAAAACCACGTGGATAGAAACTGTTCTGACACGTGCACGTTGCGTGTATACTTTGTCACAATGGGTTTAAAATGATTTTTCTGAAATAAAACAACTCTCAGCACTACAAAATAGTTAGAAACTCGTGGGAAATACGAGTTTTTGTCTGTTTGTTAGTTGCGAAAATTTCTTCGTCTTTCCAAAACATCATAAAACTTTCCGGGAGCTCGTGGTAAGTCCCAGAGGGGCTCTAACAAACTGTATTCTATTCATTTTTCCAATTTTACTAGTTTCAAAGTTATTTCAGCTTTTCCTTTTGTATACTGATGCCGAATGACACACATGCACGCCGTCCCATCATTACCACGATAACAACGAAGTAAATTGGTTGACTATTGCAGATAGGCCTGGCTGGGCCAGATGGTTAAGGTACTCCACTCGTAATTTGATGGTCGCAAGTTCGATTCCTCCTCGCCCTTTCAGCCCTGGGGTCGTTATAATGAGGGTCAATTCCAGTATTTGTTGGTAAAAGAGTAGCCCAAGAGTTCGAAATCGGTGGTTGATGACTAGCTGCCTTCTCTCTAGTATTACACTGCTAAATTAGGGACGTTTAGCGCAGATAGCCTTCGTGTAGCTTTGCGCGAAATTCAAAAACCAAACCTATTACATGTTAACAGTAACACAGGCCTGCGATGGTTTTATTTTCTTAATTTTTACATGTTCTACAGTAACTTTGTACGCTGAATCTGAAAATGAAATAATTTTCTCTCCATCACATACATATTTTTTACAAAAATCACATTTACTTTTAAATAAGTAAATCATTTTCTTTGAAATCGGATCACATTTTGTTAATCTTAAAATGTTGACAACCACTGGTATAGATTTCTATTTACAAATTGGGACGTGAGTCTTATCGATCGTTCTAGAACCCAAACATAATAAAAAAAGTTAATTGTGGTAAACGAAATAATAATCTGATTTAAATAACAAATTGTTCTTCTGGATTTGTAAAAAAAATCCTTAGGTGACAGATAAAATGAATATTATTTTCGAAATCTGCGTAGCTGAATTGTAGAAAATCTGATATGAAAACCAAAATAACCTTTGAAGTTTAAATTCACAGGCCTGTATTATTGAAACTGTATTTTTATTTTCCTGAACTGGATATGTTTCCAAAGAAACACACTGATCTTAACTTTTATTTTCTTGTAGTATATTTTTCTTCTGTTTAAAAATAAGCAAATTATTCGTATATAGCTTCTGATGACTTGTAGAGATGAAATTACAGTTTAATTTTTTATTGCTTTAATACGAACATCTGTAACATCCATATATATATATCACACGGTAAAATGGTATACGTGCATATCTTTAAGCTAGTGCACTCTCCGACAGTGCTTATCCAAAAGCTTGTTAAGAGTTACCTTTGATCTTGATTGTATATTACAACCTTTGTTGTTTTTTTCAATTTAAAAGTAATACATCTCCATGAATAAGCACTAATGTAATTTATGAATTAGATAGTTTAAAACTTGAATGAAAAACACGCAAATATTTTGCTGTTAAACAAAAAAGGTATACATTAGGCGCTCACGTGAATGTATGGTAGCAGTGTAGTTTGTTTAAGATTCGCATTGGAAAGAGAGAGATGAAGAATACATTTTGTAAAAAGAAGATTTTGTTCATTAATTTTCAAGATGTAGTCATGTTGTTTTCGTATTTAACTTCGTGATGTCCACTTAATCCTCTAATCAAAACAAAAGCAATGTCATTAATTATTTTCAAGTACCATCATTACTTATATTTCATTAAAATAAGTGACAATATAGGACGGTCAGTTAAAATAAAATCAGTTGTAAATAACGGAAGTCACTGTTGAAAGATTAGAAGCTGATTTATAATTGAAAAATATTGCTTACCTGAACTCAGGTTATTGAAAGTGGGTGGTCAATGATTACTTTGCCCTCCCCACACTTATACCACATTTGATAATAATAGTTCTGAAAACAAGCGCGTGAAAAAAGAAGTAGTTCTCATATTTATTTGTTTTCGTCGTAGAGCTCTAGATATTGTAGTTTTTTATTTAAATTTCAAGATCTGTAAAGATCAGTTTCACATTTGTCTGTAGTTTCATACCACTAGATAATGCTACTTCCATTGACATTACGTTTTTCTCAGGGTATATTATTAATCTTATCTGAAATATTGTTATGTGATCTTTAGTGTTGTTTGTCTATTGTCATAGACAGTGCCCTGAAGCAATGTTTAACGCCTTTTCAAAACTAATATTATTTGTGTAATTTCAGTAGATCTAGTAAGGACTCTAAGATAGGTTTGGTTTGTTTTGAATTTCGTGCAAAGCTACATGAGGACTATCTGCGTTAGCCGTCCCTAATTTAGCAGTATAAGACTAGACGAAAGGCAGCTAGCCATCACCACCCACCGCAAACTATATGGCTACTCTTTTACCAACGAATGGTTGGATTGACAGTCAAATTGTAACGCCTCTACGGCTGAAAGGACGAGCATGTTTAGTGCGACGGGGATTCGAACCATCGACTCCCTGATTACAAATCGAGTGCCTTAACCACCTGGCCATGCCAGGCTGTAAGATAGGTTTAAAAACTTGTGAATAAAGTTTTGAACATGGAGAATCCATATTTTATATACGTTACTTGTAAAGTATACTCTTTTAGTGTACGAATTGTATTTGTAAAAAAACAGTTTGTTTTGTTTTTTTGGAATTTCACACAAAGCTACTCGAGGGCTATCTGTGCTAGCCGTCCCTAATTTAGTAGTGTAAGACTAGAGGGAAGGCAGCTAGTCATCACCACCCACCGCCAACTCTTGGACTGCTCTTTTATCAACGAATAGTGGGATTGACCGTCACATTATACACCCCCACGGCTGGGAGGGCGAGCATGTTTAGCGCGATGCGGGCGCGAACCCGCGACCCTCGGATTACGAGCGCACGCCTTAACGCGCTCGGCCATGCCAGGCCCGTAAAAAAAAACAGACAAAGAAAAGCAATTTTTCCATTTATTATATGTATAGTCAGTTTGTGTACAGTTTAAAACTGATGTAAAAATGTTTTGGTATTATTTTGAAACTTGCATATAGCAATATTATCCCACTCTCACTTAGGAAGTGTTTTTTTTTACTCACACTTTAGAATATTAACGTTTATCATCTTCTCTGAATATTTATGTAGATAATCCAGTGGCTTAAGATCCAATAATGGGAGAGACTTCATCTTATCAGGTACGGCTGGTGGTTCTTGGAGGGTCTAGAGTAGGAAAATCATCTGTCCTTAAAAGATTCTTGTTCAATACCTATTGTGAGAAGCACAGTCCTACTGTGGAGGACATGCACTATCGAGAGTTTGATCTAGGTACCCTGACTCTGAAAGTGGACTTCCTGGATACTGCTGGCGACATGCAATTTCCAGCCATGCGACGATTATCTATAGCCAACGCTCAGGCCTTTCTTCTTGTGTACAGCATAGATAGTAAGGCGTCCTTTGAAACATTAAAGAAGTGCTTTGAAGAAATTCGTGAACAGCGCACTGACTTCCAAGAAGTTCCCATTGTTGTTGTTGGGAACAAAATGGACGTATCTAGCGACCGTCGGGAACTACTGAAGGAAGATGTGGCTGAGTGGGTTTTTTGTGAACTTCCTCGACTTCGAGTTAAAGTCGTGGAATGTTCAGCAAAAGAGAGCATGAACATCAAAGAGCTCTTTCGCTCTTTCCTCATTCTTGCTAAAATTCCACTTCCGTCAGATTCATCGAGCTTGTATCGTCGCTCAAGTGCACATGCATCAAGTGGAAAAGCGAGAGGCACGGAAGATGGGTCTCAAAAAAGTGAACCGCGCAGTCGCAGTCTGATCCGTCGTGTCAGCAAGAAAGTATCGAGAAAACGAGAGTCTGCTAACAGTGACAATGAAACAAACGACTGTATTCTCTCATGAGCATACAGCCGCTAATTACTTTTGAATTCTTTTATATGTTGTCTCTCGAATGATGTTATTTATTATGTAATTTCTATTCTTTTGCTCGATCCCATTCTAGATCTGACCCGCGCGCCCCCTTCTAACGGGAATACCTGATTCTGTTTTCTGGCGAAACAAAACTGGAACTAGGTGAGTTACGGGAAAACGACAAGACACATATCAAAATATAAACCACTGTTATTAATGTCCATAAGGCTCTAATTGTTCACTGTTATATTACGGAAATCACTTATTGCATAAAAAATATCAATTTTCACTTTGAATACACTTTTAAATCAATCGTATTAATTTTATTAGTGAAATTCTAAAGTTTTGAAAGCTTAATAGATATATTTTCTCTTTTTTGTGATGAGAATTATATTTTAACTTACACAGAGCTCAAAATTTTTGAAAAAACAGCAAGGACCTGATATCAAGAAAACAATAAGACAAATATTTTTTGTTTGTTTGTAATTGAGCACAAAGCTACACATTGGTCTCTTCTTACAACGAGCATCGAAACCTGATTTTTTAGTGTTTTAAGCCCTTAGATATACCACTGTGCCCGTAGGAAAGAGGAGAAAGAATCTTAGAGTTTGATATACAGTACTAACCAATGACTAGCAAAGGCATCATAAAAGAGCACTATGGTGTTGCTGGTGTACATTTTTAGTCTGACTATACTGTTTGTGATACATTTTCCAATAAATAAGATAACATGTAATATTAAACATTGTTTCTGAATAAATATAATGTTTTGACTGGATTGTGAGCAAATGTTTTCTAAAAAATGAATTATTTTCATATCTTCATCCACATGTTTGGTCCTTTCTCTGAAATAACTTATATAACTGAAATAAATTAATATAACTCTCGTGTTAGAACAAACAGTCAAAACTGAGTATTGGAAAAGAGGAAACTAAAATCTAAATGGATTCTTTATAAGAGTGAGATATCAATAAAATCATTGTTTTCAAAATTGAAAGCAGAATTTTATCATTGTAAATAAACAATGAACCCCGTTTAAATTTCTTGTAATAGCCTAAAGTCCATTATAGTTGATTTATATGTATTTTTGTAGTGTACGAAATCCGACATGTATTTTAAAAATACAATTATTTTTTCAAAATCGGAACGAAACTTATCTCTAAGAGAGCAGTTTTAATAGAGTAACTATTTGTTTTTGAATTTCACGGAGAGCAACTCAAGGGCTATCTGTCCCTAATTTAGCAGTTTAAAAGTAGAGGGAAGGCAACTAGTCATCACTGCCCATTGCCAACTCTTGGGCTACTCTTTTACCAACGAATAGTGGGATTGACCGTCACATTATAACCTTTCCACGGCTGAAAGGGCGAACATGTTTAGTGTGACGGGAATTTAAACCCGGGACTCTCAAATACATGTCAGATTTCGTATACTACAAAGATACATATAAAACAATATAATGAACTTTAGGCTATTACAAGTAATTTAAAAATTATAACTTTATAGTGAAGTTTTCATATAAAGATACATATCAAACAACTATAATGGACTTTAGGCTATTACAAGTAATTTAAAAATTATAACTTTATAGTGAAGGTTTTAATTATTTCTTTATAAGGAGTGAAACACCTTAATCTACCTAGCCATGTCTAGAGTAACTGTAGAACTATTGTTTTAAACGCGATAAACATTAAATTATAGACAAATTACAAGGCCATTGAAACCAATATCCAAAGCTTCTTAAAGCTGTGCCTAAGACATCTGAACCCCATATTTTATATCAAAGATCTTTCAAATTATTGCGAAAGATCACTGAAATTTAGACCTCATATTCAAAACCTTTAAATCGAATGCTCAGAACCTCTAAGGATTTATATCTAAAACTTCAGAAATATAGACTTTATATCTAAAATTTTTAATATCAATATACAAGATTGTTGGAATACTGGTTCTTAAATCAAAATCTCACGAACTTATATTCTATTTTGTAGATGTATAACACTAAATTTTAAACCTCAACAACTGAGGCCAAAATCTCTTAAACTTAGATAATATACTTAAAGTAGTGCTTGCAATAGTATTTTTAAAAAAATTCTTAACTACTCGGTGTCTCTGTTTTTGTAATTAAATCAACTCTGAAAACCCCTAACACTTATTATTAAGTTATTTTTCATCCAATTATCTACATGTAATAAGTAAAATTAAAGAAAATTTGTTCAAAAATAGTTTGGAGTACTTAATTATTTAACCTCTTTTGTTAGTTTATAGCATTATATGAATAACATCTCACTTATGGTCTTTTCGCACTTGTGATACAACAAGCTGAAAACAAAATTACCAATTGTGAGCATTTGTTTATAGACTGTGAAAGAAACACGAGATGAATGAATTTTCACACATTCTTTTTCAAAGAAGCAACTACTGAAAAACAGATATATTTAGTCTTTCATTTGAAAAGTCATTCTGAGCGTTAGTAGGCTTGTTTTAAACCTGTATTTATTTACGTTATTTCAAACATGAATTTAGATGTCTCAGTACAAATCTGGATCAGTTATGTTATTCAAGCCTGCAAATGATGATCTTAGTCCAATACTAGCCTGACTAATATCTTTCCACTAAAGATTCACTACTCTCTGTATTTCAGTTTATCATTCAAAATTTAGATCAAGTAATCTCATTTTAACCTTGGAGATAATTGTTGCAAATAAACCGAGAATTAGTAATATTAATCCGTATTTTGATTCATTAATTTAATTTAAAACCAAAAGTAAGAAATTTCATTTTACATCTAATTCATTATAAACTTGAGTTTTGTAGCCTCAAACCGAATCTATATTTAATTATTTCAATCCCTGCCTTGAGAACACAGAAAAAGAATTGTTTACAAAAACATTAAAAATTCATTGTTTTAGCCAGACTTTAAACTTTCTTTGTATAACCTCAAATCAAATTAAAATTGGATTTTAGTATGAAAGTTAAGCTTTATATATTAAAATATTTTTATAGTTCCAGTTCAAGGTTTTAATTTAAAATATCTTTTCAGAAATACAATTAGAAATCTCAGTATAAAGAAATAATTGAAAACTTCACTATAAAGTTATAATTTTTAATATCAATTTAACGTTAAGATCAATATTTTAAATTTTCAGTTTTTTTTTAATTAAGCACAAAGCTACACAATGGGCTATCTGTGCTCTGTTTACCACAGTTATCGAAACCCGGATTTTAGCGTGGAAGTCCGCAGACATACCGCTGAGCCACTGGGGGGCAAATTTTCAGTTTGCGTGACATTCTGTTTTTAATCTTAGTCAGATTAAATTATATTTTTGTGAGGATCGTGTTAAGCGGAATAGTTACAATAGTATTTTGTACACCCTAGTTTGAAATAAGTAGTTAAACTGAGGTTTTTAACTGTATATGAACAGTTGTTTGAATTCCGTATTTCCTCCAATGTAATCTTTTTAAATCACAAAACACTAGCTACATTAAATTCGAATGGACGGCTTTTCAAATGCATACTTTCTTCCCAAGGTCTTCAAAATGAATTAAATGTAATTCTTTAGATCTGTGAGTTCATGGTGCTTGATATTGAGACTGCCTTTTAAGACTCACATTAAGGCTAATTAAAATATGAAATCAATTCTTAGCCATAATAAAGACTTACGTGCTTTAAGCACAATGTCAGGAGTACGTTATATTAAAGTAATTGTTCTTCGTTCAGTTTCATGATTGCAAAAATAAAGCGATAAACGAAGTCTCACTTGCTGCAACATATAAAACTTCAGAACAAAAATAAAAACCAGAAAACTCCATTGTTTGAACCTTCAGCAAAAGAATTCTGACAACAAATGGTAACGTTACTTCAACGACCTTAGTTAAAATTTTAAAATAATAAATATACTCGTTAAATCTGTTTTCTGATTAATTTGTTTACTGCATCAAACATTTAATGAGACAAGTATTTAATTGCGTCTGAAAAATATAGATTTCATTTGTATTATTCTAAATATGTACGACTATTTCAGAATTGGTTCTTTCCTGTGCTATTTGTTCCGAACAGACAGAAACTAATTTAGTCTTCAGATTTGATTATTTATGAATTTATAGTTTTGGCAATTTTTGAATTTTGATTGTTGTTTGTATATTACTGTATGCCAACGTAACCTACTGGTGGTGGACAGAAGTTTCATGGAAGTACAAATTGTCAAAACTGTTAAAATATTCAATCAGAAAGACAAGTATCCCACTTTATTGTATCTAAGTCTAGAGAAAGATTTCAAAGACACGTTACCAGGTAGGCTGAGCAAGATCATGGATAGCGATCAAATTATTAAATTCGGCTGGTTATCGAGAGGACTAACCGCAGTCTCTCGGATAATCACTAAACTGTGTAACAAAGCTTATGTATGCCTGCAACTTTTACAGATAAATAAAGTTTTCATGTCTTTACTAACGGTTTGCATGTTCATACAGAGAGATCCAGAGGTAAAAACGACAATTTTGTGGCGTATGGATACACCAGAGTGAGCAGAAGTATAGATTTTATTGGAATTTCAAGAATTGGATTTAGTGCTCGACAAATAAATGACGTGGTTTTCGAACTACTTGTACAATCAGATTATAAACCGTACTGATGCATGATAAAGATCATGGTTTAATTCTGCAAGAAATCCTGAGATAATTCCCAACAAAGTAATTTGTTTCATCTTGATCAATTTGAAATATTTTCAGGGACGATGTAGTACATGTGAGAAGTTCATTAAAGTTCGACTAATTGGTGCTAAATTACTGTGTTAAATGCTGTTACTTTTATATCTAATTTATTAATAAATGCATGGATGTCTGTGTGTTTCCAACTTAATATGTGAAGTATGTATGCCATATACGTACGTATTAACATCTAACATCACGTCGATAAATCTAATAGTTTTTAATGTTAACGAAATGTACAGGAGAAAGAAGTATTTGATAAGTCGCTCGTGTATTTTAGCACAATTCACGAGCCAAGACATTTATATTAAATGAAAGTATTGAAGCGGGAAGAAAGCAAAATTTTGAAGTGCTCACCCTCGCTGCTAACTAAAGAAAACTAATAAAATGCGTGTTATTATCGGAAACTTGTGTTCTCTCGCATTTCATGTCAGGAAGATTGCTGGCGTATGTTTTTTTCTCAGCGTAACTTATTTGGGAATCCAAATATTTTCTTTTTATAAACTATGTACTAAAAACATGAAATATCGTGTCTGTTTGATATAAATATGACACATAGTTTATGTTTGATAGAAATATGAGGAACCGTTTCCGGATGATAAATTCACATAGATCGTTTATAGGCGATAAAAATACTGAAAGACTATATCTGTTGATAAAATTTTCTATCTTGAAACCAGTTGAAGTTCAGTTAGAAATATACTATATTTCCATAACCAAGCATTTAAGATAATCATTTATTTTAAAGGAATATTACATTTACCATTAATACGGAAACATTTTAATGCACTGATTAATGATTCAGCGGTTGACAGAACATGCCCTAATTTTTATGATGTTCCACATGAATCTTTAAGCTGGGGTCTAAGTATTTATCGCTATACACCAAAACAAATATGATTCATCTGTTTGTTTGTGTCAAAGCAAAGCCATGCTGAGCTATTTGCTGTGTCCATTGCAACAAGTCTAATTTTGGATATTTGTGTCGCATGTTCATAGAGTTAAAGTTGTCTCATGGATGGGACAGGTTCATCTGAATTGGTTACAGTGATTTATTTTGGTTAAAATAAAGTGTGAAAAATATATACTAGTCTGAAAAATAAAAGGTTTATTTTATAAGTGATTTAACTTTGACCATTTTTTGTACACATTGGATTTTTGTAGATGTTGTTCTATGATGGCCATTTTGAAGTACATCTTAGTCTTGTTAAAATGGTTAGAATCTGGCACTGTTGCTGAGTTTAATTTTGTTGTTATGTAGGTCGTCACTTATAAATATAATAAAACTTGTCATTTTAAAGTGCTGTCTCAACTCCTATGAGCTTTTATTGATCTCGTCTCAATTGCTGTCTTTCAGTGGTATTATGTCCATGGATATGTCATGTCTGGACACACGACACCATTTGTCGTGTCACGACTGACCACGAGGTAAATAATTGTTATTGCTACCATGTTAAATGTCATGTCTGGACTCCCTTGGAAGTAAGGTGGTAATTATAACGATAAATGTTGTGTCTGGACTCCCTTGGAAGTAAGGTGGTAATTATAACGATAAATGTTGTGTCTGGACTCCCTTGGAAGTAAGATGGTAATTGTAACGATAAATGTTATGTCTGGACTCCCTTGGAAGTAAGATGGTAATTGTAACGATAAATGTTGTGTCTGGACTCCCTTGGAAGTAAGATGGTAACTGTAACGATAAATGTTATGTCTGGACTCCCTTGGAAGTAAGGTGGTAATTATAATGATAAATGTTATGTCTGGACTCCCTTAGAAGTAAGATGGTAACTGTAACGATAAATGTTTTGTCTGGACTCCCTTGGAAGTAAGGTGGTAATTATAATGATAAATGTTATGTCTGGACTCCCTTGGAAGTAAGATGGTAATTGTAACGATAAATGTTGTGTCTGGACTCCCTTGGAAGTAAGATGGTAACTGTAACGATAAATGTTATGTCTGGACTTCCTTGGAAGTAAGATGGTAATTGTAACGATAAATGTTGTGTCTGGACTCCCTTGGAAGTAAGATGGTAACTGTAACGATAAATGTTATGTCTGGACTCCCTTGGAAGTAAGATGGTAACTGTAATGATAAATGTTATGTCTGGACTCCCTTGGAAGTAAGATGGTAACTGTAACGATAAATGTTATGTCTGGACTCCCTTGGAAGTAAGGTGGTAATTGTAACGATAAATGTTTTGTCTGGACTCCCTTGGAAGTAAGATGGTAACTGTAACGATAAATGTTTTGTCTGGACTCCTTTGGAAGTAAGAAGGTAACTGTAACGATAAATGTTTTGTCTGGACTCCCTTGGAAGTATGTTGAAAAGGTGAAACTGTGCTTACTAATCTTTTTTTGTTACCTGGTATTTTGTGGACAAATATTTTGTTGACTAGTGGGAAAAGTAGATCTTCAGATTTTTTGTGTGCTAGAATCAAAGAGGAAATGCAACAGTTTTTAATTTTTATAGATAAAAGCAGAATAGATGCTTGAGTTTTATAATGATATTCGTAATAATTGTATAACATGATTGTCTGACTTAAAATATTAAAAGAGAAAAGAAACTTGAAACTGGAAGAAGAGATCGAAAAATATTTTTTTATTGGATAATGACTCGTGGATCGTGACACGAAAATAATAACACATAAGTTAGAACAGCTATATGGAAAACAACTTCTTTGGTGAAACAAAGGTTTTTCGCTTATTTGTTTGGTTGTCACTAAGCCTAAGATTATCTACTGGACAATCATTGTCCTGTTCGTCGATTGCATTAAAACGTGATTTACTTTAAGCATTATAACCCTCAAAGTTACTGCAGATCTTCTGAAACAGTGAAAAAGTTAGACAGTTCACATTGTTCAGAAAGGAACACAGTTATAACAATTCTGTTCACGTGCTTTTCAAAAACACTTTAAATTTATGCGACAGCGTTATTTGTTCAGGTTGTTTTTCAAGGAGTTGTTTTTTGTAATTGAGAACGTCAGCTTGGTTACACTTTTATATAAAATATCGATTGTAAGAATTTATCCAGAGGTCTCTTGGTGGCCCAGCGGTACGCCTCCAAGCTTACAGCGCTAAAATTCGGGTTTCGATACGTGGTAGGCGGATCACAGATAACCAGTTATGTACGTTTGTGTTTAATAAGAATAACAAGAAATATGGAACAGAAATAAAGATTTTCGTATAATTTTGAATATTTTTGTAATGTTTGCTAACTGCAAAATTAAAAGTTTGTAATTTTGGTGAAAACCTTTCTAAAATATTTATGTTAAAAGGAAGAAGAACGCAGACCATGTTTTGAATTATAATGAAATATTTCCTACTTTATGTTTGTATGTGAGTGATCTAAATGAAATGATAAACACACACAATAAAACTCAAAATCAAGAGATAAATAAGACTCCACAGTTTCAAACTTCAAGTTGTTTCAGACCAGAGTGTCGTCTTAACAGAACATTACATAAGCTGTCTCAGGTTCTATGAAATATTGATCATGTCTTAGTCGCTCTTTTTACGTTATTTTACATCTATGGACGAAGCAAATTGGAACAAGACAAGGTGGTTTCCTAGCAACGAAACAAGGACATATTTTTTCTTTCATTTTACTGGAGGACTGAGAAAATCCGATTAGCACAAAAGCAGTCAAACTATTGTTAAACTATAAGACAAAAAGAATTCTTCTACTTAAAACTTTTAGCTGAAACTGGTTGAGTAGAAAAACGCTCATTTTGTAAATAAATGATGAATGCTTATAAAAATTGTTAAAAGTTGAAAGAAGAATTACTCGTTGTTACAGAAATATTGGGCCCCCCAGTGGCTCAGCGGTATGTCTGCGGACTTCCACGCTAAAATACGGGTTTCGATACCCGTGGTGGGCAGAGCACAGATAGCCCATTGTGTAGCTTTGTGCTTAATTCAAAACAACAACAAACAACAGAAATATTTGTTATTCTTAAACAAGAATAAAACTTACACTTAATGTAGTACTTCAAAACATTTTTGTGAGAACAAACTACACGAACAAAATAAGAATATGTTGATAAACTTAAACTTGCCATAAAGTGGAGAACTTAAACATTTTCAAATAATATCACACACTAGTAATACATATATATTAATATAGCATTTGTATAAACCTTCCTATTGACAAACTCTGAATTTTATATACAGTACATTTTTTTAGTAACTTGGGTGCAAACAAAAAAAGGAAGCTAAAAGTAGTTCAACTATTTTTCCTTTAATTAGAACTATACTCGCTCAAGTAATTATACACTCTACGTTTCTTGATTTTACAACGAACTAGTTATGTTGGTCATTATTGTATGAAATACTTCAAACAATTGAAGGGAATAAACATTAACAAAATAAAAAACAAACAATATGTGATCGCAATTCCAAATCATTACTACATTAATTGTGCACATATTTTAATGTTCTTTTGTAAGAATCGAGATTATACAGATTGTTGGCCTGTTCAAGCCAAAAAAAAATTATAATATACAAAGGTAAAAACGGGCTCACATTTGTGTAGCTAATGATGTGATATCAGACAAGTTGTCTTTGCACAATACAACTTGGAAAGGTTGCGCAAAATTTCCTATGCGATGTTATAGTTGTTATCGTGAACAATATGGTCTGTAGGAATCGCAAAGCTCACTTCCCAGTAATTCGTAATAACTGCAGGGCAATCACTGGGTTATCAGCAATTTTTAATACAATTTAAGGTCACGTTTGTTTGTTTGTTTTTAAATTTCGCACAAAGCAGCTCGAGGGCTATTTGCGCTAGCCGTCCCTAATTTAGCAGTGTAAGACTAGAGGGAAGACAGCTAATCATCATTACCCACTGCCAACTTTTGGATTACTCTTTCACCAACGAATAGTGGGACTGACCGCACAATATAACGTACCCACGGCTGAAAGGGCGAGCATGTTTGGTGCGACCGGTATTCAAACCAGCGACTTTCAGATTACGAGTTGAACGCCTTAACCACCTGGCCCCTTAGGATTGCGAAAACTTGTTTCAACAACCGATTGCACAACGCCTTAGAGCACTGTCGACAGCAACACAACATAATTCCTCAGCTTTTATCAGGTGAGCCAAAATTTCAAATATCTGGCAATGTTAGGCTATTTCAAGTCCGGCAAGGGAAAAAGGTAAATGATGTGCTCTATACAATAATTCAGCTGAATATATTATAAAGATAAAATTATCCGTGGAAATAAAGAAAAGTGCAAAACAATAAGTTAAACACTTGTTGTAGGCGTAATCACTCCAGGATTTCTTCTACTGCAGTAAACCAACAAGTGTCATGATAACAGGATTGTGATAATATATGTTGAACAAGAAAACCAGGAAGATTTTACATTACACAGGACACCTCAGGAGCCCTCCTAGATTTCGTATATATATACAGGATTTCAAATATATATATACATATAAGTTTGTTCTCTCCCTATAAAGAAACAAAATGAAATAAATCAATGTATTTTGTAAACCTACATGGTCACAGGACCAACATGACTCAAAAAACTCAAAGCTTACATTTTTTAATGTAAAATTTATTATAAATATGCATAATCTGCAGCATTAAATATAAAAAAAATTCTTTTTCATATTTCGACAATTATGTTTTCTCATTGTCTTTAAGGATTTGCTAAATAAGTTGGAATAGATAATATCTTGACCAGCTATTAAAAGTAAATCTCACTCGTGAAAACTAATGTCGTTGAAATCAAGTTAAACAGTGAATGGATGATATACTCATATTGAGACTTTTTCATTTTATTAATTTAACGAGGCTTTCCAGTTTTTATAGCTACATATAAATTATTTCATTATTGCACTATGGTGTTCTAAGATCTACTGATAACCTTCCGACTACTAATAATAAAAGGATATATGGTAGAAAAATGTTTGTAGAGTTAAAACTAAATTTATAAACTGGCTTTGTAGCAGATCGTTTATTGAATTTTTTTTGCGCAAATCTACACGAAAGTTATATAGTCATTTATAGCGATAAACTAGAAGGAAAGCAACTAGTGAACGCCACTCACCGCCAACCCTTGAGCTGCTCTTTATCAACGAATAGTGGGATTAAATTATCACATGATAACATCCCACCTCTGAAAGTGCAAAGATGTTCGTCAGTGGGTTTCGATTCCGCAACTCGCGGATTTCGAGTTAAGTGTTATGCTAGTCCAAAATAAGAGACTGAACAAAATATAATAGCAGAGTGAAAAGTCAAATCATTATTTACATTACAAGTTAGGAAGGTGTACAGTAACTCAGGGCATATGAGTAAACAAAAAACAGTATTTCTCTCTAACTATTGTGAGCTTCTCTTTAGATGATCTGACAGTTTTCTTTTATTTTTCGTGGTTTTAGTTCTGTTAAAACTTAAAAAGTTTTTCAAATAGGTTGACACTTTACTGGTTATTCCATCATGCAGTTGAAACAAGAGTGTTGATGATTTGAATCAAGTGTGAAAATATTATGACTGGTCAAAGCTACATAAAAAGCCATCTTAGTATAATCATCCGTAACTAAAAGGAAAATAGCCAGTTAAAAACATCAATAATAACTGCTGAGCTGCTCTTATCTGACCAAATAGTGAGATAAGATTGGCACTCTTATAATGCATCGCTTTATTTTTTTGATAACGGACTCCGAACTGCGAATTTTTGAATTCAATCTGATCACGTCACCACTTAGCCTGATTCATCATTACGAAAGTATGTATGAATGGAACAAGCCCACTCGATTTACTTTTAATGGTACCTTACAACTGATGTTTTATTAAGTTATAACAACAGTTATGATGTGAATACAAGTTGTTTTTTTATTGTAATTACAAAACAATGTGTACGATGTAAATATATATTAATAAAGGACCGTATAACTGAGAATGATTTCCAATGGCTGTTTAACCTGGATAAATCTAGAAAGAGTGTCCACAACTTAAACACTTTACATAAGTACACACAAATTCTTTTAACTAACATAGATATATCTTTTTATCTCTAAATGGTAAGATAATTACAAAAAAATCTTAAATAAATAAATAAATTATCAACTATAAAACAGATAAATTTTCCCTTGTAATTCCTTGACGGTATGTATTATTGACTGTACATCATCTCTTAAAATCTTTGAATTTCATGAGACACAGCGAGAGATACATACTGCATCAATATTCTAGTGTTGTGATGTTCTAAGAAAAGAAACATTCTAGTGAAACGTTTTTGGAATTATTATTATTCTTCAAAGCATTCTCACCTTCATTATTCATTTTATGTTGAACTTACTAGCATCATAAGTTCCTCTATTTTATATGCACAAGTTGTCAAAGTAAATTTGCATTAATTTTAATGAATTGATTGCTCACGAAGCGTGTTCAGTGTTTGAGACGGAACATACGTCTCTTGATGATAACGTATGTTCCGTGTAAAACAACAGTCTAGAACTAAAGAGTATAGAGCTAGAGATAAATCTAATCAGTAATTACCAATGATGATTTTTGTAACTTTCACGAAGGAACGATAATTAATACTTCTCTAATAAAAATTGATTAAAGAAATAATTTTTGTAACTTTCACACAGAAATGATAATGAGTATACGTCTAAATAAAGTTTTGTCATTAATATGTTAGAGTTATTATTTCATAAAGATAGACATATGTAAAAGATGACATGTATTAAGTAAAGTGTAAAAATTATTCTTATCATAGTGAAGTCAAGTGTGACCTTTAAAAACTTGTTGCCAACGAATGAAACTTTCATATTTTTTTTACGAACGAATATATATTTGTTATCGGATTTTTTGATTAATGCTTTCTTTATTGTACTTAATGTGGGCCCATCATTGAAACATTTAAATTTTCTGACATATATAAATATACTGTTCAGAGCATTTAGACCACAAGGAGAATCTAATCCGTGATATTTATTTAAGATTATTACACTGCATCGAGACTAAACTAGTGTAAAAGAAAACCATCTAGTTCTTAAGATTATTATGTAAGATTTGACATTAGTATCAATTATAATTATGCATAACTAGACATATGTACTTCATCAATTATGAATTAATTTTTGCTAAAGTTCTACGATAAAACATTTGCCTAATATGATTATTAATAAATAAATATCAAATAGCTTTCATGAGAAAAAAGATAAAGTTGAAATATTAATTCACTTATCATTTCATTTTTCATGGATCTATAGAAGAGAACTGAAATAACTGTGACTACAATTTACTTTTATACCATGCAAATGTTTTAGAGCACTTAAAACGGTTTTAGCTGATTAAGAATTATATTCAAAGTAACCGAATCTGGGAATTAATGCAGCAAGAGGTTATTTTACAAAATACCGAAACATTATTAGCCTTATTGAATAACTTCATAAAAATCCCATTAACTTAGTGTTCGCTCGTTTACTGATTAAACGTACCTAATATATCTATAATATATATATATATATATAATACATCTATAATGAACTTTTATCTATATCGTGATCGTAAATTAAGCTTTATTGTTTTAGTTGTTGCTGTTATAACCTTTCTGTTGCTTGTGCAATGTGGCTTAAGGCCAGTATAGACTCGATGAATCTGTTTGATATTTATGACGTTATATATTTCTGTTCTAATCAAAGACAAGCCTAGTTGTTGAAACACTTATAATAAAGTGTAAGAAATGCTTCTCAGAGCTTTATGTTCTCAAATAATTATTTTTCATAAACGATCAGATATTAACATAGTGCCAATAATGCATCACTGAGTTTATATTTAATTTTGCTCCATATATATAAGACTGAAAGTCTCAAAAATCTTTTTTGCAACGTTAAAACCTTCAATCTGTTAAGATTGTATTTAGATTCTTAAACTTTGCAGAAAATATTAAGCAGGCTAGCTATAACACTTCTCTTGGCAATTGTTATTACATGTGAACCAAAAACAATTAATAGGAAAAGAAAAATTATTCCTCATTGTTTCATTTATTGACAACTGTCAAGAACTAAAGAGTATAGTGTTAGGGATAAATCTATTTAGTAATAACCAATGATTTTTGTAACTTTCACACAGAAATGATAACGAATATACGTCTAAATAAAATAAAGTTGTACAAGGATATTTGAACTTTCACATGGTAATGATAACAAGTATAAGTCTAAATAAAACAGATTAATACAGTGATATTTTAAATTTCACACAGAATTAGTCATGAGTATACGTCTATATAAAATAAAGTTGTAAAGGATATTTGAACTTTCACACAGGAATAATAATGAGTATATGTGTAAATATAGTTTAATAATGAAAGACCTTTGCTCTCAGTGTCTGTTAACAGTAACAAATGAAAGATATATGCAGATCACGTAGGAGCTTCACAGACATAAAACAAAAACAGGTTAAAATAGTATTAATGGTTCCCTTAATC
Source organism: Carcinoscorpius rotundicauda (assembly GCA_011833715.1). Taxonomy (NCBI): domain Eukaryota; kingdom Metazoa; phylum Arthropoda; class Merostomata; order Xiphosura; family Limulidae; genus Carcinoscorpius; species Carcinoscorpius rotundicauda. Next base: position 29,658,143 of record CM022396.1, read on the forward strand.
ACACATAATTAATAATATATATAACTTTTTATAGGTCAAATCAACTTGATTTAATATTTCTAGTAAATTTATGCTCTTTAACTCTGTACCTAATTATTTGTCTAAGTAAATGACAAAGCTATATATAACTGTTAAGAAACATATGCGAACTAAATTTAACTATTTGGATATACTTACGAAATAGCTATGTTGTTATGTAAATGTCGTGTAAATGTTTTGTAAACGACAACATGTCGTGTTGTGTTTGGATTTTCATATCTATTATTTATATTTCCATATTTATATTATTGTTTCAAAGTTTAAACCAATTAAAAATATGTTGTTATTCATTTAAAATAACATTTAGATATTTCTCGAATTAGGTAGATCAATCAATTGACTATAAATGGAATGTGGCGGCCTAGTGTCTAGACGACAAGTCTCGTGCAAGAACGGACATGCGCGGATTTCTCTGGAATGTTGGGAAATTACGCGATGGTTCGAGAAGTCTAGGCCACCAAATATATAAACAGACGAAGATGCGAGAAAAAAAGAGTCATCAGTTTTTATTCGAAGAAAAGAATGAGAAGAATCATTAGTTTTTATTCGAAGAAAAGAATGAGAAGAGTCATTAGTTTTTATTCGAAGTAAAGAAGAGTCAGTCATTCGTTTGAGAAAGTTTAAGTGTTTGCTGTGAGTTTATTAAACTTGGATTTGTGACTAGAGCTAGATCTACAGAAACTGTGATTTTGTTTCGTCAATCTTTGCGATTCAGTTGAATTACTGGTTGTGCTGAGAGTCGTCACGTACGGACTATTTAGGGGAGATTGGGAAAATTGGAAGGCGGCAAGTTTGAGACGTTCATCAAGAAGCACCGTAAAAAGAACTTCGTCATTCTCTATTCAAACTTCGGTATTTCTTCGTGGGACCAAATTCACACCCTCGACCAGAATTTTGGATTTCTGATCTGAACTTTTGGACTTTCATTCTAGATCATTATATTAGATACAGGCCAGTAGCATTTTGTGTTGTAATTAATTTTGAAGGTTTAAACTTAATATCTGTCATTGTTGTTATGTAATTTATGTTATATTTGTCATATATATAATAGCTTATTGTAATAAATTATACAAGCTGTTATCTGTGTCTTTCTGTTGCGTTTAGTCTACGAAAAACATTAAAAATAAAAAATGTAACATATGTATTATTATTTAAATACAGTAATGACATAGATACATCTCGCTATTTAGATACACATGATAAATAATCCTATATTAATTTACAAAAGTTGTTTATTTTCACTTGTAAAAAAACTTGTGCATTTTGACTCACATTTTCTCTAATAGAAAAAGAAAATACCTACGTGAACCAACAGTTTCACCTTTGCATCCTTTAAAACTAGTTTTCATTTTTAACAAAATTTAGCAACAAAAAATACATCTGATTTTAATACATTAGTCTCAGATATATAGAGGATAAACTATATCTAAATATTTAGACAAATGGACAAAATTGCTGTACCTGATTATTTAAATACATAAATGACACAGATATATCTTACTATTTAGATACACGTGATAGTTAAACCGAGTTATGTATGTACACAGATGAAACAGCTGCACCTCACTACTTGTATACATAAATGGCATATAGCTACATTTAAGTGTTTAAATGCCTGTGATAGTTTAAAGTTAGGGTTTAAACTTAGTATTTTTAATAAAACATTATATCTCTGGAATATTTTAATTTCGTTGTGAGACGTTTGTTTTTACCTCCCAATACAAATCTTTTTCCGAAGTTATATGACGCAGAAATGGTTTACGATATATTAACTTGATTTTAGAACTTGGTCTCGCAACGGTTGGGTGTACTTTATTCGAGAAGCTATTTCGTTTTCTTTTTTACCATACCGATAATTTGTCATAGCAGCTGATTCTCTTATTGTTATAAAAACTAGATGGAGACTAATTTTTGTATCATTATTAGACTATTACCATAGTCACTTAATGAAAGTAATGTGAATTTCTATACGTATATTATCTTGTGATTGTACATTAATATTGTATAAATGTACAGACTAATTCATTTTGCATTAGAATTTCATGATTCAGGGCTAACATTATTCTAATAACACTGTACCATACGAAGAATTATTGGGCATGTAGTCGAAAAACTTTTAACAGCTAGAAGACGAAGTTAACCATTGTGTAGAAATTCTGCACCGTAAGTTATTACTGTTTTTCCTAATTTATTATTATAGCAAGCTGTTTAATAATAATGAACCATATTAGGCCTAACTGAACTTTAAACTTTAATTGTAAGTTTCGATCCAGCCACAGATATATTATATTATTTTTACATCTACTGAACTTAAAATAAATATGAAGCCCTCTAAAGCTTAGTCTATCACTTTATTTACCATTTGTAATTGAATCATATCAGTCACTAGAAGTTCCGCTCCTTATTCTGTTGACAAGGAGAAAAACGAAAGAAGAAGACTAGGCTTCATATGTTGGTAAAGTATATATTACATGTAATTATGTAGGGTATTTTAGTTGTATTTGAGACGTTCTTCTTAATTATCAAACGGAAATTTTTCACATCCCAGTTCATGTACACAATAATGAGTGAATCTATTTCCTCGTTTAATGTTTTAGCTGGATTTGGTAGTGTCATGGCTGTATTAGTCCAGGAAGGTCCTTTAATAGCACATGACACAGTAGCAGTAGCCGTGATAATTTTTCTACTTCTTATGTTGTAGTAGATCGTGTTTCAGGATGGAACTCTTGAGCTGATACAGAAAGAGGTGTTTTCATTTAATCTCTGAATTTAATAATTATTTTTATGATGTTTCATTTTGTCATCGATGCTTTATTTTCTATCTCAACTTCACTTTTCATTTTGTCAGTTTTTTTCATTACAGCCTTGTGGTACTTTAGTTTTGTCATTACAACCTTACTGTACTTCAGTTTTGTCATTACAGCCTTGTGGTACTTTAGTTTTGTCATTACAGTTTTACTGTACTTCAGTTTTGTCATTACAGCCTTATTGTACTTCAGTTTTGTCATTACAGCCTTGTGGTACTTTAGTTTTGTCATTACAGCCTTACTGTACTTCAGTTTTGTCATTACAATCTTACTGTACTTCAGTTTTGTCATTACAACCTTACTGTACTTCAGTTTTGTCATTACAGCCTTGTTGTACTTCAGTTTTGTCATTACAGCCTTGTTGTACTTCAGTTTTGTCATTACAGCCTTGTTGTACTTCAGTTTTGTCATTACAGTCTCACTGTACTTCAATTTTGTCATCACAACTATGCTGTACTTTTTTGATGTACGTTTGCAGCTTCTTTAAATTTATTGTTGTAATCCCTCTGTATATTCCCAACAGCTGTATCGACTTTATTTTCCATCAACTTATTTTTAATACTAATTTAATATTACTCCTCTTTATTCTTGATATCCTTTTAATTTTATATATCGCCCTTTCTTGTATTATTTGAATATCACATCTATTTCTTATAAATAATTTCAAGTACCAATTCATTTTCACTCCATAGCCTTGTTTGTGGTCATCAGCTTGAACAGTTGTGATTAGTCAAAGTTTTGTTTTGATATTCTGAGATGAAAATAATCCAAAGCATAGTCAAGAAATGACTAACTAAAGTTTTCTAGAAATTTAAAGCCTGTCATAATTTTCCGAACTTAACGTTATCATCACCATTCGACACTTTTTCCAGTTAACAAGCAAATTACATCATTAAATACATATAGCTTCCAAGTCTATATAAATACATATTGACTGTGGTGAATAAAAGACAAATCAAAACACCACATATATGAATAAAGATTTGTTTAGTTAATACCGCATGAACATATCTAGAATAATAAGAATAATAAATTATTTGTAAGTTTATTTGTAAGCTTACTCTGTTTATAAATGATTTTCCAGAGCACATAATTTACATAATTATGTGTCTATTATGAGCAACCACAAACAGTTCTTTTTTAGAGACCAAAAGGTTTTTCATTTTCCAAGGGGGCGGCATTTGACCCCTTCGGACGCCCAGGATACACATACACTGCTGGCCAAAATCTTAAGGCCAATGAAGATAAAGAAGATATATGCATTTTGCGTTGTCAGACTCATTCACTTATTTAAGAAGAGCTTCGAAAGATGAAAATAAGGAAAGGGAAAATAAAATAAAAACTTTTTAGCATTTAATAAGGAAAATGTGAACACTGTAAAATTAGCCTAATTACTACCAGGTCAAAAGCTTAAGATCATACCAAAAAGAAGTCCTAAACAGGGTAGGAAATGCCCAACAAGAGGTCTCAGTAGTGAGTTGCACGGCCGTCATTGCGAATAACTTCAAACATTCGCTTTGGCATGGTCAGTATCACAGTTCAATATTAGTAGTGAAGATGGCTTCACGAAGATCATGTACTGCTTGGATGACGTTTATTTCTATAAACTTTTCTTACCATCCACCCCCAAACATTTTTAATGGGGTTTAATTCGGGCGAACACGCTGGATTGTCCAAAAGAATCACGTTATTTGCTATGAAAAAGTCCTTTGTCCTGCGGCTATTGTGAATTGCAGCGTTGTCCTGCTGAAAGATCCAGTCATTTCCACACAAGCGAGGATGCTCTCTACAACAGGCTAGCGTAGCCAGCTGCTGTTTGACGCCCATGTACAACCTGAAGCTCCATTGTTCTACGGAAAGAGAAAGCACCCCAGATCATGACGAAAACTCTTCCACTGTGCCGTGCAGAAAATGTCTCCGGTGGGATATCTTTATCGTGCTAGTAACGTTGGAAGTCATCTGGACCATCCAGGTTAAACTTTTACTCATCAGAGAACAAAACCATCTTCCACTTTTCTACGTTCCATGTTTGGTGCTTCTCAGCAAAGTTTAACAGAGCTGTTTCGTGGTGTGGAAGGAGGAGTGGCCTTTGAAGACGTTTAAGGTTTTAAATCCTTTCTACGTAGATGCCGTTTTATGTTTTTGAGCAGCATTCTGCGTCCGTAAGGGCCTTAATGTGGTTCGACGATCGGCTAGTGTCTTACCGGACAATCCGTCGAATCCTCCTAATCAACGCCGGCGAAATTTTCTTCGGCCGACCGCTTGAAATTCTTGTCGACAACGCTAATACTTGAACACGAATGACTAAATTTCTTTACGTGTTTACCGATTAACGCTTCGTTTCAGTATGGTCTTAAACCTTTGACCAGCTAGTATTTAGGCTAATTTCATAGTGTTCACATTTTTCTATTAAGTGTTAATAGTCGTAGGTTTTTATTTTTATTTTCCCTTTTCTTATTTTTAGCTTTCGAAGCTAAACTCAAATAAGGTGTTGAGTCTAGTCTAACAACGCAAAATGCATATTTTTTCTTTCTGTTCATTGGCTTTTAGATTTTGGCCAGCAGTGTATATGTATATGAACATGCAAATGTTATTTTCAAACTTAGTTTATCGATATATATATATACATACACCCTTTTGCAAAATAATTGAAACAAGACGGAAAGGCCCGGCATAGCCAAGCGCGTAAGGCGCGAGACTCATAATCCGACGGTCGCGGGTTCGTACCCGCGTCGCGCCAAACATGCTCGCCCTCCCAGCAGTGGGGGCGTTATAATGTAACGGTCAATCCCACTTTTCATTGGTAAAAGAGTAGCCCAAGAATTGGCGGTGGGTGGTGATGACTAGATGCCTTCCCTCTAGTCTTACACTGCTAAATTAGGAACGGCTAGCACAGATAGCTCTCGAGTAGCTTTGTGCGAAATTCCAAAAAACAAATAACAAGACGGAAAATTAATTTTTTTCAATTTTTGCCTTTTATTTCTGAATCCAAAAATTACTCGTAAATTAATACGTCATAGGACCGTCTTTATTTTTCAGAAGATCATTAATCGCTTTGGCATCGAGTCCACGAGTTGACTGCAATCTTTACTAATTTTTGGATCGCGGTACCACACCTCAGTTAGCTTATCTTTCGTAATACAGTCTTTTGCCCAAAGTCTTTCTTTACAAATCGTCCAAAGATTTTCAATAGGATTTAAGTCTGGAGAGTTTCCAGGCCAGTCAAGCACCTTTATTCGCATTGTAGTCATAAAATTCTTCACAAGTTTCGATGTGTGGCACGATGCCAGATCTCGCTGAAAAATGCCAGATCCATCTAGTAATCTCTTTTTTCAATTATGGAACGATTCTTCTCTGCAAAACTTCGATGTACTGTGGTCCTCGCATCATACCTTCTACGATATGTAAGCCTCCGACGCCATAGTAGTCATAAAGCCCCAAAACATCTTCTTCAAGGAATGTTTTACGAATTGATTGATGTAAGATTCTCAAAGTTTCTCACCTGGAGATCTGTGAACATGCAGACTTCTTTGACTCTGTAGCGTTACTAAATAACACCTTCCTCCACTGTTCTTGCGTCCAGTTCTTGTATTTCAGACCCCATTGATACCGTTTTTTCTTCATTGAGTTGGTGAGTTGTTTTTTGACTGGTCTCCTTGCCCTTCTAACGCAATTTCTAACGACATAGTATTCCTCAAATTTCGTCATATATCCCAAAAACAGATCGACCGTACCGCAAAATACAGCTAATGACGCCGTCTGTGTGAAAAAATGGCTATTAAAGGAAATCAGCGGGTCCAGCGAGCCAACACCGGCCGCCATGCTGAAAATATTGTAAAATGACCATTTGTTTCAATTAATTTGCGCAAGGGTGTATGTCAGTTATAAGCCCTGCTCTTATGAATTTTACTATTTTAGTGCCATCTTGTTTGACTATTACAGCTACGACTATACATTCACTGTTTTTAACCGTTTGTTTTGGCATCAAATTTGAGCTAGTTATTATTTACTTTTTATCTTACGTTTAGCTTCAAATTGCTTGATGATCAGAGCGCTCGGCAAGCAATTTGAGGGGTACGGGCTTGAATCTCCGTCACATCGAACATACTCGCCCTTTCAGTAGTGGGGGCATCATAGCGTGACTGTCAATCCAACTATTCGTTGACAAAAGAGTAGCCCAAGAGTTGATGATGGGTGTTGTTGACTTGCTGCCATCACTCTAATCTATCCTTGCTAAATTGTAGACGTCTAGCTCAGATAGTTCTCGTGTAACTCTGCAGGAAATTCAAAGCAAATGTTTAAATTTTGCTGTTCTAACTTTTTTCTACTCAAAATTACTATAGTATGAGTATTTGTTGTCCACACCATATCTAAGTTTTGCATTTAGTAACACCAACACTTACAAATAGAGAACTTTACAAAACTCCACAAAAGACAGTTGATTTTTCTCAAATATTAATCGGACTTGCTGAAAACATGATATATTATTTTTTACTTAAGCCGCTTTTGACGCATACTACCATTAAATACTACTACAATTCGTTACATCAGCTGTGAGACGGTGAGATAAAAGGAAATGAAAGGAAGTAAATAGATGATTAAGTTGTGGCAACTGAAAACTAGATTACAATGAAATTTACTAAAGCATGACATGAGAGGAAAAAATGGAAAAGGAAAATGTACATTTTTTTATGTTTGGAAAATAATTTTGTTGCTTTTCACAAAAATGGACGAAAAGGTATTTTTTTTGTAATAAATTAATAAAAAATATTTTTTTCGAATTACAACCTGCGATCTACCCAATAGGAATTGACTACCCTAACCACGTGCTTAAGCCACACCTGTAACACAGGGAGTTTATACCACATCCACTCAATTTGTAAGGTCTTTAATCTCATAAGCAAATACTTATCTGTTAAGTTGCATCACCAGTCTTAGTTGTTGAGCTCAAAACTAAATAATTACATAAATATTTTGCAATAAAACGTTGTTATGATGATTCAAGATGCAATACTGTATATCATTTTTACTATAGTAGTGTGGTATTATGTCAGACAAACAAACCTAATGGAGCATTGCGTCTCCGCATTTATACTGAAATAGAATAAATAAACAAATAAAACACGAATTTATAGAGTAGACCTCGAAGGCAAGGTTTATAATAGTTTGAGTTTTTAAACATTAGGTATATTGGAATTTTAGACATTTGTAGGTTAAATGTTTGTAGATATAGGTGTTTACATATTACAAATGAGCAAAATTATGTTTTTATTTATATACACATGAAAACATACATATAAATCTAAAACTGTATAATGATAAAGTTATCATATATTTGATATCTACAAACTAGGTTTGCCTAGACTAATACCTTTCTGTGCATGTACCTCCTTTTTCTACTACACCCGGCACGGCCACGTGGTTAAGGCAAATCCGAGGGTTACAGGTCTGAATTCCCGTCACACCAAACATGCTTGCTCCTTGAGCCGTGGGAGCGTTATAATGTTACGGTCGTTGGTAAAAGAGTAGCCCAAGAGTTGACGTTCGGTAGTGATGTCTAGTTGCCATTTTAGTCTTAGATTACTAAATTAGAGACCAGTAGTGGCTCGTGTGACTTTGTGCGAAACTCAAAATAAATCAATTTTCCTACTTTTTATCGACTCTAACTATTATTATTATTGGCAAAATAAATGAATATATATTTGAGAATACTTAAATATTTGTTTCACCTTTTCTGCCATAATCTCATTGAATGTCGTAAAGGAAAATACTATAACTCTCTTTCACATGATCATCATTAGGAATAAAAGTTTTAATAGTTTTTATAATGACACTTGAAGGAAGAAAAATAAAGTTGCCAGAAAGCTATACTGAAAAGAAACGATCAGTAGAAGAGAAAAAAAATATTTTTGGCTTGTTACGATTGGACTTATGTAATTGTAACAGAAGGCATGCTGTTGAATTTCAAAGAAAGAAAAAGGTAGCGAACAAATAATATGGAGAGAATTTTTTCTATAAATTGTCTTCCTTATCTTACAACAGAACAGTTACAATGTATTTTTCAATATCGGAATAGAAACAGAAATATTACAGATAAACAACAAACGCCGCATGGTCGTTTTCCATATCTATATCTGCTGTAATTCTGATAACCCGGTATTTATAAATTTTGATTTTCTAAAAAAATATATAAAGTTGAAAATATTACTTAATGTTATTAATATGTATGATTGGCTAAAGGTTTTATAGAAAATAGTTATGATGTAAAACTAGTAACAAATTAAATTAAAATTTTATGATAATTCATTGACATTATTACAAATACTATGCTTTTATGCACAACAACGTAAAAAATAAAAGAGCAAACAATAGTGAAATTGGTTCTAGCTCGTTTTTAATATTTCTCGCACCTTTATTGGTGTAGCACGTTGTTTGGTTTGAACTTCACGTTATCCATCATTAATTTAGTAGTTTAAGATCAGAGGGAAAGCAACTAGTTATCACCACCAATTAACAACTCGTGGGCTACTCTGTTGTTAAGGAATACTGTGATTAACCGCAACATTATAACGCCCCCACGGCTGAAAAGGCGAGTACGTTTGGTGTGACGGGGATTTGAACCCGCGACCTCTAGGATGACGAGTCGCGCGCCTTAACCACCAGACCATGCTGAGCAGTCTTCGGGTAGGAAAATGAGAAAAAATGTAATTACCATTTAATTTACAAATCAGCAACACAACCTCTTTAGAAAATACTCTAGTCCGACATACAGCAAAACTTGAACTCAGAAATATTTTTTTTCAGTTAAAACTCCAACGTTTATTTCAATTAAGGGAAAAGACACATAATGGGGCCAAATCTAAAATAATTTTAAAATTAGATTAGTGGACGGCAGTAGCTTCGGGGAGGGTGCACAACGAGACTTGAGGAATTGTCCATCCTTCCTGACTTCTGCGCTCATTTTACTTTAGTATGGTGATTCGCTATTTTAAGTAAATAGTTTCGGTAACACGGATGCCATCAGCAGAGATCGTGATTACATTGTTAATTTAGCCTCAGTTAGTCCCGAGAGAGGGCGCTTGGTGGCTAAAAAGAAAAAAACAATTTAGTAAATTATAAACCACAAAGTAATGGAAAGTTTTTCTTTAAAATACGGAATAATTTCTGACTTTTTAATAAGATATTTAAATGTGAATGCCAGAATAATATTTTCTTATATATATCTTATTGAAGTAAATTTCTTTGTGTGTACTCAACTTCGTATTTTGTTCCTATAACGCTGAATGAAAGTTAGGTAGCAATGGAAATAAGAATAGATAAATAGTTCTGAAAAAATTAATTTACTGATATTAGCATGCTTAGAAAAAGTTAATATTAAAATAGACCTTTTATCATATTAGTATTAAAGTATTTCCTTAATGTTAACCAAGGGTTTGTTTAGTTTGGGTCGTTTTGAAATTCGAGCAAAGCTACGCGAGGGATATCTGCAATAGCCGTCTTAAACTAATTTAATAGTTTAAGACTAGAAGAAAGATAGATAGTCATTACCACCCCCCGTCAACTTTTGGAATATTCGTTTACCAACGAATAATGAGATAGACTGCTACATTGTAACGACTTTACTGTTGAAAGGACGAGCATGTTTAATGGACAGGAGGTAATACAATAAGCTATCTAGGTTCTGTCCAAGATTTTGGAGTTGTAAGTTCATAACCCTACCACTGAACATCAAGAAGTTCATATTACTGTTGTGTAATACCATGATACATACGACAGGGGATAACGTGGTGTATCTATCTTTAAATGCTTATCATAATAAAATAGCCGTAGTTTGTGTTGCCAACACTTTGTAAATTTAATACCTTTAATACCAGAAGTAGTTTTATGACGGTAAAAAAAATTCTGTTTATAATGCTTAAGTTTATAGTTTTGAGGTACGTTTATCCAGTTAATTACTTACCACGTTTGATGCAAATGTGTGTTGCTTAAACTAAATCTTGGTCATATATATATAAAAATAATTATATAAATAGATTAAATTTATTTGGTTTCTAGACTTCTAGAGAGAATGGAATAAGTCGATTGAGCCGTCATTTCTACGTAGTGCACGTCACAAAGGGAGATCAACTAAAACATATCCGGAAATTAGTTACGCGTGGTATTATAGAAAACGGTGATACCTACAGGTGTGTTTATGAAGAAAGTATCTTCGTAGATATTTTTAAGGGAAGAGAAAAGAGGGGAAATATGGAAATTGTGATATATAAATGCATTTATATTACTGGTAGTTATGCATTTGATGAGATTGCGCAGATGGACAATGTGAGGGTGGTTTAGGCCAGTGAAAAATCGAATGATCATTTTCGATATAAATTCGCTGTCCATAATGAATAAACTGATAACAGGGTACGAATAATTTCTTAAAATACAGTTTCTACACAGCTTTCGGGTGTCCTAAACCAATAGAATGGACTCTTTGTGCCATGAAAAGAAGATTAGTGGACGATTAGTGGCTACTGTTGCAGGACAAGTAGGTCCAAATACCTAAGCCTGTCCTTACTCCCAGTGATATACTGCATCGACAACAGTGAGAATCACAGCTGCTATTACATCCTTCCAAATTCGCACAGTTCTCTCACTGTACCGTCTACAAGCCATAAGAAGATGTAGCAGTCTTTTGTTATGGTGGTGTTGACATTTGGACAGCTGGATGATCACAACTGGTAGGATGAAGATGTAAATAGTTTTTACTCGATACATCGTGATTCCCAAGAAAGATTGTATACTTGTCTCTGCCAATGACCAGTTTAACAGACAAGGTATTGTGTTTATACAAGTTTGGACTCTTGAAGATTAGAGCATCATTACTCTTTCATGATCAGACTAGTCTTCGGATACGAACTTTGTTAACCATGTGTGTATTATCTTTCATCATTTCCTAGATAGCCTCTCACACAACTAACTTTTAAATCAAAGGTCTTTGTTAAGTGCTGGATGTTGGCCGATATTTAGATCTTACAAACAAGATGAATAACCAGTTTTTTCCATTAAATATTACACGACTCAGATCTACTATATACCAAAGAAAATCTTGGACTTTTCGTGTCATGTTTGTTCATTAAATAAAACGGTATTCTTTTTGAGTGGTGTGTATTTACTTACTGGTAGACTGTGTATACTATTTTATGGTGTGGTTTAGTTCATAGTAGCTACATAGCACACAGACGATTAACATTATACCGTGGTATCTATTTGGTTCAAAACAGAGAATGAACGAGCAATCCACTTAGGTTATTAGTAAATATAACAAGATAGTATATCAATTTTGGGTGAAATAGACAATCATAGAAAATAAAAAAGATCCAATGTAGTAGTTATTGGGGAAAAAAAAGAGACAAAATTCAGTGTGATTCTTATTAGAAATGCATAAGTTAGCGCCACCTCTTGGCAACTTATTTAGTTTTAACAAGTTTCTTTGTTATGAAAGTTGTTTTTTTTTAAATATTTGGATATAGTTGTAGGATATAGTCGTCAGGTTCACCATGACCGCAGAGGGTCAAAACGTTGTTCTCTCTTCTACGTAAAATATTTTTTCCACTCAAACGAGCCGTTTTTGCGTATATATTTCTCTACAAGTGGGTTTTCTCGACATCACTGATAAATATAAAACTATGAGAAAGGAAATAAATTTTTATTAGTTCTGGTAGCCCATAAAAAATACTTGATATAAACTAAATTTGTTTATTTGGACAGCTGTTGACACAAAAGTAACATAGAGATGAGTATATATATCTGTAATTAATTCAGAACTTTATATTTAGAAGTTTTTGTTGTAGCAAAATTATTAACTATCATGATAATAATTTACCCTCTAAAAACATTAACAGAATTTTTACTCGTCTTGGAGGGTTTATTTTCTATGGTTAATATGTGTTCTTTGGAAACTGGAGATACCAGTAATCATTCGTTCAAATGTTAAGCCAATATGATCCTTCCTGAGAGGTGCTCCACGGAATCTGACGAAGAGAATTAGCTGTATAATTATAAGTAAATATGTTCACGGTAAGTTAACAGATTCTAATAACGAGAAGATAATTCCCTTTATAATGTGCATCATAAAACGACTTGTGTCTCTATGTATCCTTTTGTTTATCCGTGATGGAAATATTTCACCATCCTGACCTCCTACCCTTAGGTGTTCGTAAACACAACATAGAGGGATTCTCAAATATCTCACTTCATTCTTTTTTGGTGACGTTAACCTGAAGATGACCTAGGAAAGTAGAAACATTGTTTTCTGCTCATCAATAAAAGTGTAGATACCCATACCAGCCATTTTGAGATACATTTTCATTCGTTTCTCATTTCTACAAGTTTTACAGCATTTAGAATCCACCCTTGCTACTGCTTCAATGCCGATGAGTCCTCAAGTGGCTCAGCAGTAAGTATGAAAGCTTGAAACGTTAAAAATAACAGGGACCGTGAATGAAGCGGACGCATGGTAACCATGTAAAACCAACGAAATAAATCCGTGCCTAGTTCGGGTATCTTTCCCAATATTCTCGTGGAGTAGCTTTTGTCAGTTTAGGTGGAAAGTATAGACAAAGGTTAATGTTTATAGGAGTGCACGTTTATCATATGACATTCATTAAGGTTTGTGTACAATTTAACTCACTGTTATTTCAAACGTACTAATTTGTTTCATTGAGAATTTAATTCGGTTTTGTTATTTTGTACTACAGGCCTCTACGTCAGTTCATAACTTCCAGTTTCGTCTTATGTTGAACTTATTTAGTCAAATATTCGGAAACGATAACTTGTTTAAATAAATGAAATATGCAAAGCTAATTACCATTTAATATTGGGTTTACTGCCAACTCGGTTTCTACTTTTAAGATGCTTTTGGGATTAATTTCATTTAATAGGGACCGGTAATTAGTACCGATAAATTATAAATTTAAAGGCGGTATTCACCAACATAAAGTGTATTGTACTAAACTAGTTTTTTTTTTTTACTTTTTATGATAACTATAATATTTTTAAACGACAAAACATTTATAAAGGGCACGAGGAGGGGAAAGAGGGAATGTAATATAACTGAATACCCGTCACACAGGTTTATCAAGCTCTAGCATAAAATTTTCCAGATAACCCCAGTTGTAACCCACAAGGCAGATGAAATGAATATTTGCTTTTAAGTCAACTACTCGGTGTATCATTTGCGGGATGCAAAGTGAATGAGGTTAGAGAACAAATATTATATTTAAAAATATATACATTAAGAATATTTCAGTTAATTGCCCTGTGTTTACATTAAAATATTTTTTGTTACTTACTATAATCTGGAATATAAATTTCACCAAAACCTTTTTCTTCAAGTGGATACTTGTTTGTTTGTTTTTTGTTGTTTTTTTTTGAATTAAGCACAAAGTTACACAATGGGCTATCTGTGCTCTGCCCACCACTGGTATCGAAACCCGGATTTTAGCGTATAAGTCCGCAGACATAGCGCTGAGCCACTGGGGGGACTCAAGTGGATACACAAGTACTGACCCAATGATAAAATATAATTTGAAGATATTTTAAAACTATTTTTAATGCGATGATCACTATTATGTGTTCAGTTGACAGAAATAACTTTGTGAACAAATTAAACTATTTTACCCTATATATACAGGTTCATGACCTTTGTGACTTTTGTATGTGCGTTACTATGACAAACACCTCAGAATGGTTACTATGTCATTATCAAGCTGAGTGAGGTGTATTCACTTGTAAAACTCACAACAGTTCTGAACGTAATTCGAGTGAATTGCTCTTAGAAGAATAAAGAAAACTTACCAGAAATCTTGAACATGACAGTGATGAACTATAACTTAAGGTATAACGAATGACTGGAATGTTCAGATATTTCAGGTTAATACACTCATCAACTGCACCACATAAATAATTCCCATTATTAATTTACCGACCTTAAAATATTTACAAAATGCAGAACTCAGTTAATGAACGATATTATTTGACGTAAAACGAATGGGTTTCTGAGTGTCATTTAGGCATGAGACGTTTGAAAAAAAAGTCCGTCCCTAGATGTCACCAACGCTTGGAAAGCTTATTTATCTTCAACGAATCTGCATTTCTTAAGCACGTGTTCATCCAGTCTAAGTAAATGTTTTTTCAGGTTACAGTTCTTATAACATTAAGATAAAAATGTATTCATGTTACATTATTTATGGTAAAGTACAATAGTGTTATTTCAGAATATATACTCATATCATATTGTGTGTGTATTTTGATTTTTAGACATATTAATATCAAGAAAACAAAATGGTAAGTGCATTCAGTTCACAGTCGACTTATATAAATTATTATAACTATTTTTTTTTCTGAAATGGCTGTGTAATTTGAATGGCAATCTTCGAAGAACGTTTTCGTCGACCCTGTCTCAACTCGTGCAGTTTTTCTAAATAAGTATAGGTCTTTTGAAAAAAAAGTAAAAAGCTGGTGAGATTAATGTCTTTACTAGAGAACAAAATATAAAAAATTGATACTATACTGGTGCAAATAATGTATGACAATTGCAAGAATGTTAAAGATTTAGTAAATAAGACAAACTAGTTTCTTGACAATGACTTATAGATCACAGTGTGATCTCATGCAATGTCAAACTAAAGAAATGAAAAGTACGAGACGTGAATATGAATGTACTCGTAAATAGACCACTATACATGATGGTTCAAAGCACCCAGATTCAAATAATTACTCGAGTTACAAAACAAAATGACAACGGGACTTATTGTAATAATACTATAATGTTTATATGATTCTGTCAACAATATGTATAATACTGAAAATCTTTGAGGAAAATAAAATCCGATAAGTATATTTAAATTATGGATGATTCAAGTAGTAATTAACTAGCAATATTAGAAAATTTTCATGTAAACTTTACGATCATGTTATGGAATTAGAGGAATGTCAAACTGACTAATGTACTAAAAAAGTGCTATTGATCCAGTCATAATGATATTTATTAATATATGACGTTTCATGAATTATCTGCTTGAATCACAAGTACGGAAACTGACTCGAACCAAAAGGAACCTAATTATTTATACGATAGTTATCTTATGCTCACCACAATGGACTTGTGTTAATATAACACTTGAACACTATGTAGCGGTAAGTCTACGGATTTACAACGATAAAATCAGGAGTTCAGTTCCCCTCGGTGGGCTCAGCAGATAGCCTGATGTGGTTTTGTTATAAGAAAAACATAAAACATTGTGATATAAGTTTATTTGTACGTTTTTCAATTTCACGCAAAGCTACACG
The DNA here is from genome assembly GCA_011833715.1 of Carcinoscorpius rotundicauda. Lineage (NCBI taxonomy): Eukaryota > Metazoa > Arthropoda > Merostomata > Xiphosura > Limulidae > Carcinoscorpius > Carcinoscorpius rotundicauda. The sequence continues at coordinate 29,674,324 of CM022396.1, forward strand.
ATTGCTATCTGCGCTAGCCGTCCCTAATTTAGCACTGTAAGACTAGAGGGAAGGCAACTATTCATCACCACCTACCGCCAGCTCTTGGGCTACACTTTTACCAATGAATAGGGAGATTGACTGAAACATTATAACACCTCCGCGGGTGAAAGGGCGAGCATGTTTGGTGTGACGGTGTGTTGTATAAGTAAAAAGCCTAAATAAACATGGTGGTATAGCTGATTCTTTCTCTAATCATATTTCACAAGTTATAACTTGAAACTTGTCAAACATGGTGGTCTGGAAGTCTTGTTTAAGTTGGTTCATCTAAACGCATACGCACACACACAAAGATTGTATCAATACACGCACTTATACGTAAGAAGGTAAACGAAGATTCTTTTGAACTGTTAATGACCTGAATCTATTGTGCGATGGTGAATCAGGTTACAGACACTCTAGTGATAGTTTGATGCAACTTGTCCGTACGACTTGGAAGTATTACGCAATACAAGAAGTGTTTGACACGCTACGCAAGTTTATATTTTCACTACAACACATGCATAGGGACTATATTATTTCTGAAGCCTTCCAACTTATTTCTTAACAAAAATATTAACCCCTCAGAATGTTCTTTGTGGCAACAAAGGCTGGATGGTGGATGTTTATTTATATTATTAGCAAAAAGCATGTTGGAATTCGCAAGTTGTTGTCTGTGAAGTAGTCCCGTTTGTTTGTTTTTTATTGGTTTATTGCATCTCTCAAGCATCCAATAAATTATTCCACTTTTGAACAATTATTTTTAAGTTGCATGTCGCTGTCTCACATGTTATAAAGGTTACAATTAAATCACATGGCCAGGTGGTTGAGGCACTCGACTCGTAATCCGAGGGTTGCGAATTCAAATTCCCGTCACACCAAACATGCTCGCCCTGTCAGCCCTGAAAATGTTATATTGTTACGATCAATCCCACTATTCGTTGGTAAAAGAGTAGTCTAAGAGCTTGCGGTGGGTGATGATGACTAGCTGCATTCCATCTAGTCTTACACTGCTAAATTAGGAACGGCTAGCGCAGATAGTCCTCGTGTAGCTTTCCACGAAATTCAAAAAACAAAACAAAGAAACTCAAATATATTTCTTTATACATTAAAAAGTTTATTACTGTTTTTTTTATCTACATAATGATAAAAATGAAAACAAAAAGAGTTTGTTTATTTATTTTTTTAATTTCGTTCAAACCTTTACAATGGCTGTCTGATTTAGCCGTCCTTAACTGAGTAGTCATAAACTAAGAGGCAAGCAGTTAGTTATTACCGCCCACCGCCAACTTTTGGGCTACTCTTCAGCCAGCGAATAGTAGCATTATAACAGTCCAAAGGCTGAAGGGGCAAGTGTGTTTGGGGAGACGAATAGAGATTCGATCCCACAACCCTTAGAATAATAAATTTGTAACTTTTATATTTCCTTCTCCTAACACATTGGACAAAGATCCTTTTTCATACAATACTAAACGAAAGTGTGAAAGAATGATATCCCAAAACTAGAATATTCAGCGCTATGCTATATCTGTAGCAAGAACGTTAGTTTGGTACCAAGCCACAAATCTAATCACTGACCTAAAGAAGAAAAGTTATCCTCTTGATGCACGTATTCAAGATAAGCTGCTGAGAACTGATTGTTGTAGTACTGATGACATTTGTGCAAGTTACAGAAAATTTGATCTCATTTCAAAGTTTAAAATCTTAATACATACTTATGTAAAGTTTTCAAAAGATGAAAATGTGTCAGTTTACAAATCTATTGTAGTTTATTCATTGTCAAAGAACTTTACATACCACCATATGGTCACTCACTTATTCCAGTTTTTCCCTATACTAATAAAAAAGAACTACAACAAAAATCACTTGTCATACTTTAATAATCTGAAAATAAGTTTTTTTTGTTTATAATTAAGCATAAAGTGATTACAGATTGAGCTCTCTGTGCTCTGCTCACTATAAAAATAAGAATGTATCTTTCCAGGTGGACATACGTTTTGGCCAAACTACGAGAGTCTTTTAATTCTTTGCTCCCCGCTATTACAGCGGTAAGTCTACGGATTTAAAACGCTAAAAACAGGGGTTTGATTCCCCTCAGTGGGCTGAGCAGATAGGCTGATGTGGCTGAAAAGTGATTAACATAATCAGATATAAAGTGAAGTAAATAGTTATTATTGAATGGGTTATTTCATACATTTCTGATTCCTGTAGTTAAACGAACGACAAATATATGGATGAGTTTCAAGAGTTATTATTATGATAGATAAATATTAGTTTACACAGAATAGTTATTCTTAGTAATAAACACTCAGTTTGTCGACTCAGGCTTTGCTGATGAGACCTTGAAAATATAAAACAGAATGTACTACGAATCTAAAAATATGTTAAACAACTGAGTCATAGGTGACTTCACAGTACTGTCATTCTGATAGATAAGTAGTCGTTTATAAACATAATGGTTTACAGAATTGTTATCATAATAGATAAATATACTCTGATAAACAGACGAGATTAAATAATTACTATTCTGATAGATATAACATAGCTGTGTAAGACTCCTGGATATACTAACCCATATATCTAAGTCTGCTAAAATCAAGAGTTCGATTCCCCTCGGTGAATTCAGCAGATAACCCAATGCGGCCTTGCTATAAGAAAATACAGACATCTCTAAGTCACATAAGCGTAAATCAGCAACACTCAGTCATGCTTATCTTTAGTATTTGTAAAGCAACATTTAGTCATGCTTATCTATAAATATTTGTAAACCAGCTTGCAGTAAAGACAAACATCAAATTTAATCAGAATTTCTGAAAAAAGTTTCTTCTGGAACGAAGTATTTTAATATTAGGCACTTCAGTTTCGTTAAGAACAAAATAAACGTGAGCAAATGAAAGGAGGACAGTTTGACTAACCAACTTTACAGCTTTACTGGTCAACTGTATTTTTAACGTTCATAAGTATTAGGATCAATAAATGTGTGGTTCAGAAATCAATTATTCTAAAAATAAAGTCATGAGGATTAGATATTTCATCTAAAAAACTGGTTGATAACATACCATTAAACATGAGTCTGTATGAACTTCTACAGTAGTCTAATTCTCACCATCCTTCTTTTTTTTTCTAGAATGGGGCCAAAAAAATATGAGATGTCAAAGTAGTACCACTATCCCTGGACTTTGCCTTTGGTTATGGCTGTTTTCCTCCCATCGTTTCCTGTTCTTACCCTCAGGAACAATGTTTTTCAGAGATAACAGTCTGTCATAATAACAGAAGAAGGGAATACTTTTCAAGAGTTAGACAGTTACATTGAAGGCTTATAAAAATTATTTTAGTAGGAACTGAAATTATCGAAAAAACCAAGCAGAACATTTACGAACTTTAACGGTTTTTCTTAATAACCGCATTTTGAGGTTTAGTTGTCATTCACAACTTAGAACAATATGTTGGATGTGTGTTTTTTTTTGTCTTCTTTCTAGAAAGTATTATAAGTTACAGAATGTTAATTTTCATCTCTAAATAAAAACCTGTACATCATACAACGACGTAAAAAGAGATCATTGAATACATAGATGCTGGTCTTAAAGACTTTTAGAGAAATTAATAGTCCAGAAGGTAACTTAAGAAGTGTTACTTTTAGATGACACACTTGGGGACGTTCAAGAATGTGAGTAAAAATTACTTCTTGATGACACGGCTGCGTTACTACGAATTGGAGTTTATAAATTTGGAGAGATTCGTACTTACAAGTCAAATAACATTAGAAGGTATTTCAAATATTTCAGGTTTTTTAATTTAAAGAATTTCTATATAAATGTAAGCATGAATACACTTAAGGAATTTTCATTATATTTTAGGGTTGTTAAAAAAAACTTATGTTTTCTGAGATTTCTGTCATTCAGCTTCGTTTTTTAACACCAGACTAAAGATTGTTTGAATTTTGCACAAAGCTACTCGAGGACTATCTGTGGTAGCCGTCCCTAATTTAGCAGTCTAAGACTAGAGGAAAGGCAGCTAATCATCACCACTCACTGCCAACTCTTTTACCAACGAATAGTGGGATTAATCGTTACATTATAACGCCCCTACGGCTGAAAGGGCGAGCATGTTTGGCGCGACGATGATGCGAATTCGCGACCCTCAGATTACAAGTCGCACGCCTTAATCCGTTCCACAATGCTCCTTTAAAACCTGTGCAATTGAAGAGAAATTTTAATAGAAAAAGCAAAGTGATTCTAGAAAGACAAAAACAGGAACATAAATTTTAATAACAAGTTACAGGTGTATATCTTGTGCATACAGTCCTATTCTCACTCAAAACTGCACGTGATAATAAGTAAGGTCGATTCATCGTATATTAGGTTTCAGAATTCAAACTTTATAATTTATTCATTAGCGCAGTTTTACGGGATTACTCAACATAAAAAAAATAATATGTTGGCACTTCATTAATACAGGTAACGAGATTTTAAGATTTAATTGTTTCTTTACTTTGTAAATCTTCAGGGCCGTTGTTATGCGTCATGATCTCAAAGGTTAAAAAATAAATCTGTAAAATAGGTCGCCATTTGTCCTACATTCTTTACCGCACTTTAATGCTATAAATAAGAGGAGAAGTGAGGAAGAACTAATCGCCTTAATCGTGAACGTTATTGAAACTTACTTTGTGTTTAATTTCTAAAGAGGTTAAAATGAAACATTTTTTCACACTATTCCTATAAAAGATTTCGACATACAGTATACTCAAAATTTAGATAGTCCTAAGCTTATCTTTATTACGTGTCTTATTTTATAACAGAAGAAAGATGAAAACCACAAGAATAAGGTTATCTTTGCTTCTTTTGCTATTCCTGAAAGTCGTAATAATGTGTTTATACTCGGATAAGCCTAATATGTAATTGTTTAATTTTTAATAAAGGTAATACGGTCATTGTATTTTTGTCTCTACAGTAAAATCAAGAACTCTTTTGCCAGCATCTGATAGAAAACTGTTATTTATACAATTATCAATATATATGTCGTTTTTTTGATAAAAGTTGAAGTAACTATTACGTTTAACTTCAGCAATTAAATCCTTTCGTTGTATTTTTTCTGATCCAGGTATATTTTGTCATGTTTACAACCAATACGCTTCGCGTTTGACACGAAGTGAATATTCTAGTCATTACGTTTAATTTCAACAATAAAAAGTTTCCGTTGTATTTTCTTGGTTCAAATATGTTTTATCATGCTTACTACCCTTTGCCACATTGATCAAAGTGAATATTCTATTGTACAAACCATTTTCGTTATTTTTATAGTATTAGAATGTTTTTATACCAAACTTAAAATTCGGTGGCTTATAAGTCAGAAAAACCAAACTTTCCAACGTATTATGTCGTAGAATAAATGTGGGTATTTACTAAATGAAAAAAGAGAAACAATAAGAATACTGTGCATATTTGCTCATGTGCACTAGTAAGAAACAAGATGGATATTGTACTTATTTGTAGTATGAGAGCTATTAAGAAACAACATAAATTCTGTGCTTATTTGTAGCATGAGAGCTATTAAAAACAACACAAATGCTGTGCTTATTTGTAACATAAGAGCTAATACGAAACAACACAAATACTGTGCTTATTTGTAGCATGAGAACTATTAAGAAACAAACAAATATTGTGCTTATTTGTAGCATGAGAGCTATTATAAAACAATATGAATGTTGTGGAGAAGTCTGAAAATTAGGATATTCTGTTTTTAAGACATTGTCCAAGATTATTAATTTTCATTTGGTTATTTTAAAGTATACTACACCAGACGATTCAGTTATATTTAATGTTATGTAGAATCGCATGTGTCCTATGTCTTCAGTTAAGGAAAGCTGGCTTGAAAGGTTACACGTGCAGCAGCTTGAGCAATTGAGCATGCGCAGCACACATCCTTTAAAAACTTAGTTTAATTATTTTGATTGTCACAAAATCAGATACAAAACTACTTAGATTTTGTGCTTGTGTTACAGTACACTGTACAATGATTCGCTTATTTTGTGGTCCCATTTTTATATTCAAGAAATATATGTATAATGCGGCGCAAATGAACTGAAACATGAAGAGTAAACAGAATATGTTTAAATTAGTAAAGATAATCCGTGTCGACATGTGTTTAGACCGACCAAACCGGATTATAAAAGGAACTTGTCACCAGAGCAACCATTGATCATCTTTCGTAGTCACATTCAACTTCCGAGGAACTGAGGTATCGCTATTTCTTCATAATAAACCATTTAGTGGAAAAACAACATACCATAATTTAATTAATGTTTTTCCGTTATGTGCTGTGAATAAAAAATACACTTATACGTAGTTACTTTAATAAAATCAAGCCTAACTACTAGGGCAGCCTTTCTCACAAGCAGGAGTGTGTGATTTATTAGTCAAGCCAACGAACCCTTACAAACTAGCCGTCATGTTTTCGACTTTGTATTGCATTTTGCTATTATTTGTTTCTCACCACAGTATGAAACATAATATATATCTGTGTATGTATGTCATCTAACATGTCACTATTTTGCTCCGACGCATATCACAACGACAAATAAAAAAATGAAAAAAAAGCAGTTGAACAAAATTAGATTTACAACCAAGCTAACTTAACTCTTTTCAGATTATTTTTAGTTGCATGTGACATATTTTTATTTTGTAAACTGAAAATATTGTAACCTTGTCACTGTTCTGGAAAACATTGCTTCCTTGTCGCCGTAGGTGTTTCTCTTCTTGCATCTTTTTTCTTTTTTTGTGGTAGAAACTTTAAAGGTGTTCATAAACAGTTTAATTTGTATATTTGTGTTATGCTTCATATTAAAAGACAGATATTAGTTAGAATAGATATGTTTTGAAGTAGTACGTTATTACAATGTGAGATTAGATTAAATTACGTTGGTATTTATTCTCTGAGGTGTCGTTGTTCCAATATTATATTTTGTTTGGTTGATATTTGTCCTTTAGTCCCTTGAAGTAGCATAGTTAAAGTGTTAGATCTGATACACAATTATCATGTATTCAAATCTTTAGATCGGTGGTTATAGCTCAGCTTCTTTTGACGGTTAACAAACATCATGTTATGAATGTTAGTAAAATATCTTAGAGAAGATTATAATTTTACTGAAATAAAAGCTATTTAAACTAAAACACAATGCAAATTATATTGTTAAAATATACAAACTAACCTAAGGACTGTAACAAAAATAGGTTAACTAACTTTGTCAGATGTAATTTGATATCCAATAAGATCAGAGGAATGAAAACGAAGACTGCTTGTAAATGAAAATGAATTATGTTTCAATAGCATCAACTTTCATTTCACATAATTTAATGAAATACCAACGTTAGTTTTTTAATTAATACCGTCACGTACGTATGCATTTTTAAGGAACCGAATTTTTCAGTTAGAAAGACAAAGTAGTCCAAGCAACCAGGTGAGAGGCCTCTAGGGTTTAAGAGAGACAGTCAATATGCATTATTGGACGCTGGTGATAATTATGGGATTGAAAGCAATTTTTAAAATGAACTCATCAATGAAAATTCGGATCTTGTTCAGTAGCATCACGGCTCAAACTTCGGACACTTCAATTTGAAGTCAGGCAGGGGAAACTACTAGTTCACGCCCAAACAGCGAAGTTAAACGATGTTGATTAACCATTATTAGAACCAAATGTACAAGCTGTTCAGATACCATTGTTGAAAGGAGTGAGTGAAGTACACTTTAATGTTCAGGTTTTAACAATGTTTTTGCCGTTTACATTGTAAACTAGGTAATACAATAACTTCAACTGGAAACATTATATATTATTTCCACAAATCTCAATGATATGAATCGAATCCTATCATTATATGAACGATCTACAATTTTACGACTTTAGAACATTTATATAAGGTTCACTTCTGTCACACTACACACTGTTCATTCTGTTGTTCATAATGCCGATGATTTTATACATATAGAAAACAAAACAACAACAACAGAACAAGAATGGTGTTTAAAATGTAGTTTCCATATATGGTTTCTGTAGCAGTTAAGAGTCGAAAAAAAACAACAACAATTAATTATCTAGCAACTTTAAATTTGGTAAGCAAAATATAAATATTTATGTATTATTATTATAATATTCTAATGATCAATAGCATATATATATTCATTACTATAATAAAACTATTATACAAATTCAAGTAACAATGTATTACAGGGTGGTCGCTAGAAAAGCGGAAAATTTGAGGGTCAGATGAGATCATGAATAAAATGCGTGCTTACTCATTTCTATTTTGATTTGTTTTAACTTTGTAAAAATAAATAGTTGTTTGACAAATTTTCCGCTTTTCTAGCGACCACCCTGTATATTAATTCCACAATAACACGATATACTCTCGAAACTATATGTATGGATACAAACTTAAAAAGTGTACAATTTCAAGGAAAAATGTTATTTCCAAGTTAGGGTTAAAGATTAATGAAAAAAATCTCATTATTCATGACACCACTTTATCTAACTTTAAAATTTTAGTCATTGTTTATGTTACAGGACATTTCAAGCTTTATTGTCTTCTAGGACTTCAACAATACACTAGGTTATACAAACCCAGAGCTTGTGTTGGATAACTCCAGGATTTCCATCCAATCTTAGGACCCTTAATTGTTATAGTTCTTTTAAGGTATACATCTTTAACCGATAGATGGCTAATACGAGTTTTTTTAAATGGAACCAAAAGTTATACAAATAATGTTTTCATGAGAATATAGATTCGTGAGGGATCTAGTGAGCATCCTAAAGAAAAAAATGCAATATTCATTACCAAACTTCAACTTGGTGACAAATTTAGGTATCTTTGGAACTCCCTTTCAAATTCAATATCCAAATGGAAGAGTATTTATCTTCCTATATTACACCTGTTCGTAAGCTAGCATACAGCAACATAGAATGATGCCATAATAATTCAAAGATCACAATAAATAAATCATATTAATGACACCTATGGAAGAATCGCTTAACACAAGATATCTTTTATTCCGGATGACAAGATAATAATCTTGTCCATTATTTAATGACGAATCATTAAAATAAAAAATTGTAACATTATTTTAACAATTTAAGTGTTTTGTTAAAATATTTTTAAATTCATTATTTTCGGATGAAAACAAATTAAGAACATTTATACTTGATCATAGCCTAATTCAGTGACACCAAGAATCATTCCAATAACCTGTCTAGACCTGCTTAACCTGATTCCCAAGACAGGTAAAGCAAATCTGAATACAGTACTCAATACCTGACTTAACCAGTGTTCTTTAACCTGCATCTATTGCCTGTATGTTTAGTATTTCTATAAGTACATTCCAGATATTTGATATACGTCTTACACACAGTAACACATTATCTTGAAACACTTCAGATCTTTCTATTATGATCCCTAACTTATGTTCAGTCTTTCTATTGTGATACCTAACTTATGTTCAGCATTTTTTATAAAACCAATTAACTTATGTAAATGACATGAAAATCTATAAACCCCGCAGCACATATCCGTCTACTATGATCCTTAACTTTTTTTCGGTATTACGCTTTTTTTTCTCATTTTTTTGTTCATTTACACAAGTTGATTTTGTGAAAAATACCGAAAAAAAGTTAAGGATCATAGTAGACGGATATGTAATACACTATGCAATACAAATTTTGCTTCTGGATAGTACGTGCTATTTCTTAATTGCTCATGTTGTAAAAGTACAGAAAATGGCCATTATTCCCTTCAAAATTTGCTTTTGTGAGCTGAATAATAAAATTTAGAAGCTAACCTATTTTCTATGTAAAAACGGGCAAATTTGCACATTTTCATTTATAAAACAACACGTGAATCAAGATATACATGTATTTATACTGAAGTTATAGGCCCGACATGGCCAGATGGGTTAAGGCATTGAACTCGTAATCTGAGGGTCGCGGGTTCGAATCTCGGTCTCACCGAACATGTTCGCCCTTTCAAACGTGGTGGTTTTATAATGTGACGGTCACTCCCATTGTTGGCAGTGGGTGGTGATAACTAGCTGCTTTACCTCTAGTCTTACGCTGCTAAATTAGGGACGGCTAGCACAGATAGCCCTCGAGTAGCTTTGCGCGAAATTCGAAACAAAATTAAAGTTATACAAAAATGAACAAACATTTTAGAAGTGCGTAGTTTTTCGAGATTTACGACTGTAATGTAAATAACTTCCAGATATCAGCCATCAATTAAAGTCTTCCATCATGTTTTCGTTATACACTCTTTGGTAGCGTCATTCAAAGTCCAGTATATCTTGGTGGAAGTGCTCGCCTTGCTCCTCTGAGTATGTTCCCATGTTTTCCTTAAATTTAACTAGATGAGCATCAAGGATACGGACTTTCAGGGACATCCTGCAGCTCATTTTGCCGCAGTTCTTCACCAGAGCCTCTGCTCGTTCCAGATAATTTTCGGTCTTGTGATTGCCCAAGAAGTCCCGAACGACCGCGACAAAACTGCCCAAGCTATTTCCTCCTTCCCACTGAGGTTCTTGGAGAATTCTGTGCACTCCAGTATCTTCTTTATTTATGGTCCAACGAAGACACCAGCTTTGACCTTTACCTCAGATAGCTCAGGGGAGAAGTCTTGAAGGTACTTGAAGGCTGCAGACTCCTTATCAAGAGCTGTGACAAATTGTTTCATAAGACCCAATTTTTATGTTCAATGGTCAGAACAACACCTTCTGGAGGTCCACTAGTGGCTCACACTTGACATTGTTCTTCCCCACAAAGAACTAGGTCCGTTGTGGTCAGTGTTTCCTGTTGTAGTGCGCTGCGGTGTCCCTGCTGTCCCAAAGGCAAAGATAGCAGAAAAATTTGGTAAAGCCTCGTTGGAAATCCATGAGGAATATCACCATTTTGAAGTTTCCAATAACCTCCCAACCATACTCATCATACTTCAAGGCTTCTAACAAGATCTTGACGCTGTTGTGTTCCTCTTTGAGGTGCACCGAATAAGACGGGGAAAGAGACGGATACATATTCCCGTTATGGAGCAGCACAGCTTTGAGGCTTCTGGATGAGCTTTCCGTGAAAAGGTGCAACTCGTTCGGGTTATAGGTAATTCCAATTGCCTCGCACAGACCGGATACATTGTGGCAGAAGCAGAGCCCATCTTGACGATTGAAGTTCTACAACATTCTAAAAAGTTCTTGAAAATTCTTGTAAGTTCGAGAAAAAGTCTCTATCAGCCATTCAGCACTGAATCTACCTGGAATGTTCTGGAAAATGGGTACATTTGGAAATTTTATTACCTGGGTCACAAAAGCAAAGTTTGAAAAGAAAAATAGGTTTGCTTTTTACCAAGGAACAAGAAAAAGTAAACATTTTGTTACATTGTGTTATTAATACTAACGTTACTTTTCACTGGTATTGACAATAATCATACAACTAACACAGCGGATTATTTTTATTTGTAACCCATTGCCCCCCAGTGGCTCAGCAGTATGTCTGGGGACTTACACGCTAAAATCCGGGTTTCGATACTCGTGGTGGGCAGAGCACAGATAACCCATTGTGTAGCTTTGTGCTTAATTCAAAACAACAACAACAACATCGTAACCCATTTGCTAAGTTGCGTTTAATTTCGAGTCACTTCACCAATTTAATTTGTTTCTTCGTCTTGCCTCTTTTAATATAATGATATTTAAATATTATATCGTCTAATAATATCTAAACCAGTACAAAACAGCAAGGAGAGTTGAAACATTACTATTCGTTTTTCGTTATTTTTATTGTAACTGCCGTTCTTTTTTGTTTGTTTTGGAATTTTGCACAAAACTATTCGAGGGCTATCTGTGCTCCGCCGTTCTTGCCAGCAGAATTACGATATATAATGTTGCATTTCAAACATCTCGTTTCGAAAATGGAGCGTTTTTTTCCCAACTTGTCAGAAAAATGGGAAGAAGCGCGACAATTACTAAACAGTTTTTAATAACTTAAATTGAGTTTTAAATAAGTTTTACTCAAGGAATACAGTTAGTGTCATGTTGTATATAAATGCCAAATAGACTTTTTAAAGTTAACATGTTGCGGAAAATGCCAAATGTTCATATGCTCTTGATAGTCATAGAACATCCGAAAACTTTTCAATTTTGAAATGTATGCGGGGCGTGGAAGATGGCAAAAGCCTACTATATATATACATATATATATATATATTTAGAAAATATTGATACTGAAGACTTAAGTAACGCAAATCAAAATCAAAAGGAGAACCTATGTTATAAGCAGCAAATATAAACTTCTGACGTTTGTTATGAACAAAAATAAGTCGAAACAAAATTAGAAAACACTGCACAAATTGAAAGAATCCCCGTGGTAGAGGGCTATCATGTGGGATATAATATGCACCTTGTGTTTAGTAAGTGACTGTAAAAGTAAGACTCAAATTCCAATTAGTATTCCATTTTTTTACAAGTTAATGAATAAATTACATATTTTTTTATTTTGCAAAATAAATTTGTGTAAGTAATAGGGTGAAAAGTATTTAGAGCAGGACATGTGAGACATCTTTTGCTATTACATTTTATAACACTTGCAGCAATATAATTACTATAATCAGCTCGTTAGGCTAAATTATAGTTTACACATTATGTCATTAGTTAAGGCTAAGTTTTAAAAATGTAATTTAAAACTGCGACATAATCTAACAGGCCGATTCAAGAGTTATGCTAACTTCAGGAGGTAAGTTTATTTAACTTACTTACCCCGAAATGGTAGTAGCTTATGTTTATTTTTATGTATTTTTTCACATAATTCTTATTTACTTTGGAGAGCAGGCAGTGAAGGGTGATATGGATGTGGGACTTTGTGGACTTGAGCACCCAAATCTCACTCTCATAAACTGTATTATTTTAATTTCAATTTCTATTGCTATTCCTTTATTTTATTTCTTTATGTGAGATAGGCAAACGAAGGTTAAGACGGATAGACGGTGTATCCCCACCGCAATGCTGGTCCTAATTCTATAGTCACCTCCAAAACTTAGGGTACCTTTTATATCCCACATTATAGCCTGTAACCTGGAAAGCCTTTTCCTTTGTGCAGCGTTTTTTTATTGTTGTTTCGGCTTGTCTTTGTTTATAACAAACTAATATAATTAGTCAGAGGTTTGGATTTGCTATTTTTAACGCAATCTTCCTTTTAATTTTATTTAAATATTCAATATTAATATTCTTTCTACATATATACACACACGCATACATATATGCATTTATTCTGTATTTCAATTTGTCAGCCAAAAAGTTATCCGAAACTTGCAGATGTTGACTTTACTGCAGGGCTCTACTGGTGCATAAACAGCAATATTATATGACGATTTTGACATTAAAACATGGAAAGGATATTAGGTGTCCAAAGTTAAAAATGAGTTATATATTCGGCATAAATATGACAAGAAACGAAAGTAGTTAAACTCAGCTATAAAATATTGTAAACTCTTTTTTTTTGTTAAGATTCACATGTTAATTATTTTAAGTTGCGAGCTAGCTCTTATACAGTAATTTAAAAGAGACGCACTCTAATCAGCAGTTAAAGTAGTTTTATTTGAAAGGTCTACTCATGAATTATGTTGCTTCAACTTTTATCTAAAAAGCCAACTCATAACTAACGTTGATCCAATTTTTATCTGTAAGGTCTACTCCTGAATTATATTACTTCAACTTTTATCTATAAGGCCAACTCATGAATCATGTTGATTCAACTTTTATCTAGCTTATAGAAAGTCTACTCAGGAGTTACTTGAGAAGATGCTTATATAGAAGGTCTACTAATGAGTTATGTTAATAATGCTATTATTATATTTAGAAGGTCTACTAATGAGTTAGTTGATGAAAATTATATCTGAAAAGTGTTTTCGGGAGTTATGTTAATTAATTTTTTATTTAAAAGTCTACAATTATGTTGAACAACTTTTACCTAAAAGCTTCATTTGGAAGTTACGTTTATTAAGCGTTTGTTTAACATACCGATTCGAGAGTTATGTTGATTTAAATCTAAAATGTATATGTACAACATTGGTATCATATTCCTATGTAGTAAAGTAATCCAGGATATGCACCGATGCACCACCACTCTAAGAGGTCTATCCAGAAATTGTCATAACTGAACTCTTACCTAATATATCATTTAGGGTTACGCTATTTCAACACCTATGTAAATTTCTATTCAGAAATTACGCTGATTAAAATATTTCTTGGAGGCCTACCTACATTTTACTTTGCTTCAATCGATACGTAAAAGACTTATCTTAACACTTGACTATTTGGTTACCTCTTGATAGGATTATCTTGCTACGCTGTAGTTTGACTTGTGTGGAAAATCTTCCAGAACTGAGGAGGCTAGGTTACAGTCATATCCAGAAGTGTAACTAATATTCCATATCTAGAACAGCTGTTAAAATGTGATACCGAAAATGCGTGAAAAAATCCCATTTAAAGAAGGTTCTAATGCGTTACCTGATGCCATGCTTATGATGCTAGGGTCAAGGTCAAACCTTGGATGTCCACTCATGTCATGTGTCCATAATAACTGTTTATGTTATGCTTATGACACCTGTTTTGAGTAAATTTATAAATGTTATGTTTACAACGCTTGCTTTGCACGGATATCTATTTAGATATTGTATTATAATCTTAGTCTTGGTTACGCTTGTCTCGAGTATTGTGTCTAACAGAACATAGGATAAAGTCTACGTTACGTAGCTGCTTATAACACCTTTTTTTAAGTATCTATCTGGAGCTTATGCTTCTAACATCTGTTATAAATATAGACCTAAATGTTGTGCTTATGACATTTGTTTTAAGTATTTGTCTAAATTTTATGCTTATAACACTTATTTTAAGCATTTATCTAGGTGTTATACATATGACATGTCTTTAGAATTTATCCAGGCGTTATATTGATGACACGTACTTTTAGCAGTTGTATTGATTCTGATGGCACCTCTCTTAACTATCCATTTACAATGTTATGGTGCCTATCTCTGTACTTACTATGCTGATGAATCTGCCTTTAAAATCTATCAAAGTATTATGCTGAAGTACTCTGTCTTGAGTACCAATAATATAAATGCTATACAGATAACACATCTATTTACTATCTGCTGTATCAACGTTATACGGATGACATTTATCTTGAGTATCCACAAACATTTTACACTAACACCTTTTGTCAGAAATATGTTGATGGCATCAAAATTGAGTCTCGAAGCCCTTCTCTTAAATACTTTCAGTTACTCTATCTTTCTGTGTTCGAAACCAACTTCGAGTTTGCACTCAAATAAAGTGATATTGTGTTCTGATCGTGTCAAACATTTAATATTTGGAGCCGTTTGCTCAATTTTTTTTCATAACATAGAAAAATTGTTTTGTTTCATTTATATTGACTTGTTAAGAAATGAAATATATGTTAGTAAAATATTTGGGGTAATAACATTTTCGAAACTACTACTTTCATTTAAATTTTAGTTTATTTGAGCTAATAGCGCCCCAAGTGCTTGAGTTTTCCATTTTCAACAAAATGCAAATATATCATTGTTTATGTAGTAAAAATTTTACTAAATTATTTCTATTATTACACATTTTTCTTCACAAATTTTCATGATATATACAGAAGATACTGGTTTTTTCCTACTGGTAAGTCAATATTTTCTGGTATGTCCTCACTTTAAACGAATAAATTACATGCAGGAGATTAAGTACAAAGACTTTGATTGTTATTACTGAGTTTTAATTTTATAACCTGCTAACGACAATGTAGGATGGAGGCTTGAAAATAAGTCCCTTCTCTTTAACTTTTAAAAGGAAAAACATACACGACATCAAAGAACGTGTACATAACTAATGCAAACTTAGAGCTTCTATGTCCCGTACGTGAGCTTGTGAAGAGATTTGTGAACGTGTTGTGACGTGTTTGACATCCTTGGGCAGTGATTTATATATCAGATCTCTTGAAGTGGTCCGTGGATTGAGAAGTGGAGCTGGAATCCTCTTTAAAACCGGAGTTTCAGTTCATTGAAGATGCAAAGACCAAGTCTCATATAGGTAACCTACTTTAGTAAGCAAAGGGGTGCCACCATAATCACAACTGAACTGGAACGTTGTCATATAATGCAGAAATAAACAGTTTCGTTTGTTCTCCCCAAACACGTAATTGAATCTTCTCTAACAGCACTTTATGTCACTTGGCCGACCTCAACAACAACAAAAAAGAGCTTAAATTTCCGCCTATTTTAAAAGGGTTTTTTCTTCTATTTTTGTTGTTTCGTGTTTGTTCTTAATTTTTTAAAAAATCAATACCCCTTGCAAAATCGATTGGAAGTGGATTTTGAACTTTTGTTTACCGACACAATTGGCGGGCATTTACCGTGATCTTGGTCTTCAAATCCAAGGGGTTTATAAGAGTAGCATCATCAAGATTGGCGCCACCCGCGGGTGAAGATCCTGACGTCAGATATTATATGGAAAAACACGTTTATTGATAGATAAGTACAAGAGCTAGTGCCTTAAGACTGTGGGAGCTCAGTATAAGGCCAGCAACGTCACCAAGAAGTGTCTGTACAACCTACCTTCGAGACTTATTTGGAAACAATCAGCACTTGCTCTACTCTGTCAAATTTTAGGTAAGTGTAATATTTCTTATTCTAATTTGAAGGTTCGTCTTATCCCGAAACTAAAACATAGCGTTCAAATTGCTCATATTTAGCAAATAAACCATGCAAATTGTTACATTAGACAAAAACATTCATGAAGTCCCTAATCATTATACATGTACACTAAATTTTCCTTCTTAATTAGAAGAGAATATTAAGAACCATAATATTTAGTTCTCAATTCTTCTAATGTGCATATGTATATATGTACTTTAACATGTAGATATTATTTGTAAAAGAGCATCAAGAAAATTGATTGTTTATCATACAATTTCTATTGAGCATTTACTACATAAATACTTATGTATTTATAAACATACTTAGGTTTAGCAATACTCAGATGAATATTTCGTGTTTGTTATGAACAACTAATGTCTGGGATGTCATTTCACTACAAAGTCCCAACTTGAAACTTAATTAAATTTCAGTGTATGAACGGATTAAAATTTTAACAACTTCGATACAAATATAGCTAAACATCACTCCCAAAGTTAGTTTTAAATAAAGATAAAAATATACTAATATGCTGTTTCTGTGTGCAAGCAAACAGTAAATATATTAA
Organism: Carcinoscorpius rotundicauda; assembly: GCA_011833715.1. Taxonomy (NCBI): domain Eukaryota; kingdom Metazoa; phylum Arthropoda; class Merostomata; order Xiphosura; family Limulidae; genus Carcinoscorpius; species Carcinoscorpius rotundicauda. The sequence goes on from CM022396.1 coordinate 29,691,622, forward strand.
TTAATATCCGTGACATTTTGACAATCGGTTTTTGTTTTCATTTTAGGAAATGATGTCCTAAATTGTTTAATTACAGTGATCGTAACTAATTATTTAAAGTATTGTTACATTTCTTATCCGATAGAATATTTTGCATCTGATCAAGAAGTGATTCTATTATGTGTACACAATTAAATACAGAAGTCAATATTTTGTTTACTTCAGTTCATGACATTCTGAAATATTTAAGGCAAAAACGAAGTAATTATTTACGTCCTTGACTTCATTTTCAGAGTTTCAATTTTCAAGCAAAAAAATTACAAAAAATCGGAAGTTTTATTTAATTTTTACTCTTATTCCTAATTCGATTTATTCAATTGATTTGAAATAAAATGACTACGCTTTTTCCTGTCGACATTTGCTTGTATACCGGAATATGCTAAAATTGATATATCAAGGTCTTTGTATCATGTACTTATGCATGTATCAAAGTAAACAGAAGCGATACTTATTAATTTGGAAAATTATGTAACTTGTTACGCTTTGAAGTGTGAGTGGAGTGATCATAATATCGGAAAAAAATGTTCATGTCTGGTTATACAAGAGAGTATTCAGTAACGAAAATAGTAAAACCATCCACCTTATTGTTTTAAATCTACAAGTTTGTATCATAGATGTAAACGGATCTAACGAGACGAGGTATTGTCGGATTGATATTTTTATATGTATATAAAACGGAGCTCAGCCTAAGTAGAGTGAATATCACTCTAAGTATCAACAAAAAATGTTGATACCCTAGAGTAGGGTCTACACCTACACAAGAAACCGCCTTCTCGTGTATGAAATTATCATATTTTGAATATACCCTAATTGATCTTTCTTGTATTCATTACGTCTTTTTAATATAATTTGTGAGTTGCATCGTATTCATTTTCAGTCCTTTAATTTCCATTTCTCATTAGTCCATAGTAAAAGAACCCCGTTATTTAACAGGACTTGTTTGTTTTTACGTGTTATCGTTTAATAGTAAAAACTGTCACTCTTAAACTAAACTAATAATTTATACCTTTCACAAAGACATTAATAATTGGTTGTTGTTGAAAAGTGGTTTCGTTCTATAAGAAATACAGATATAAGAGACTTTTTATTTCATACAGAAGCAAAACATCAATACAATTACTGCATGGAAAGATATTTTAAGAGATACTAACAGGAAAAAAATACATAAATATACTTATCACCCATATGAAGGCTTTGTCTTTGCTGATGTGAATTATTTATCACAATGCCTTAATGACGAACAATAAACTTGTTCATATGCAAAATTATGATACTGGTTTATGTACACTTTGTAGTAAAGAAACTGAAACAGTGAGACATTTATATTGCCCATGTCCAATGGTTTAACCCTTATGGACGTAAGTTTTTGACACTATTTCCTTTATCATACAAAAATCAGTACCAATGAATTAATCAGAAACGGCGAATTCTTGTACAGGGCTTCCTATAAGGATTAAGAAAAGACGACAGCCTGCATTTTATAAGGGTTAGTTAAGAAAGAAAATAAGTTTTGATTATTCCAGGTTTGTTATTCATAATGATATCGATTCTTTCTTTCAATTTTATTGTAAACTTGTTCGTCCTTGTTCACAACGTTACGTTATTGTGTGTCCTTTAATATGAGCAATTACAGATGGTATTCAATTGTATATAACTATTTGATTTTTGTACTTCTTTTGTATGTAATATATGTGATTATGAGGCCACTTTAAGAGGTTTGTAAATAAAAAAGGCACTCGAGTCGTAATACGAGGTTCACGGGTTCGAATCCCTATCGTATCAAACATGGTCGCTCTTTAAGCCATAAGGGGCGTTTTATAATATTCGTTGGTAAAAGAGGTGCCTTTGGCGGTGGGTGGTGATAACTAACTACCTTCTATATAGTCTTGTACTGCTAAATTAGTGATGGTTAGTGCCTACGGCTCTCGTGTAATTGCGCGAAATTCATATAATGAAGGACTTTCATGTTATTATATCTATAAACAATGAAAATGAAATGCTTTAATATAAATAGACTTTGGATATAAATAGCACTTTGGATCAAACAATTGTTTTCTTGCTTTGAAATCAGAAGCAGGATAGGAATCCTTAGTTTTTCTTTTTATACGAACTGAAATTATTAACTTCAACAAAATATTCGTGCAATATGATAAATAACGACTACTGATTTATATTAATTGTCGATGTTGTTTATCGTCAGTACTGTTCACAATCAGGTCACATTTTCATTCTACGTAATTGTATTCATTATTTGTTACGATCTTCAAATCCTCAAGTGTTTGTTCTCTTGTTGACTGAGTTACTTTTAGCGGGGTCACATAAGGAATATATTACCCTTTTACACACTGTCTCCAAGAAGGTTACATCAAGGTTCTTGTTCTATTTGTATAAATATTATTCTATTATTCCGTGGCTAACAATCCTTTTTTTTTAACTATCTGTAACACGACGTTTGTTTTTCTTCTTGTCTCTGTAATCCAATGGACCTTGTTTATAATAGTTTATTATTACATGTCACCGTAAGTTTTACCTTGTTTCACGTTACTATCGTACTTGGTGGTCGAAAGGTTGTTTGTCCTAAATAATACTTGACTTGCAAAGTCAAAATTAATCTTTTATAAACTTGTATATTACATTAACGTTCACACACTTACGGGTACTTTAATATTAAATAGATGAAAATTAAAACAAAGTAGCATACTGTTATGAGTACATTAAATTTTATATTTCATTTCTTATTCCTATAAATTTATGTCCTTAAGTTATTGTATTTCATTTCCCAGAACGGGCCCGCCTATTGCAATAGACTTATCGTTCGTACAACTTTCTACAGAAGTAGTTAGATAATTTTGGAAGCATGCTTTGTTTGTTTGTTGTTAAAACACAAATTTATACAACTAGTTTTCTGTGCTTTACCAACTGCGAATATCAAAACCTAATTTTAGTACTTTAAGTCCAATGAATTACCGCTGATTTACCGGTGGGCAATATGGTGTATTGTTTGACCTTTTAAATAATGAAATGTTCTAATTATAGAAGTTAATTCCGTTTGAACTGTATATCCAATTTACTCAAACAATTGTCAGTATCTTTTTCTTTCTTCTTTTCTATTAGTTAAAAAGGGTATATCTATTTCCCTTTAACCTAAGTAATGTTTCACGTTACTTAGCGACTGATTCCATACAGTTTTCAAATGTTATTTATTATTTGACGTTTTATTTTATTTCTATCCTATTAGTTAATGTTTCTATGAAGTTAGAGTAGCTTGCTAGTTACAGAATTTTGTTTTTTACACATCTTTGTTCCATCTAAAACTGTTCATTTGAACTGGTTTTATTTTAGTCCTAACCCTGGCGGTTCAGCGATAAGCTTGAGGGTTTGTAATTTAAAATTTAGGGTTCACTCCCTACTCTTATCATAATGAATGTGACCTATTGCATAGACTTACTCTTATTATTTCTTTTTAAAATTCTGTCTTTCTGTCAAGGGTTATTTATTAACGTAGAAGATAATATATCTTTTAATCATATTTACCGTATTAATCAAATTAATAACTAGCTAACTCAAATTGTCATATCCTATGATTATTTGAATGGATTTCAATTTTAACTATAAAATGGGTTTTTCGTGTAAATTATCATTCAGTCGTTTATAGTTTTTACATATAATACAGGGTGGTCGCTAGAAAAGCGGAGAGGCCCGGCATGGCCGAGCGCGTTAAGGCGTGCACTCGTAATCCGAGGGTCGCGGGTTCGCGCCCGCGTCGCGCTAAAACATGCACGCCCTCCCAGCCGTGGGGGTGTATAATGTGACGGTCAATCCCACTATTCGTTGGTAAAAGAGTAGCCCAAGAGTTGGCGGTGGGTGGTGATGGCTAGCTGCCTTCCCTCTAGTCTTACACTCCAAAATTAGGGACGGCTAGCACAGATAGCCCTCGAGTAGCTTTGTGCGAAATTCCAAAAAAACAAACAAACAAGAAAAGCGGAGAATTTGAGGGTCAGATGAGATCATGAATAAAATGCGTGCTTACTCATTTCTATTTTGATTTCTTTACATCATGAATAAAATGCATGATTTTAATAATTTTGAGCATCTATGAGTATAGTATAACATATGCCTTTAGAAAACTTTGTAAAAATAAATAGCTGTTTGACAAATTTTCCGCTTTTCTAGCGACCACCTTGTAGTAATGTGTTGCGTACTTGTAGCAGCATTTAGCTTTATACAAACTAAATAGACTCTTTTTGAAAGCTCTTAAACACATATAATTTTATATCTTTTAAAAACATTTTTTATCAATTAACACTTTTAATCATCCGATGTCCTATATTCATGGAGGCGGTGTCACTATCAATTCATTTTCGATTACGTTTCATTTATAACTTTGGCACAAACTACTTCGGGAGTTTGCATGTAGCTACATAGGTTCATTTTGTATGCTATCTCTCATATATGCTACTTTATTTTTACATTAATTATTATTAATTATAGATTCGAAAAACAAGTATTGTTATTTTGAAAAAATAGTGCTTTTCACGAAAACTAGATGGCAATAAATGTGATTGCGCCATGGTTTTAATATCCCAAATATTTTAGTGCTTAGTTGAGTTTGCGATTTAATTTTTCATAAGCACACACACAAAAACTAATTCAATGTTTTTTTGATAAATAATACACTACCAAACATTACACCTAATGGCTCCCTCAGTAATACATCATGTATAGAGTTGGGTTCAATTGAATAAACAAAAACAGAAGGGAGACGCCATATGGATATTGTTTAGTTACTACACATGAAATGGTAATTTAACAATCTTTTTAACGTTTTAAGTTTCCTACTGTTGTATAGATAAACAAAATTAGAAAAATCTACTACAAAAGCAATTTATTCAGATATAAATCCTTGTTATTTTAATATTTATAAGTTACGGGCCAGAATATACGAAAGCTTATAAAAGATGTGATACTACCCAGAACAGGCATATTGAAAATAATGTCTAAATATGTATATGTTTGAAGGTACGTAAAATGTAAAATGCTCAGTAGTGAAAATGTATGTGTATGTTTACTTATAGCAAAGCCACATCGGACTATCTACTGAGCCTACCGAGGGAAATCAAACCCCTGATTATAGCGTTGTAAGTTCGTAAACATACCGCTGTACTATCGGGGGGACCCTGAAAATGAAAATATGTACAACTGGTAACGTATTGATATAACATAATTTACATTTCAAAAACACAAACGTATAACGCCAACCACTGTTGTGATGCAATTCTGGTTTCATATTTACAGATGGTTGGTTGGTTGTTGTTAAGCGCAAAGATACGCAATGGACTACATGTACTCTGCTTATTTCAGGCATCAAAACCTGATATTTAGTCTTAAAATACTGCAGGTGTACTGCTGAGATATCACAGATCTTTGTAATCAGTATATCTATACATTCAACCTTTCTGTGATTTAATATACCGATAATGTTCGCTTTACGAATATCAGAAGTTTTGTGATAAACATATCGATTAGTCTGGATGTTTTACCGACTAACACCATGTTATAAACTTTATACATCAGTGAATAAAAAATGTATCAACGTAAAGTTTTCTATTTAAATCTATTGTGCATAAATTATATGTTCAAATATTTGTTATAAACGCACAGTTGCAGAAAAAAACTTTCAAAAGATTTACACAACTATATACAGAGGGTTGAGTACATCATATTAGGAAAAGGATTTTGCTTCTTCAAATTACCAAGTCAAGTGAATAACATTGTGACTATTTGGCACGGGGTAGGTAGTGTGACGCCATCTAAAACTAGTTGATTTTGGAAAAGTTTTGTAATATTCCTTCCCAAAGCGAAGTATATTATAAGAATGAATGCACACATCTGCAGTCATTCATCAGTTTTGTTTCCTTATCAACAGAAATGCTTTTAATTTAAGTCTGTTATTTTATGTGCTGACGATTCTTTAAAAAAGCAAAATAAAGATTTTACATGTTTCCGTAAACTAGTAGAAAGCTATCTATTAGGCTTAACACGGTAACATTGTTTTTTACAGTTAATCTAGTTTTTTCCATGTAAATTGTACTTCAATCTGAATTTTATGCTCTGACTGTTTGTAACTAGAATTTACTACAGATGAGACACATTTGAGATGAATGGTAAAACACAATAAACAGCGATATCTTTGAAAGATTCATTTACCTTTTGGCTAATTTTCAAAGGAAGCACTTACTTCAATAACAATAGTAGGAGAAAAATTGTTCGGTTCATAAAATTGAAATCTAAGGTTGTCATTCTCTTTTTTGAAACAAATGAGGTTGGATCTTGTGATTTTATCTGTACATAATCAGTTTTTTTATATGCCTAACTTTTGATATTGGTCATAAAGAGAATTGCAATGAATGTAAAGAACACTAGCGCCAAAATAATAGGGCGTTGTTGTTGTTTTGAATTAAGCACAAAGCTACACAATGGGCTATCTGTGCCCTGCCCACCACGGGTATCGAAACCCGGATTTTAGCGTGGAAGTCCGCAGACATACCGCTGAGCTACTGGGGGGCTAATAGGGCGTTAGAGAAACCTTGTTTACGTGCTTAGGAAAGACCATAAACTTGAGAAGTACGTATCTGAGGGACGAATAAACTGGTAGAGATTAGTGGGAAGTTGAAAAGTTTTTCGTAATTTTAAAATAACCTATTTTAATTTCTTTTCTTTGGAAGAGGTTACATAAGTTTCTTTTTTCTATTTTGGGGGGAAATATAACAAATCATCGTGGAGTGCGATAAAACCTTTTCCGAAATTTAAGAAAACAAAGAATGTTCGTGATATTGAATCATAAGAATAGTTACTGTTATTGATGTAACGATTCGTGTTGTTAGGAAAACATGTAGGTTCATAAAATTAATTAAATAGAGAAATAAGACATTCTCCAACCCGAGCGATTTCGAAAAGTAGATCTTTCTATATCAGGAATTATAATGATAATATTTTAAAATATAAACAGTCTATTTAAAACCAAACAACTGTTGTAAACAATAAAAAGTTAATCTTCTATATTAATTTTAAAACAGACTGGTGATCTTTAACGAATTGTTTATACAGAGAAAGCCAAAACAAAACCTTGGAATAGAATTAATTCTAATAGAACTGTTTTTATTTTAATAGACGAAATAAAAAAGAAGGTTCACAATTCACAAAAATAAAGAAATATATTTAGTTAAACCTTGTAAACATTCGAATAATTTTTTCTCGTTACGTACGGATTTAATGATATTTGTTTTCATAAATAAGTATTTGAAATTAAGCTTGAAAATTATAAATTGATATCTTAGGAGTTATTTTATAATTTGTGATAATTTTCTGTACTGCTGACGACTCATAAACGTTTGTTACTTATTTGAATATAGTATTATATTAAACTAGCGTTATAGAATATAATAGCACAAAACGATCCACTTAAAATGTTTTTCTAGTGTCTCACTTTCCATTTCTGTCATTCTTATCATTTTTACGCAAACACCAATCGTCACTGCGCATTAATGTCGTAGAGACACAAGAATGTTACAGTAATCGGATTTCTAGTTATTTTGCAAAAGGAGATAAATAATTATTTACAACTGTGTTCTCAATTACTTCAAGCTCAGCCTACACTCTCTAATCAGAGATGTTCCACAAAACGATATAATATCACCACAAAAAACAACAAAAAACATCTTTTCCAGTGAACCGAAACTAAACGCTTCGGGCAAGGTAAGAAAATATCGTATTTTCGGCTGCGGTAAGCCAGACGAGGTAGGTTTAGCAGACAGCTTGAGTCACAAACGAGCTTTAATCACGGGATGAAACTATTTCCGTTTCTGGAGGAAAAAAAATTAAATATAATCTGAGATAAAATTTGGAATCAGGTTCAATAGTGAAGGACCACTGGCGCCATTTGTGAATTTAACCTTTGCTTATTAACCACGTTTTTCCTGGTAAGCATGGAGTTTTCAAGGACTCTTTCCAGGACAATTACAAAAACTTTACTCAGCATTCTCTACGTATTTGGCAACCAGCTCAATTTCTTAACGTAGTGTATCACACAAAATTGGCGTTTCAAAACAAAGGCTTTCAGAATAAAACTTAAATTTAAAGACACGTAAGAACAAAGAGATATCCATAGTTTTGTTTAATAATAAAAAAGGAAACAAAAACATTAACACATTCTATACTGAACAGAGCTGCTTAAAACGTAATTTATCAGACCTGTTTAACAAGTGTTTTGTTAGCAATATTGTCAGTGAGAAAACTTGTTTGAAATAAGTTTTTTTTTTTCTGGAAGTATATTAAATTAAGAATAAATGTATAATGGATATTATTGTAAACTTTATTGGTGGTTTATGTGGTATTATACACTAACGATGTTAATAATAGTTTAAAAAATCTTTTCTTAAACATTATCAGTGTTACAATGATGTAATACCATACATGCTAACAATTTTTAGACAACTCTTTGCCAGCATAGGTATTTTATACTACGTTAATCGAAATTATAGTTTCAGTTTGTAACGTATTTTTTCATTTCTGTAATGAAATGCCGATCTCCAAGGGATTATTTTGAATAAACTTCACTTTTGATTAACGAAACGTTTAAATATTAGTACGGTCGTAAGAGTTATATTCGCTCCTTTTAAAAGCATATGCTGTTACATTTTATGATGAATACCTTGAATAATAATATACCCAGAAAAGAAGCGAAATTCGTAAAATACCAAACAGTGAAATTTGAACTAATAAAATCTTCACTTTTTTATCATAAATTATTTATGATAATCATAAAACACTTTGTACTCTACATTTTGTAACCAAATATTATTTCTGTTAAGGTATTACACAGTGAAATTCTTAAATACGACGATTTTGAACATAAGTAATAAATATATATTTATAAAACATCAAGAACTCGCAAGACAATCGGACCACGAACAAACAAACATGCAATAAAACAAGATGTTTCACTGTCATGAACTCGCAAGACACACACTAGGCCACTTTAACTTTCTATTCTACATTGCACATCAGAGAGCAAAAATGTCTGGTTAAAATCAAGTGACCCTATTGCAAAGGAATATCGTTTAAGATATTCGTCATAAATTTACTATAAACACTAAAGTGAGCAGTCAAGTTTGTCTTCAATTTAAACTGTTTGTAGATGGATCAGTGGTATCTGGGTATTTTGCCCTGGAGGGTCAGGTTCTCTTTGACCTCTTCCTCCTTCCTGAACTTATTTTCCCTAACTGTTTGTATGTTAGGTCCTTCTCAGGGCAATGTCCATTTATAGTCTATTATTCACAGTAGGTCAAGTTAGCTGGTGGCAATTTATTTATTTTATTTTATTATTATTATTTTTTAAATACATAAATATGTAAACTATAAATATAAGATTTAAAGTTTATATACATACATATTTTACTTTAATTTATTTTTCTTTATATTTAAAATATATGTTAATTGGGGAGAGGTATTTAGGATTTTCTTCATCATGTATGAGGTACCTGTCTAGTTCGCATAATAAATCATTTTTCATCCAATTTTTGTTAAAATACCTAATTGTAATATTTAGGAGTCTATCTGATATGGTTGGTATGTTCGAGTAATTATTAATGAATTTAGATGATATTGATCTCGGGACTCTGTATGCAGTTGTGAGAAGTGTGTTTTGGATTGTTTGTAGTTTAGTTTTGATTGTTTTATTACTTACAGTTACCCATGCTGGAGCTGTATAGTCTATTACTGGTCTAATATATGTTTTGTATATTTTCAAAATGTTATCTGTAAATGCTCCACTGTGTTTACCAGTTAGACTCCTTACATAGTTGGTTCTTCGCCAAATTTTATTTTTAATTTCGTTGACATGATTGATCCAAGTTAATTTTGAATCATAAGTCAGACCTAAAAATTTTGCTGATTGGGCAATCTGGAGTAGAGTGCCATTCATATATATTTCTGGCTGTTGTTTTTTGTGTTTTGTCGATTTCGTAAAGAGTACGAGCTGAGTTTTTGCTGTGTTTATTTTAATTCTATATTTTTCACAGTATTCACTAATTCTATTTAATTGTGGTTGTATGTTTGTAGCTGCTATCGTGGGTGTTGCAGCACTTTTCCAGATTGCCACATCATCTGCGAACTGTGATGAGAATCCATGATTTGGATCCTTCAATGGCATATTGTTTACATACATGATGAAGAGTATAGGGCTAACCACCCCTCCCTGTGGGACACCAGCTAGTGGAGTAAAGTATTCGGAAAAAGTTCCTTCTACGTTTACTCTGCATTTTCTGTTTTCCAGAAAGTTAGATAACCAGCGAATAATTACTCGCGGTAGTTCCATTTCATTCATTCGGAACCTTAGACCGTCGTGCCAAACGGTGTCGAATGCTTTCTCGATATCGAGGAAGCAAGCGACTGTACATTCTTTTTTATTGAAACTATCTATTATGGTTTCGGTTAATCTTATTAAATGGTCTGTCGTTTGTCTAAATTTTCTGAATCCATTCTGTTCTTCTGGTAATTTTGATGTTATCTCCAAGAATGTGGAGAGTCTATTACTTATTATTCTTTCGAGAATTTTGCCAACACAGTTGGTCAGGCTGATTGGTCGGTAGCTGTTTGGTTTATTCGCTGGTTTTCCTTCCTTATGGAACATTAAAATATTTGCTAGCTTCCAATAAACTGGGATATATCCTGAGGATAGCGATAAGTTAAATAGTGAATTTAGGTGTTCAAACAATTTCGAAGTGCCCTTTTTTAGGAGAATAGCTTATATTTCATCTTCTCCTGGTGCTTTGTTTTTGGTGTTTTTTATTGCTTCTAGTATTTCATGTAGGGATATTTCCTTTGTTAGTAATGTGCTTTCATAATCAGTGTTAGAACTTGTATTTGTATCAGTTATGTTTACTGGAAATATTGGTTCATATTGATGTTTATTGTTTGCTATGTGATTAATGACTTTATTATAGAAGTTTGTATTCATATCTGGATCTTTGTGAGTTTTAAATGTATTTTGGAGTTGATCCTTGAAAGCTTCGGATATTTCTTTATTTGTGTGTGCAGTGGTGTTATTATGTTCAAGTGGAGGATATTTCTTTGTGTTTGTGTTTTCATTTGTGAATCTTTTAAGATGTGACCAGAATTTTTTCGGGTCAGTTATGTTGTTTAGTTTATTACAGTAATTGTCCCATTTATTTTGTTTTTGTTGTTTTATTTGAGTTCTGATGTGATTTCTAATGTTGTTTATTTGTGTTTTAGTTTCTCTGTTTCTTGTAATCATGTACTGTCTTCTCAGTTGTCTGCGCTTTTTTATTAGGTTGATTATTTCTGTGGTGGGTTTCCATGTGTTGTTTGTTGTTTTGGTATTGTTAAGTTGGCTGCTTTCTGAAGGCAATCTGTGATTGTTTGACAATAGTTGTCCATTTCGACATGCGTTTTAACTTTTTTAATAGTTTTATTAGGTAACAGATTATCTAATTCTTGTTTATAGCATTGCCAATATGCTTTACTGTAATTAAATTATTCTTTTCTATATGTTATATTTTTATAGGGGGTGAGATCGAAGACGCAAAAAATTGGGAGATGATCACTATCTACATCTTTTCCCACTTGAAATTTTACTAATTTCTGACTTAAATTATATGTACACATACACAGATCAAGTATGTCACTAGTGTTAGTGGAATAGGATGTATGTGTTGGGGTGGTATCATTCAATAAAGCTATGTTATTATCATCTGTAAATTGTATTAATTTTCTACCATTTGAATTAGAACTTCGGCATCCAAAGGAAACATTTTTACTGTTTAAGTCTCCCATGACTATGGTGTTTTGATTGTGGGAAAAGATGTTATTAAGTAAAGTTGTATCTAATTGTTTATTGGGTGAGCAGTAAATTCCTGCTACGGTTATTTTAGTTTTATTTATTTGGAGGATATCTACAGTAACATGTTCATTGCTACTGTTTAATTTGATTTCTACTACAGATAAGTCTACTTTGTGGAGCAGCATAATGCCTCTGTTTTCATCATTTTTATTTTTTCTGTCTTTTTCTAATAGTTGAATAATATGGTATTTTAAATCTATTATTATTGTATGTTAGAGTTTCACTTATTATTATAATCTGGGAGTTTAATTCTTCTATTAGATCTTCGATCTCATGTTTCTTGGAAGCTATTGCACCTTGGATGTTGATATACACTACTGTGAACATTGTGCTGTGAGCATGTAACCTGTTAGTGTAGTTATAATGTAGGGTATATGAGGTGTGATGTGTTTTATGGAGATAGTGATTAGTAGTTCTAGAAAGTTAGTTGTCTGGTTTGGTTTGGTATATTCTGTTATAAAATCAGTTATTACATTTTTGAAAACTGTTGAAAACAGGCTTGTTTTGTCTGTTGTGTTAATATTCGTTTCTTGTATGGTGATGTTGTTTTCTTTTGGTTTTTGTGTTTGTGTTAATGTGTTCTTGTTCTGTGTATTAGTCTTCTGTACTTGTTGTTTATGTGGTTCTTTTCCTTTTAACATTTCTGCATACGTGGTTTTTGTTGTTTTATTGAGTTATGTTGATGTGCTTGTTTCAGGTAAACTGTTTGTTTTCGGTTGATTCTGTTCTGTTGGTGTTCTGATCTGATAAATACGTTCCTTTATTTGTTTATATTTTTCGCAGCCTTTGTAATTTGCTGTGTGGGTTTGACCACAGTTACAACATTTAGGCGTTTCTTTTTCTTTTTTGCATTGGTTAATATGGTGTTCCCCGCCACATCCGCAGCACCTCGGTGATGCTAAGCAGGCTGCTGAAACATGTCCATATCTTTGGCAGTTGTAACACTGTGTTACAACAATTGCCGAAGTTTTCAATTGCTCAACTTGGTATTTTTGATACCAGAGCAATATTCCATTGTTTATTAAATTTTGTATGTTGTAGCTGTCATCAATGTCAATTCTTATCAGGTTTGTAGGTGTTTGTGTTTTCTTAGAAATAATTCTTTCTATCTTTGTGTGTGGTATTTTTTGTTCGTCAAGTGCCTGCATAACTAGGTCCAGGTCAATCGTTTGATGAACCCCTCTTACCACAATTGCTTTTGGTTGCGGCTTACTTCCTGGAAGGTAGATTTTAATATTTTCAGGTTTAAAGGCATCTGTTGGCCATTCTTTAAGTAGTCTGTTGAGATCGACCACATCTTGCCCTTGCACAAGTACACCGCCTCTTGGCAGACGCTTAATGTTAACTTTATTAACATTAGGTTTGCATCTTTTTACCTCTGTGGCAAGCAGGGGTTGATTATACTGACCCGGAATGCCTTCTATTATCACCGCATATTGTGGTGGTCTTGTCTTTAAAATAGTTCTGTGGTTAGTTGTTTGTTGTTTTTTTAATGTTTTTTTGATAATACAGTGATAAATCCTTGGTCCTCCAAGTCTCGATCACTGTCCGTGTCATTTTTTGTACATTATTCACTGGTGTAATATCAACATCCTTAGTTTTTAAGTTTTGTTGCATTATATTAACGGGACGTAAACTACCCACTTTTGTTGCAGGGGTAGCTACCTCTACCTCAGTATTAGTAGCCATCACTGCTTCTTCAAATTCGGAGTTTTCCGAAGAATTAATTTCTTTAATCAACTTTCTCTTAACTTTACTTTTTTTTAATTATATTTTTATTTTCCTTACCGTATTTAATTCCCCTTTTGCCAAACTACAAAGAGCTAGCAATAGGGAATTATTAATGTTATTGCCACCAGTTTCACTTGACTTACCTGTATTCATCTTTTGTTCAGCCGTAACGGCTTTTCCCGCCATTTCTTTTGTAGGTCTCAATTGACCCGTAGTCGAGATCTTTGCGGTTTTCCGCTCTTCTGTCGTTGATTTCAGTAGTACTCAGTGAGTTCTTTGAGCGATGTGTTGTCTTGATGAGAAATAAATTAAATTTAAGTTCTTCTTCTTATATTTTTAGTAAAAAATTTTTAAGCCTAAATCGCCTTCAACAAGAGCCAGACAAAGAACGTCCGATTTGTTTCGAGCCTTAACAAACTCCCTGTTTGTAGATGGATCAATGGTATCTGGGTATTTTGCCCTGGAGGGTCAGGTTCTCTTTGACCTCTTCCTCCTGTTTGTAGAAGAACAAAAGGTTTGGTTGGTTTGAATTTCGCGCAAAGCTACACGAGAGCTATGTGTCCCTAATTTAGCAGTATAAGACTAGAGGGAAGGCAGCTAGTCATCACTACCCACCGCCAACTCTTGTGCTACTCTTTTACCAACGAATAGTGGGATTGACCGTCACATTATAACGCCACCACGGCTGAAAGAGCGAGCAAGTTTGGTGCGACCGAGATTCGAACCCGCGACCCTCAGATTACGAGTCGAACACATCTGGCCGTGCCGGGCCTCAGTCTAGTAGGCAAGATGTAAAAAGCGTGAAAAAGGCAAACTTTTTTTTATATTTTAAGATTGCTTCACTGTCATGATCATTTCAGATTTCTCAGCAATATAGACAAAGCATAATATGTGAACCCTATTACAAATACTCCTGTTTTCATCACACATCACATAAATTAGCAATGAATCATTGCGAACACAAAACTATAATTTGTCCGAAACAAAACAACAACAAAAAACACCATAGTTACAAATGTTTCGTTAGCTTTCACAGTTTAATAAATATCGCAAATAACCAGTGACAAAGGAATAAAAAAATCGTGGCTCAAATTACTTCTTAAACTTTAAATGACCACATAACTCACAAAAGGCACAACGTTAACTGTTACAATGTAAAATAACAGTGTTGTTTTTTGAAGTATTTCTATAGTGGAGAAATTTATTTCGAAAGTGATGCGTTCTATACGTTTCTCACTAATCTTTCGACTGACTGTTCAAAACTGACATGATACGGAATAAATGACCTTTAAATATCCCTCACGCTTCGGTAACGACGACCTTGGGAAAGATACACCAACAGCGAAAGTATTTTGAGGTTAATAACGTCTCACCCTGTCATATTTTCTTCTCCTTCCCCCCTCCAGCAGTAAATTTCGGAACTTCTAACCTCAAATTTACCTTCAACGTAGCAACTTTGATGACTGTTTACGAGTGCGAAGAAAATACACTTTGAGAAGTACCCTCTTGTTATTAGCCTAAAATTTAATATCAAAATTATCATCTTATAACGTAAACCCTTAGGCTTACCTTCTCAGAAAGTTGAGGTTACAGCGACATTACCGTCATATTGTAACTAATCAAACCAAGAAATCATAAAGAATGCTCTTGGTATTAAACTAGAAACATATTAAAGAAATTCAAAATAAGCATGTTTATCGACCTGGCGTCAAGATTCTAAGTCAGTGAACTTAAACAAGTAATTCATAAATAAAATTTTACAGATTATAAAGCAACGCGATGTTTTAGAAAAAAAAAATGTGGTTATAATGGAATCACTCCTATATCCTAGTGTTAAATATATGTATGTCAATAGTAAAGCTTAATGCACTTGAAAAATAATACGTAACACTTATAACAAATTAGTTTAGGACTATTCTTTAAGGTTTTTATGCATTTTAAACAATAAATTATTATAAATTATTTATTTGTTTATTTTAGTGCAAATCTAGATTGGCTCTGTCCGCCATAGGGAATCTAATTTCAGATTTTATCGTTGTAAGTACATAAATGTTGCCATAATTAATTGCATAATATTATTAAATTTTGCCGAATTTTATGTGATTATTGAAAACTTCCAGCTCTCACACGTAGGTGTAAGCGTCGTTGGCTTTCTAACCAACATAAATTTGTTCATCTCTTTTAAAACTAAATAAGATGAATAAATTACGACTCTGGTGCTGTGCTGTGGGCTAGGCTAGCCAATGACCCTGAAACATTTCTTACAATGGTCGGTTAAAGGGAAAAGACTGTGGCCAATTATGGGAAATTATTTCGTCTTCTTTTAAACCATTGGAAAATTCATGAGGTCTGTATATGTTAAACCTTTACACCAGGGTTCACCAGTTGGCCACAGGGGACTTCACTTCCTCTTACACTTATACGCTATACAAGAAAATGTGTACATAATTTAAGGTATTTATAATAATAAATAATGAGGCATGGTAGCGTGGAAGCCATTCTCAACTTCGGTCTGTTTATTCACGAGAATAAAATGAAAATCGTGTCTTTTTGTTTAGCTTCCCATCACTCCTTCATAATGTGACATAGCATTTTGGCCACAAATTAAACAATCATACCCCAACCATGAGAATATTATATTTGTTTTGAATTATTAATATTAATTTCTGACTACAACTATTGTGGTTATGGGTCTATTTTAAAGTTAGAGAACTATTGGCTACTTCCAATACACTGGATTTACATTATACTATGACATAAACTGTTCCCAAAGCGGTTCTTCATTTTGCGTCTGTTCTGCAACTATATTGTACTTTAGGTGATAACAGAAAAAAAAACGGCTCTTACGCATAAATCTAAGTATTGTTTAGAATATTCTACATTGTCAGTTTTTTTAAATAATAATTGAAGTATTTTGTAAACACGTTATGTCACAAGTCATCCAAAGGAAAGCTTTGGAGAACATTTCTGTTGCTTTAAAGATGATTTGTTGGCATCTTGTTTACCTGTGAGAAAAACTAATCAGAGCAAACAACGAGAATTATGTAATTAAAACTCCAGTTTCTTTAGAACTAGCTATCTTCTGGATCTTTGAATCAGCTTCTTTTGTTTCTGATGACATACAGTTAGATTTCAATGGTTTTAATATAAACACAGCATTCACTCAGTTTCTGATGCCACATAAAGAACGAAACAATACAAGACAGTGTTCATTCTGTTTTTTGACACCACATAAAGAACGAAACTATAATACAAGACAGTGTTCATTCTGTTTATGACATCACATAAAGAACGAAACTATAATACAAGACAGTGTTCATTCTGTTTCTGACACCACATAAAGAACGAAACTATAATACAAGACAGTGTTCATTCTGTTTCTGACATCACATAAAGAACGCTATTGTGATACGTGACAGTATTTACGGTTAGCGCAGGTAGCCCTCATGTAGCTTTTCGCAAAATTACAAAAATGTAAAAGTTCAAAGTTCATAATAAGATGCCCGCTGTGGTTTAGCGGTAAACTTGACAGCTAAAAACACTAAACTTAAATGGACAAAGTACAACTACTAGTTATATATGTTTACGGTTTTAGCAAATCCAAAAACGACAGTGTACTATTATATAAAAGTAAAAGAAGGTGGGTGGATAGAGGCAGAGACTGCTCAAAACTAAATACATATTTTATTGTAGAGCTGACTGAAATGTTTGGATATTGTTTAGATGACGAAAACTAGTGTCTAGATTATTAAAAAACAGCTATGTTTGACTGTTCGGTATTTGCCATTTTGGCCTTTTCAGAAAAGAAGTTACTAAATGAATATTTATTTCATTGACTAAAATTCAAACTCTCTTACCTGAAAGCGTACCTAAGTGGCTAAATTCGCTTAATAAACTTTGAACAATAAGAAAAGAACAATATTATGAATATAAATGTTTTAACCGATTAGTGAAAGTTATCCTAACAATTTAATCTGACGAAAGGATAAGAAGTCTATTTACTTTAGCACAGACTCTCTGCAAGAACTCCTAACTAAGTTAAATTTATTGCTAAATATATTCACTTATTAAAGAGGAAAAAAGTGTGCATGAGGTTTCTAATTAAATAAGATATCCTGTTATAGTTATGGTAAATGGATTGTGCAGAGAAATAAAAATGGATTTAAAAGTGGCAGTTAATGTTTCACGGAGTTAAACCTTATTGTTCCTCGAACCCCGTTAAATGCATTTCTTTTATTACTTTTGGAAATAAAGTCGATGGCTAAGTTCATTTAACATATTTTCAAGCAGCTAGAGTCTTTCAGTAGCACATAATGAATTGTAACTGTTTAACTGCATTGGAGTGTTTATATCTGCTAAATAAATTCATACACTAATATAATCACTTTCTGTCAGTTTGCATGTTACAGTAATATGCTTGCTTAGGAATTTACACTTAAGTGTTTATTGCAAAGCTATTAAGCGCTGTTCCTAATTTTGAGTCATTGACCAGAGGGAAGGCGGCCACCTTATCAACCACCAACTAGTTAAAAGTGCAGGGAATATTTTGTGTTATCGTAATAATTTGAACGCTATTCGCCAACTCCGAAATCCAGAACTTTATTGCCCGTTTGGTTACCTGAAAACTGCTCTTACGGTCCGACATCGCTAAAGAAAAATATTACTTTTATGAAACTTAAATTGTATTTCTCTGGTGAAACAATCCACTAAGTCTTTAAATTGAGATGTGTTCACAGAACTGTTTAGAGAAGCATAGAAAATTGAACTGCATTAAAAAATTAGTTCTAAACCCTACTTACGTTTATAACAGTAGTAGATGACAAGCACTACACTGTTTAGTCTCAGATGAAATCGCTGACCGTACCATAAGTAAAGTTAAAACTAATTAATCGCAAGTGATTCTTGACAGAATTCTTCTTTTAGTGTTCTCTTTTTTTTGGAATGTTCAAAGCTCAGGAGCTATTAGTTATTCAGCTAAACGCATAAATGTCCATTGTGTGAAACGACACAAGACTACAACCTTTACTCATTGTTTAAACATATATCTAAAGAAAACTATGACCTTGATGTATTTTTCTTTATTCTATTGTCTTTTCTGTTTTTTGTTCCAATTTCATTATATAGGACAGAGAAACAGTGTGTCAAATGTTTAACTCTTGCTCAACCACAGTGAAATATCAACGGATTATTATTTATTACTGACCTATATGCTGGAACAAACTTGTCACAATTGGTCAAAATCTACTTTTGACTTAATATACCACAAACATAAATTCCTTAGCATTACACCCATTTAAGCATAATTCTACGCATTTAACATTATTAAGCAGATAGTTTATTTTATAATGTGATTTTAAAAACGTGTTATCCAACTGTGATAAATGTCCAATTTTATCTAAATACGTAATATAAGCTAAGTTTTTAACATAAATAAAAGATGAATGTGAAGTGTAATTATAACCAAGTGTGTTAAGAGTTAAAATTAGCCCTAGCTTTTGTTACATTTATAACACATAGAAAAACAAATGGGTTAAACTAATCAATTCTCATGCAAATTTTTGTTTTAAATCTACAGTACGAACAGTTTTTCTTATAATTCTAACCTTTTTCGGTTCTGATTGGTTGGCTCGATGAAAATATATAATTTTAAATTTTCGAATATTTCAATGTATATATGTATATTCATTAGTTAGTGAACTTTGAGCCAGTACAGATGTGCATATTTTGTGAAAGCACATTTCGTTTAATTAGTGACCATCACCTGAAACTGATCGATTTATCTCGTGTACACGACAGCCTTATTGATTAAAACCATTTACGTCAGTAGTATCAGCGGGAAGTCTTGCGTGTAATCACGTCACATGTAGGTTAGCTTCTTCATGCTCTTGGCTCCACAAAACATTTCATACGTCACCAGTTTTCCATACTCAAGTTTTCCACTTTTACCTGTGGTTAAATATCAGCAACCAATAAGCATGCTCACCTGACCAATGGTCGTTTGTACGATGTAACAAATGCTTTAAATACTACGAGATGGGTTCAAGAAGTCTTTTATGGTTAGATTTTACAGGTATGTACGTTTAAATATTCCATCTCAGTTATAAAAAACTAATAATAAAATCGCCTTGTCTTATTTCAATGTCTTATAATATTTTTAAAGCAGGCTTTACATTTCGGCTAAGAAATACACTGAGTGTGGAAGAATTATCACATTTGAAATTCCGGTAGGTGAAATTACTTTAAAATAAAACAGTTTCGACATCTTATTAACAGTTATTTGCTTTTTAATTTAAGCAATGTTCTTTGGAATATAGCGGAATAATTGGTTAATGAAATAAATAGAGTTAAGGACTACTTTTAAATGGTATATAATTTTATTAAAAGAGATGTCCAGCTTGTTAGCAGATTTTTAAGGAAATTACTCAGTAGTAAGTTAACAAACAACGGTTTGTAAGAACAATATCATTTATCGTAAAAAAATTACAACATTTATAGACAGTACGTTAATCTGTTTTATTTGCTTAAACAATGTAATATATTTTAGGCAGTGAATTTTATTATTCGTTAAGGAAAATAAAGAAATACACAGCGTAGATAATTGGAGAAGTTAAACAACCTGAGTGTAAATGATTATAGAAGATAAACAACCTGGATTTAGATGGTTAAAGAAGATAAACAACCGGAATGTAGATGATTAACAAATAAAATATTTAGGTTGAGAGTGAGAGACATTAGCCGTTGCTGATGTCTGATCGATATTCTTCTGGAATAAAATTCTTAAAGAAGATAAACAGTTGATAGGTACTTGGCTTAAAACAGATTAGCTTCTGTGTATATATATCTAGGTACGATATTAGGATAATATGTGAGTTAATAAGGAGTATATTTAACAGGGATGTAGGTTATAGAGGTAAAACATTAACCTGATGAACGGGTAGTTAAAGAATGTATTCATAGGAATGTGTGTTGTAAAGGTATATATTTAGATGGTATCTAGGAAAAACTTTAATCTGGTGTATAAAAAATACTTAAATTATTATCTAAGCTATTAGTGGAAGTATTAAACCATTCATTTATCATATGGGCAGTTTTAACATCTTTATGATAGATTTACAGTTTAATCAAGATATTTATATGACTTTAACAAAGATATAATTATTTTGTATGATTTTGACAGATTCCATACGTAGACAGTGTAATAGAATGTTAAGACGAAAATAGGATAAATTAATAACAGAATGTTAATAGAAGAAAACTGGATAAATGAAACTCCATTACGATTGAATTGCTCTATATATATTACTTATATATTAATTCTTGCCTTCTTTATTATGTATGGATGATGCAAATGCCATCCCTATTATCTTGTTTGCATTGTTTTACTAGATTGATATTTGCCATCGCGATATATATTTCCTTTTTAAAAATAAAAAAATTCTTTATTTATTCGCTTGTTTCTTTTAATCTGTTGTTTCAATAAACGCAGGAAGGTTGTATTTATATCCAAGTTCTAAATACAATAAGGTTCCAACTGTAATACAGGGTGTCCAAAAAAGTCCTCATGCAATTTGAATCTTTAATACCTTCATTTGTATATAATGTATAAACAATCTGTAAAATGAAAAAAGAGGGAAGTTATTCAAGATTTAGCATATTTAATTGTAAGAATGTTAACTTTCAACATATCCACCATTTTTCCAAAAACACTGGGTGAACTTGAATAATATGTGTTCGTTTAAGTAATTTTGTTTTGAAAATTTTGTGAGCTGTTGCTTTAGGAAGATCTAGTTCCAATGAAGCTCGTCTTACTGATTTTCGTAGACTATGTATAAACACGTGCTCTATAGACAACACAGTCTCATTGTTTACCCTCGGTCCCCCAATTCTTGACCTATTATCAATAGAACCAGTCTCCTTACACTTTTCATCTAGTTTTAAAATGAATATGTGTGGGGCACTACTTTGTGGTAATAAGATCTAAATGTTCTTCTTACAGCTGATACAGACCTCAGCTCCTCTAGCCAGAGAATCCGACTGATCTTTTCTTCAGTTGAAACCATTCAGTATAGTAAAGGTTTATTATCTGGAAAGTAAAAGAAAGAAATTAATGGTTAACAATTGAAATAAAATTCTGAATAAATTCCCTTTTTATTTAATTTTGCAGATTGTTTATATCTTATACAGAAGTAAAGTTATTAAAAATTCAAATTGCTCAAGGATTTTATGGACACACTGTATCTATGTTATCTATTGTTGATTGCCAAAAGCTGTTTCACCCTTTACTTAAGCTTTTTAAAGGGACACTAAATTTCTGTGAATAAACTAACTTCAAGATGCAATAATAACATCGTTTATACTAGAATTGTGATTAAAAACAGATTACTATTGGTTATTAATAATACTTTTAAAAAACAGATAGCCCGTTTTAAACCATATTTCCTAATTTAAACTGGTTGACACCTTTGTAATGTTTTCAGTTATCACGAAATAACAAAAGAAGCAGAAAAAGTAAAAAGAAGACTTTCAATCTTTTCTGTTTACAAACAGAACTTGAAACTTAGTTATTACGCAAATATCTTTATGAAAGGATACACTTTACAGCTTGGTAAAGTTCTGAAGACCTATTGAAGAGATAATTAAAATATCATTTCGACGAGTAGTTCGAGTTATACTTACTGCCGTCTGATTTTCACTTTCCCTTGGTTAGCTTTTATAGCTTACTATCTGTTCTAAGCCCATTCCTACGTTTTTAGTACCTTTTTACAGTTTCAGTTAGGACAGAAGATACATACATACACACGTATATATATATGTATATAAACTGTCCTTTTATTAGAAAAATACATTCACTAATATTTTTATACACATTGTGTGTGTTTTCTTACAACAAAGCCACATCGAGCTATCTGCTGAGCCCACCGAGGAGAATTGAACTCCTGGTTATAGTGTTGTAAATCTATAGACTTACCTCTGTACTAGCGGGAAGGCTTAATACAACTTACTTATAAAGATCTACAGTATACAGGGTGTCCCATAAAAATGTATACACACTTTGAATAATTATAAATACAATATTTATTAAGATATATCTAGGTTTTATAATCCAAGTTTAAAAAGACAAGTGTAAAACCTTTTGAGTTATCGCAGGTGTTTGAACTGATGACCGTTCTGATCCGGGCGCTGCTGATAACGAGGACAGATGGAATAGCAAACTTCACGAATCGTTTCACTTGGTATTTGGGTGCATTCTCTTTTGATTGCTGCTCTCAGCTCATTGACTGTTGCAGGTTCTGTTCTATAAACCTTATCTTCGACGTATCTCCATTAAAAAAGTCCAAAGGTTTGAGGTTTGGTGAACGTGGGGGACGTGCTACTTCTTCGCCCAATCTATCTCTTCGGCAAATCTTCGTCAATATAGGCCCTCACATTACGATGGTAGTGGGGAGGAGCTCCATCATGCTGAAAATAAAACTCTCATCTCCAAATTGCTTTATCTTTATCTTTCGATAAAAAATGGTCCAATTACACCCAACGCTGGTAATCCACACCCTTATAAGTTTACGTGCTGTTCAACCGTAACATACGAGTTCTGAGGTGCCCAGTAGGTGCAATTATAGCGATAAACTAAGCCATCTAACTTAAATGTGGCCTCATCACTCCAGACAATCTTGTTTGGAAACTATGCATCCTCTGCAGATTTTGCCAGGTACCACTCACAGAATTCAACTCTCCAGTCAGAATCATCTTCATTGAGGGCGTGGACTAATGCCGGAACAAAACTTTTTCCAATGAATGCGCTTCATCATGTGATAGACGCTCAAATTTGGGATTCCTGTTTCACGGGCTGTTTGCCGAACAGATTTTCTTGGAGGTCGGTGGAGACTTTTTAACATCCATACCTTATGGACATCTTGAACAGTTCCACTTGTTTCAAAGTTATCTCTGATACGAGTAATGGTGAGTCGCGTTGGTGGATCTGTTTGAAACTCCCTTCTAAACCTTCTTTGCACTTCAGCTACGTTCTTGCACTTCCAGTATCACTTTACGATAAATTTTTGTTTCTCACAGCTTAGTTTTGCTTCTGGCATTACTTCAAATCAGTTGCACCTGTAAAAAGGAACGTTTAAGTAAGTTATAATCATTCAAAGTGTGTATACATTTTTGGGACACCCTGTTTATGCAAAACTATAAAATATATTAAAATTGTACAATCTGTAAATCTAATTACATAGCAGTTGTTATTCTCAAACTTAGTTAAATTAATAAAATTAATAGAAATAAATAGATAATTGGGGTTAATTATTGAAAATCAAACAAATAATGTTGAGTTATTAATTCTTATCCTAAAATGTAAATTTTAAATGATTTAAATAAAGCTGATGATAATTATAATTCATTTGCTTAAACTGATTTACGGCTGTCCTGATGAGACGTGGTATTCGATGAAAGGTCTATTTGGCACTGAATATAGTTGATGTTGTGTGGTTGATGTGTTATGACATATTATCCTTTGCCATCAGTCGTGAGTTCTTAGAATTATATATTGATTGGTTTGCTTGTTTTGAATTTCGCGTGAAGCCCCACGGGGACTATCTGGACTAGCCATCCTTAATTTAGCAGCGTAAGACTGAAAGGAAGGCAGCTAGTTATCACCACCCACAGCTAACTTTTTGGCTACTCTTTTACCTACGAAGAGTGGGATTGACTGTGACATTGTAACGCTCCTATGTCTGAAAGGGCGAGTATGTTTGGTGTGACGGGTGTTCAAACCCACGACCCTTTGATTACGAGTCGAGTGCCTTAACCACTTAGCCAAATTATATATTGAAGCCAGCCTTTAAGTGTAAGAGAGGAATTATCGTGTTCCTCACAACACTGGTGCCACGTCATGAATACAAGCAATGACCTTCAGCAAAATCTCTGCTCTGAAAAACTATTACTTCGCTGAAAGCTCCTAGTTAGTAACTAACCTCATTACGTATCTCAAGTACTGCCCGCGGTCTTCTATAATGTATGATAGCTGTGTTTGATGCTGTCGTTCAGTATATGAATAATGCCCATAACAAATTATTAAATTGAGGTTGTAACAAAGAAAATAGTACTAATAGTTATCTTTGAAACTGGTCTTTCTCTTGTTCTTTTGTTGAAACAGTTATTTAGGAAACTAACCAAGACCTTTTCAATCTATAATAAAATGTTAAGGCCAGTAAAAGTTGTATTGCCTATTCATTTGTTTGATTTTTATTACTAACATGTCACAATCTTTAGATTAACAAGAGCTTATAACCCGGAATTTCATATTTAAAAGATTTATGTTGCATTGATATACCATATTAAATAATGATTGTGGAGATTGAGCTAGCGGCGACACCTGTTTGTTAAGTTAGAGCTATTGAAACTTTGTTAGGAAGTATTGAATGGAGAAGCTACTTATAGCAGGTAGTAGAAATCGATAAAAAAAACAAATGAAAAACATGCTCTTTTGAAATTCATCGTCAGAAACATGTAAGTTTACAACTTTTGTCTGATGAAATTCAAATTATTTATAGTTAGTTGTATTTTAAACGCAACCCAAAGAGTAATAGATTAAAGGTCACAATACGCTCAAATATAAAAAAGTACAACAGAAAAAAATGGTTAGACGACCACCTTACTTTTACAATAAACATACAAAATATATTGTTATTGTTTTACTTTAAACTTGACAACATAAATAGTCAAAGGATTAAAAATTTTGTTTATGTATTATTTATATTATTAGAGTAGCTTTACAATCCCAGGTATCAAATACTATATCATGTGAAAATTACATGATAGTTGGTTATGTAATTTAAACACGCCTGCTACTTTTGGAGCTTCAGCTGTTATTCCTTGAAATATCGCTCTCAATTTAAATACTTCATGTAAAAATACGTCATAGTACAAATGCTTATTTACGTTTACTCTGTATAAATTTCGTTCTTTTCTAATTTGTAATTTTATTCCTTTTTATTATCGGTTTCTAATTACCATATCTTACAGTAGAATAATTATCATATTTTATTCCAGATTTACGACAATGATCACGTGGTATTTTCTGATTTTTCTCATTGGCTGCTTATTTGCGGGTGAAGAGGAGAGAGCGCATCACAGATCTCTTCGATATGCTGGGCTACCAAATTCTCCAATCTTTCATATCAACAGATTTACAGGCACAAATTTTTTTAGGCCATCTTTATCCAGACCTTCGAGTTTGACTTCTCCTTTTCGCAGATTGTCTACCCAATTTGTATCAAACGGAAGACCGAATGGTTTTGTAACTAAACTATCTTCTCATATTCTTTCGTCTTTGACTGTGCCCAAGAAGAAGGGACTGACTCTATCTAAGCTGATAAGCCTGCCGCTAAAGTTCATATCCAATGCTAAACCACATAAATTGTTGATAAATAAACCAAAGTTGATTAAGTTGGGATAAAAGTAAAACGTTCTTTAACTAGTTAACAACTGATTATGAAACGAAACAGATTCTCTTCTATGTCGAATTATGTTTTAAATTTCATGTAAATCACAATTATTTTTTGAGCACATCGCTCTTTTGGAAGATTCAGTCTTTGCGAGTGTGTTAAGCCAGTGCATTAATTTTGTGAAAGTTAAGAATTTATTATTTTCGTTAATAGGAATTGAATTTGAAACATCTGCAAAGTGTAATTGATTATCTGTATTGAAATGTTGTTGTTTGTTATTGTGAATCCCGTAAAGTTCTCTGTGTTCAGATTAAAGTTACTTCAGGAATTATTTTATGTATACAGAGATTTCCAATGTTTTTATTCTCTTACGAAGTTGTCATCAATTTATCTAAATGACCAAAAGTTAATATGTATATATAGAAAACGACACATAAATAAATGTATTCTATCAATTTGCAAACCTTGTAATATCGGAACTGAAACCAGTTTAAGTAATTTCCTTTCTTTTTATGATTTACAATCTTTAGTATTTTGTTTTCCTTAAGAAGTTTTGTACAGCTCAGTAAGGGTCAGTTTCAGGTGGTTGTCAATTAGCAGCAGAACTCACTGAAGGATAAAACGTATGGTAAAGTTGTAACTTGAACGTAAAACTGCGACTATTAATTAAACTCAATTAAAAACTATGCCGATTTTAAAACAAGTAGGAGTCATGAAGTGAACATCTCAATTTGTTGAATACATATTTTATTCAACAAAAATGCTTTTAAAATTAATTTCCTCTGTTGCAGTTAATTTCATAGTACTATAACTCTAAATTCTCACAAGAGGGCTCTTGGTATTATTGTTTCAGACAAAAGTGACAGACCTAAGAACAACTTTAGTGAACATTTCATTATTTTTTTAGAATATTATAGTAAATATTGAAAAATTAAGGACCTTTTCAAAAGGTTTCAGTATAGAAACCTAAACGTTGTTCCACTCTAGAAAGAGGAAGGAGCTGTCCACTAAATCTAAAATCATAACATTCGATGTTTACAGAATCTATTGGAGAAATATTAAGAATAACTAAGAGTTATATGGTATTATATATTCAAGTAGGTTTATGTTCTTATCAACACATTTTACAGCGAAGACAAATAATGGGATGTAAATTCTATTACGGACATTAGAAGAAGAAAACAATTGTTAATGTTGACAAGTTAATAACGTTTTTCTATTCTGATACTCAAACAGACTACATTATATAGTTTTAGCTGATAATTTTACACGGAAATCAAAAGGATAACAGAAGTTTATCTGTGGTGAGTTAAAGAAACGTTCATCTCATTAATTGGTTTGTTTAAGTATGTGTGTGCATCCTGATGCTAGACGAAGTAGGAGTTTGTTTCTTTGAACTAACATGAGAAAAACATTACAGCAGCGTATCTATGTCAACATTTATTATTATTTACTAATTACATACTCTATCAGTTTCTATTTTTCAAAATATTTAATTTTATTCCTAAAACATCGGTGATCTTACCCTAATTTTGACAATTAAAGCAATAATTCTGAGATTAATACACCAAACATAAACCTTTCCTAATTTTTGAAATGAAAGAATAAGATATTTTGCTGAAATCTGGTCGTGCCAAGAACATCTAGTTCTTTACACTCGTACTGACCTTACTAGAGTTTTCTGTATTTTGAACAAGAATGTGTAAAACCTGTTTCTAATAAATATGATAATAAAAAACGCCTAACGACTGAACTTATGTCTTGACTTCCATTATTTTATACATTTTGAAACTAAATAATTTTCTAGTTTGACATAATCTGCTTAAAAATACACATTAGATATTTAATAGTCAGAAAACAGTTGAGTTGGTTTCTTTTACAAGTAACACAATTTAAAAAGAAATATATCAGACGACTGTATTTATATAATATAAAACGCAGGTGAATTTGTTACATCGCAAATGACCTTAAGTTACTCATTATCTGTGACTTAAAAAAGCCTAAACGAATAATTCTGCGAAGGTATTTTTTACTTGACTGGTATCTTATGCAACACACGGCAAACTATGATTTGAAACTGTTGACCTGAGGGAAGAGTAACCATTCAGCAATATGTGCCGTCTGCATTTCAAACTTCTATAAATACAACTATACTTTAAACACATGTCGCACAATAACTGTGTTTTATTATTATTATCTAAGATATGTGTCGATCAGTTCCGCTTAGTTTTGTAAAATCATCACCAGAAATATGTGTGGACTGATCAGCAGAATTGGTTCGTTTAAAGCCATCATCTGAAACACGTGGTGAACAGTGTCATCGCTCGTGTCTCTGAGTTTTATAAAGCCATCACCTGGAACACTTGTTACACTGAGGTAGCGCACATGTTTTAGTACTGCATTTCTGTAGCTAAAACAACCGAGATACATTCAGGAGTCTGTCAGAACCAGAACAACTAAGACCTATTTAGAAGCCGGAGAATGTCAACTAAAACAACTAAGATGTATATAAGGGTCTGGGAATAACAAGTAAAACAACTAAGATATGTACAGAAGTCTGCAGATAACAACTAAAGCAACTAAAATGTATATAGAAATCTGGAGATAATAACTAAAGCAACTAAAATGTATACAGAAATCTGGAGATAATAACTAAAGCAACTAAGAAGTGTACAGAAGTCTGGGGATGACAATTAAGATGTAAAAAAGAGTCTGAAGATAACAACCAGATGGGAAAATCACTTGAAGAAATCCAGAGAACTTTTTGGAAGAAAGAGGACAGCAGGTCTGACCATCAGGCCATCTAAGTACTTCTTTGGCTTTTTTGCGCGGAATTTTGTTGGATAAGAGATGGGTGACCAAAATATATCCACGCAAGAGGAGAAGCTAATCTGCATACAAGCTGCACCGATTTCAATGGTCAAGCTCATTTCAATTATTCTGAAGTGGCTGCAACATTGATGTATCTGAACAAACAATGTTAACCCAAAGTGAAGCGGAAACAATCATAGGAGACGGCATTCCAGAAGTTGAAAAACATACTAGAAAGTTTATTAATCTTTAGAATGCCGGATTTCAACAAACCATTCATTATTCAAGGTGATGAATCAAACGTTGGAATTGGAGCAATACTTCTGCAAGAGCATAAAGATGGACAGTTACCCACAACGTACGTCAGTCAAAAGCAGTCGAAGAATAAAAACTACTCTATGCTTGAATTAAAATGTCTAGCGATCATAATCTGCAACCAGATGCAAAGAGTTTAATATTAAAACAGACCACCAACTACTTACATAATCCAGATATGCAAAATGGACAGTATGAGTATCATGAAGTGGACTTTGTATTTCAAGAAATACTGGCTGTTTATTGAAGACTGCATGAATAGACTTTGTAGAAGAAGTGAAAACAGTCGTTGTATATAGTATAAAAAGTATTGTAAATTTTTTTTGAAGAGGGACGTATTGTTAATTATATGTGATTGTTTTAATTTACATATAGAGTGAGTATTAGATTTAGTTATTTTTAGAAACAGTAGTTTATCACAGGTTTGTTAATGTGACCGTGTACAAATCAGACGTTGTGTAGCTAATTATTGTAAATTGACGCTTGTTTTATTATTGTGTTATGTTATCAGAACCTTCTAAGTTTTCTCGTTATTTTAAATTAGTATTATTGCATCATACTATTTTGTAGTGTGTAGAACGCTCTTGTCCTCTGTCAGTCTGTAAATATGCACACAAAATGAAGTTCGAGTAATACAAAGATAGGCAGTTTATTTGTTAGATAGATTGTGTGTTTGTAAGTTTAGCCATAAAGACCATATAGTGGCAATTTTTAAAGTGAAATTATCGCAGATTGAATTGTAATAGTGTAGATAAAAATAATATGTTTTTCATTTGTGTTGTAAAGTAAATTAAACAGTATGTGTGGACTCTGACGAAAAGAAACAATTATTTATAGCTCTGGTTATAACTGTAGTGATTAACTGTGTAATAACATTTGTACAAATTTTTCACTTGTTTTGATAAACTATTTTAAAACAAATGGACTATTTTGTCTGTATCTCAGGTTAAGATGGCCTAGGAAGGTCGAAACGCTGTTCTCTCCTCATCAATAAAAGTATTAATACCCATACCAGTCGTTCTGAGATACATTTTTTATTTCAAGTGGGTTTATAGTCATTAAGAAAAACTATTCTGTTTGTTTATTGTTAAAAGTTATCGTCGAAAGGTCGCAGACACCCACTGTAAAAAATTCTGCACATTTCTCTCTCTCAATATATAAACTTGACAGTTTTACTTTCATGACAAATTGTTTCTTTATATCATTATGTAATCCCTTTAGGCGATCTTGTAGAGAAAGAAAACACGATTAACCAGATAGAAGAAAATTAGGAGATTACCGTATTGTAGGTAGGTAATTGAGCGGTTCTCGAGTATAAGTAAAGCTGTTCCAATGACATGCAATTCTAGAATGTTCTTGCTGTTTTCCGTGTGGGTTCTTGTCAAGCGATCACACTATACTTATTTAGAATCTTTAGAAGAATGAAACAGAACTTAAAAAAACAGAATCTTTTCTTACTATTAGCTACAAGAAATAAAAATGTATGACAAGTGGTAAATAAAGGAGAAATAGAACAACAATAATCACATGAACTGTAAAAATTCTGAATACAAGCATTACACAATTACTTATAATGTGGATAACAACGAAAATATAACGAAATCATTGGTGTGTGTAGGAAAAATGATGTTCTAAATTCATGGTGATAAAATATCCTTTGTCTTCTGACCTACTTACAGATTCGAGGAAAATGTATAGATTAACAACAAAGTACAAAGAAACTATTATAAAACTACTAATATGTTCATACATAAAAGTTTGCCAACATATTATACAATAGCACTTGGCTACCTATCAATTTACGTTGTATATGTTATACATTGTCGTAGGAAAAGTGTAAACGTTACTATTATGTTTGCTATATCAAGTATATGCTTTACGTTATTACCTTAGCAAGGCAAGGTTTTTATAATAATAATTTCCATGATCACAAACTGCACAACTTTTTGTAAACACGTACTTAATTCATCAATATTGAGAAAAAAACTTCGTAAAGTTTCATTCATATTCTTTCACAGAAGCACAATCTTTAAAAAACGCATTTATATTAATATTTTAATAAACCGTATGCTTACAATAAGCATTTTGAAGGAAGACTTTACAGAAATATTTAACTGTGATACTGTGGGAGAAAAATTATGATCGTCTAGCCAGCTCGTAATAAATTTAGCAGAATCTAGCATTTATGTAATTATATCCTACTTTTGGTGGACAATTTAAAATTACTCATTGATATATGGTCGTTTGAAAATTAATGAAGAAATTCATGTTTATTTTAAAACGTAGCTATAAGATTAAAAACAATGTGATTAACTGTGAAATAGAAGGATACTGTGAGAATATACCTTTGTGCAAATTAATTGAAACAAGACAGAAAATCACGATATTTTCAATCTTTTGCGTTTTATTACTGAGAATCCAGAAATTACTCACAAATTAATACATGATATGACCGCTTTTATTTTCAGAAGATCATTAATTCTCTTTGGTATCGAGTCCACGAGTTGACTGCAATCTTTACTAATTTTTGGATTGCGGTACCACACCTCAATTATGGCCACAATTAGCTTATTTTTCGTAGTACAGTCTTTTACCCGAAGTAATTCTTTACAAATTGACCAAAGCTTTTCAATAGAATTTAAGTCCGGAGAGTTTCCAGGCCAGTCAAGCACCTTTATTCACGTTGTAGTCATAAAATTCTTCACAAGTTTCGATGTGTGACACGGAACCAGATCTCGCTAAAAATGCCAGATCCATCTAGTAATCTCTTTTTCAATTCTGGAACGACTCTTCTATGCAAAACTTAGATGTACTGTAGTCCTCGCATCATACCTTCTACGATATGTAAGCCTCTGACGCCATAGTAGCTGAAAAAGCCCCAAAACATCTTTTTCAAGGGATGTCTTACGAACTGATTGATGTAAGATTCTCGAAGTTTCTCACCGGGAGATCTGTAAACATGCAGACTTCTTTGACCCTGTATAAAGAAATGAGTCTTGTCACTGAATAACACCTTCCTCAATTGTTCTTGCGTCCAGTTCTTGTATTTTAGACCCCATTGATACCGTTTTTTCTTCATTGAGTTGGTAAGTTGTTTTTTGACTGGTCTCCTTGCCCTTCTAACGCAATTTCGAACGACATAGTATTCCTCAAATTTCGTCATATATCCCAAAAACAGATCGACTGTACCGCAAAATACAGCTAATGACGCCGTCTGTGTGAAAAAATGGCTATTAAAGGAAATCAGCGGGTCCAGCGAGCCAACACCGGCCGCCATGCTGAAAATATTGTAAAATGACCATTTGTTTCAATTAATTTGCACAAGGGTGTAGTTTTGTTTAGAACCATATGTTGAACATGGCGAGAATATAACAACAAGAGCATGTTATGCTTATGAAAGTTAACTATCATCTTTGTTAATAGTTATCAAGTAAATCATAGCGACGTAAATACAGAAGTAAACCTTGGTTACGATGAATAGCAAGAAATAAATCTTAGCAATAGCGTAGTTATACGATGGTGAGAAAGAAGCTTTTGATGTCAGTGACTCACTACAGAACAACAGAAACCAACGTATGAGGGTGAAGGACCAGACATTGGTGGTAACGGTCCACTGAAGAACAACAGAAATAAAACACATGAAAAATATTTTAGAAAGTGGCTGAAGGACATTACTGAAACAGGTAAAGGTTGTAACTTTGATCAAATTAGAACTAACGAGAATCAAGACTATTGTAATTGATTACCTTCATTTAACTATATCACCAATGCAGTCTACAATTTAACCTACGAGAAGCAGGATATTGTTAGCAACATAAGTGCAAGTTTTATCATACCAAATTTAAAGATGAAGCAGGATATACATCATAGTTAAGGTTTAAAATGTTTAAGTGATGTATAAACGGTCTATGATATATTGGGCTAAATAAAAAAAACACGTTAAAACAAAAGCTGTTTTTCACGGTTGGGTTTAAAAACATCATTATGTGAAGACAGTTTGTTCATTACCGTACGAATGGACAATCTGGGTGAAGATTTGTCAGAACAAGAAAAAATAAAAAGATGCAAAATTTAAGAATTAATCCAGATGTTGGCAATTGTACTAATTTGTTGATTTAGAAGAGAAAAGAAGTGTGTGCATGCTTTTCTTATATTAAAGCCACATTGAGCTATCTGCTATGTCCACTAAGAACAGAACCCACGAATTTAGCGTTGTAAATTCGTAGACTTTCGGGGGACGAAATAAAAGAAGTCTTCTCATAAGTAATTAGTTCGGCTACGAGTGAGATTCTATTAATTGTTAGTTTTAATTTGGAAAGCGAAGATTAGTCTCAAGGTGTATCTTTCTGAAAATAACGTCTTTCATTTCCTGGAATTTATATTGTGCTTTTCGTGGAATTTCTAACAACTGGATATTTACAACGTTATTATACTTATCATTCAAATATATTTTATTTTCTTATACCTTTTTGAGTAATCTGTAATAATCTTCATAAAGAACCTTATTTAAAGTACTACTATATATCGATACTTATTTGACCTATCAAGAAACTTGTTTACTCGTGTTTAAATTTGAATGTTTAGTTCCATTTGGTAGGCCTGGCATGGTCAAGCGTATTAAGGCGTGCGACTGCTAATCTGAGGGTCGCGGGGTCGCGCCTGCGTTGCGCTAAACATACTCGCCCTCCCAGCCGTGGGGGCGTTATAAGTTGCGATCAATCCCACTTTTCGTTGGTAAAAGAGTAGCCCAAGAGTTGGCGGTGGGTGGTGATGACTAGTTGCCTTCCCTCTAGTCTTACACTGCTAAATTAGGGACAGCTCGCACAGATAGCCCTCGAGTAGCTTTATGCGAAATTCCAAAATAAAAAAACGAACAAAACATTAATGGTTTTGGCATTAAGCCAAACGTTCGGTGAATATTTTAATTTGTTTTGAAACGTAATTCATCATAATAATATATATATGTACATACATGACATGAAAGTGTTTATTTTTTATATCTTACACGCTAGACCAGTGCTACTCAACAGAGATTCCTCCACAGACATCCAGGTGTTCCACAAGATGTTGGTTTCATATGGTCCCTTGGAATGCAAGAGTTACGCATATT
Organism: Carcinoscorpius rotundicauda; assembly: GCA_011833715.1. Taxonomy (NCBI): domain Eukaryota; kingdom Metazoa; phylum Arthropoda; class Merostomata; order Xiphosura; family Limulidae; genus Carcinoscorpius; species Carcinoscorpius rotundicauda. The sequence continues at coordinate 29,725,991 of CM022396.1, forward strand.
TTGGTACGTCAGTACATATTAAAAACTTAATTGCAATCCAATTACGTCATATTTCTTTATTAGTATAGTGGGTTTCGTAATGAAGATATATAACAACAAGGCACTGTGTTGTTTAAGTTAGTAAGCCAGACGAATTAGAAACAGGTGCCTCGGTCATGCGAACTTTTATTATTTGAGAGATCACGCTTTTGGTTAAGTGTGCGTGTGTGTCCAAGCAATTGGTTCGGGAAATTGTTCATGTTTTTCATATATATGAGTACATATATATATATATACCTGCATTGAACCTATGTACTCCGTGTGGAATTATTAATAGAATACTGTGGTAATTTTTTGTAATTAACGCTGTGAAGGGTTTTGTGACACAAAATGACGTCACCAAAATTCCGTGGATTAGAAAATGTTAAGAGTCCATTGCATTAGATATCATAAATCAGTTCAACTTCATTTGTATATTGTCAACAAACTGTAACTCAAGCAGAAGTCCAAAATGCTGTAAACTTTTAACAGTTAAACGGAGGAGAAGACACAAAATATGTAAGTTTAAAGTTTTAGCAGCTTTTTTCACGTGATATAATTATTGATTATGGAATAGAAAACGACTTTAACTAGTTGATGTCGTTCGAGGTCGAAAATTGGAAGTTCTATAAAGATAGTACGTGATAAACATTATGACGATGTATAAAAATTAAAGCTTAATAGATCTAGAGATTCAAACGAATAAACATGCATGTTTCCCAGCTATTAATAACTTATAATTATATGCAGAAGCAATGTAACTCTATTATAATAAAAAGGATTGTCTGTGCGTGTAATCATCATAGCTTTAAAAGAAATAACCTAAACACTTGAAATTTTGCACCCCATACTGAGTGGACTCTGAAGGTTTGAACATGGATATTACTAGTTATTTAAGTACTGCACGAATACACGTGCGCATCTTTTTATGAGAAAAACAACAACAAAAGGAAATGTTTACTTATTTAAAAAAAATTACAAACAAAGATACGCGTGTGTGCGTGCGCAAGCACATGTCTCTGTGTGTGCCCGCCATAGTTCCAAGAGGAAAGAACCTAGAACCATGAAATTTTGCACTTTGCTAAGTGGACCTTAAGGGCGTGTATCTGGTATTACTTACATTATGTACTCAAGTGCATTTTTTGTGAGGTAAGCAAGCGAAAACAAAATTGAAAATAAATGGTTTATTGTATTTCAAATAGAAATTACAGACAGACAGAGATATGTGTGAGAGTGTATTTGTATGCGTGACTCCCATAGCTCCAGTAAAAATAACTCATAGTAATTGGACCCTGAGCGTGTGCATCTGGGTATTATTACATATCTTATCCACGTGTGTGCGCGCATGCACATTTTTCTAATGAAGTAACCTAAAGAAAAAAATCAGATAAAAAGAAGTGGTTCTCTATACAATAGCTTTAAATACATAAAAAAGCCAGTGCATTTTGATAACAATGCGTTCTAGAAATAGCTTTTATATCATGTTGCTTAACAAGAAAAGTGCATAGACTATACTTATATGCTAAAAGGATTTTCAAATACACAAACTATCAATTTAATAACCTAAGCTATCGGTACTTTCACTAGTTTTTAATAAATATTGTTCAGGTAATGAGGGAACTTTGTAGACTGGAAGCAAAACCGCTAGTTACGATACGCTCTTTTAACATTAGCCTGTTGAAATGACGATGGATAAATGAACATTAAATGAACTATACGTCAGGTACTTTAAAATGTACGATGAGAAATTTCGTGGGTTGCTGAATAGTATTGTGCATGTTTGACACAAAATTTTAAAACTCCACGTAATAAGAACAGAACTTATGTACTCATCAATAGCACCTAGCTGGAATCATTAGCATTGTGGAAAAAAGAAAAATGTGTACAACTTCCAAATAATACACAGTTACAGTAAAAAATTATGAGCTGAACTTCTATACAAACATATCTAAACCACAAATATATATGTCTGACTTATAGTTCGTTATCTAACATTTCTTAGGTCAATACATGAATCTCAAACAAACTTTCTGGGATGAAGATTTGGATTAAAGGACATTTTAATGGGAGTTAACAACCCCATTTACCCGCTATTATTGCTATTATTGAGCATTTATTATATTTGGCATTAACTAATGTCAAATACATTAAAAATAGTGTAACGTACTTGTATAAAACAAAACATTTTCTGTAGAACAACATATACACAGTGTGAGGAAGAGAACACATGTCTCTTACATATTTCATAAAGTGCGCTAGTATTCTCTATAGAGAAATGAAGTAAAAAAATGGCCGCCACTATTGCAATACTATACCAACTCATCCAGTTGAAGTTTCTACTACAAAGGTCTCTAAAAGGCTTATACGAAGAACCTTTTCTTGAGTTATACCAACTTCCTTCTTTGACCCGTTATCTTTTAAATTGAACTTTTCTGATAATTCTGTGAATAATGACAATTAATTAATTGATCACGTGAAACACTGTGAAGGGATGTTGAAAACAGATAAAACACTTCTACCGCCAATATTTTTAGCACTACCTCTTCCTACAAAGTCACTCTGACCATTGTACAGTGTATACTACTTTTTAAATATATACCAATTGTGTTCTTAAAGCTTGTACAAACTTTTTGATAAAACAATAATAATTTCTGTAAATATATATTATGTATAAAAGTTAAGATTTCTGTACTACTAATTACAGCATCCACTCAAATTTCTTAAAGTAAATAACCCGAGGTAAGGACGGGTAACTCAGTATGTATATAATAAAAAAAAGGAATTTTTAGTTTCAAAAGATACAAAAAGAGAATTTAAACATTTATCTAAAGTAGAAATGAAATACAAAATGAAATAATTTAAAAATACTTTGTGGTTTATTGTGGAATATTTTAACATTCCAAAAGTTGTTCACAGAAGATGGGTTTAACAGTAGTGATGGAAAAATTTGATAATTCAGCAATGGCTAAAATCAATACAGAATTTCAGCATTAGCCAAATAGCTTAGATAATTTGATGGCTAGTTTTAATTTGTCAGCCATCTGAATTTTGTTTTCAAATCTACACACACCACAATGGGATCTATACACTATGCTAGTGATTCCTTCTTTTAAAGGTTTGTCAGGACCTTGTGGTCAGGGCACTTGATGGTCATGGATTCGAATCCCCTTCACCAGAGATACTCTTTCTTTCAGCTGTGACAAGTTATAATGTGACGGTTGATCCCATTATTCGTTGGTAAAAGTAGAGCTCAAGAGGTGGCTGTTATTAGTGTTTTTCCCTCTCGTCTGTCACTGATAAATTATGGGCCCGTAAAACAGATAATTCTCGGGTAGCTTTGCGCGAAATGTAAACAAAAAACAAAAAAACAATATTTTGCAACAGACTTCTGCAAATCATCCAAATGTATGGATGTTTATTTCTGCAAAAAGGAAGGAACTGATTGTGAATAAACTACGCATTTTGCAACTTTTGAGTAACCAGGAGCCTTTTATTGGTCGGAAAATATAACATGACAGTGCAAAGAGATTAAAACGGCTTATAAGTTGTTTTCAACCAATAAATAATATGAATGATTAGTTGCGTGGTATTGCACATAACATAAAATATTTAATGTTACATGGTTAAAATAAATATTTTGTGTATTTTTAATAATCAGATAAAATTGCGTGCTGTAATATCATTAAGAAATCATATACTCCATTCTTATTAAATAACTCATTTCTACATATCCATTGAACTCTAGATTAGATCTGTCTTTCTCACTCAAAAAATAATTTAACACTAAGGGAAACCCGTTTTCCAAAAATAAAATCAATCAATCAATAAAAAATTATAATATCCTTCTCCATATAACATTCACACAGTGCACGATTACTTCACAGGTCTGTTTGTGTACATTGACTAATGGTCAGTCAATAGTACCTTATAACACACTGCTCTGGACGCTTTTAGATCACCTTCAATAATGATGGCGGAAACTAGCACATCAAAAAAATTTATTTTTATTTATAGTAAACCTGCACCTTTGTCGTCGATGTTTCGTTTTTGTATTTGATTGGTGTATCAAAGTGTTATACTGTGATCAGTACATCGAAAAATACCGTCAACGGATCATTTTATCACTTGCCTAGCTGTCATGCCAGGTGGAGGTCATTGGCATTTTTAGGTGTTATCTCTTGGCTTGCTTTATGATCTTTGTTACATGTTTCTGCTCTTTTGGGAATTAAAATAAGAACAAACATTTTACAGCTACTGCAGCAAATACAAATTCATAATGATAGTTATGTAGTGAACACGCAAAGCTTGCGAACTTATGTTTCATAAGTGTTATTTCAATTAATTGTCTTTCAAAGAATTAACGGCATACAAAGTTCAGGCACAGAGGTTTCGCTGGATTAGGTATAAGTAGTAACAGAGTTCACCTATACACGACGCATGGAGGGTCTGTTTGTTTTTAAATGTTAAGTTGATTAACCCAGTTAGAATATTATATTTTTCGTAAGTGTTTACATTTTTATTAGACTATAAGGTTCTGATATCAATTAAAATCGTAAAAACACTTCTGAAGAGATACCAATATATCAAGTTCAGTGTTGGAGTTTATTCTTACAGGATTTGCAAGTTTGAGACCTTTGGAAAATACGAACAGTGTAACTTTAGGTAACTAAACGAACTTTATCATTGATAACTCATCAGTTTTAGAAAAGTCCTTATTGGGTAATGGTGAATTCTAATTGGATTTTAAAACAAACAAAAATCTTATAATATCGTCCCTTGAAAATATTTCCTTCATTTTTATAAAGTTAGTTGCAGTGCTCATTATGAATTCTATCAAATATGATCTTTTAATGTTGTTGTTATTTGACAAGCCATCAGTCATATCATAAACTTTATTAACAAACTTTTCATCATTCATGGCAAATAAAGGAAAAGAACAGGAGTCAATAAGAAAACATTGCATTTCAAATACCCTTTATTAGTCCTAGGGTTAAAAGCATTATTAATAACGCTGTGAAGGAATCGGGTTTGTCTATATGTGTAATAGAAAAGCTTGAACGTTCACTTAAATCGTATTTATTGTGCTCAGCATTTGAATCCCCGATTAGCAGATGAGTAACTGTGTCACATGTAATCTAGGATTTATGGAAAAAAACATTTATTTTACAGCATCTGTTTAGGTATTTGTGACGAAAAATATATTGTATAAATTGAGATCCGTAAAAGAGCGTTGTAACGTTGAAGCCTCGTACTATGATAATGAGTGAAGTTAATTATTGAACACGATTTGCCTAAATACAATCATCTTTTTAATATTAAAAAATCCCTTACAAGATAGTGGGAGACATTTTTGTTTTAAAAAAATGACTACCTAATCCAGTTTTACAAAATTCGAACTGAATTGTTTAGCCATTTTTATTAGTTAAAAAGAAGACATTTCTCACATTCTTTTAGCGTTGTGGCTACGAAAAGTGATTTGAAGTGGTAAAGCGACTAAAATCCATCAGTACATTGCGAGCTTAACGGCAAAGTACAAGAAGCATGGGAGTCTCTAAATGACATACATAAGTATTCAGGAACCGTTTACAACCACCTTGGTAGATAATCTACAAACAAAGTATAATATTATGCCTGTAGCTGCTTTAAAAATGTTCCTGTCTGCTTATCCTACTGCTGATTATCGTGATGATTCAACCTTCCCTACTGAATCGCAGGAGAAATAGTTAGTATCTCAGTTGAAAGATAAACATAAAAGGGTGACAGCAGAATAATTTGGATTTATTGCTATACATACAAAATTTACTTTTAGCAGCTAGAATGAAGACTAGAACTTGTGTTCAGTAGGGTTAAACGTTGATAAATTAAATAATTTTAACTGGGTACTGACTGGTTTGAGAATGAGCACCGAATTTCATCAACAGACAAATAGGTATTGCGTAAAATTACCGTATTTTAATTCCTGAACAGGGTAACACTTAACAACGATATAATAGCTGTGTTGTAAATATTGTAGAAAAGTATCAACAAACTTTGACTTTTGAGTAATGATAAAAGTTCATTAACAGTGTACAAAGTTTAAAAGGTGTTATTAAATATTACAACGCAACTTATGTTTTATTGAGAAACATTTATCAAGGTGACAAATAGGTATTTCCAGAGCTTGTAAATAAATCTTTACAGCTAACTATTCTATTTTATATCCTTTAAATAGTATATCAATAAGCTAATATAATTAAGATGTTGGCTAGCATCAGAATTTTCATACAAAGATAAACAAGAGCGATCTGATATAACCGTCTCTGACTAAGAGGGGAAACAACAACACCCAACATATCAACTCTTGAGCAGTTCTTGTCCAATTTTACGGAACTAAACGATAAGAGTTCATTTATAGTTACAAAATATTAAATATAGGGTATGTTTGTTTTTACAGTTTTTTGAAGTTTTAAAAAGTCTAACGCTGTGTTTAAGAATGATATCGTTTTAAAATTTATTAGAAAATTTCTTCTAGGAAGTTCGCAGGAAACAGCGATTTAAATTTTAGAATAGACTGATATAGACGAGGTTACATACTAACTTCAAACGACTTATCAAAACCACAGTAATAGGTTAACTGCCCAAACTGTTTCATTAATTTGTAGTCGTAATTTATTAATCACAAGATTATTACGACGCTTTAAACTTTTCTTGTTGCTTCCCTTGAAAGAGCTCAAGTGAACTTGTACGACACATTTGCTGTGAACTTTCCTATGTTAACGCTACTTTGAAATATACTTTGTAACTAACAGTTAATATTTTATATCAGAATGTTAATAATGTAATAATGTTTTCTAAAATACATTGCCACCAAAGAAACACCTTTTTACTAATACTGATCAAATTAGTGGAGCGGCAGTGAAAGGAAAGTTAAAACCAACAACATGCTATCACTGAAGTTTTATGACGTGAAAATAATTATAGTCGTACTTCGCCAATTCGGAGTAAACATTCATACGATAACAAGTGTTTATCATCGTTAACAATACATTTGCTTGTTGTTAGTTTTATTTCATTACGATTATTATAAATTTAAATTTTATCGGACACATTGTGAACTTTTCAACGTTTAAGGGGTTTTATTATTTGGTTTGGTAGATGTTCTGTGAAAACAAATATTAAAAAATCTTATTTACCATGTATATATTAATGTTGAAAATAGATAAGACCACTATTTATCAAAATCTATATATATATATATCTTAAGTTTCCATTTCAATAATTGTTTTATTTTTACAAATAATTGTCGTGGCTTTCATCTCAGTACTAAATATTCCTATAAATTGATTCATTATTGTAGTAGCTGTCATCTCGATGTTAATCACTGGCCATCACGGATATCGAAACGCTGTTTATATTGGCACGAGTCCGCGGACATAAGTCTGTGCCACTTTGGGCTTACTATCATCAGATTATTGTCTTTGTATAAAAATTAATAATGATGATTGTTTTTTAATTGTATTAATGATATCAGAAAATCACATGGGTTCAAGAAGCCTTAATAAAAAAACAATAAAACTCTGTAACACTTACGTTTTCTTAAGATATACTTTTTTCTTCAGGGGATCCAATTAGTTTGTCCCTGAAGAAGAAAAGTCCAAGTTTCGAAAGCGCTCTGGTTACACTATTTTTAATTATAACAATGCTTATTATTTCGACCAAAACACATTCAAGGTGCTGATCTTAAGTAAGGTCTTACATGTGATTTACTATCCTTAACTGCTGTCTCTTCCGTAAATAAATGCGCTTACTCACTAACAAAACTTTATTCTTCATTTCTATTTCATAGCTGACTAACATTTACCTAACTGTTAGAAAATACGCAAAATGATAAAATAAGTTACTTAAAACTCATTTCATTAATTAAAGAAAAAAAAGCCTCAGGATTTTATTGAAGAGTCAATATGATTTACCAAGGGAAATTCTTGTCTTACAAAAATCTGTTGACATTCTTTGATAAGCTTACTGGAGGTAGCGGTATTAGATTTGGCGTATGTGGATATTGAGAAAGCATTTTATAACGTACCACACGAAAGGCTTGTAAAAACAATATCAACGGTTATGAGGGAAAATTTAGCTGATTGAATAGAAAAGTGGCTTGATGGAGGATTATCGTACAGTCAAAGTGTAATAATGGTTTACTTCAGAGCTCAGTTTTAGCTCTTTTTATTTACATTACTGACATAGATGAAATAATGGTCAATGATTTACTTAAATTTGCTGACAGTATCAAGGTCTTGCGTGTTGCAGGCTGTCAAGAGGATGCTGCTGTTTCATAAAAGAAATCAGATCAGGTAATGAGATGGACAAATAAATGACAAATGAATTATAACTACAACAAGTGCAAGATAATGCATGTGGTTTACCTTAACTTAAATTATAAGTATAATTAGGACAGGAATAATTTTAATAGTGTCATAAAAGAAAGGAGTCATAATATATTGGTGGTTGATTAGTTTATTAACTCATCCAAGCAGTGTGCTATTGCTAATGGTACAGTAAATAGGATTTTGGGTTGTATGTAAAAAATATTGGATAAAAAGTCTAAAGATCTAATTTCATTGTATTGGTCACCGATTAAACTATATTTGGAATATTGTGTTCAGTCTTCGGTTCCTTATCCTAGGAAGAACATTGAAAGGTTTTCGAAGGAGTGTCACTGGAATGATTCTGTACAAGGAGATATATAGATTTCTGATATTGTTTTTTTCCTGGAAAGAGAAAAGAATTACAGGAGATCTGATTTAGGTGTTAAAAACTGTAAAAACAACTGATGTATTGATGCATCATTTTTTTTCGTACTTAATAACAAGAATAGAAATACAGTTTTATTATTCCAACGTGGTGACTAGCCTCTGGAATGAGCTACATTTGGATGCTATGTAGGCAGCAAATTTAAGTGAGTTTAAGAACAATCATGGTAACTATACAAATAATAGAAACTGACTTTAATATTTGTTTATTTTAATTTCACTATTTAATTGTTTTTTTGCAACTAACAGCTAAAATGACCAATAGATCCCTTGTTATCCATATACAATATGTTATGCTAGGTTCTCAAGATTAAAAAAAGATATTGTCACCCAGACAACAGTTTAAAAGATTTGAAATAATACACTGTAAACAAATAGCAGTAAAACATCAATAAAAAAGATGTCCAACAATATTTTAGAACTATAATATCGAGCACTATTATTTTAGTAAATCTCACTTAATACGTTGCTACTTAACATTGGAAAGTATAGGAGAAAGGAAAATTATTGGTTTGTTTATTTGTTTGTTTTTAAATAATGGATATAATGTTAAATTATAACAAAATATGATTTCAGAAATTCGCCTTGATACAAAATAAGAATGGTCGCTAGATGGCAGCAGTAGCATAATTTACCAGAATGTGGTTTTGTTAATTTTTTTTTTAATTTTGTAAGGTGTGTTTGTGTGTGTTTTTTTCTTATAGCAAAGCCACATCGGGCAATCGGCTTAGCCCACCGAGGGGAATCGAACCCCTGATTTTAGCGTTGTAAATCCGGAGACTTACCGCTGTACTAGCGGGGAGAAATTCTGTTAGGTATTAGCCACAAAGCTGCAGAATGTGTGATGTGGTATGTTATCTGCACTACGCCTATCAATGATATCAAAACCAGGTTTTTAGCGTTATAATCCCTCAAACCTTTGTTGGGGCAATGGAAGGTGGGAGTGTATTTTTAGATGTAACAGAATATTTAATAACTTGAAGTTTGATACAATTGCAAAGACTGCAGTAAAGCATATATTGGATATATAAGCATTATTTTAAAGTTCCTGTTCTGAAAATCACATGTTAATCACATATTGCTGCAATAATCATTTCACTTCGAAATTTGATCTATCCAATATTAAATCAGCTTGTTGCAATTTAAATAGTGCAGTAAGGTATTTCGTCCCTAGATGAATTCAGGTAGCAAAGTACAAAAAATTAAATAAAAAGTAAGTGACTAAAAATTGTGAAAAATCTATGATTTTTGGTGAGAAAAGTGGTTAACGACAAGAACCTTTGTTTGCATCTTATTTATTGATGTAAAGTAGTTTATCAAATAACTTAATTCAACATTTTTTTAATTCTTATAAGTATTTAATGCAGTGCCATATCTTAACTTGTGATATAACAGCTACTAAAGATTTATAATTTTAATGTGTGTACTATCTCGTTATTATAATTTATTGAGTTTGATATTTTAACATTACTCTGAAAGACTAGATTTAGTATGCGTTTTAAAGCTATAGCTTTTAAAAGTTACTTCTCGTGTGATTTGATAATTTTGTATTTGTCATTGTTAGCCAAAACACATTTTAAAATGTGTATCACTTAAAGTACAGTGCATAATATAATGGATTTGCTATTACGTAAATATTTTAATGTTTGTTTTAGTTTAATATATATTTAGAAGTACATGTAACTTATATTGTTGAATGTGTGTTGCAAAGTCCAACCTTTTCTCTAAATTTGTAAAAGATTCTCGAGCTTAGGGATCAACAAAATACTGTGTATGTAATCCTGGTGATTGTCATTGTTGTTGTCAAGTGAACCTTCAAGAACAACTTAAAGTTAATAAATCAACTCGCGGAGAAACAGTTCTACAATCATTATACTATAAACTTCGAAAGCTATAGTTGTGATAAATGCTTATTAATTGGAAAGCTACAGATATTTGATCAGGAACGCTTATAGATCTCGAACGTCACAAAACGTTCAATTTCAAAGAATTAAGTTCGGACGAAAATAGTGCAAAACTTCAGCGGAAAAACTCACGCATGAGCAGCATTAATTGAACTGTACCGATATAAACATTGAATTATTCATTCGTTTTGAACCGTCGATATAATATTCAGTTGCAAACCAAATAGCAGATTCAGTGTTATGTATTAGTTTGTAAAATTCTTGTGTATAAATCATTATTTGTAATATTTTATTGTAAAATCATCATTATAAATTGGATTGTTGTTTCTATAATAAAATATATTTGTGTTAAGAAAGACAATTGAGTGTATCAATCTTGTTGGTAAATATCATAAACTTAGTACATATTGACATTTAATTAATTTATAAATTTAAGTTTCTGGTTATTTGAAATTGTAAGACGTAATGTACGTAACATAATAAATTGGATATTCATACGTGATAACTTATAGTACGTAACAATAGATCAAGGTAATTTCAAAATATAAAGTGCATTCTCCAATTTCAGTGGATTTTTTATTATTACAAATTGATTTATATAAATACTATATTAGATTTCATGGCATAGGTTAAATGATCAGGTCAGTGAGTCCTGAGATACAAGTATAGCCATCTCTAATTCAAAACTTCTGGCCATAAAAAAAGATAGAAAAATGATAACAATTAGATAACAGCATCTGCCGTTAAGCAGCTCCTCTTAACTGATTTGATTGTCACAATTATAATGCTTTACATATAAAAAACATGTAACAACTAGACCACTCTTGGTTCAGGTGGCGAGGCGTTGGCAGTTCCCAAATATACGCTTCATTGACATATAATGACTTACTTTTAATGCATTATCTTACACCCAATTTACTAACAGCACTGCGATAAAATCATTGATTATTGTATTAGATGAATAGAGAGTTGATTACCTCACAAGACAACACCATGGAATCAGCTTGATTTATACTCCACGAAATGAGGAAAAGATTCTTTATTTTTGATATACTATGTAACTGGTACTTAGGATTACAAAGGTGAAAGTGATACTTAGTCTTATTCCAAAGGCGAACCAGCCAACCGATGTCCATGATTGTTTTAGTCAAAGAAAATTACTGAAGATACTCCTGTAATCTACTCACTAATTTCAACGAACATTAGGGTTGCTCATGATCTTGGATAACAATCTGTAAATGAAACCGTTACACAGGCTGAAAGCACTGATACTATTATTCCACTGCAAGATTTTCTAACGCAAAGATTCTTAATGTTGTAATTATTAAAGCATGATACAAACGCAAGCTCGTTTTACTTCTTTTTTGATGAAATGGCGATCTTTAACGTGTGATCATACTGGAAGAAAAATAAAAATATAATTCCATCAGGGACCAAGCATGATGCTCAACGACCACTGTCTACCAGATTAGTAACTTGTCTGTAAAACTAACACTTAAATGACTTCAACCAATTCAATGCAGTTTATTATTATCTTGTCGGTAATACAACTTTCCAGAGTGATACAAATCATACCACGAAAACTTTTAAGGATAACTGAGAAAATGTCTAGGTGAAATCTGGATATTAGCAGATTAATGTTTTGATCTACCTTGAGAAAACACCTTCTTTTTGACGATTATACGTTGATAAAGTATAGTTCCCTTCAGGCCAAGTATACACCCACAGATACCAGTCAAAATACAAGCTTGTCCTCAAGATATACGTGCAAAAGAGAATATATATTGTACTATTTGCGAACATGTCAGTTAAATCGCCAAATGCATCTCACATGAATTTATATGAGAACGTATTGCAGAAAATGGTATTTGAAAATCATCCGCAGTCAATGTTTGATAAAAGAAGAATGTTGATCTCAATGCAATGTGCAATTTCCTATTAAATTAGAAATTACACTGTAGAACAACAGTTCAGAATCATCACGGCTTGAAATGGCCAGGTAATTAAGGCATTCGAATAGTATTTTGAGTGTCGCGGGTTTGAATCCCTGTCACATCGTTGGTAAAAGAGTAATCCAAGAGTTGGCGGTGGATAGTAATAATTACTAGCTGCCTTGCCTCTAGTCTTACACTGCTAAATTAGGGACGGTTGACACAGATAGCCGTTGGGCTACTCTTTTACCAACGAAAAGTGGGATTGACCGTCACATTATACACCCCCACGGCTGGGAGGGCGAGCATGTTTAGCACAATGCGGGCGCGAACCCGCGACCCTCGGATTACGAATCACACGCCTTACGCGCTTGGCCATGCCAGGCCTTTTTAAAAACTTTGTTGTTGTTTTGAATTAAGCATAAAGCTGCACAATGGGGTAAAATTTAAGAAACTAAAGCTTGTCACCAAAGAATTATCTACTTCAAATATTGTCTCTCGGCACATATTGCCTGCAGTATCCCACAATTTTCGTTTCTTTTTATAATTACAATATATACTGTTGTTGCATACAAATGTGAACTTTCAAAGAAATCTGAAGCAAAAAGAAGTTTCAATGTAAAACTGTGAATATGACCATAGTTTAGGACTTTGCGTTTTTGACTACAATAAACACATCTATTTTGATATACAGCTAGAGATCTTAATCTGTTGCTTTGATACCGTTTATATATGAATCACTGGCTGAGACGAGAAAAGATAGCACACGATTCACCAAATCGAACCACATGCTAAAGATTATTTATTGCCTAGAGTTTGTCCTGTAAACAAAAACGGAAGTAGTTGTTTTCTGTTTGTACTTGAGATAACCAAGTTTTATTGGACGATAGTTTTTCCAATGTGCTTCACATGGTACGGTTAGAAATACTCAAATTCTGATCGCAACTGGATGAACCAACCAACTATGGCCTTCCCTGACGTGTTGCACTTAACACGTTTGCCCACTTGTTTTTTCAGTTACCAACAACTGTTGCTCGTGTTTTTTTTATATAATTTGTTTCCCATGTTTACTAGAGCTGGATGACAGATTTCCTTTAACAATTTGTTAAAGAAATGGTATTTGCTAACTGTATTTTGAGTGACGTGCAGTCACTCTCATGCAGTATTTCGAAATACTGAAAAGTTTGTTTTGTTTTTTGGTTGTTGTTGTTGTTTTGAATTAAGCACAAAGCTACACAATGGGCTATCTGTGCTCTGCCCACCACGGGTATCGAAACCCGTATTTTAGCGTGTAAGTCCGCAGACATACCGCTGAGCCACTGGGGAGCTTGTTTTTTGGAATTTTGCACAAAGCTACTCGAGGGCTATCTGTGCTAGCCGTCCCTAATTTAGCAGTGTAAGACTAGAGGGAAGGCAGCTAGTCATCACCACCCACCGCCAACTCTTGGGCTACTCTTTTACCAACGAAAAGTGGGATTGACCGTCACATTATAACGCCCCCACGGCTGGGAGGGCGAGCATGTTTGGCGTGACTCGGGCGCGAACCCGCAACCCTCAGATTACGAAGCGCACGCCTTAACGCGCTAGGCCTTGCCAGGCCTGAAATATTGAAAAAAATGGCAATAGTGTAGCCCTCATTTAATAATGGATGGCAGCAGCCAAAGTCTGAACGGGGAATTTTCACAATATCAAGTTGTTTATGATGAACATAACGTAAACTACTTTACATATTTTTAAATAAGATCTCTAAAGATCATGCGGTTTACAAGTTTCTTTGTTTTTTAAAAGGTCATTGACATTGTATACTACTTTGATCCCACTTTGGTCTCCAGTTTATTTTTAAAACAGATACGAGAATTCTGTAGTATTCCCAGAAACTTTAAAATGTGATGAAGATTCTTGCCTACAGTTTAGTTAAAATTTCCTGACGTAATTAAAAGCTAAACTTGAAAACAAATAAGACGTCTTAATCTATCAGTTATTGGTTGTCAAGGCGCGTTGCTTGTTCAACGGTATGAAATGGAGCAAATAAACTCTTCTCTTCAGTTTACTGCTGTAATTAATCCCTTAAAATTTGTCGATATATTGGATGGGCAACACACAATGTTTCTGGCAATAAAATAATAAAAGTATATTATTACCTTTAGATGGATAAATGGATACTTTGTGTAATTATGGTCCCCAGTAATTCAGTGCTATATTCGAAGGCTTATAGTGTCTGAAATAGAGTTTCGATACTTCTAGTCAGGAAAACATGAATAACTCCCCGTGTAGCTCTGAACTTAGTAAACAGACAAACGAAGCGTAATTATGTCAATTACTAATCAGGGAGTTTTGGACGAACTATCTTTGATCTATCTCAGCATGGCCAAAGGTTAAGGTGCACGACTCTCAGAATGAGGGTCGTGGGTTCCAATCTCCGTCTCACCAAACATGCTCGCCCTTTCAGCCGTAGGAGCTTTATAATTTGACGTTCAAAAACACCGTTCGTTGAAACAAATGTAGCCCAAGAGTTCAAGGTGGGTGGTGATGACTAGCTGCCATCTCGCTAATCTTTCACTGCTAAATTAGGGACGGCTAGCGTAAAGAGCCGTCGTGTAGCTTTGAGGGAAATGTTTGTTCGTATGTTTTGAATTTTCGCACAAAGCTACTCGAGAGCTATCTGTGCTCGCCGTCCCTAATTTTGCAGTGTAAGACTAGAGGGAAGGCAGCTAGTCATCACCACCCACCGCCAACTCTTAGACTACTCTTTTACCAACGAATAGTGGTATTGATCGTAGCAATATAACATTTTCAGGGCTGACAGGGCGAGCATGTTTGGTGTGACGGGGATTTGAATTCGCAACCCTCGGATTACGAGTCGAGTGGCTCAACCACCTGGCCATGTGATTTAATTGTAACCTTTATAACATGTGAGGCAGCGACATGCAACTTAAAAATAATTGTTCAAAAGTGGAATAATTTATTGGATGCTTGAGAGATGCTTGTTTGTTTGTTTTGGAATTTCGCACAAAGCTACTCAAGGGCTATCTTTGCTAGCCGTCCCTAATTTAGTAGTGTAAGACTAGAGGGAAGGCAGCTAGTCATCACCACCCACCGCCAACTCTTGGGCTACTCTTTTACCAACGAATAGTGGGATTGACCGTCACATTATACACCCCCACGGCTGGGAGGGCGAGCATGTTTAGCGCGAACCCGCGACCCTCGGATTACGAGTCGCACGCCTTACGCGCTTGGCCATGCCAGGCCTTGAGAGATGCAATAAACCAATAAAAAAAACAAACGGGACTACTTCAAAGTACTCTTTTACCAACAAAAAGTGGGATTGACCGTGACATTGTAACGCTCCTATGTCTGAAAGGGCGAGCATGTTTGGTGTGACGGGTGTTCAAACCCACGACCCTTTCATTACGGGCCGAGTACCTTAACCACTTGGCCAAATTATATATTGAAGCCAGCTTCTAAATGTAAGAGAGGAATTATCGTGTTCCTCACAACACTGGTGCTACGCTTCTACGGTTGGGAGAGCGAGCATGTTTAGCGCGACTCGAATGCAAACCCGCGACCCTCAGATTACGAGCGCATGCCTTAACGCACTCGGCCATGCTGTGCCTGAGCGAAATGTACAACAAACAAACAAACAAACTTAATTTAATGATATACGTACAACCTCATTCATTAAAATATTTTTGTTTTATTACACATCTTTTTAAAAGTTTAATTTTCAGCTTAACGAACCCCTAATAATTATTCAAAGGTCTTCCTCCTTCTTCCTTTTTAAATTTGGGAATATTTTAGTAGCCAATCCTTGATAAAAACGTTACAATGTTTTGAGGATTAAGACTCCGCTATCAAACATTATAAGGTAATTTCCAGATGTGGCTCTTGCTTCGATACGTCATCTTGCTTTTCATAGGAAGATGTTCCTAGTGGGATGTTGGTGTCACTGTTAACGGAATTATACGACAAAAAACCGGTGGGAAGAGCACTGGTAGCCTGTTGTGTGCTTAACTAAACACACAGGAAGACAGCTTCAGTGTAAATACACTTGATTATTTTTTCAAAATACTCACAACAAACTTTGAAATATCATGTTAGCAAATTATTTTTATTTTCTTGCAGTATATAACTTTCAATAGTAAAGTTTTGTACTTTTTACTGAATATTTTCACACACAGTTTGGACAACAGGAAAGAACATTTTAATTTTCTGGCTTATTAGGTCTTATTACACTTCATATGTTTATTTTTTAAACTAAACTTTTAATCGTAACTCTTAACCGTTTAAATTTTAAGAAACTATATACTATATATTTATATATTGTATATATACATCAAAAACACATTTAGTTTCATAGGCAAACACTTAAAAACATATAACAAACTTTACTGTAAATAAAATTACCACCGATACAACGTCTGCAGTTACCAGTATATACAAAATAGGTCCATAACGTTATTCAGTAATCTGTTATTTCTTTTCTTCTCGTCATTGAAAATATTTTATATAGGAAGACTAGAAACTGTGTATCACACTGAGGACAACAAATAAAAACGGAGAGATTTTTTTTACCAAAACCAAAATCAACTTGTTTTATTATTTCCCTCTCTTATTGCCCGCAGTATACCACGATTTTCCTTTCTTTTTATTACTGTTACTGTTGTCACACACATAAATGTGAACTTTGAAAGAAATCTGAAGCAATAACAAGTTTCAAAGTAAAACTATGAATATCACCATAGTTTAGGACTTTGAGTTTTGGCTGTAATAAACACATCTATTTTGGTATATCGCTAGAGATCTTAATCTGTTGCTTCGATACCGTTTATATATGAATCACTGGCTGATTTATCTAAGCAACACGCTACTAAGAGAAAGATTGTTTAACTAGCATTATCATTGCTACTGGAAAGTATCCAATCATGTATCCTTTGCTCTTTATCATTTCTATTTAACCTGGTCTCTAAACCAAAGTTAGTCAAAAGTTCTCCTAAGGTTTCTTCTTTCGGTCCACTTCGCTCTGAGGGTTCAGGTGTTTTACTAATTGTACTAGCCCGTGGGCTTCGACAGAATAGCCATTTGTCTCCTAAATACTTGTATACTTCTTTAATATCGTAACGCTTTGAGGGTTTTGCGTCCATCAAACGTCTGAAAAGTCGGAGCAAACGTGGCGTGAATTTTTTAAAGTCTTTAGGTGTTCGTGTTGTCTTTCTTTTTTGCCACTGTACAAACTCTGTAAAGTTTGGATCAGTGATGTCTGCTTTCTCCCACGGGAACTTGGCAAGAAGGGCTCCAAAGATCAACATACCCATTTGCCATACGTCAGAGCCGAATTCAACG
Organism: Carcinoscorpius rotundicauda; assembly: GCA_011833715.1. Lineage (NCBI taxonomy): Eukaryota > Metazoa > Arthropoda > Merostomata > Xiphosura > Limulidae > Carcinoscorpius > Carcinoscorpius rotundicauda. The sequence continues at coordinate 29,743,973 of CM022396.1, forward strand.
TTGTATCCCTCAAGGTGAACTGCTTCCCAGATTTCTGGTGGACAAGTTGGGAGAGAACGAGTGCGTTTCTTTACCAACGTTCCTGCCCGTCGCGTGAGGCCAAAATCAGTTAGTTTTATTTTGGAAAAGTCTGGCTGAAAAATCAAGATGTTTTCTGCTCGGACGTCTCTGTGAACTAAATCTTTGCTATGCATAAATTCAAGTGCTGATGTCACTTGTTTCACCACGAGTTTAACGTCATTCTCTTCCATGCCATTTTGCTGTTCGATGACTTTCCATAAATCGCCAGAGGGAGCTACTTCTTGGGCAAAGATGTAATGATCTGTTATATCGAAGGCCACGTCGTAAGTATCAAGGATGTTCATGTGAGGGGATAGAAAGTAACTATAATGAAATTCTGTTTGAAAATCTTTTAGAGTCGTGGCTGCTTTAGGAATTGCTTTTAAAGCAACCTCTTCTTTCCGTTCTTTGTGTATCGCCAACATCACTTTCCCATAGTCTCCCGATCCAATCTCTTTTAGTATATCATAATCATCATGTAAGTCTTTTAACTGCAGGTGAATGTCTCGAATTTTGTGAATACTGGACGTTCGTTTTGGGTTCATATTGCTGGCAAATTTCACTTTAAATTTTCATCCAAAAATACAGTGCTGTATAGGAAGAGACAGAGAATAAAAATAAGTATCAAAACCGAGTATGTACAACATAGACTTTAACTAAAACCACACCAGTACTTAAAATATGCAAAATAAAATTTTGGATTACCTGTGTTTATTCAAATAATTGTCGTCGGTATTCTGGTATTTATTAAAAAAATTATCTACCTTTGACAAATTCTTCAAAACTACTTTATCTAGTGTTACATAAATCAGGTAACAAATTCACAGAAAGCATGTTCACGTAACATGAAAGATTTCTTCAATTTTATAAACATGTTAAGTAACACTCAAAATGTCATGTTCATAACATTACAACAGAAGTAAACAAACAGTTTTTGAGGTGTTTAAATACATTGAACAAATTAAAAATACACGAAGAAGACGAATGAATGAATATTAAATTACAATGTTGACAAAAACTATACAAAATATTTACAACTAAACATAATTGACAGTTATCCAAAAATTAAAGTTGAACGAATTATAGAATTTGTCCAAAAGTTTGAGATAATTTAATCCTACGATCAACGCACCTTTCATCAGAAGCTTTACATACAATAATAAAATAAAAGAAGGCCATAACAACGAGTAAAGCATGCTTGAAAAGCAGTAACATTTTATATTTTTTTCTTAATAAATCATCTCTTTCTTATGTATATTACAATGTATTAATCTAATTTGGGTGTTTTTGTTTACAGCAATCAAAAGCATTTAAAGGACAGTCTTACTCAAGACACAGTCAATGAATGTTTTATGCAACATCATTAGATCATCTCAACGTATGACAACTCGCCTGAGTTATCTTTTCCATTCATGTTATCCAAGGCATGAGACGTTTGCAATGTTTTTTGAACGAACATAGATACCTACAAGTGCATTAAAATGTAAACTGCAGCAGACAGTTCAGTGACTGTCTGCTAGTAGTACAAGAAATTTTTTGAATACCAAATGTCCTAGAAAATCAATATGGTCAGTTTTTAAAATTTTTGGATTAGATTTTTCATGAACTCTCCTTCACACATTCAATTTAGTTCTATAAGTTGGTTATCATTTCATTAAACAAATCATCACCCATGTTTTTCATTAACTTTGTAACACCAGTAGGTACTATGCTACATATTATACAAATCTGTGAAAAGCACGTGCGTCCAAATGTAAAGAGATAAAGTGACACCATGATGGAATGACATATTCTGTGGAGGATGTAAATGAATAATATTGCTATATTTTGAATAAAAGATTATAAATGTTGGTAATTAATGCACCCTCCTGATTATGTTATTAACTTTCATAAGGGAGACTGATTCATTACATTTCTATTTTTAAATACCCTTCAAAATTTCCTTAGTATAATAAATGTTGAAGTGTCATTCTATTGTATTGTGTTAAGTGCTAAACTAGAATGGAATTTCTTAAAAATTAAAAGAGGTTTTCGCAATACGGATATATCTAATCCAAATGCTTTTTGCTTCCAAGTGACACAGTGATATGTCGATACCCATAATGGGAAGAGAACAGATAGACGGTTTTGTGTGTGTAGGTTTGCGCTTAATTCAAAACAACAAGAACCAAGTGCTTTTATTAAAGCTTGTATTTGACCAGCTTCATGAGTCGTCATCAGGCTCAATGAATAATAATTTAAATAGATTTTTACTTGTATTGTTCTTAGTATTACTAAAACTTTGAAGTATTTGATATCAAGCTTAAAAATCAATCTTCAGTCCTTTATCTAAGAAAAATAAAAGAAACACTGGACCTTAAAGGATTTCCTATGTAGTAACCCCCCTCAAAAATATGTGTGATAAAACTAAGCTTGTTTTAAATGGTATTAAGAATGTGAAGTAAGAAAAGGCACCATGAAAATCCCACTCCAACCAGTTTTTACACTTACACGATCAGTTAGTGTAAGTGAATAATATTATTAGTAGTATGTCTAACAAACTATGTGCAACTTCAAACTTTTATGTATGTGTGTTGTTGCACCACTTTTGAATTACAGATTTCACGAGTGTAATGGAGTGGTTAGTGTGTTCAAACTGTGAATGATGTCATGGTTGGATCCCGTTACCGTGACAACGATTGAGTGGGTTAAAGGAATAACGATCAACTCCTACTAGCTGTTTTTAATTAGTCTGTCAGCCAACGTTTAGAAATTTAAGAATGGCTATCGTTGATAACGTTTGTGTAACTTGGCGCAAAAACTGAGACACAAACGAATTAGTTTAAGTGATGATTTTCCTGATGACTTGAGTTTAAAACCTAACTTTTATGATCATGTTTAGTTTTCTTGGAAATACACCACTTGTACGATGAAAGGAGTGTTTAATTATGCCTACAAAGCGAGATTCCATCAATACTCTCATTTATTCTGACTTTTGAAATCCTTTTTGGATTATGGGATTAAACTCAACTATCCATTCAAGTATTTCCAGATGGCTCCTTCCAGGAATCAATGCAAAACAAGTAACCCGAAAATAAAGTATAAGCCCTTCCACTAATATCTTAGCTCGAATAGAGTTATTCGCAGTTCAGTGTGTTTCACAGTATCGTGCATATTATACTAGTAACTTTTGAACACCTATTTCAACACTAAAAAAACAAACTTCACCATTTTTTAGCTTAACTTGTTCAGAACGGTATATTTTCTTTTAGACATTTGCTTTCGAAAATTTTGGAAAAAGTGCTTAGTGTAATGGAAAGATTATGCGCTTTCCTTTATCGATGAGGAGTGCATCCGTTTCAAAATGTCAAGGGAATCTGTTTAATGAAATTTTAAACACTTTTATAAATTTTAAAAGAAGTCTGATGTTATGTTAGCACTTACATATAGAATTGATTTGTCTGGTTAACAATATCAAAACATGCATGCAACCTTAAAGGAATTTAAATGTTGAAAAAATAAAATAAAAGCAAAATGGCAATATTCGCTACAGGTTATTGTCTTCTACACACTTTTTGCCTTCACTTCCTATCAAATAAACTGGTATTTTAAGTTTAGAAAGGTAATAAATGTTACACATCATAAATGGAAATGTTTGGCAAACCTAGATATTACCGCAATAGCAAAACACATTTTGATGGAAAGAGTAAAACAAACAAAAGATGATTATAGTAACTAATGCTAAATGAAGAATCTTTCTGATATTTTGCCTTTCAGACAAATATGACTACAATTATCTCATTTAAGAACACCAATGTATATATTGTAGGTACGTCAAAGTTGCTATAGATAGATAAATGGATAAATAGCTAAACAGAAGAGTTAACTTCAGGAAACTTATCTGGTACCTTAAACTCGGATCTTGATTGTTTAAAAATAATGTGGTGCGGAGGTTAATATTATTACCATTTAATTACTAATAGAGGCTTTTCTATTTATAGCATTTTTAGCATCAACGCATGTATTGTAAATACAATATAATTAGATTGAACTATACATATTCTTAAGACCCATAAAACAATGCCTAGCGGGTAAAGCAAAATCCGAGAAGCGCGGATTCGAAAATTCGTCACCGAACATGTTCACCTTTCAGATATGGGAGCGTCAAAATATCTTGTTATTGGTTGACAAAAGAGTAGATGAAGCACTGGGGGGAATAGTGTTGACTATCTATCCTTCCTTGTTTGTGTTTGAATTTTGCGCAAAGCTACCGGAGGGCTATCAGCGTTAAATGTCCCTAATTTAGCAATATAAGACTAAAGGGAAGACAGCTAGTCATCACCACCCACCGCCGGCTCCTGAGATTGATCGTCACATTTTAATGCCCTTACGACTGAAAGGGTGAGCATGTTTGGTGCAGCGGGGATTTGAAGCAGTGACTCTCAGATTACGAGTCAAGCGCCTTAACCATCTGGCTATGGCAAGCTGTCTTTCATTTACTCTATAACTGCTATATCAAAAGCGACTAGTGCAGATAGTTCTCATGTAGCTTTGCGCGAATTTCAAACCAAACATATTTAACAATGCGATTCACATTTTGAATACCAGGACGGACATAAGACAATCTGCTGCACTAGACAAACGGAAAATTATTGTTCTTACGTCGTAATTCAAATTATTAATAGTAGTACGATTCAACATTGTTTCAATTTTTAAAATTCTTGAAGTGATATAAATTTTTCAAATTTGGTTTTAATTTTGTTTCATGATCAGTTTTGAGTGTTTATGTTTGTTCGTTTGTTTTGAATTTCGTGCAAAGCTACACGAGGGCTATCTGCGCTAGCCGTCCCTAATTTAGCAGTGTAAGACTAGAGAGAAAATAGCTCGCCCACCACCAACTCTTGGGCTGTTCTTTTGTCAACGAATTGATAGTAACATTATAACTCCCCCACGGCTGAAAGGCGAGAATGTTTGGTGCGACGGGGATTCGAACCCGTGATCCTCAGATTACAAGTTGAACGCTTAAACCCACCTGGCTATTTCGGGCTTTTTAGTGTTTAAAGTTGTATCATGAAGTTATTGGTTTGTATGAAATTATTACACGTTTTCTTATGCTGTTACAATGCGAGACAAAGTGTTCCCGCAATGTAATTTAATGACAAAAAACGAACAGACGATCAAGATTTTGTTGTCCTATCATTATATAATAAAAAACTGTACAAATGTCTACATCGCTTAGATACAGTTCATCCGTGATGCCGACTAATCCAATACCAAAAATATGTAGTTCTTTTTATGTGTGTAGGTGGCAGAGACAGAAATAAGTTTCTACGTAGAAATAGTTGGTATTACTTTTAATAATAATAATACATAAATTTGTGTAGACTATGTTTCTGGTACACTGTGAAGGTAAGATGAAGTAATGATATTATATGGTGTATTTCTTTATGTAATATATCCCTATATATGGTATAAACAACATATCCGCTGTTATAAGTTCACCGTATTAGAGTAAAATGATTTCAGTAGTGTTAGATGCATTCGAAGACCAATATGGTGACTCCGTAGAGCTCACAAAATGAATTATATATGGAAAGCTTCTTATTGAAATTAGGACCTGGCTTTCTAAAATGTCCAATTTGATGTCGCCAGTGTTCTTACATAAAGATATGATAGTTTCTAAATGATAAACGACGGACAGAGTTTTCCAAATAGGTATAATATGTGGAGTCTGTGTTATTTTTCCAGCAAACAATGGTGGGATGTTAGAAGTGGTATGTTGCCAGAGGAAAAAAACTAATTTGAGAGTAACAGCACAAGCGCAAAAATTGTAAGTATGGCTCAGTACTTTATTTTTATTAATTACTAAACATTTATGTTTGGAAAATTTGTTATTAACTTATTGTTCCATTACTTTTGACATATAAAATTGTCCAAAAAAAACATCTTTCAGTTATTATATGTTCTTCTTTGAGATTATTTTCAAAACTGTAATTGTAAATTCTTGAGTAAATAGAAAGGATAGAGTATAAAATTAAGCCGGAAAGTTTATAATTTGATTTGATCACATCCCAAACATAAGGTATCAAAAGACATTTGGAGCTTGTAATAAAAATGGTCTCCTTTACGCATATATGTAGTGTAGATACTAAAATTATGTCACTTTGTTACATCGTAATAAGCAACCAAGACATTTGTTGTTATCAATAACTGAAAGAGTAAGCGTAAATTACATTCTTCAAAAAATTATTGAAGATGAAATTACGTGGTTAAGTTAAGTAAGTTAAGTAACTTTTTGCTTCAGAGGGGCATATATAGAGCGTATATAGCTTTCCCCACCATAATTAGTTCCCATCATGTGATAATTACATTTACAGGTTTGTTTATAAAAACAGGTAGTTAGCGACACGATACGATTCATGTAAAGGAGTTCACAGAGTGGGTAAAGAACATCACCATTTTAATTAGCTCCTCATACATGCTTTACACTTCTTAGTATAATGCCACATTATAATAAAAGATTACGTTTATGATTTATGAAAGTAGTGTAGTATAAAGTAACTATTTTTATTAGTCAGCTATAGCTGGATTTACTGTGGAAATGTAAAGAGTATTCCATTAATTTCTATACCTGTCTTTGATAATATACATAGGTGGCAAGAATGTCGATTATGGGTTTTATATTTGTATTTTTAGCGTAAATGGTAAACAATGCCAACAGCTAAACTATTATCAGAGATAACAAAGCGACAGAAGGGAAACATTCTTACAATTTGTTTGCATGTTTTTCTGATCATTCTTGCAAAATATAGTTTCACATTGTCATGCCGCAAAATGACTCCTTTTCTGCTGATCAGTTCTGGACATTTTGCAATGAGACCTTCATAAAAACTGTTTAATTGTTGACAATAAGGTTCTCCAGCTATAGTTTGATTTGATTTCAATAATTCAGTGTAACGTGTGACGACTCTGTTCCACTAAACGGATAGCAAGATTTTTTGCGGATGTAAACCTGGTTTGATTTTTGGAACTCGATTCAGACAAGGGCTAAACCATTGATTCTTGTACATGGAGTTGATATAGATAGCTTATTTCTTATCTACTGTAACAATCTAATGAAGAAATGGTTCTTTTTCATTTCTGGTTGTCAATGAATTGCAAATTATTATGCTGTGGGCTTTGTTGTCATCTGACAGTTTGTGTGTAATCCAGACTCCTTGTATATTGACCCTTTTAATCTGTTAAAGATGTTTGTGAATGCTAGACCAAGAATAACCAAATATTCTGACAACTGTTTGAAGATTTGAGCGAATCTAATTCAACCTCTGACCTCAGGAAGCCATTGTTCAACTATACTAGTTTTCCTGAAAAATTGTAACCTGTTTGCACATTAATAATTATGTTCAACAGTAGAATTTGCACACATTCAAAACGTCTTTATAAACCCCACAGGTGCTTCTGGTTACCTTCGTTATCTTGTTGCGTACTGAAGAGAAATGTTAATTACACTAGTTTACAAAGAAATTGAGGCAAGCACAAAAATAGCTGTTTTAACCTAATTTGGGGGTGCTAAATTCAGATTTGAAATCCGTTTTTACTCATCACCTCTAGTTTTTTAGATATGCATACTGTACATTTTGTACACATACTGTACATAAAGGCGTATATGCATTCAGGGTTAATTTCTAATATTGTGTGACTTATGTCTTCTTTTTTAGTTATTATGCAATAAATGTAAGTGATAGCATTACATTATATATAGCTACATATCAAGACGGATCACCAGTTTCAGGAATCGGAACAAAGTCCTTGCTTCATTTTTTGACATGGAAAACAAGTTGTGCTACTGCACAAATGTACCTGGCTTGTTCACTTTCCTTGGTTTGCCACATAATCCTTCAGACTGGCGTCTTTTCATAAACTCTTCCAAGCGAAGTCTCAAGGCTGTGCTTCTGCACAACGGGAATAAATATCCCAGCATTCCCACTGCACACTCTGTCCATCTAAAGGAGTTCTATGACAATATGGAGCTTCTTTTAGAAGCTGTTAAGTACAACCAGTACCAGTGGAGTCTGTGTGGGGACCTCAAGGTCATTGGTCTTCTTATGGGTATGCAAGCGGGCTTCACAAAGTACTGTTGCTTTCTCTGTCTCTGGGATAGTCAAGCTGTATCCCAGCATTACAAGCAGAAAGACTGGGAGTCTAGAAGAATTTTCGTTCCTGGCGAACACAGCGTCAAGGAGAATCCTCTGGTTGACATGAAGAAGGTGCTTCTTCCTCCTCTTCACACCAAGCTTGGTTTGATGAAGGATTTCGTGAAGGCCATGGACAAAAATGGTGCTGCCTTCCAACACTTGTCTATTGTGTTTCCAGGTCTCAGTGCTGCTAAGCTCAAAGAGGGTATCTTTGTCGGACCTCAAATCCGAGAAGTGCTGAAGGATACTGATTTTGAGGAGCTTCTTACCTTAAAGGAACTGAGAGCATGGGAAGCATTTAAGTCAGTGTGTAGTGGCTTCCTTGGTAACACACGCGTACCAAATTACCAAGCCTGTATTGAGAAGTTGCTAAAGACTTATGAGGACATGGGATGCCGAATGTCACTCAAAATTCATTTTCTCCATTCCCACCTCAACTTCTTCCCTCCAAACCTTGGAGCAGTGAGTGATGAGCACGGAGAAAGATTCCACCAAGACATTACGAAGATGGAGAGCAACTACCAAGGCAAGTGGAACCCCAGCATGATGGGAGACTTCTGCTGGATGCTCTTGCGTGACATCTCGGAGGCAAAATACACCAGATCATCTAAGAAAACACACTTCTAACTGTCTGCGGTACTATGAATTGTGTACATTGTGTCATCCAAGTATATTTATTCCGTCAATGTTCTTTATCTATCCTGTTTTATCTGTAATAAGCTGCTGCAACTGTTGAAATAAACACGTATATACTAAAATGAGACTATTTAAAAGCCAGAAAACAAGAGGTGATAGAGCAAAACTGTTTATAAATTTAAATTCAGCACACCCAAATTAGTAAAAAATACCTATTCACATTCTTGCCTCAGACAAAAAATATTTTTGTTTGTAAACCAGTGTTATTGTAATAGTTCTGGAAAAATAATATTTATTTCAAAGTACTTCTAAGTACTGGTTTCACCGTAAACTATTTCTATTTTAGTCACTGTGAAAAGTTTGTGTTCGACTTGACTTAAATACATCTACATGTGTCACGGTGCTAAAAGAAACATCTTTTTAGACAAGATTTAATGGACATGTAGTCTCTATAAATTATACGTGTAAGACAACAACTTTTCATAACGCCACTAAGAGCTTATCAAAAGCTTCTAGCGTGCTTGTGGACGTTACTAATTAATTTGTAGCAGGCTTACTTTCATTAAAGTTCCTGTTCGAGCTTTTACATTAATGTGTCTTATCAGAACAAGAGGTGGCGCAAAGCCTGCTTGAGTGTGCACTTAGAAGTAAAGTTTTCGTTTTTTTCAGAAAGGCCGTTTTTCATCGAGCTTGTTCTTGCTAAGTGAATACTTGAAAACCGTGTATCTACACAAAGCACAAACAGCTCTGATACTGTTAACAGCAGATAGCACTCTTTTTTGTATGTGTTCATCTCGTTTGTTTGTTGCTATTGTTGTTTTTTGTGCGTGAGAGATTAACCTTAATTGTTCTACTTTTTCGAGGAAAGCGTAAGAGAAAAATGTAACAAAATTTATCAAAACAGGGTAATAAAAATTGATTAACCATTATATGACCAACTATTTGTTAATAACCGTGTAGTTAACCAAGGAATAACGATAATAAATGTATTGAACTTAAGACAAAACTGAAAACACATAAGACTCTAATTTAATTCATTAAGACTTTAATAAATTTTCAAACAGATCACTCATTACTTATGCAGTTTCATCAGAAAAATTTCAAACATTTTTTTTACAATCTGGATTTTTAAATTATGTAACAGATTATTTGTAACTACTCTTGTATGGTTTACCAAATATGATGCTCATGCATAACACTGATCAAATTTTTCATTATGAAATATTTCTATATGATATTCAATCCTTTTTAAAAGTTTTAAAGTTGTTCTATATTTATCATTATAGTAAAGCCCCTTCTGAAGCTGTACAAATATGATTTCTTTATGGAATATCTTCTTGAAGACTGTTCAATGGAAGGTGTCCATAATTCCATACTTTGTTGGCATAGAGAGCTGACAATTTTGTATTTGTGACAAAACTATTAAATTGAAATCTAAGTTATATAGTGAGCAAAATTATATGACATACCGTGAAAAACACAAAGTGCTAAAAAAAAAAAGACACTTATTACTTTTTCAGTGTGTGTGGAATTTGTTATTGTTTTTTCTAATAATACGAATATCTATAAAAAGTGAAAGTAAAAGATGTAAAACGACATGTATTTATGAACTTATTTGTTTATTTCTTAAGGATTAAGATAGTTACGAAACGTAGAACTACTCTGTACACGCTAGGAAAGAAAATACTTTAGTTCCTTTTTTTATTAAGTTTCTCTCTTGACTAAAGATATATATAGAACTTGTAAAACTGACAGAATATGTTGTGTTAAAACAGTTATAGCTGACTTTCCCAAGTATAGGACAATATAGTTTATTTTTGTCCGCTCACTCTTTTCAGCAAAATGATAAACTTTAGAAGAATACGGGAAGTGTCTAATATATCAATTAATCTGAGTATATAAGAGTTGAATAATTCATTATACTTAAATGTTATGAAGTAAGCGAACTCGGTAATAAAAATGGTTTTGACTTTTCAGTGATGTCGAGAAACCCACTTGTTGAGAATTTTATATGCAAAAACGGCTTGTTTGGGTTAAGAAAATATTTTAAATACTAAATATTTAATACTAAATATCAAAAATATTTTCTCAACCCAAACGAGCCGTTTTTGCATATAAAATGGTTTTTACTTTTTTTCTCGTAACAGTCCAACTTGAGCGACCTTTATCTTATTTGAACTTTTATATAGTCAACTCACGCAACAATTATGAAACTAGAATATCTCCTTTTTATCTTTTTATTCTACGAAAGGCTTTAATACAAGCATTATATTAGGACCTTAGAGAAATAACAAACCTATTGTATATGTTTCGGACGTTTAAAATGTTTTATGGCACAAAGCAGCTAGGCTATCTGCGCTTGGACGCTTAAAGATGTACGCATACATTTTGCGATTTTATTAAACAAATAAATAAACAAAATCAAAATGTATTTGAGTAAAAACACATAAAATGCATAAACATGCGCCTCCCCTTCGCTAGTACAGCAGTATGTCTACAGATTTACAAAGCTAAAATCAGCGGTTCGATTCCTCTCGGTGGGCTCAGCTGATAGCCCGATGTGGCTTTGCTATAAGAAAACACATAAACATGTTGGTGCAGTATACATATGAGATTTAGAAAATCTAATTCTCAGTAAAGACACAATTCCATAGTTTTGTAACGGAAACCTAAGTCTTAAATTTAGAATACGTCTGATTGTTTGGATATTACTAATGATTAGCGAAAATTATGTTCAACAGAAATGCAGTTTCGAGCCATAAACGCTGATTCATAAACCATTTTCTTTTCAACGTCGTTCAACTATTCTTAAATTCTCACTTTTTTGTTTCTGGGAATACAGATTTTAATACATTAATACTGTAAACGCTACATTCAACAAGAACAGTCAAAGGGTGTTTAGATGATGGCAAAATATTTCTAATTTTTAAATTGGTAAATAAACAGTGGTTATTAATATATTTTAAAAATATATGTGCTCAGTTTTACATTTATACTGCAGGTACATGTTATAAGTACATTTTATATTTTAGTTTTGATGAATGGAATTAATTTCATCTTTGATGATTCCATATTAGATTACATTATTATCACATTCTCAATATCTTACGGAATGCTTTTACCAGCTCTAACTTCCTTCTTCAGATAATAATAAGAAGAACAAATTTATTGAATTCTACGAACGAAGTAAAGAAAATAGAAATTATACATGTAAAAGAATACAGTTTACTGTGTGGTGTTATTGTGACCAAGTAAACAGTAGTTGAGAGCTATTTCTACTGTTTTCTCTGATGACATCAAGGAAAGACAGTGGACCGAAGAATCCGTAATGACACTAATTTAAGTGTGACAGTAATTTACTTAGTAAAGAAACTTTACTATATCGTTAATCATTGCCCATTCTCACAAAGAATGCACATTTACATACGTGTTTTCTTGTTGTTCTTACACGTTTATTGGGATCATTGTTTTCTTTTATTTAAGAGCTTTACCATGCCATAAAAAGACTCTATTTATTTTTACATTATTAATAGTATCTTCAAGCAAACGTGTAGTCACCTTAATGATGAGCTCTAGTCCTAAATAAATGAAATACTTTGATCTGGGTGTCAGAAATGTTATGAAATGATAAAAAGTTTCATACCTTGGGATTAATCAAACTGTTTGATACGTTTTAGCTTTTATACTCGTTATTTCATAATTACTTTTACTACTTGTAGTCACTTTGTTATCATATCATAATATCTTACAAAACTGAATTCTTGCTTAGCTACTTCTGTACTAAAAAACGTAATTTTCTCGAATCATTAAAAATATGTAAACAGTCAGATGATATTCTAAATCGAGACCCGGGTCTTGTATGGTCTAATTCCAAATTTTGGAACTATGTATTCACTAATAATCGGAATTCCTTAATCTCATCGTTTGAAGAGCAAATGTATTTAAATATTGTCAACGGATAAGTTACATCATGCTTTTATATTCCATTTAATTTATTTACTTATCATATTGTATTGAAAATCGCTAAGTGTTTGGAAGTTATCTTGAAAAATAATTAGAAATTTTCATCTTTGATGATGGATATGCATGTTTAGCCGCTAGAAACGTGTGAAGTCAGTTTGTTTATGTCTCTTAATATAATAGTTGAATAAAAACCATTCATTGCTCAAAAAATCGTTGCATAGTAATTTAATTATATTTCTTTATCGTGTTGATGTGTTGTCTTCTTCATGAACCAACCATTCTTTACCCCAGATTAACACATATAGGAAATGACAGATATTTTAGTATCTGTTTATGGAAAATATATTTTTTTGGATAAGAAAGTAATTAAAATATTCATTAACTCAACCAGACAAAGTTTACAAATTTAACAAGTGCAATTTGAATATCTAAAGTTGTGAGACGTATTTCTCTTGTAACGAACAAGTTGTTTTGAGAGCCTCTCGTTGTGGATGAAGTTTTCTCATACGTCCTTATTACTGCCTCTCACTTAATTGTCAAATTGGTTTAAGACATGTTTTAAATAGAAATATCGCGTTTTTTGTGAATTATTTTACACTTTGACTAAATGTGAGCAAAGCTCAAGAATCGAGGTCGGAAAGTCTTATAAAATATAAACAAGACTGGATGGAAATAAATAAACATTTAAAAAAGAAATCAAACCCAAAATAAATATTTCCTTTAATCGTAGATTATAATCATCAGTGTAAAAAAGTTTAAGGAGTATTTACTTCTCAGAAAAATGTTTTTCTTCCCTTAGTTTCTCATGATATTTCGAAATCCAGTAACTAATAAGTAGAACAGTTGACTTGAACTGAATGGTTTTCACACTCATCACACTGAGTATATCAAGTGATTCAACGAAATCTTAATCTTCACGTGGATTTAGAAACCGTCCGTACCAGCAAATTGATCTTATAAGATAGTAGATAAGGACAAAATACTTACGATTATTAAGCGTTAATTGCTTGCTTACTCACTATAAATAATATTTAAAAAAATGTGAAAGTTCCGGTACCGGAGATTAAAAACTCTACAACACATTCACCGTATAAGAGATTAAGCAACCGAACACAGTAAACAGGTAGAGATATTTGTTCTACTGTTCTTCTGCAGTAACACTCCTTCACAAGACGATCAAAATTTGCATGTTTTTCCTTTTAAGAAATTATGTTGTCCATCCGATAGGTTCTTGGTTTTATGATTATTGTTTAAAGTTTCGAACAATTTTTATGTAGTTGATTATCGCCCAGTAGGTAAGCTGTTGTTGTTGTTTTGAATTAAGCACAAAGCTACACAATGGACTATCTGTGCTCTGCCCACCACGGGTATCGAAACCCGGATTTTAGCGTGCAAGTCCGCAGACATACCGTTGAGTCACTGGGGGGGGGGCTCAGTAGGTAAGCAGCAAGTTTATAGAGTTACAATGCCCAAATCGTGGATTCTGTGTATCCAACTTATAGCCTAATTTAGCTTTGCTCTCAAACAAAACTGTAGTATTTGATCATATTCCGCGTTAGTTTTAATAAATGCAAGGGCAAACGATTTTCTCTGACGGTGCTGTTTGTTTAGTGTTAAACGCAAAGCTATATCACAGGATATTAATACTGTGTTCTATTTTCGGAATCTGTTTTTGGTGGTTGGAAAGCTAAGTGCGTGACAACAATTTTTAATATTTAAACTTAGATTGTGTATTCAAACAAGTGCAATTTTTTGACGGAAAGAGTCATCCCTAATATTTAAGAATGTTATTATTTTTGTAATCACATTTTGTCATTGTAAATATACAAGTTTAGCTCTCCAAGCGTGCAAGGACTTCCAAATGTTATCATGTTTTATTTATTTCGTCTGTTTTTAAAAATGGTTAAATTTTTTAAAACTACATTCTCAAAGTGATATATAATAAATATGTTTCTAAAGTTTGTTCCTATATTTATTTTTATCTACAAAATAGTGGTAAATTGAATAAGTAAAAAATTCCAAATAGAGCAAATAGAGAGAAAATATAAGTATTATTTTATTTTATTTCTTGAACGCCGACCTTGTATTTGGTGATGTGTATATATAATTTTTGTATGCTGTTAAGTTATTTACCATCTGGTACAACAGTTCGTCTACATTCTTGGTCTTGCTTAGGTTTAATTTTAAACGTTTGCCTGCACGACTTTCATTGTCTGATGTCAATGTTTATTTAAATTACGTTTCCATCCTGTCTGATTGTAATAATTCGAGTTCGCCTCTATTATTGCTCCAGTTTAATACTCATGTTCCAGTCAAACACTTGTATTTCACCTACACTCCCGTGTTGACACTTGAGTTCGACTTCTACGTCTATGATCTGGTCTGAGAATTACGATCAGGGTTTGTTTACAACCCTGCTATTGCTCACAGATCGTTTATATCCCTGTTCTGGACAAGCACTTGTATTTTACCTACATTCCTTTTACAGCTCTTGTGTTTGACTACTTCATCTCTGATCTGGTCAGGGTTCATTTACATCCATGTTCTGGTGTATGTTTTTACTTTCATCCCAAGTTATTATAATTCATATATCTAACGACATTTATTATATTTAGTTTCTTGAGTTAAGAAACGATAGACACGTAACAAAAACTTTCGATTTGGAATAAAAACTTCAAGTCACGAGAACGTGTTGCGACAATTCCTTATTGAGCTATTTCGGTATCTCAGAGCTTGGTCGCTATGGCAACCTAGTTGACGTCACTGATTTCTATCTTTGATGATGTGTGCGGTACGTTAAATCGGTCCTTCATATTTCAACAAACAACTTTGATCACAAAACAATCAAAAAGATTTATACACGGTGTTATCACAGTAGTAGGCGTCTTAAGTACATAAAATCTACTTTAAAATTCGATGATATGTACTTTCCAGGAATCAAGGAAATTATTGTATAACTGTTGTTGCTATATCATAGAGACTTGCTAGCTGCAAATGCTTGTGGAAATAGCTTGTAACAAAAAAGACCCGATGAAGTAATATAAATATTAGTTACTTATACATGTTGTAAAACATTTGGGTAACATAACTATCTTAAATACAACGACGACACGTTTTTAAACAAATTTACACAAACGACTTCGCGCTAAGGATTGAGTCAAGGAAAACACGTTGCTACCTATGAGACTAAACCAAAAATACAGATTTAGTTCAATAAAGACAGGATCAGAAAAGGAAGAACCTAAAAGCAAGCCAAAAAATTATAAACAAAAAATACTGTCCTAATTTAGAAAATCTCAGGTTACAAGCTATAATGTGGGATATAAAATGTACCCTATGTTTTGGAGGTGACTATGGAATATGACCCACTTTGCGGTGGGGATACACCACCTATCAGCCTTAATCTATATTGGTCAGTCTCACATAAAGAAATTATTTATATAGTTGTAACAAAATAATATAATTAGTCAAAGGTTTAGATTTGATGTTTTAACCCAGTCTTTCCTTTTTAATTTGTTTACGTAACTTTATCACTATTAATTTTCTCTAATACATATGCATTACTGACTAACATCGATATACTTCAAGTCTCCTGTAATGTTTTTCACGTTACTTAATTACCAAAAATAGTAGCTAAAAATTAAGAACCAGAATCTGTCCCTAAAAGTAATGAAGTAACTATTATAAAATGTTATTGTAAAGATACAGGTATTGCAGTATCTCAGTCTAACCCTAAATAAAACAAGAAAGACTCTTTAAAATTTATATACAACTAAACCCTCAAAAGTAAGCTTTTGAATAAATCGTCATGATGAAACAGCAAAGATCTACATATTATACTTGAAGTGTAATATTTATTTTGTAATATGGTTTGTATTATAGATGGCTTTCCAAAGATCTAGAAATAATAAAAAAACAAATTTTGTGACACATAAGTGTGAGAATTAATTACTTTTTTGTCTAAATCTCGTCAAACAGTAAAATATAGTGAAAACGTAGTTCATACTAATACGATCTATTAGTATTCAAATGAGAAGAGGTATGTTATTTATTTAAAACTGTACTTATTATAAATTTAAAATTATGATTGTTCTCTGGATAACTTGGGAAATACCAAGTTTCATTTTTACCTGGTGACTTGGGCCTGGTATAGACTGGTAATTAGGGTACTAAATCTACGAGTCACGGGTCCAAATTGAAACACCGAATATATTCATCGAGAAAGAGTTTAATCTTTAATTACATTAACCCAAGAGTGTGCAGTAGGTGCCTTTTTTCTAGCCTATTACCCATATATTAGAGACGGACAGCGAGCGCAGATAGCCATCGAATAGCTTGGTGTGAAATTCGACAAAACTAATGAACATGACGGTTTTTCTAGAAAAAAAAAGTTTAACTGACAACCAAAAGTAGTTTTACTATTTTCTGGATCTACTTAATCATATATATTCCTTGCATTTCTTTATATATATGCATTATATATTAAAGACGACAGAAAAATTCCTCAGTGAAAGGTTAATTTTAAGTATTTTAAGAATTAATGGTTGGAAGAGGATATCGAAGCCGAATTTTTATTTTATTTTCAAGAATATGTGGCGAACTATATTCGTAGTGAGCGCACGTCAATAACAATACATTTTTATTTCCTACAATAAATGCCACACTTGAATATGTGCAAGTACATAGAACTGACACTGTAAGCCACAAAATAAAGGTTTCGCTTGCTACACGTGCTTTTGTAGAATATTATCTTAATCAGCTTTCCAAAGATTTTAGCGCCATTTTGTGGTTCCTAATCTTATATGGTATATTAGAACTTTTTTCTTAAGTTGTGAGTTAGAACATTGATAAAATATCGTCTTTATTCTGTTTCCCTCATTAAACGTTGCAAATAAGTTATTATTGACATGTTCATATCATCGAAAGTTATTTAACTTAGCTACTTAATAATTCGGATATTTAATGCTATAGTGTTCTACGGAATCAAATGTTACACCGACCGAAGCTTTAGTTACTCTTGGAAGAAACGGCTCATCAGATATCCTTCTTCCTTTTGTGTCAAAGGTTTGAAGTTCTAGCACAACCAGTAAGTACCTCAGTGTGAACAGTATCATGGTTGTAATCAAAGTTGAAATGTCTTCAAACATAATTCAGAACTGAACCGATTACATTTTATAAGAATATATGTGTGAGTGTGTGTGTAATATATTTCTCAGCGCTATCATCATTAACGGTCCAATTCCTGATGCATCAAATATGCTCGTCCTTTCAACTGTGGGAGCGTTATAACGGTACGGCCAATCCCACTATTAGTTGGTAAAAGAATAGCTCAATAGTTGGCGGTGGGTGATAATGACCAACTGCTTTCCCTCTGGTCTTACACCGCTAAATTAGGGATGGCTAGCGCAGATAATCCTCGTGTAGCTTTGCGCGAAATTCAAAACACAAACAAAATATCATCATTAAAATGCCTCCCCCCGATTTTTTGTCTTCGTTTTTGAATTTCGCGCAAAGCTACACGAGGGATATCTGTGATAGCCGTCTCTAATTTAGCGGTGTAAGACTAGAGGGAAAGCAGCTAGTCATCACCACCCATCGCCAACTTTTGGGGTACTCTTTTATCAACGAATAGGATAGCTCCTATACGAGGAATTGTACAAATGTTTTATCGGTAATTCCCCAGAAAAGCATGACATAAACATTAGCAAATCTATACATAATTGTTTGAGACAACTTTGAGTGACTAATGATATTAGATTTCCAGGCTGCGATTTTATATTTGATGTTAAACTTAAATTAGTTTTCGAAGTATACTGCTGTTTATTTAAAGAGTCGCGTAGACGGTAAACTTTAAACATCATTTCTATCGTTAGATTTAACAGAGTAATGAGTAGCCTATATAAATATGTAACCAAACACCAAAACCACCTCCCTTACATACACCCACACATGCCGTCGAGTTAAACAGAAGGTAGACGAAAACTATAATTAGTTAAGGTTAAACCCTAAGAGCTATTCAAAATAAATGAAGTACATTTACACTAATGTACTTACGGTAAGGTTATGGCGATTGGATATTACTTTATTTTATATATAATAATAATGATTGCAAAATGTATATATAATCAGTTACTAATCATTAATTGGACTTACGGGATTGAGTATGTTATTAACTATGACAACGATGGTATATTTAAGTAAATTAATAATCAAACTAATGATTAATAGAATTACGAGGACAGTAAATAGAACAACTAATAGCGTCAGCAGATATAAAAATAATTAACTATACTAATGAAGTCGTGTTGAAGAATATAATGGAACACTAACTAAAGAAATCCTAACCGTCTGAAAATATTAACGTTATTTATCGTTACTTGATTAAATAGTGTATTGAAAATGTTTAATCTGGATATAATCCGTATATACATTTTATACAGGTTATTGAATTTTACTAGTAAAATATAATGAATTTAGTTTGAAACGATCGATCAAATGCACACAACTAGCCTGCATGGAATAGCTAATACAAAGCAAAATATCTATCCATGATGAAGAGAAAACACATTTGTGGAGAAAATTAGATATTTAAAAATTGCAGGTATGGGTAGAGAAGCTTCTCTACTTGTGCTTTCTCTACCCATACCAGTCAAATATCTGTTTACATATCTGATTTACCGATCTAAACTGAATTATAGAACTTCTTTCGTTGGCTCTTCATAATTTATTCGCTTCAGGATAGATTTCAGGTAGATGTTCGCTGAAGTCACGAGTCACGAGATATTTGAGACTTTTTTGGACTCATGACAAAATCTCAATGTTTTCAGAATGCTTCCTCGAGGTTTTCGACTGTCTTTCGCTTATATATATCAGGGCCAACTCGACTGGGGGCAAGCACGTACATTTGCACAGGGCGGCAAGTTCTTAGAAGCGAAAAAAAATGAATGTCATAAAATTATTTCTGATCACCAGCTGCTTCCTGGTCGAGTAAAAAATTCTCCGTCGGGCAGAATCAGTGTTTGCGCAGGGTGGAAAAACACATCCCACCAGATGAGATATGTATAACATTCTTCTTGTCTCTTGACTGCACTTCAGAAACAAACAAACAAAAAAGAAATAACCTTACAAAGGCTTAATATATTCCCAGCTGTCAGAAGTACGATTTGACTGTCAAGACAAGCAATCTCTCAAAGCAATAAGTATTAACTTTTGAAACATTTAATAGGTAAATTCCTTTTTTTTAGAGGATGATGACTTCTACATGTATAAAATTTAATCTTCCTTTACAGGAAAGTGGGTGTAATGATTTTTGTAGGTGCATAGTAATCTCTTTTCATGGAGATATAACGACTTGAAAGTTTAAGAAAATGTATACAAACAAAAGGCACAGATAGCCTTGTTATTTTGTGCCATAAAATGCCAAACCAACCATCCAACTTACAAGCACAAAAGTTTCTCGAGACATCGGAACAACAACATTTAAAGTATTTGTGTAAAATCATTACACAACATTAAAACAAGCTGGTTTAGACTAATAGCTTCATTTAGCGTTTTCTCACCGAGAAACTATTATGTTATAACAAGTTTTACAGTAAGGAAGAATATTATTAAAAACATGTACGATCATTCTCAAGTACACAACATTCTTTACCATAAAAACTTGGGAGCTTTGAGAATGTTTTTAATAACAATTAAGATTCTCAGTTATTTGTGTAATGTAATTTCTTTTTGGTTAGGGGTACAAAATTGTTTTACTTTTGCATGAGTGATTACACAGAGAAACATAATTAGTTCAAATGGAAATAACTAATTGTTACTAAACCATAAACTGTGAGAATATATTGTATTATGAGTATGTGAAAAATGGTTGATAACAGTGTTTAATTTCAACAACCAAAAAGAATAAAAATTGTCAAAGGCTTAAAACACAACTAAAAATGTAAACGTATTTACATTTTTTTGAGTTCCAGGTGAGTTAATGGCAAATTTACAGACTCACAACACTGAAATCAAGGGTTCGATTCTCCTTAGTGAACAGAATAGAGGTATCCCGTTGTGTGGCACAGCGCGGAAACATAATTTATTTTTTACTTTCAAAAATATTCCTTTTGTCATTTACACCACAAATATTTTAAATAGTTTATACAGATTTGGTTCCTAATAGAGTGTTTCCTCGTCGCCCTCCAGTGGCTCAGCGGTATGTTTGCGGACTTACACCCTAAAATCCGGATTTCGATACCCGTGGTGGGCAGAGCACAGATAGCCCATTGTGTAGCTTTGTGCTTAATTCAAAAAACAAGTTTCCTCGTAATTATTTTTGTGAGGCTGTCTACATGTAGTTTTCATGTATAATGCTTGAAGACTGCTCAATGTAAAAGGTTTTCTTAATATATCCAATGTTTTTGTTTCATTGAAGAGCAACCTGATATTGACAAATTTTGTACAAATCAAAGTTCTATGTACTTAACACCAGACTGACATTTCGAATCAGCTTCATTTGTTTTTTGTTGAATTTCGTGTAAAGTTACTGCGCTAGGCGTCCGTAATTTTGAAGTGTTAAACTAAATGAAGGGCAATTAATCAACACTCTCACCGTCAACTCTTGGATTATACTTTAAAAAGGAATACTTGGATTGACTGTCAAGTAATGAAGCCCCCATCACTGTAAGAACAAACATGTTCTGTGAATTTACCTGCGAGTCGAGCGCCATCACTATGACTTCCTTGTAAGTCACTCTGTTATAATTGAATCTTTCTTTTATTTATACAATAAAGTTCCTGTTAAAGGCTAAGGCTTATATCGAATAAAATTATATGAAATGTTACGAAGCACACAGGCCTGATAAAAAAGAGCACTTATTTTTCAATGCATAAGTAATGTGGTATTGCTTTTCGTGTAGATACAGAGTTCTTTGCAAAGGTGTGAAAAGATACATTTATAGCTTACTTATTAATTTTCTAAGAATTAAGATAGCTACAAAATACAGACCTTCTCTAAAGCAACTTGATTATAAACTAGAAAATAAAATATTTTAGTTCCATTTTTTAAGTTTCCCTCTAGACTCGATATACATATAGTACTCGTAAAACTGACAAACACGTTGTGTTATAACAGGTGCTGGTTTGTCTCCTAACTGCTAACACTTCATAGCACAATGTATGTAATCTTTAGAAGAAATGTAAAAAGCGTCGTAAAAATTGTACTGCCAAGAAATAAAATGTCCAGTCCTTAAACGTTCTTTAATGTTATGTTTGCTTGTTTGATTTTGAAATTCGTGCTAGCCGTCCCTAATTTAGCAGTGTAAGACTAGAGGGAAGGTAGCTAATCATCACTACCTACTGCTAACTGTTGGACCACTCTTTTACCAGCGAATAGTGAAATTGATCGTAACATTATAACGCTCCCACGGTTGAAAGGGCGAGCATGTTTGATGTGACGGGGACCTTTAATGTTATGAAAAACAAACAACGATATTAATGAATGCAATAATAAAAACTGTCAGTTTGATTTTCCTATTAAACTAATAATACCTAAAATATCTAGACTTTATTTTTACCTTGTTGATAAAATTTCTTTTTCGTCGACCACGACCAACCTTTTCCAATACCAGCTTAGCGCATGCAGGCAACGGCAGACCTTTCTGTGTCTGTGGGCAAAATATGTTTTTCGATAAAAAGGCAATACATATTCGGAATCCTAATAGGACTTAACTAATCTTTTGAATTCCTATAGCTACGAGAGATAGTGATGTAGTAGTTGTACTGTTGGCTACTGCCCACTACTTGGGCAATATGACCTTAAACTTTCCATTGATTGTGAATTCAATACGGAGTTACAAACAATAATTTGTGATGATTATCACTGACCAAACGATACGGAATATAACTCAATAATTTGACCTAATTCTAAGAACCTGTATGTGCACGCAAAGGAGAGTATGTTATAACATGTCAACCACACAATATCTGCTATATCCAATGCAGACTAGGCCTTACTTCCAGGTCAAAAAGACGTTTCATTCCTGCATTTAAAAGGATAATTTACTTGGACTTATTATTATTATTTGGCAGCATCATTGTAATGTGTCTGTTTTATTAATAAGGCAGTTAAAGTTTCATTTCTTTTTCCGATAATCAACATACTGGATAGTCACAGATTAACGATACTTCAGGAATAATAGTGTTGAATAGGAAAGTTTTGAATACAATCCCATTGTATTTCCGAGGAAAGTATTTACTACTCAATAATATATTAACGTGATATTTTACACATTATATGACCTTTCGCAGGTTCAACTTCCCATAATACAAGTATTGTGATTGACTACCTTAGTCATTCAAATCCGTTTCTCACAGACCACCTCTTTCATTTCATATTGACTCTGGATATATGAGCTTTAACAATTTACACAATGCCATAAAAACATGACGCTACATTTACTTGTTTCCCCAAAACGCAATCTGTCTAACTAAACGCAAAAAAATTATCTCGAGATTTAGAAATTATGTTAATAACGTTACCAAGCCAAATAAATTGATTCAATAAAACTCTGTCTTGAATTATTTTAAATTTTCTTATAGGTTGTATTTATCAATACAATGTCAAGACACTTATTTAAATATGCATTTATAATATTCTATAATCCCAGCAATGTTGTTCAAATGTGTAGAACAATTTAACTATAAATAATTGATCCCTTAATTTTTGAGTATTTTAAAAATAAAATACGTTTCTTTCGTCAATATAAAAGTTAAGACATGCAGCAAGGAAATAAAAAGACTAAAAAAAACCTAAACTGAGTTTGTACAAAAAATTTTGTTAGTCTTTCCCAATGGCACAGTTACAGAAATGACACCCCTTTTTCCTTATTATAGGACAGACCAATCTCCAGACGTCTAGTGTAAAGTTCAAGAGTGAAAGCTGTTTTCACATATAAGACTTTAATAACAAAACAAACCATTTGTATGGTAGATGAACACCAGTCCGTTTCTAACCTAAAATAAAAACATTTTACATTGAAAATATATGTCATAACTTACTTATCACATTGCTATATTTAGTGTGAATGACTTTAAAATCGTAAAGCGAATGACGCAAATAGGGATAAACTGAACCAGAGAAAAACAAAATAAAGTTAGTTTAATTCGACTAACATATTCTGTTAATTTACTTGTAAGTTACTGATAATATATTTTGAATGAGAGACTTATTTTGTTAATACATAGTCTTAGAAACTGTAGTAAAGCTTTTGAGTTCAAAGAAAAAAAAACAGCTGAAAAGTGCCTGACTATCTCTATTTATATTTTTATTTATAACAGAAATAAGAAACAAATACTGCAGCCTCGATCGGTTGTGATCTGGAGGGCAGCTTGTCGGACTTTGAATTCGAGGGTTCGTGGTTCGCGTCTCTTTGAAAAAAAGCAATGAGAATTAGCCTTTACAACGTTATCCTTCGACAGACACAATGACCTTAAGAGTTACTGTTCTGCCTACTCTCGTGGTCAAACTGTTATTGTGTATTTGAATAATCAAACCTAACAAATGGAGTATGTAAACATTGGCCCGGCATGGCCAGAAAGTCTAGGCGCTCGAGTCGTAATCTAGGGGTCGTGGGTTCAAATCCCTGTCGCACTAAACATGTTCACCCTTTCAGCCGTAGGGTGCATTATAGTGTGACTGTTAACCCCACTATTCATTGGTAAAAGAGTAGCCCAAGAGTCAGCGGTCGGCGGTGATGATTAGATGCCTTCCCTCTAGTCTTACACTGCTAAATTAGGAACGGCTAGCGCACATAGCCATAGTGTAGCTTTGCGTAAAATTCAAACACAAAATAATCCGCAAAAGTTTAAAACATGGTATGTAGTTATCCTCAAAATTTGTTTTCATCATAAATACTTGGTCAAAATATGATCCAGGAGGCAAAGAATGACGTTAATGTGGAGATCACACAACTCAGCGTGACAAATAACTATGCTTTAAACATAATAGGAAAACAGATTATTAAATATAGCATTCCTAGAGTGACGATAGTTCTTAATATAATGATTCGTTTTGACTGCTTTCTTTACCCACTAATAAAGGACAATTACTTTCCAAAAGCGCTCTGAACTGTCAAAGCTTTTCAATAGTAATTTGTCTAACTTTTTTATCATACTTTGTTTTCAAGTGCCATTATAATATGTACTTACGACTTAATTAATACTAAATGAACGCATTTGCTGCAGCCTTGCAATTGGCTTTGTTTGTCATCTGCGATTGTGATTCCTAGTTTTAAGTCAACAGACTAGAAGAAAGGTATATTATTAATGGCATAGTAACGCATGCCACTACAATCACAGCGTGTGACTGTCACTTTTATAAAGCATCTACAGCCTCAAACTTGCGAATTTTCGGCAACGGGACACAAACTTTGATTTTATCTGACCGACAGTCAGATAATCTAACATCAAGAATTGCCCAGTCCTTTTGATTAGCATTCAGTTGAACTCCGAAAACTAAATAAATTATATTTGCTCCGAGACTAGAGTTTTCAAATCTATAAAATCTTCTGGGTAAGAAGAACAAGAAAGCACAAAGCATTAATAACTGCACGTTGTTGAAGTCGAGGTGTTGTTACGCTCGTGTCTTGGAACAAACAAGTACATAAAGATTTAAAGATATCGAAACTCTAACATAGTACATATTGCGTCCAATATGAAATTTTAATAATATATAATAACCTAAGTGTGAACACGAAGGTTGTGTTTATAACACACGTAGAAATATTGAGTCATTGATTAATTCTGTTTAGATACCAGGACGAAATGTTGTTTAATTGCTGCATGCGTTTTGTGCATAGGACGAGATGTGATGGACGAGAATGATCAAAACTTGCTTTTTTTTGGGGGGGGATGAAGTGAATTAATGTACCAAGCACAAAATGTTTCAAAAACACATCTGATTTGTGTAATTGGGTCATTTGTGGTACAACTGCTACAATTAATTTGTCTGTTTTAGAAAGTTCGCACGAGGCTACACGATTGCTATCTGCGCGTAGTCATCCCTAGTTTTGATCTTAACTAACAATTTAAAAGCAGTCACCGCCAACTTTTATGCTGATCTTATTTGATGGAATAGTGGGTGTTGATCGCCTCTCATATAACGTACACACTGCTCCAAAGTGTTAAAAACATTTTTTGTTCTTGTGACAACAGGACATAACCACAATCCTTGGGGTTCATAGTCCGGGCCAGAAAACAGGGACATTTTTAGGATTACATAATATCGTATTCGTTGTATACGTGCGACCAATACGCTTTGATCATTATATTGAGCGGCCGACAGCATTCAGTATGTATTCTTCAGAGTTTGCAGTTTAGTTTCACTTTTAACAGGCGACAGTTAGAGTTACATAGTTGTTGCTGAATTAGAACACAAATTATTCCACACATTATTACAATTATGTCAATGTTTACCTGTCACTCTGGTGTGACTTATAGAAAATTATGGTATCCAAGGAAAACATCACACTTCAATATATTCTTATATATTCATATTTATTATAGAGCAGTCTCTTAATAGCTCAATATATTAATTTATAAGAGAAATCATATGCGAAAGTGCTTTGAAGGTACTTGTAAAACCACAAATTGTACATTGAGGTAGCAGCTTCTATATACATGTGGTATCACATTTTTTGATCTTGAGAAAGATATAACCCTAGATGACAAGACCAAATTATTAGATATAAAGAATTTAAAGTTCTGAACATAATTTTACCTCAAGCATAGGAGAGGACGACGATATCAAAATAAAAGAAGTCAATAAATTAAAGGCCAGTCAGCAAACATCCGTTATCTCATCATAGTGTATAAAAAAAAACATTACAAGAAGAAATGCTTGTTATATTAACAGCTACGACATTTTTTGTGAAAGCGTATGCTAGAAGGCAACCTACATGATAGTAGCCTTGCTGGTTGTTACACCACGTGACACCTATTCCTCAACACACAAGTTACAAACCAGAAGTTTTACTAGTATGTCGGATTGTGTTCTTCCACAGATAAATCATGTGTCAGAAGTATAGCAGGTAGGAACAACATATAGTGGATTACATTCAGTCATGGAATAATTCATGGACTGCCATTCATACTGGTAGCAGCAACATATGACGTACATTCTTTCAAGAATAACATAAGTCAGCAGTTGTGAGGGTAACTATACCATGTGACATATATTTTCTCATGGATAACTTAAGAATCAGTAGTTGTTCAGGTAGCTACAAAATATAGAACACGTTCTGAGCTGAATAAGTCAAAGTCAGAACTCATATGGATATCGGCAACATATGACACATGTTTCACTATGAATAAGTTATGAGTTAACAGTTATGCATTTAACTAAAACATATGACACGCATTTCTATATAGCCAAGTTAGGATTCAACATTTATACATTTAAATAACACACATGGCACGTATTTTTATACAGAAAAGTTAAGAGTCAGAAGTCGTGCAGGTAGCTACAACATGCCACACTATGGCATATTTGTTTGGTGCCAAAAATGAAAGCTCGTGGTAAATATGTGCTATTACAAATAAACATTCTCCCATAATGGGTTGCAGCCCGGCATGGCCAAGCGCATAAGGCGTGCGACTCGTAATCCGAGGGTCGCGGGTTCGCGTCCACAACGCGCTAAACATGCTCCCCCTCCCAGCCGTGGGGGCGTATAATGTGACAATCAATCCCACTATTCGTTGGTAAAAGAGTATCCCAAGAGTTGGCGGTGGGTGGTGATGACTAGTTGCCTCCTCTCTAGTCTTACACTGCTAAATTAGGGACGGCTAGCACAGATAGCCCTCGAGTAGCTTTGTGCGAAATTCCAAAACAAACAAACATAATGGGTTGAAAGTATGAAATTCAAAGCAAACTTTAACATTACTTTAATATTTTTAAACACCATGAGTATAGTATATATTTCCCACAAAATTTCATAGTTATAGCCCTATAAAATATATTTGATAACATGTGAAAGACCAAGTATTTTGGAAGAACACTGGAGAATAATTGCACCACACACTTATTGGAACCAAGGTTTGAGCAAAAATGATTCAGATCGAAGGCAGTGTTACGCCATGTTAGAACAAAGCTCTTTCACCCTGCAGGCCGGGGATAGCCAGGAGGGTTAAGGCATTCGACTCGTAATCTGAGGGTCGCGGGTTCAAATCCCTGTCTCATCAAACATACTCGTCCTTTCAGCCATGGGGACGTAATAATTTGGCGATCAATCCCATTATTCGTTGGTAAAAGAGTAGCCCAAAAGCTGGTGGCGGGTGATGATGACTAGTTGCCTTCCCTCTAGTCTTACACTGCTAAATTAGAGACGGTTAGCACAAATAGCCCTCGATTAATTTTGCGCGAAATAAAAAACAAACAAACAATCTTCTCCCTCTATGATGGCAAATCTGGTTGCATTTAGCAGAGAAAAATATTATTAAATATTTCTTTCTGGCGTTATATACACACAATATATATGTAATTTTCAAGCTATATTTCAATTTCAAATGAAACATGCCTAGAGCGACCCCGCGTTTCTGGTGAAAACAATAAACAGGATATTTTAGTTTTCACTTTAATGTTTGACTGATTTAGCATTTTTTTGTGTGAAATATTATTTTTTTAATGGACAACAATAGTCTCATCGAGACCTCGGCAAATAAGATCAAAAGTTTTTCTACTTGAAAATTTAAATATTTTTGTATCTTCTGATAGTTTGAACAAAAGAAATGAAAATGAAACACAAAAAACGCTATCTTTAAAACACTGTATACATACAATCCTGACTGTGTAACAAAATTTAAAATCTGAAATTTTTAAACCTCGTAGAATAATGATAACAATATATGACTATAATGAACATCCGTGGTACAGGCTCATAGAATGCATTGATTAACTTACGTAATGTAGCACATGAATCTGCTTCAACTTCAGATACTTTTGGTCCTGAAATTGAAATAAACACTTTCATTATCATTCATAACTATTATTTAAGTGTTCTAGACTATTATTTCTATTTCTCGAAAACAAAATATTTAATAAATCTTCAAAGTATCTTAACCATGTTGATAATTTATTGCTATTAAATTAAATCGACAGGTAATTACTTCTTATATTATATTTTTAGCTTTCAGCAAGTCTTGACTAAGTATTACTAGCTACTGTATGTAGACGTTATGTACTATTTATAACTAAAATCCTACTACTGATATGTTTATAATGCAACGAAAAATCATGGAAAAGAGAAATACAAAACTACGCCCTCTCACTTTATTACGTTTCAACTGTGTTAAATATTTGAAATCCTGATGGATTAAAAAAAATTATATCCTCAGTTTCCACCTGTCAAAATAAATTTAAAAAATCAGAATATTAAAAGATTGGGAACGTGACTTTCTGCACTGGTAACTTTCATGTGTGATTAGTCGCTCTTTAAAACAATGCTAGTCTCGTGAAAATGTCCTCTCGTGAAGCTTTAATAAAGTGTTGTAAAATAGCTAATAGACGCACTTTAGATGGTAACGACTGTATTACTGAGATATAAATCGAATAATGTGTCAGTAATAATAAGCTTACAAGATAACAAATCGTAAAATCTTAACATTATTGTGTGTGTGAATACATAATATCACAAATGAAAACTCTAGTAGTTAGGAAAACGTTCTGCAGTGTCTTGAACTCCATAGTAAGTGCTGTTACTTTTAGTAGCTGTCTGTGACATTTCTAAGGCAGTCATTGTTCTAAGGTTTTATTGCCAGTCATTAGATTGATCATCAAATACTTTAAGGATTATATCTGTTAAAACTAGGGATAACATAGTGGGTTTTAAATTAGTTTTAAGGAGCATGAATTGGTCCTCTGTACCTCCATTCTTAGAAATGCAAATTTTTGTATTCATAACTTATGTAGTTAATGTGATTTAAAGTGTAACCTGTCTGTCATGGAGATCGGGCATGACCATGTGGTTAAAGCACTCGACTCGTAATCCGAGAGGCGAGAGTTTGAATACCTTTCATATCAAACATGCTCGTCCTTTCAGCCGTAGAGGTGTTATAAAGTGATGGTTAATCCAACTATTCGTTAGTATAAGAGTAGCCCAAGAGTTGGCGGTGGGAGGTGATGAGTAGCTGCTTTCCCTTTAGTCTTGCACTACTAAATTATAGACAGATAGCTCTCGTGTAGCTTTACGCGAAATTCAACACAAACCAAACTGTCATGAAAAAGAGTTTCCGTTGTGAAAATCACTCTAGTTAATTAAACCTAATCCCGGACCCGGCATGGTCAAGTGATTAGGATGCTCAGTTTATGATCTGAGGGTCGCGGGTTTCAATTGCATTACGCCAAATCACGCTTGCCCTTTCAGCTGTGGTGCGTTACAAGGTTACGGTCAATTCCATTATTCGTTGGTAAAAGAGTATTTCAAAACTTGGCGCTGGGGGATGAGGCCCAGCATGGTCAGTTGGGTTAAGGCGTTCGACTCATAATCTGACGGTCGCGGGTTCGAATCCCTGTTGCATCCTAACGACGCTTTTGTTTCGGGTAATTGAAGAAATGATGGAAATGACCTGGGAGCTTGATCGGAACTTTGGAGCCTCTGTGAATCAGCAGGGAGCCTTTCAACCTTTACAGTAACACGAGGGTGCTTTATGCTAGTAACAACAAATATACTAAAATGTTCTTCACTGCTTCACTGAAACTCCAATAAATTTGAAAATGAACTCGGATATTATTTTTATAAAATAGGACAAAATAAATAAAACTCGGAATACCTATAAACAATGAAATTCAACCCATTATCTGAGTTTAATGGGCTTTTTACAATTTTTGAAGATTATTTGAAACTTTTAAAGAAATTTAAATGTATCAACTCTAACCTACCACATATGGACAGTTTATTCAGACCCCACATGAAAGTCTCCTTTTAGTGCTTTAATTTCCAAAATAGGATCTATATATAAGTTGCAAATAGAGATCGTTAAAAGGTTAGAAAACAAGACTGGAGAAATAATAGACTCAAATTACAAATCCCTATTTTGACTCCAGGTTATTATCTAGAATTATATTTAGTAGAGTCAAGATAGAGATTTTTAGTTTAAGTAAGTAATGTCTATTGTATCTCCAGCGTTGTTTCTTTACTTTTTTACGATCTCAACTTCCAGATTTTTAAAGCCACACTTTTTTATTTATATTATTTACTACCAATTTTATGTTGAACTATGGAAACCAACTTGATTCATTGTAATGATAATAAACAAAAGTTGAAGTTGATGATGATTTACTGTAGCTATTGGATAGTTAGCATATTAGCTCGAAATGTAAAATGTTAAACTAAAAGTAGATATTGTTACGGAGAGTTGTTTCAGAGTATAGTGATCATTTATCGTTTCTGTATAACTAAGTTTTCTCTATATAATGCATAGCAATGGGTAAATATAAGTCTGGATTAAGACACAACCCTCATGAAGCAAGTTTACGAGTTTGCCAGTAAAAAAGCAGCCTTTTGTAATAAAACACATCCTTCTAAAACATCGCTTTAAGTAAATCTTCGTATATTTAAAGTATTTATTTGATTAATGTAGGTTATTAACTTTGATGTCATGTGTATTGATTTTCTTTACTCGTGCACTTCAAAAAAGTTAACTTCAGGATGTAATGATAACATTCTTTACACAAGAATTATGATTATTTTTTTAGTTTATACAAAACAATAATTTTAAGACCTTCGCAGTGCCATATTTAGTATTCTACAAAAGGTTTAGGTACAATGTACCAAGTTGTTTTTGTTGCAAGCTGGCAAGAAAATAATGACAATAAGAAGAACAATAATTGAAAAGAGGCCGTTTTATGTGGATGTTTTACGTTTTAAGTCTAATATGCGTGAGTTTTTGTGCCTTTTTCTATGTGTACAGTCTTAGCTGTTCATAGTAAAGGCTTTAAATTGTTGTAAAAATTGAATCTTTATTGTTTAAAGTGCTTTTTGCCCGAACGTTCTATAATGTTTTTTTACAATTCTTGGTGAGCCCTGTTATGAACCATTATTGTGGTTCATAGTATTAACTATCTCAATGTTTAGTAGAACATTTAGAGCCAGTTCTAGGAATACTCTCGCCGTAATATATAAACGAGAACACGATTTTGCCAATAAAATACAAAATATTGAGATAAGTGAGGATAAAGTGATCAATTTTGATGTTGATGAATTATTTACTAATGTGGCAGGAGTTCTACTATAGAATATTTTAATCGAAAAGTACAGGGAATAATATTGGGAATTCCCGTTCTGGATAATATTTTCATCCCCCTTACCTATTAAGGATAATATTTCAAACACAAATACGAAATGAATGGCAATAAAAAATTAATTATATCCAATAAGCGGTAACGTTTGAGTATTGCTTCCATCGACAAACACGGACAAAACAAAACTCCATGGTTACATTTGTAGATGTAAATTACGGAAGTGATTTTCAAAGCATTTTCAATAACTTTAATCTTCTCTTTCATAACAACATAAAATCTAACAATAAATGGGCAAAGAAAAACTCGCTTCGTTCTTTTAGATCCTTATATAGGAAGAACAGATACAATACCCGTTCTGTCAATTTAATGAGAGCCAACAAACTTTCTAAGTTATGTTTACTTTTTTTCTCGTGTCACCAAAGTATTTTGATACATCTATTGCAACCTCGATTTATTATAAAAATACAGTTTTTATGTAAAAATGAATTACATTTCATTGAAGAATGATTGTCATCCATATAATAATGCTCGTTGTCAAACCTGCAAATTCATAAAACTACTAATTTTTTTTCGGGCAAGCACAACGAGAGAAACTTTAAAATTTCTAGAAGAAATCACTTGCACAACATCAAATAAAATTTACCTGATACAGTTTCTAAAATATTGCAATTACCAATAGGACTTTGAGAGAACATTTCAATTCAATAACCATAAGTTTTCTATTAACACCGAAAATATCCCTCTGTTGCTCAACATAACACCGAAAATATCCCTCTATTGCTCAACACTTCAACCAACCCGGTCATTCCATTAGTGATCTTACTCTAATCGGAATTGAAACCAACTTTAAAACTAAAGCTCAATAGAGAAGTAAAAGAAGCTTACTGAACTTCTAATATAAACATTGTTCAAACCTAGGGGAATAAATCTAGTTTCTAGAGTTAATGATTTCCTATCACTGTTTTGTTTTCGGTCAAAAAAATAATTTTTATTTATTTATTATTTTCATATAGTGTGAAATATCAGTGTTTACCCCTCATTTTTCCAATCCTTACTATTTATTAGTGATAGTTTTTCATATCTGTATTTATAACGTGATCTATTTAACATTTCTTTTTGAGTCATTTTTCACGTGTCGCATTTAATGGACTTTAAAAACACTTAACTATAGTTTTTCTTGCCAATTTGTAAAGCAAAAAATATTTAACAAATCTTTTTACATAACGTTTTCGCTTCCGAAAATAAGGCACACTTAACAATAGTATATTACAGTACAGTTGACCTTCATAATGTCATTCGACTCTCTTTACATATCATTCATTCATTTACATCACCATTCGCAGTTCACCCCTGAAGAAGAAATGTCCACTTTTGGAAAGCGTTCAGGTTGTAAGGCTGTTATCATTTCAACAAAATACTGATCATAGGAAGAAATAATACGGTTTGAAGTACGATATAAAATATAAACTTATTGACAAAATGCTAAAATAAAACAATTTTCTTATAATTTATAACTACTCCAATACGATTAAAAAAACTCACTTCAAACAAAACCACACTGATCATATCAATAAATTTGGGTTTCTGTAACATGAGAAAGGTAAGCACAAGAGTAATAGAAAGTGGACATTAGAAGCGGAAATACGTATAATTCAATACTTCTCCAGAAAAGAGATTATTATGACAACCTCACGAGCTGGAAATCAGCCGAAGTGATACATAAGGCCGACAATTAGATGAAAACGAATAACTGTCGAAAACTGTACTGTTAAAATACCGAACGTTAACACTTCTAGAGGCCACTTGAAAATTAACTGGTTTCTAATCAAGTGATTCTGTCACAGAATCTCAGAATTAGGACTTGTCTAAGTTGTAAGGGCAGATATATTTCCAAAAGAGAGTGTTCGACTAAAGTGTCAAAAGTTATTGCGTAGCCCTTATGTTAATATTATGTTGTGGTTTATTGTTTAAATTCGTGTAACTACATGGTGGTCGTTAGAAAAGCGGAAAATTTGAGGGTCAGATGAGATCATGAATAAAATGCATGCTTCCTGATTTCTATTTTGATTTCTTTACATCATGAATAAAATGCATGCTTCCTGATTTCTATTTTGATTTCTTTACATCATGAATAAAATGCATGATTTTAATAATTTTGAGCATCTATGAGTGTAATATAACATATGCCTTTAAAAAACTTTGTAAAAGTTATTCTTTGTAAAAATAAATAGCTGTTTGACAAATTTTCCGCTTTTCTAGCGACCACCCTGTAATATACACGGTACTGGGTAATTTATATAGTGAATAACATATAGTAAATTTTTATTAGACATAGCTTAAGATAACTATAAGAGTGTTGAGATTTTAAACGAACTCTATTACTAGCGTCTCCAGGTGGTAAACCACCTGCACATGCACATATATATCTGTGAATATTAAAATTATTTATGTTCTTAATGATACGTAACATATTAAAAAGATATGCTCACAATTTTAATTTCAATAAACCAAAATGAGTTTAAGTTTTTATTTAACTGAAGACCTCTAACAGTAGCTTTAATTACTAAAAGGAATGTCATAATTTTAAAAAAACTGACAGTTTAATGGATTGATTGAGTTTTGTCTCTCTAATCACTGACCTTAACAATGTTTTCACGAACTGCTTTCTTTCATTTTTTAAAGAATCTATATAACTAGTGAGACATTTATTTTGGTTATTTGTTATTTTGAATTAAGCACAAAGATACACAATGAGCTATCTGTGCTCTGCCCACCACGGGTATCGAAACCCGGATTTTAGCGTGTAAGTCCGCAGACATACCGCTGAGCCACTGGGGGGCGTTTCTTTTGGACAAATATTATAAAAGATATTTCTCAGTGTTGTAAAACTTGTCATACCTGTTAGTTGATTGGAGAAACGTAATCAAAAAATTCCTTTAAAACCTGTACCAGCTTTCAAAAATACCCCAGTCGTGTGATTTTTGACTGAGCCAAAATGAAAACATTTTTAAACATTTTCATATGTCATGTAATTTTACTACCCCAAGGGTCTGGCCTAGCTTCGTAATCTGAGGGTCGCGGGTTCGCGCCCGAATCACGCCAAACATGCTCGCCCTCCCAGCCGTGGGGGCGTTATAATATTACGGTCAATCCCACTATTCGTTGGTAAAAGAGTAGCCCAAGAGTTGGCGGTGGGTGGTGATGACTAGCTGCTTTTTCTCTAGTCTTACACTGCTAAATTAGGGACGGCTAGCACAGATAACCCTCGAGTAGTTTTGTGCGAAATTCCAAAAACAAACAAACAAAACAAAACTACCCCAAGGGTTATTTATACTGATTGTGTAATATAATCTCACGATTATTGAGGTTTTATAGTTATTAGACAATGTGTTAAATTTAATCTACTATTTTCAACATGTATACACTGCTCGTAAAATCTTAAGGCCAATGAACATAAAGAAAAAATATGCATTTTGTGTTGTTAGACTCAACCACTTATTTGAGTAGAGCTTCGAAAGATGAAAATAGGAAAAGGGAAAATAAAAAAAACTTTTTTTAGCATTTAATAGGGAAAATGTGAACAACATGAAATTGGCATAAATACTAGCTGGTCAAAATTTTAAGACCATACTGAAACGAGGCGTTAATCGGTAAACACGTAACAAAATTTATTCATTTGTGTTCAAGCATTAGCGTTGTCAACATCTTCCACTGACATCTCCTGTGTTACATTGGATAAAAATATGGCAAAGGCTAAAAAGTTGACAGAATTGTCGACTTGCAAAATCAAGGTCTCTTTCAACGTGCTATCGCTGGTGAGGTTAGGCGTAGTAAAACTGGTGTTGCAAATTTCTTAAAAGACCGAAAAGGTTACGGAACGAGAATTTCAAGTAGTCGGCCCAAGAAAATTTCGCCGGCGTTGATTAGGAGGAATTTGACGGGTTGTCCGGTAAGACACTAGCTTATCGTCGAACCAGATTAAAGCCCTTGCGGACGCAGAATGCAGCTCAAAAACATAAGACGGAATCTACGGGAGAAAGGCTTTAAAAACCGTAAACGTCTTCAAAGGCCACTTCTCTTTCCACACCACGAAACAGCTCGGTTAAACTTTGCAGAGAAGCATCGAACATGGGACGTAGAAAAGTGGAAGAAGATTTTGTTCTCTGATGAGAAAAAATTTAACCTGGATGGTTCCGATGGCTGGAACGATAAGGATATCACACCGGAAACATTTTCTACACGACACAGTGACGGAGGTTTCATTATGATCTGGGGTGCTTTCTCCTTCCATGGAACAATGGAGCTTCAGGTTATACAAGGGCGTCAAACAGCAGCTGGCTACACTGGCCTGTTGGAGAGAGCATCCTTATTGACTGAAGGCTTTCGCTTGTGTGTAAATGACTGGATCTTTCAGCAGAACAACGCTGCAATCCACAATGTCCGCAGGACAAAGGACTTTATAATGGCGAATAACATGATTCTTTTGGACCATCCAGCGTATTCATTCGAACTGAACCCCATTGAAAATGTATGGGGGTGGATGGCAAGGGAAGTCTATAGAAAGAGACGTCAATTCCAAACAGTGCATGACTTTCGTGAAGCCATCTTCATCACTTGGAATAACATTCCAGCCAGCCTTTTGCAACTCACTACTGAGATTACTTGTTGGGCATTTCCTACCGTGTTTAAGACTTTTTTTTTAGCATGGTCTTAAACCTTTGACCAGCTAGTTTTTAGGCTAATTTTATAGTGTTTATATTTTCCCTATTAAATGCTAAAAAAGCTTTTTATTTTTATTTTCCCTTTTCATGTTTTCATCTTCCGATGCTCTACTCAAATACATGGTCGAGTCTAACAACACAAAATGCATTTTTTTTTTTATGTTCATTGACCTTAAGATTTTGGCCAGCAGTGTATATATTCGTGAAAATGTCTGCTTGTGAAACTAGCCATTGAACGATGTATAACAATACCAATACAGAATTTGCTCCTCGTGAACCGTCGATTAAATAGTAATGTCTTGTCCAGATAGAAAACTCAGTATAGTTTGTAAGTTTGTAATACTTTTTTAGATGAATCATTATTTGTAATAATCGTCATAATAAATTGCGTTGTTGTTCGTTTATTAAAATGTATTTGTTTTGAAAAGGAAAATTCTGTGTGTTAATCTTTTTGGCAAAAATAATAGATTTGATACATATTGACATTAAGTTATATATAAGTTAACTTCTGAATTTAAATTGTAATTTTCGTTTATTTGAAATTGTCATATGTAACGTACGTAACATAATCAATCAGAAATTCGTTCGAGGTAAATTATCAATACGTAAAATCACTTAATAAATATAAATATAAATTTTAGAAGATGCACTTTTCAACATACTGCAACATCACAGGAACTCAATTTGACAGGAATAATTAAAATTAAACGTCATGATCCCGAAAACTGTCCGGTTAAAAGTTTTTAGATCAAGAGATATCACGAAGCCATGATGTTATAAGGTTCCAGAGGCCAGACAACAAAAGATAAAATAACAATTTGTTATGTATATAGTGTTTCTGTAATTTATTATCATATATAGCTTAACTTCACATTTAGGAAATAGATATCGGTATGCGGATAAAAAAGTATAACCTAGTATTATTGTTAGTTTAGGTACTTAAAGTATAAAAAGAAATGTGTAGACAACAAACTGTAAAAATATTTGTTGATTTCTTAATTTGAAGTTTCCGATGATCAAAGAGGTTTGTTTTTATCAAAAATATTGGTGTTTAAGAATCTAAAAGTTCTCAACTGTACGGTTGTAGATTTCTATTTGTTCATTTTTTCTAACTTTAATTGCTATCTCGTTTATATTTTCATGTCTTGTAACTTTTAAGCAATAGATGTAATCTTGTTAAGAGTTTTCACGCTTATTATTCAATATACTACTCACGTAAGGTCTTGGAATTCTGCGTGTGCGCCTTTGTTCTTAACATATAGGATATAAGATCTGATATATATATATATAACTTGGCGAAAGTTAAACCTAGTATTTCATTTTGTTATTGTCGTCGCTTATTAAGTTTTTAGCTAAATCTATCTAGGCTAGGTAATCCCACACTGCGTCTTTACTTTAGGTTTATTATACTAACACTCACTACTCTATAATGTTTCCCAACACTCCTCCCCCTCTTACGGTCACTTTTTATTTCCCTCCCTAAAATTGTGACTGGCAGAAAGCAATCGAACTACTCTATCTGATTCAATGCATTTTGACTTTCATGACTCCTCCTATTTTGAGAAACTAAGAGTAACGCATGTGACGTGACACAAACTGTCATTTATAAAGGTTGTATTTAAAATCATGCAAAAAACAATAAAAAACAAATATATTTTTGCTTGACAAAATCCAGTGAATAAGGTCAGTAGAAATAGTTTGTTTTAAATTTATTTGTCCATTTAGACGCAACAAACTTGATGAACTTTAATTTCAAATGTTGGAGAATTCCAATTCGGGTTAATTTGTTATTATAAATGAAATGAAGTTAACAACTATTGTTCGGTTCTCCTCGGTGGGCTGAGTAGATGGCCCTTTGTGGCTTTGCTATACGAAAAACATACAGACAACCAATTAATATTTAATTTCTGATCAGAGGAGTCTTTTTATTTATACTAAAAATAAAAATCAATAGGGTAATTAGAATAACTGATAAGTACATAAGCACGCTTTTCTTATATTCTTTCTTATGAAGATTATAATGTTTTGTTTCGTCAGTTGGGTACCCTCGTGGTTAACGACTCTTCGGTCGTAAATCCAATAATATCTCAAAAGTTTCGCTAGCTTAACAGATTTAGCTTAGTCCTAACTCCATATTATAAGTTATCACTGACTGTTAATGTTTAGTTTTATATGGGCCTGGCATGTCCAAGCTCGTTAGGCGTGCGACTCGTAATCCGAGGGTCGCGGGTTCGCGCCCGCGTCGCGCTAAACATGCTCGCTCTCCCAGCCGTGGGGGTGTATAATGTAACGGTCAATCCCACTATTCGTTGGTAAAAGAGTAGCCCAAGAGTTGGCGGTGGGTGGTTATGACTAGCTGCCTTCCCTCTAGTCTTACACTGCTAAATTAGGGACGGCTAGCACAGATAGCCCTCGAGTAGTTTTGCGCGAAATTCCAAAACAAACAATTAGTTTTATTTCACTTAAAACGCGTCTTATATTTTTATGTCTGCGAATAAATTGATAATGTTTACATGAATGAGTTATTTGATTCAATAACATATTTCTACATTATTCTTATACACCTGTAATGCCACATTAAACGTTTAGAGTACGTGATTACGCACAGACTAATGATTGTTATCATTTAGTTGTTTCTCAGACAATTACATGTTCAAATTCATGGGGTTTTCTGAAAATCGTACTTTGGTAAACTATCTGTCAATACAACCAGCAATAAGATTTTAGGTTGGATTCAAATGCAACAACACAAATTATTATACTAATATATTTTGTTTTTTTCATACGATAACTTGGAATTCGAATTATAAAATATACTCAAAGTTATTACAGCTATACCAAAGAGGTATTCATACCTTAAAGCACGAAGATATACAACTTATGTATATTTAATCTGAATATATTGAAGTAACCACTTTTTCAATATGAGCCCAAAACATTAATTTATTTCATCTTCACGTTTTGAATGATACTTGCAGTTTCTTTCTGAAACTGATAGCAGTGATTTGTGCAAAATTATTCTTAACACTTAAAAATCCATTACATAAAAATAATAATTTTATTCATGCTGACACTTAAATAAAAACAAAATATTTATCTCCATTATTTCTCGTTCTGCATCTTGAAGATTTGGGGTAAAATTTGTTGAACTCATTTTTTAGTTTAAAGGTAAAATAAATTTTATTTTATCATTGAACTATTGATGTAAAGCATCAATGTAAAGTATTACAGCTGTGTTGCTGACATTTTTAGTTTGATTTAACAATATTACACAATACGACGAGTCTTCTTACAAGATTATACGTAATTTAATGGTACCTTTTTTCGGCATGTTATCAAACTGCTTTACTTCACCTGCGTTAGATGGTTTTCACCTACAAGACAGGAGAAACTCACTATTACTAAGGATGGTCAAAATATAATTGTGATATTTCGTTCATGTTTCATCTTGTCTCGAAGTAATAATGTTCATATCGTCCATGAATATTTAGCCCTAAATTTCGTAACTGAATACCTATAATTATTTATATTCATACTTAAATAACTGTCCTAAATAACTAGATATGTAAGTAGACTAAATTTCTCTTGTTATATCAATATGTAAATAAAATAACTATCTTGTTTTCTGAGTATTTATTGGTTTTATAACTGGAGAAATTCGAATATAAGAACGAGGTGTAAAAATAGTTCGTAGGTAGGACATATTCAAAAAACTACAAAGGCTTTTTTCATTTATCAGGCTATTTACACGAGGCGTTCAATGAGAATAATTTTTTTCACATTTTGTAACTCTTAGTCACCTACTGTTTGTTTTGAATTTCGCGAAAAGCTACATGAGAGCTATCTGTGCTAGCCGTCCCTAATTTAAAAGCGAAAAACAACTAATCATCATTACCAGCTGTCAACTCTTGAATTACTCTTTTACCAACGAATAGTGGGATTAAATGTTACATATAATGCCACGGGGATTCGAACCCTCGACTCTGAGATTACGAGTCGATCTCTTTAACCACCTGGTCATGTAAGGCTGACCAACGTTTGTTCAAAACAATAACGTTCTAGTATCTAAGTGGAAAAGAAAAAAAATCGCAACGCAGATCACAAAACTATACCAATCAGAAAACGATGCGATTATCTTTAGTTGCACTAAGTGTAAAATATTTCACTATGTTATTTATTGGCAAATTTAAAGACCTGGCGTTGTTTTTCTTGAACAATGAATCACAAAGTACAATACATGAGAATTATATGAGTTCAAGAATTAGCTATTGAGTTAATGAAACTTTCTTGTATAGGACTATTTTTTTCAGTTATCCAAGAGATGTTTTTTTTATAGCTTTGAGTAACATGCAACGTTCATTGATCCAGTATATCAATATCTCACTGTTAAAAGTTAATTCCTTTTTGAGGCTTCTTAAAGAAGAAATTATAAAGTTTCCAAGTGTGTGTTTTCTTACAGCAAAGCCACGTCGGGCTATCTGCGGAGCCCACTGAGAGGAATCGAACAACTGATTTTGCGTTGTAAATCCGAAGACATACCGCTGTATCAGCGGGGGCAGAGTTTCTAAATTAACGAGAATTGAAAACCACAAATACATGTTGAAAACGTGATTAATTCTACGGCAGAATAACATCTGTGTTTTTTGATAAATAATATTAAAAGGGCTACACCCTCTATCTTGAGGTATACGTTTTCCTATAAAATCAAAACTTGATTTGATTTGTTCTGAATTTCGCGCAAAGCGACACGAAATCTATCTGCGATAGCCGTTCCTAATTTAACAGTGTAATGCTAGAGGAAGGGCAACTAGTCATCATCACCCTTCGCCAATTGTTGGGCTACTCTTTTACCAACGAATTGTGGGATTGGCCGTCGCATTATAACACCCACACGGCTGATAGGGCGAGCATGTTTGGTGTGACGGGGAAAATTCAAGGTTAATTTTTAATAAGTTCTACAAGTGATTACAACAAAATGAAGCATACTTGCATTTGTTATAAACATTAGACATTGTTAAACATCCAGTAATAATGATTTAGGAATGGCCTACAAAAATGTATAGATTTATATATATATATATATATCTGTTATGTAGTGTTGGAAATGTCATCACGTAAATAATTATAAAGACGGTTCTTTACTTATAAATAACAGTAAAGTGGGTGTTATTACTTTCATCTTATCTTCAAAAAGGACCAGTAATGCCTATAAAGGTTAGCATGTATATTTCACTATAATATAGTATCCAAACGTATATTTATAGCGTTATTTGCGCCCCCCAGTGGCTCAGCGGTATGTCTGCGGACTTGCACGCTAAAATCCGGGTTTCGATACCCGTGGTGGGCAGAGCACAGATAACCCATTGTGTAGCTTTGTGCTTAATTCAAAAACAACAACAACATTATTCGTGTGAATAGAATAATTTTACTTCATAGAGTCCCTTTTTTCATTTTTATTTTTTTTTCATAGTCATAGGGGAAAATTTTTCAGTTAAGAATTTTCACGTCTTCTCTCTAGCTTAGTCTTTCAAAAAAAATAGCTAAATTCATCTTAACCTTTACCTGTTGTAAATTATTTCACAAAGCTCATATTTAACGGTGCAACAAAAATGGCAAGAGGTATTTCTGATTTTGTTTACCACCTGGGAAGTGTACACATGTGGCTACAACAGCTGTTTTCTGGCTTAATGACTGACTTCGTAAACTGCAAACGAGCCTAAATCGTTTACTGAAATTTACCTTTTGATGTAAAACAACAACTCGACCAGCAAGAACGAGGATTGTAAAACTACTTATGATAGAAAAAATTACCAAATTTTGTTTTCTAAACGTTTCTTCTTCGTGTTAAAACTTCTCAAAAAAGATAGCAAATAAACAGGAAATAGAATGAATTTAATGAAAGGAACAAGTTAAAAACAAAATCATTATACATCGCAACACAAGGAAAGATAAAACATTTATCTTCGATTCAACATTAATAGCAACGTATCAAGACTAGCGTACACACTTTAGGTGAAGCCTCAAATGGCATCATTCTATAACGAGCAAGACAGTCACAAAAGCTGAGGGAGATAGACACGTGAGTGAGTATCTTAATATA
This sequence comes from Carcinoscorpius rotundicauda, assembly GCA_011833715.1. Classification (NCBI taxonomy): domain Eukaryota; kingdom Metazoa; phylum Arthropoda; class Merostomata; order Xiphosura; family Limulidae; genus Carcinoscorpius; species Carcinoscorpius rotundicauda. The sequence goes on from CM022396.1 coordinate 29,786,903, forward strand.
AAAAAATAAACAGTGAAGTAATTATATACAACAGACAATAATAAAATATGTACTTTGTTGTGTCTGGAATATTTCAAAGACACATCTACTTAAAATAGAAATAAGTTAGCTTTTGCTTATAGTATAGAACTTCCTGTGTAATTTTTAAAGTAATTTTAAAAGTGGGTAAGTACAGTGAGGTGAAAGAGATTTTCGGATTAATAATTCATGCAGATATCGCGTTTTTTTTAACAGTTTGAGTCATAAGTTTCAAGCACTTTTATTTTTAACTAGCAATTACAGTGATAAACAAAATATTTAGTTTTCAAATAACGTGCTTTAACAGAAAACAAATACATTTTAGTATCATAATTAGCTCTAGGGCAGAATGGCATCTGTGTTTTCTGTTAAGTAAAATTAAAAAAAATACACTATCGTCCATGTTAACATATATAATATACTGATACACGTGTTCCGATAAAACCAATATCTAAAGTTAACTTTATTAGTACATCTACAAGGGATACGACCAAATGAAGTATCTTTGCACTTATTTGTGTGGAGGTTTGGTTTCGTTAAACAAACATAAATAATGATTTACGAACGATCTATAAATATATACGTATATGTTATGTACTGTTAATGGGGAAAGCTCGTCGCATAATTAAGATATGACAAATATTTTAAAGGTGTAATTTACTTTCTGAAAAGGATCAAATATCAGCAGTTATATTTATAATTTAGTTAAAATAAATGCAGGGATTTAATTGCTTCTTCGAACGAAACTCTTATTTTAAAAGTCCCCCAGTGGCATGTATGCGAACTTATACCGTTAAAAATCATGTTTTAATATCGGTGATGAGATCACAGACAGCCCATCGTGTAACTTTGTGCTTAATTACAAACAAACAAACCCTTACCTGATGATGACTCGATACTTTGAGTCGAGACATGTTTTTTTTTTTTATCTTATAGCAAAGCCACATCGGACTATCTGCTAAGCCCACCGCGGGGAATTGAATCCCTGATTTTAGTGTTGTAAATCAGGAGACATACCGCTGTACTAGCGGGGGGTATGGGTCGAGACGTTGTAATTATTAAAATCACAATTCTCATTTTGTAAATGTTGATATTATTGTATTTTGAATTAAAGAAAAGTTTTATAAATACCCATTAAAGGGATAAATGGCGCCAATTACATTTAATAGAATTTTGTTAAAATCCTTGCAAGAAGTAATGATCTCATATAAAAATAAATTAAATAAATACATTCCAACGTTTTGATTTTAAACAGTAGTAAAGGTGTAAAATCGATACTTCGGAACGTAAATGGGGTAAAGTTATTGTAGGTTATTCACTAAATATCTTGATTCTGTAAAAAATAATCTTACATTGGACTGAACAATAATAGTAATCATTCGTTTATTAATTCTGACATCACTAACCCCTGTCATTATTGACCGCGATGATTTTAGATTAATTCTTTTGAGTATAATTGGTATTATATTCGTTTAAATTAAATTAAATTACGCTTTGATGCCTTCACCGTTTCGATCATACAACTACATCACAAAAACATCTTTTGCAAACTGAAATAGAAAATCTTCGATTAAGTGATACGTTAGAATGATACAACAGTATTAACAATAGTAGTTGGGTAAATTTTGTGGGTCAGCACTGAAAGTGAAACGGATGCCTATCTAAACATATACTAATAAGCAGAATTTACACATACTTGTATGTATGAAAATAATAGTACAATAATATATGAAGAAATGAAATACAAGTTACAAGTGAGTTACTTATTTATACACTCGATTATACAAATAAGTGAGGTAAGTTTACAATTAATTGTTGCTTTGAGTTTATCGATTAAAACATTTTGTAGATATTTTCATGATTCTTCTTAATTTGCCTACTTCGAACACAAAATCAGATGTTTATAAAAATAGTATTTCAGGCCTATATTTTACTTCCCGTATGTCACTGCCACCAACAATCCTTCGTTCAGTACAATAACTCCTCAGTTAGGTTAAACGATGAAGGACATGAAAGGTTTTCTGAAACACCATTGATTTATATAATATAATGATTTTAAAACTGATAGTTCAAACATTGAAAACTGACCCATCATAGAAACCAGTAAGTCTAACATTTGTAAAAAAAAATCATGTAAACTGGATTTGTTTGTGTGAGAAATAAAGGACGAACCTGAATTTTATTTTCATATTGCTCTGATTTTGAACCAGAAATGAACAAATCAATAAGAGTATGGAAAAAACTTCTAAAGTTTGGTTTTGGTACGTATTAATTTTTAATTACACGTCAGCTTATGTGACTAGCATTACCAATTAGAAACATGGCGTGTTTTTTAACCTTTATTATATTTTTAATTTTACATATTGTAATTTCTTCGCCTATTCGATTCTTTTATTACTAAGATTATAAAATATTATACTTCTTGGCGTTTTTGTACCGTTGTTGCTTTTTGGTGCAAAGTATGTTTGTACTTGTTTTCACAACAATAGTATTCAGTGACGTCATTTAACTTTGAGAGGACGCAGTTTGAAGACAAAATTCTTTCTTTATCAGTGACGGATTAATAATAATAATCATATAAACAATAATAAGTATTGTGACTATTACTTTTCATTTTATTAAATTTCTTCTGTTACTTTGATTAACATATTTGTTTCCAATACAGATAAATACATGAATTATATTTATTTAAATATTTGTACTTGGATTTGGAATTATTAAAAAATGGATGGAAAGTATAGGGAACGACAACACTGATATTGTTACGCATGCTCTCTTCTATTAGTTGACTTACCCATAGGAATTAGATTTTAAACCAGAATTTAAATTAACTTATTAAAGTGTTGAGATAAAAATTATTTACTTAACATATCCTTTTTGACCTTATCGTTTTTAATGCATTAATTTAAAATACTAAATATTGTGATTTCTAATATTATTGTTATTAATTAGATTGTTTTTAAGCAGAAATCTAGACACTATGCTATATTTACTATGGCCATACCGCTAGTATCTAAACTCGAATTTAACTACAAACCTTCCGCTGAACAATTTAGAGAAGGATATTATTGTCAGCAAAATTACGACTTACGAATTCGATGTTTTAGTTTGAAACTCAAGACACATTTATTTGTCAAATTTTGGCATTTCAATAAATCGCATGGAAAACAAAAGCATCTTAAACATAACAAAGTATATTGCTTGAATTTATAGAATAATTTTGTTCTTAAAAATTGGAAAAAAAGTGTCCAACGATGAAAATTACTTTAAAATATATGTACAGTTGAATATTTTGTCATAATAAACAAAAACTTCACCTTGTGTAGTACTTTGACTCCACAATTTTGTTTTTTGTTTTTTTTATTTTCAGCTTTGGCTAGTTTGATAAATTTAATAGTTTGCAAAGTTTAATGCCCAGAAACGCGTTAAACCTCGCTTATTTGCTGTTTATTTTTATTTTTGCCGAAATATTTTATACCAACAGAAAATCATTAGAAGAAAAAGGAACAGTATTAAAATTGTCCATCTTCTTAAGTAAGAAAAACAATATTTTTCTTTCTAATTATGCTTTCGTAAAAAGAAAAGAAAATTTTAGAGATTTTTCCTAATATTTCACTGAAATTTGAAACTCCTCTTTATAAAAATTAGCAATTTATAAGTTGTAGATGAAAATCGGGCGATGTTAGAAGTTCTAATTGCCATTAACCTAGTTTACACTGAACGTGAACATCGTTTACAATAAAGTTAGTTTTTCTTCTTTAAATCTGTTAAGACGTCTGATAGGTAAATATTTCTATTAACTTTCCACGTTGTACAAACTGTGGATTTAAATGTACTTACAAATTCGCAACAGTTATGAGTAAGATTGAAATAATTATGTTATTAAATATTTATAATCATTTTATAATAGTATTAACGCTTAATAACGTTTTCAATGTTATGATGTTTTTGTAAACATATCTTACATGGCTTCCTATTTAAAAAAATCATAAACAATCTGTTATAACAGGACAAACACAAAAACACACATTTTAATAAAACGCTCTTTAACATGCCTCGTTTTAGTTGAGCTTCTTTCCTAAAATAAAGTTTATCTAGTTTAGGACACTTTAAAGTCTCCTACTAGAACGGCTTTTCTAAGTGAGGCGTTTATTTCTTGAGTACTTTTATTGAGGTTTCAGACATTCAACAACTTCAACGGAAACAGCTTTCTACGTTGCAATGTATATTTTGCTGCATACCTTGACAATATTGTGGTGAACCGTCATTTACAGGCGCGCCTTTCTCCTCTATCAAAATTAATATTTAATGTCAGAGATAAACGTAAAGGCAATTTCCTACCAAAGCTCCCATTGTTACACGCTATTTACGTCTACTGTAACTTCATTGTAAAATAACATAGGTCATACCCATTAAAAATCGTAAAGACCTAGACCAGTGTGTATAGTAATGTAAAAAGAATGTGAGGAACATCGAATATTTATTGTTTTCATGGTCGGTAATCTGTATGATAATCCAAGTATGATAATTAATTAGCAGCTTCTTAATAATTTGAGAGAGGTGATCGTATATGGTATTAACTATGAAGCTGACTAGTTTCTATCCACCGTAACCTTACCATAAGTAAAAAAAAATATTCATGTTTAAAGCAACAAAGCACTGAAAGAAAACTAAATTTTTTTATACAATTCTACAGTTATAGGTTGAAATGTTTATCTGTTCAATGACCTTCAAATTGAAAAGATTATAAAATCTATTTCCACTTTTACTCCTTTATAGACCCACACACTGACTAATTATTTTTTGTGATTCACACATCCAAAGTAAACAACGTTATGAAGCATTCAGATAAAGTTAACAAACTACTGAATAAATTCGAACTCCATTTTTAAACCAAACTGAACAATTAAAACCGATTATCATTATATTATTGTAGGCAGTCGGGTTTGTTTGTTTTTTAAGTTAAGTCAAAGGCAAAAGTCTCGAAGACATTAAAATGTGTATTGCTTGTTGAATATTAAGAGGTTCTATATTACCTGGAGCTACCTACCAATGAAGATTGTCCTACTGATGTCGTATATCTGTGTTTAGTTTCTAGTTTATTAATTTTGATATTTACCCTACACGATAACATTCATGTATAAATATTCACAAGTCACGTTTTTTTTAGTGTAAAATGATAAATTTTGCCAGAAATAAGTAGTTATTTGAACTTAATTTGACGAAACGTCACTTGTAAGGCACTGACTACCATTAATTTCAAGTATGTGACCTATGATTTTTTAACTTAAACATAGTTTGTTTACAGAAAATGGCGCAATACAGAGAGTATTTATTTTAAAATGATTATATAAATAATAGAGACAAATAAACACATTTAATTGGGTGTCATTTTAAAATTATTTTCCCTTACGTGTAAAGAAGACATTGGTCCACATGTTCTGATTCTGATTTGGTGTAATAACTGCTTACAACAGTCATACAAATATGCCACTTAAGATATAAATTAGGGAAGATGATTAAAGTGTTAATTTCTACCCTGTTATCGGTTCTTAAGTTACAGACGTATTAACTGTTAAATATAACAAGCATATTACAGCGTGAAAACAAACTTCGTGCGACAAAGGTACGATTGGGTTTTAAATAAAACAAAAATACATTATATTCACTTGAAACATGCAATTACTCATTCTTTAAAATACTCAAATGTCTGAGTTTTAGTAATAATATCACCATATATTTCAAATTTATTTTAATTAAAAGTAGGTTGTATAGTTCACAAACTCCTGAAATCATTAGTTTTTTTTACAAATGCAGAAATTACGTAAACGATACAATCTGTGTTTATATTTTAGATTCACTTATTTAACATCATTGATTAAGATTTTATTTCTTCACTGTGAATTAACCCCTTTATACAAATATAATTATATTCTCGTATTTTTTAATTTGATGATACAACACTGGTAATATTATATCGGGTATCAAGTATCTAAGTATACTAAATACAAAATTGAAATTATATGAACAAATTATTTTCACTAGATGTAATATATTTTGTAGATACAAATAACTGGAAGTGCTAATGTACAGTATAATACGATTATATCACTTACCATTTTATGTATGAAATTTAAGAATGCAAAAAATGTCAGTATTTCGAAAATGCTCTTCGAAGTGAAAGAACAATAACTAACACTTATATATTCTATCTTTGATAAAAATTAAAAGGAAGCAATATAAATATTATATGCTTCACTGGCAGTGTACGAGAAAACTTAAAAGTGTCAGCAATAAAATAGAGAAAAACATCAGAAGCCAAATCAGCGACTTACCACTTTAACAGTGGTTCATGTGAACCACACAACTTGCAGGTGAGAGTAACGAAGCGATGGCGGCAACTAGTGTGGGTCACCCACGCATGTCACTCATACGTTAATACGTTACATCTTGAGTGACGTCAGAATGCACAAGCTGACGTTTGCGATCTTCTGCTGCGTTTAGCGCATCTATGGGCAATTTAACATGAGTAAGAAGAGAACGACAGAATAGATCACACTGATGAACAGAAAGGCGCATGGCTGCAATCAAAAATCGATCTACAAAATATTTTATTGTTTCGTTCTGGTAGTGAGTTTAGTCAAGTGAAGCTATGGTTGTACCGACTTATATATAACTATTTTTAATACGGTACAACGTTACAAATGCCCGCGTGTGCGTTTCTTTTTCAAATTTGAATGCCGTTTAATCATTTTCACTCTAGAAAGAGGTGTCTAACTGTATAGTCTAATGTTTTCACGCTTCTAACCGAACAATATAAAACACCAAAGCTCTTGAGATCCACAAATGAAATTCGAGTTAATGTCAAATATCCAGCTTATAAAACAGAATAATACTCTTATGATACCATATAAATCCTGTTTCCATTCCAGTTTTCTTTTGGAAAAAAATGCATCTGTCATTAGCTTGCTCAAATGCCACCACGACTCGTCGTTGAGTCATAAGCATCACTGTGATGTTAATTAGAATGCATCAGAATATGTATCCAAGGAATAAAGACCAACCGTAGAAAACTGCATGAACAGTATCAGACCGTGAAAAATGTCAGTAAATGGTACCACTAAATGAAACATATATGCACCTTAACAACAGTAACAAGTCTTGTGCCGGCTTCTACTGGTCAATTGGTAAAAAGACAGAATTTCAACTATGGTACAAGATATTTGAAGAACATTTTAAAGAGGGATTGATTATTACTGCTGTAGAGTGTATACTATACAAAAGTAAAGTTATGGATCAGGGAATTGTATGTGAAAGTCGAAGTAAACTCTTTTTACTATTAGACCAATGTGTAGGACCATTTGCACCACAGAGAAATACCGGTTGTGTATAAAGGTTCCAGTCATAACTTGTTTTCAACTGTTGCATACTTCAAACAGATGGAGAATGAAAGGGGCATTCACGCTGTTCTATCATGCGAAAACATACCGGTCAAATCGTTGAACTCAGTGTCTACAGATTTGTATGTGTTTGAACTGTTGAAACGAGCTCTTGGAAATCGACATCTTCTTACAGTATACGAATTATGGAAAAATCAGGGAAGAATAGTGTGTTTTGAGACATGATAAACTTACCGTGGAGTGTTATCTAATGGAAATTTTTGTCGTGAAATATAGCATGATTAAACAGGTTAACGTGGACTGTGATGACGTGGCGAGGCACCAAAATCGTTGTAATATAACGTACTTAAACGAATGATATATGGTCTTAACATTATGAATTTCTAATAATTTAACTATAATTTAACACAAATTTTATTATTAATAACCAGTATTTATCGAGCAGCTTCCACTGCAGCTCTTGCTAACTACCTACAATCCAAATAAAAGATGTGAAAGCTATTTCACACACATTCACATAAAGCATCCTGTTTGAGAATTTTCCAGAAAACCCTGATTGAAAAGAATATTCCTGTTATAACTGATTGCCGTAGAAATAGCATAATATTATCTCGTTGGAAATATATCTCGTACAGAATTTCTGTGGATTTACTTAAACAATTTCATTGATTTATTTTATGCATTAACATACAACTGTAAATATTTTGATTTTATCAAACATTTTCAGCAATGTGTAGCAATTTTCGCCTGAAACCAAAGTGACTATATTTTCTATAGATATTTCCTTGTAAGTTGTTTGATCCTCTAACTTTTGACATCAGGGTACAAGCATTAATACTTTGTCCAAATTATAATATTTTGATTACTCTTAACCTCGGTAGATGGTTAGACATAAAAAGACTTGTTTATTTCCTTGCGGGATGTTTTAGAACAATTAAAGATCAGTTTAAACAGAAATCACATCTCACGTTAACTAGCACAATTAATAAATATTAAATGGTCTGCCAGTTCACGTGTTCAGTCTTAACACAAGTAATACACTAAGTGGAATATATCTTTTAATGTTATTTTCTTGCACTTTCACTGACCAACTCTTCTATAAGGTTTTCTAAATTGAAGCATCTTTCTTCCTTTTTCTCAATTAATAAAAAAGCCAAGGAAATAAGAAGGTCTTCACTCATCGTTGATCCCAAATACGATTTTATTCATTTTAGGGCCCCATTTCTTTTGTATATCTTAAAACGTTAGGGACTTTACCGATGTTTTAAACCACTGCCTGATTAACACTTTTATCTATGTGATAGATTTATTAACAACTGCTGGTCAAACGAAAACTAAATTAATTGATTGGAGCTACAAACACAGTAATTTATATAACGTGTAAATCAATAGATAAGAAAACCAAACCTTTAATAATTGGAGTACACTACACCATAAGGTGTTCCTTATCCACTAATCTCAATACTTCATTGGATTGAACATTGATCCTTCCTTGTGAAGTCACCGGAACCTTCAAAATAACCATCTTGTTGATTCATTGTCGTTCTTTCCATTACTAAGACGTAGGTGTAGCTTACAATTTTGTAACTTTTATCTAAAGTAAAAAAATAACAATTTGTGTTATATGGAAATGTAAAAATATACCAAAGGTTGGTTCCGTCTCGTTTAACTTGTATGTGTTTGTTCATCTTTCCTTATATCTATATTAATAGGAACCGATTTGCCACTACGAGCAACAGTTAGATAGTTAAAGCCTAATAGCAGTAACATTAGTCAACTCAATCTAACTTTGACCATTGAGCTCATATAACATTCGTTTTTAAGTTTGGATTTTTCTTTTATATATATTATGATATGATAAGTGTTAACTCAACCGAATTTTTGCATTTTTATAAAGTTTTCCATGAAGACAACATGAACTGTTAAAAGATGTATTATAAATATCCGAAGAGACAAATGATAACACTGCACAACAAAATTTTTGCTTCTTGAATACTGTTGGGTGTTGCTTACAGATTTTTGGCTGCTGATCATGAAAATCACATCCCAATTTCTCCATCACGTTCAGTTTCATAAAAATCTTCAGTTTTGGCATGTTTTTTCTTATATTTGTGTCAAAAAATTTGTTTCTGTAAGAGACCTATGAACAATGTTTTGTGCAGTCTGGGCATGTCCAGGCATGAAATCAGGCTAGGTTGGAAGCTGTTCTGTAAAAGTATGCAGGCCGGAGCCAGCTTAACACTGTCTCAGCAGGCTATAAAAGTGGCTTGCATACACAGATGCTGCTCATAAGATTAATATAGATCTTACAGCGTGCACGTATTGTTTCAGAATATAGCATTGCCTCATTAGCTCTGTTGTAAGTAGGTTAGATGTTATAGACGTTTCACAGGATGAAATGGCGAAAACAGAAAGACCAGATGACGGACTGTTATTTCTGTTTGACTAATGTGTCTGGTTTCTCTGCCAAAAACAAGAAGCCAATTAAATACTCTAATCTGCCTTCAGCAATGAGACCCCGTAACACATGACGACAGTCTTCTAATTCCGAAAAATTCAGTGTTAAGTCTCAAAACTGTTCTGTTACACAATGACAATGTTCACCCTTCATTACATGTTGGCTATGCAGCACATATGAAAGAAACCTACGAGAACATGGAAATGTTGCTGAAGCACATCCAGTACAGTAAGTACAACTGGAATATCTGTGGAGATCTGAAAGTCGTTGCTCTGTTACTGGGATTGCAGCTCAGCTATACAAAGTACTGTTGTCTCATCTGTGAATCGGACAGTCGTGCCAAAAAGTCACATTATTCTAGACACAGCTGGCCACTCACTAAAAAGTTAGTTCCATGACAAAAAAATGTGGCGCATGAACCGCTTGTCGACCCGGCAAAGATTTTTTTTTTACTTCCTCTTCACATAAAAATGAGACTTTGAAGAATTTCGTGAAAGCAATGAATAAAAAATGCGAAGGTTTTCGTTATTTAAGACAGATGTTCCCAAGAATAACTGAAGACAATATCAAAGAGGGCATTTTTGTTGGCCCTTAGATCAGGCATGTTATGAGTGACAAGCGGTTCGAAGATCTGTTAGTTGGACTGAAAAATATTGCCTGGAAAGCTTTCAAAGACGTTGTTGATAATTTTCTTGGCAATTACAGAGCCATACGTTACATTCAACTGGTAAACAAATCTCTCAAAGCACACAAAACAATGAAGTGCAACATGTCGCTCAAGATTCATTTCATCCACTCACACTTGGACCTCTTCCCCGCAAATCCTGGTGCTATCAGTGACGAACACGATGAAAGGTTTCACCAGGACATTGCTATAATGGAAAAACGATATCAGGGAAATTGGAATCCGTCAGGGCTTGCTGACTACTGTTGGACACTGCAACGTGATGCACAGGACATTGAATACAAACGAAAATCAGGAGCAAAACACATTTAATTATGTTGAACTTAATAGCGTATTAGAAATATAAACGCAATTAAATACGTTATTGTCGGTAAACAGTTAACTGTCTATTTCTCAGAGTTCCTACGTGATGAAGCAAAACCAAAACTATATTTGTGCATAATCACCAGGTACCTGTCAAAATCAGCAAAAACTTTTTAGGAAGCAAAACTTTTCAAAAAAATTGTTGTGCAGTGTATTCAATAAAAAACTTTTAAAGAAGAATGTTCTGATGGAAAAGATAAAAGTGTTCATTAAAAGAGATAACTTTGCCTACTGTAATTTCATTTCCTAAGCACCTTAAAGGAAAATGCCGTTCAACTTATTCAAATATTTTTGAGACTGTCGAAAATTGGATTTAGAATATATCCCGAGAAAATTTCTATCGGTTTTCAGCTGCCTAGTTTTGTTTAGTTTCTTTTGAATTTCTCGTAAAACTACAAGAGAGCTATGTGTGCTAGCTGTCCCTAATTTAGCAGTTTAAGACTACAGGGAAGACAGCTAGTCATCACTACCCACCGCCAACTTTTGGGCTACTCTTTTACCAACGAATAGTGGGATTGAGTGTCACTTTACAACGCCCCCACGGCTGAAAGGACGAGTATATTGTTGTGACAGGGATTCAAACCCGCTACCCTCGGATTACGAGTCGAGTACCTTAACCACCTGGCCATGCTGGGCACCCTCTGGTAGGACAGCGGTAAGTTTACAACGCTAACCATTCTGTCACTTTCACCTGTTGTACTAAAGATATATAAAAAATTAATGAGGCACAATGCTTTATACAAACAACATTCCTAACATAGCATAACATTCCGAAGATGCGTATAAAATATTGCTCACGTGTCACGAAAAATCGTATTGTCCACGATGGAACATCCATTTTACTTTATACGTCCTACTACTTCTGCAGATGTGTTAGGCTTATGTGTGATACACAGATATGATATTGAAGTACATTAGCCTTTACTGGATGATCATGATTACAAAGCTGCACCAAATTCTACACCTACTTCTCATTGAAAGAAAATAGTCATAGGATACACGATTGGTTATGTAGTCAAGATGTTTGAGCGTTGACAGACAAAAGTTCCATAAATTTCCAGGATTTACAGCAACAACAAAACCGACAGAGGTAGTTTGGTAAAGGCATCAGCAACTGTATTCAAGTTATATCAGGCAATAGAAAGGTATTTAAAGAATTTCATCATGCAAGCACAATTATCCTTCCAATACAGATTGATGTTTTGAAAGTACTTTTGTCTGTTTTAAATGGAAACATTTCTCATTAACAAACATATTTATAGTTTCATAATTTTATCTGCACATCCATATTTTTAATGATACGAAGTGTTAGTATGTTTGTACAGCATCTCAAGTATGTAGAGTGCTGCTTTACAAACAGTTGTATAATTGTTACAACTTAATCTAATTCAAAAGCAAGTACATTTTATTAACCTAGTTGTGCACAGATATAGTCCTTAAAATAACACCGTATTTTATACTTTATCCCGTACTTTATACCGTATTTTATACTTTATCCCGTTCTTATATAAGTACTTTATTTTATATCTTTTATATTTCATCCCGAACTTGTATAAGCTTCTATCCAAATGAGTCACTTTATTTTAGCAATATAACAGAACACATTAAAATACAAGGTAGTTCAAAGCTAATTTTCTTGTTTAAAAGTTAATAATTAAGTAACTAAGGAAACACAACCAAGCAGATTTCAACATTTTATATCATAACTCAGTTTTTATTGAAATGTCAGACAACTACTAGTACACTAATAGTGCCTCTCAGACAACTACTAGTACACTAATAGTGCCTCTCAGACAACTACTAGTACACTAATAGTGCCTCTCAGACAATTACTAGTACACTAATAGTGGCTCTCAGACAACTACTTGTACACTAATAGTGGCTCTCAGACAACTACTTGTACACTAATTGCGGCTCTCAGGCAACTACTTGTACACTAATAGTGGCTCTCAGGCAACTACTAGTACATTAATAGTGCCTCTCACACAACTACTAGTACACTAATAGTGCCTCTCACACAACTACTAGTACACTAATAGTGCCTCTCACACAACTACTAGTACACTAATAGTGCCTCTCACACAACTACTAGTACACTAATAGTGCCTCTCAGACAACTGCTTGTACACTAATAGTGGCTCTCAGACAACTACTAGTACACTAATAGTGCCTCTCAGACAACTACTTGTACACTAATGGTGCCTCTCAGACAACTACTAGTACACTAATAGTGCCTCTCAGACAAATACTTGTGCACTAATAGTGTCTCTCAAAAACTACTTGTACACTAATAGTGCCTCTCAGACAACTACTAGTACACTAATAATGCCTCTCACACAACTATTAGTACACTAATAGTGCCTCTCAGACAACTACTAGTACACTAATAGTGCCTCTCACACAACTACGAGTACACTAATAGTGCCTCTCAGACAACTACTTGTACACTAATAGTGGCTCTCAGACAGCTACTTGTACACTAAAAGTGGCTCTCAGACAACTACTAGTACACTAATAGTGCCTCTCAGACAACTACTAGTACACTAATAGTGCCTCTCAGACAACTACTAGTACACTAATAGTGCCTCTCAGCACGTCTAACCGATGTTCCTGGTACATGTTTTGAATTAAGCACACAATGGGCTATCTCTGCTCTGCCCACCACAGGTATCGAAACCCAGTTTTTAGCTTTGTAAATCCGCAGACATACCGCTGATCCACTGGGGAACTACATCAGTGATGACGTCCGTTATTCTGGTAATTAACTTCGTGATGTTTGCAATAGGTGAGCGATACACGAAATAACTAACATACATCCTTGTGCAAATTAATTGAAACAAGATGAAAAAATTACGATTTTTTCAATTTCTTTTGTTTTATTTCTAATATTTATTAATAATATATCTACTACTTCTAATATATCTATTACTAATAATATACTACTACTTGTATTTAGATTCAGTCTTTGTTGACATCTCAAATAACAATAAAGTTATTCAACTTTAGTTTTTATATTAATTTTCGAATACCTTGTACATGACAGATGTGAAGGTATATTAATAGTTTTTGTTATATAGTTAACCACAAAGTTAAACACTTGTATATCTGTTCTGTGCCCACCACGGGTATATAATAGCGATTATTAACATTATAAGCTCACATGTACCCCGCTAGGACAGCAGTAAGTCTTCGGATTTACGACGCTAAAATCAGGGTTTTTCTTATACCACATAGCCCGATGTGGCTTCGCTGTAAGAAAACACAAACACACACTCACATACTTTCTACTAAGCCACTGTGGGAAGAAGAATTTCAATAGAAAAACGTACGAATAAAAGTATACTTCTTTAATAATAATAAACATGTTTACAGAGATATAAAGTGAAACATACTTTTAATTCCCATATGAATAAGAATTTGTGTTAAATTAAAAGAAAAAGACTTAAAAATCTATATATTCTGTATTGATCTATATATTAAATCAATTTATTTTAATTACTTATTAACAAAGGAATGTTCTATAGATACCGTGGTAGCGCGTCTGTTTCTAGATCAGAAGGTTGCGTATTCAAGTCACGTTCGGATCATACAGTATTTAAATCCTACTAATTTATATCAAAAATATCGACTGAAGTTTGTAACACTTTTTATTCTACTACAAATGTGCAAAGTTTGTTAAATTAACTTTCGTCGTTTTCTTTTCCAGGATTTATTTCATGACATTTCTTAACTACAGCTTTTTTTTCACAAATCTATCCTTAAATTGATGGCACTTCTTTGTTTAACACCGTTTAAAAAATACTGCAAATGTCATTTAACCCCAGGGCAAACGTTGAGGTCAATGTGCACATGATGTGATCTTTCACACGCTGCAATTAAATATGTTATTACATATTTGATGCCATAGTTATCAACGATTCATTTTACACTAAAATGCGGATTTAACGACCGTTCATGATGTCAGATACAGTAATAGTTGGACACTGGATGCGAGTCAGATTGATGTTGTCAATTTTTGAATACAAATACTTTTGTAACGAACGTGATTTTTCGTGTACGACACATTTGTATAGTTTATTCAAAATTTGAAAGATTTTGTTTAAATTCATGTAATAAATTCAGAATCATTATCAACCTTTCTTTTTACAATAAGGTTTGGTCCAAAAAACTGACTTTATTCAAATTTTGTTCACTAAAAGAACAACGACAAATGCCCGTTTTAACTATTAATTACAAAAGTGTTTGACACGAAACTAAGAGGTTTCGTCATATTCTATATAACATTTAATTAACGAGTGTGTGGTTGTTGATATATATAGATCGTAAGTATTTTTGAATACCGTGTCGTATCAACGACACCAGAGACCCGGCATGATCAGGTGGTTAAGAGTTGTGGGTTCGCATTCCCGTCACATCCAATATGATTTTTGGTAAAAGGGTAGCCCACGAGTTGGCGGTTGATGGTGATAACTAGCTGCCTTCCCTCGAGTCTTACACTGCCAAATTAGAAATGGCTTGCGCAGATAGCTCTCTTGTAACTCTGCGCGAAAAATCAAAACAAAACCATGTAAGAAAAGTGCTAACAAAAGTAACCCGGTCAATTTGGAAGATCCCGACATCTAGAGTTGCAGAGTGAAAATATATTTTAGCTTCTGAACAACGCTCTTCCAATAAAAATTTCATAGGTACGGTCATTTGGTTTTTAACTGATAAACTAAATGAGAAGCACATATTGAATGTTCACGACCTGCACTCGATTAAAATAGTGATTAAGCATAATCCTAGTCCTATATTATAAGTACCAAATATACTATAATTTCTTACAAATTAGAATTTTGTGTAAACAAATTATTTAGGTTTCTAAAAAATATATAATTATTCAAAATGTTAGAAGTGCAAATAAATCATTTTTTGCAGCTACTTTTTTGTTTGTTTTCTAAAATAACAAACTGATTATCACTTTTCTTTTGTTTCTGAAATTTAATTAAAACACACATCAATAATTCACTTTTTTATTTATAACGACAATGGTTTGTAAATTAAACTCTGAAGAAAAATGATTATACTGATTCGTAAGAAAGTGAAAAATGTATATCCAAACTATATAGTAAAGTAATGAGAGAAATAAAATAAAATGTGTATCAACATTTAACCAGATACTCATTTGTCATATGTTTAAAACTAGGGTAAACATACCCACCCACTAACGGTATGTATAAACACAAATGTATATGAAGTAAAGTACGATAAAACAAGCATAATATATATGTATGTGTATATCAGGAGACCCTTTGTAACTTTCAAATTGGTAATTTGGTGTAGACTGTACTACTCATTTTGTGTATGTAAGTATAAAAAATACAATTTTTTAAGTTGTCAAGGGACATTGTTGCAGGTTACAAACGTTAATTTTATTATATATCTGAGAAAAGAACCAATACGAAGTTATGTACTGAAAACTTATAATTTCAAAACAAATAAATCTGACATATTTCAATAATTGTTTATCAATCTGAAAGGAAAATTTTGTACTAACTTTAGACGGCAGGCTCGAATTTCAAAAAGAAGTCAGTGAACGCCTAGAATAGGAATGCTGAAGAGTTCCGTTTTGTGTCCTTTTAACAACAGTAAGCAAGAGGCAATTAGTTTTAGTTGCAATTCTTAATTTTAAATTGAAAAACAAAACAGCAAAAATACTTCATCTAGTGAGCCCCTTCAAACTTTTGAGACTGTGGACAGTTTCCCACCTTTTTCAGTGGGTTTGTTTGACACAATGAAAGATTCTAACATGCATGTAAAATAAAAAAACAAAAACAACAAATACAGGTGTTCTGGGTTACCAATATTACGTACATTAGGGTTGCTATCGAATGGGATTACCCATACTTGTATTCGCATACCTTGGCAAAGAAAATTAAAATATTCGTATTCAATTTCAGTGGCATAGTATTCGTATTTGCTGAATGATTTTGCACGAGTAGTTGTCAACTATTGTACTCAACAGTTTTCTAGACTGACATTATTATATCCGCAGCACGTTAATTTCTCTTCCAGTTCAGCCTTCGAAGTTTATACTTAAAGACAGATTAACACTTTTCTGTATAGAAAACAATGTAATTTTGTTTTGAATTTTGCACAAAGCTACTCAAGGGCTATCTGTGCTAAAGTAAGTTTTGATGTATTGGAATTTAAGTTATCCTACACAAAAAAATAACAAAATATATCATGATAAATAAATATACAAGTTATATAATATAAAAATTAGTTTAGAATAAAAATGTATACAATTTGACTCTCATAAGAAATTTACACCCTTGTGGAAATTAATCGAAACGTGGTCATTTTACAATATTTTCAGTATGGCGGCTGGTGTAGGCTCACACAGAAGGCGTCATTAGCTGTGTTTTGCAGTACAGGTCGATATATTTTTGGAATATATGACGAAGTTTTGAGGAATACTACTTCATTCGAAATTGCATTAGAAGGGCAAGGAGACCAGTCAAAAAAACAATTTCTTACCAACTCAATGAAGAAAAAACGGTATCAATGGGGTCTGAAATACAAGAACTGGACGCAAGAACAGTGGAGGAAGGTGTTATTCAGTGACGAGACTCATTACTTCGTACAGGGTCAAAGAAGTCTGAATGTTCTCAGATCTCCAGGTGAGAAACTTCGAGAATCTTACATCAATCAGTTCGTAAGACATCCCTTGAAGAAGATGTTTGGGGGCTTTTTCAGCTACTATGGCGTCGGAGGCTTACATATCGTAGAAGGTATGATGCGAGGACTACAGTACATTGAAGTTTTGCAGAGAAGAGTCGTTCCAGAATTGAACAAGAGATTACTAGATGGATCTGGCATTTTTAGCGAGAGCTGGTTCCGTGTCACACATCGAAACTTGTGAAGAATTTTATGACTACAACGCAAATAAAGGTGCTGGACTGGCCTGGAAACTCTCCGGACTTAATTTCTATTAAAAATCTTTGGGCAATTTGTAAAGAAAGACTTTGGGCAAAAGACTGTACTACGAAAGATAAGCTAATTGAGGTGTGGTACCGCATTCCAAAAATTAGTAAAGATTGCAGTCAACTCGTAGACTCGATGCCAAAGCAAATTAATGATCTTTTGAAAAATAAAGACGGTCATATCATGTATTAACTTGTAAGTAATTTTGGATTCTCAGAAATAAAACATATTGTACAATTTACAAAGAATATAGTTCATATTAACAAAAATAATAAAAAAGGCTTACTTTCAAATTTGTCAACAGGTCATGAGTATTTTTTTAGTAGAAATAGTCTTCTCTCAGCATTTAGTTTACCTTGATGTGATCACATCCAGCAATAGTGTTTAATAGCTGTCTGAAATTCCCTCAGATGTCTTGACTAGTTTAATGACCATGTAATACAATAAATTTAAAGATCATTATCATCATCTGCCACTCAATTCCTTTAAGGAACATAGGGTCGCAATCACCTTTCGATCAGGATTTGTCAGTAGTTCTTTCTAACGTTCTATACTCTATATCTTATAACTAATAGAAAGCCAAGGTATTCACCCTTTAAACAGACTTCACCCAGAGACAGAACACTGTTACCTCCAGTTAAATAGTGCTATGTGTTCGTATGCTGATGATGACCGAGAACAACAGCATACAGTCCAGTTTCAATATTTTCTTTGCACTAATGAAATCTGTTCGTACCTAATTGATTATGTATGAGCAATGAAATGTTTTCTGGCTTGGCTGTGACATTTGATCCCAGTTTTAAATTTGACAGATGTTTCTCTTAAACTTATGGTCTATAAATCCAATCTAATGCTTCCACAAAAAGGTAAGTTTCCTCACCAAACAATCCCACAATCATGGAAATAAAAGAGCAGTGAAAATCCTCTCCTTGCAAAAGAAGTAAGCTCTTTGTTACTTCCAAGAAACCAGTCACCTCGTTTTTAAGAGGATACAGACATCAACACCCACTTCAATGAAACCACCATCTAAATTATTGGATATACAGGGTGGTCGCTAGAAAAGCGGAAAATTTGAGGGTCAGATGAGATCATGAATAAAATGCGTGCTTACTCATTTCTATTTTGATTCCTTTACATCATGAATAAAATGCTTGATTTTAATATCATAAAATGCATTTTGAGTGTAATATAACATATGCCTTTAAAAAACTTTGTAAAAGTTATTCTTTGTAAATATAAATAGCTGTTTGACAAATTTTCCGCTTTTCTAGAGACCACCCTGTATATGTAAACATTCCTACCCTATCCCTACAAATCAAATTGTACCCAAGTATTCCAGCATCCTCTTTTTTCATTGTACATTTGTTTAGCATCATAGGCAAAACCCTCAAACCTCATCACTACCACAGAACATTTGAGAGACTGATGTTTATAAAAGAAAAAGTTATAATTTCTATTAGTTTTCTTTAAAAATACATTCTTGTTTGAAATCTTTGTTGCATTTTGAAAAATAAAAGTATCGAGATGTTATTTGTTTAAACTCTGTTTAATAAAAGTACTACATCTTATCTTCTGCTGTTTTATAATTATTATATATCACCTGACAAAACATTCATGAATACATTCCTTTTGAATACTTGGCATTTTTTCTGTAATCCATTTTTGTATTACTAAAAATATGAAGTATTCGTATTCAACTACTTATTTCCAGTATTTGTCCCATCCCTAGTTGCTATGTATTGTTTCACAGAATAATAGAAACCATAAAGAATAATGATATAGTTTGCAGCCTCTTATAGATTTCTTTATGTTAAAAGAACAGGTTAACTTTTTAATAAATCACACCTCTATGGAGTAATAAGTGTATATTAGTTATTATATCAATTTGCTTCCCTCACTGGAAATACTTTACTAGAAAGTTGTATAATATTTAAACATTCCTTTTAAGAATTACTGCATAAGAAATAATTTAGATTTTCTTTCATATAAATAGCATTCATAAAATTTTAAAATGGATGTAACCCAATAGGAAATAAACCTAATTATAACTGACCCTAGAAACAGTCTTTGTACTTTTGGCTCCATTAGTTACTCTTAGCTACATATAAAAAGATCCAGTAACTTAAATGAATAATATAGTTGAATGTAAATTTACTACAAGATACAAATTTTAAGTGATACGATAATGGAATTCTTCAAGGAAAATGAATTAACTGTGTAAAAACAAGAATAAAATCTCAAAATGAATTTAAAATTTCAGAGAACCTTTAAGGAACTGTAGATTTTGAAAATTTCTAACAGAAAAAGACAGTTTGTTTATCATTTAAATGTTTCAGTTTTATAACATATAATGTTTTTTCTAATATTTTCTAACTTCACAAGTTAGTGTAGTTTTGTGTAAATGCAAATTCGACTGAAATTTTTAAATTGTTTAGCTTTTCAAAAACATTTTTTGAACTCAAATATTAAAAAAAGTAAAATAATTGGAACTCAGTGCATAGTTAATGAATTTTAGTAGAAGTATATAACATGAAGGTTCCACTCCAGGTTAATTTTCTCCGTCATAATGAAGAGTTTGTTTAGTGATATATAAAATCAAGTGATGTACTTTCACTAGTTAGTCACACATAAGATTTATATCGGTTGGTTTGTTAGATATGAAACGCTTTGAGACTATTTCTAATACATGTAATAAAACTACTGAATGATTTTCTTGCAGGATCAATCTTCTAAATTATGTCAACTTCACACCACCACCACACTTCAGGCTCAACTTAGCTAAACAACTTTTAAAGTTGATTTCTGTAATCATTAAAATTATTTAGAAATGGCACTAGCTCTTAAAACCCATACAAGAAATAAAAAAATATTATTTTAACCATGTTATATCTAATGTATTCAGTGCCAACAAGGCCTTTCACTTAATAACAGGGCTATCAGGCTGGCTGGAGTACAACAGTCTTGTTTATATTATCAGCTCTCACAAACGACCGTTTTGGTTTGAATCAGATTAAGCAATTCATTTACATATAAGATTTATAGGATGCAGATTAATTACACATCATTAATTTTTAACAGTGGTTTATTTTAATTATTATTTGAAGTAATTCTATTATCATTCATTAGCACTGGTAAGTGAAAAAGCAAGTCTTCTCATTCCTGGAGCAATTACAGTACCAACAGAACAAAAATACATTAGTAACTCTTAAGAATCTGTGACTGAAAACAAAGGAAATTTTTGCAAAGTATTAATATTGTTTTTTCCCATCACTGATGATGTAGCTACATCACTATATATCATTTACACCAATTTATTTATCCCATTTGATTTGTCTAACTTTTTGCAATATCAAACATAATGTGCCAGCAGTCATAGGGAATGGTTCATACAAACATTTTTCTTTCCTCCGTGTTTTTTATTTGTTTTTAACACAAACAGTTCTCTGACAAATCTCTAACATTTATTATAATGAAATAATACCTTGTGTACACTGTGCTTTTTTCTTACATAATCAATAAACATCTGTCTAATAATTTATTGTTTAGTTTTATAACTTGGTATAACACTATAAAGTAAAAGAAACTTCTAACCTGTTCTTTTGTTACAATATTTTTGGTGAACTTTCAACAACTTCCCTGAAATCTTAATAAATCAGTCTTGCTTAATATCTCCTTAGGTATACATTTATTGTGATGAAAAGACTGACAAAAATGGAGTCATTAATAGGTTTAGTAAATTACATCCTGAAAACTCCAGTTATTTTAGTACTTTTGAATGAAATCTGATAATGAATGATGGATTGATGAGGTATATTACTGGCTGAAAAAATTTACAATTTATTACTTTTTTATGTCAATATCATTTTGAAAGCCAGACAAATTATAAGAGTTTGTGCCTCCTTTACATAAGTTTGGACAGTGGGTTCAAGAAAAGTATAAGAAACAAATATGATGTATATATCTAGGCTTTAAACATGCTGCACTTAAAATTGAAATCTTTATTCATTGCTAATTACTAAAACCACTATAGTAAGTATTCAATTTTTTTATATTCCTCATCATTTTTTTTCACATAAATTTTATTTCAAAATGTATAGAAACTGTTGTGTAAAAACATACTAGATGTGATTACATATTCTAGAAAATCCATTTCTTTGCATTCTTTACTTAATTTTTTGAAGGGAGAGGGGAGGAATCACTGTTTCTGGCTTACATTTACTATTAACATTTTCTCTTAGAAATCCTAATCTATAACACCATACACAGGCTACTTCTCAGCCATTGTGCTTTATATTTAAAATGTTCATAAGTTTTAGAAATGTGATCTACATGAAACATTAATATAATTGATTAAAATAATGAGCAGCATCTACTTGGAATAATAACTGCTTTTTATCACACATTTATGGAACATTATTTACAGTAGTCAAATGTCATATCAACAATTATATATACAGAAAATATTGAACACACACACATGCATATAAAAATAACAAATCGTTTAGTGTTAACATTTGATACATTTTTTGAAATTCTTTGGATTTGTTAATGATATAAATTTTGTTCTCTCAAGTTTTTTATGGAGGAAGAATGCAAGTAAATTCTATTAAGTTTCTTTTTATAAATAATATGATATAAAACTAGAAATTAGAAACATTTCTCATATTAAATAATTCATTTTTGCAAATCTTCAAGTTATTTTGCTGGAGTCTTCATCGGACCAAATGTGACTGTTACAATCAAAGACTACTTTAAACCAGAACCCTAGTAACAGAACAAACATAATCCATCCTAAAAAAAGTACACTGTTTGTTCCATTGCTAAGTTTTGTTTTAAAATCATTTCCTGTTTGTCAATTATAACAATAAACCATGGCCCAATGATTATCTCAAAAAACTTCAATAAAGCAGTCAAAAACTCTCCCAAAATAAGTACTTTAATATAAAATAGCCAAAAGTTTTATTTTTATTAATGGAATTCGCTCTTATTAAGATCCAAATGTTCATGCACTCATACATTGCTGAGTAAAATAAAATTTAAGCTAATGCCCATATACACATTTTGCTGTACTTTTGAATTAACTGACTGACACTAAATATTGCTGCTGTACAAGTAAGAGAGATTTAAGAATGAAAGGCAAACAATAAGTTTAACCACACAACACTTTTTATACACATTGGTGTTACATGGAAATAAAGTTACATTCCTTTTAGACACTGATGGTTCGAAAAATATTAAAACCCGATAAAGCTGTACTAATTATAACTCCAGGCATCTGAGGGTGCCAATGTAACTCTTTGATTTCAGTTTGTCCCTGATGAATGAACAAGAGCTGAGGTGGAAGGTTTGCTAATTCTGCCTCTTCCTGAGTTGTTGTATCAGTTTCAGCATCTCTTTCAACAGCCAGATCCCACAGGGAGATTTGGTCATCAGAACCAGAGGCAGCATAAACAGTGCTGTCAGTTGGATGCCATTCTACTGAAGTAATGGGTGCTGTGTGATGCTTAAACATTGCTATGGCACTTTCTTTCTAAAAGTCAAAGATTACTATTAGAAAATGAAATGCTATAACAGTCCATATAACGTACAGTATATACCACAATTTAAGTTCCACAACTGTTACTGTCTTTAACACATTTTTATGAAACAAAGATCATAATTTTTTGAAAGAATAATTTAGTTAACGTATGTTAAGAATAATAGGATAACAACTCATCAGCTGCCATTACCTCTGGTCATTGGTGCGCTGGGCTGAAGAATGATATAGCTTAAAACTACAGTTCCAACCTGAACAAGCCATGAATTTTGTTATCTAAGAAATGGATCCACTTCCTTTATTACCATGAACAATGATTTACAAAAATAATTTAAGGTACCATAGACACTGCGATTAATTAACATTAAAGATATTCTGACACACAAGTCTGAATAATGGCAAAAACAAGATTTTAACTTTAATATTCAGTAAACTGGGAATAACCTGTAAAGAGACAATTATTAAAACTGTATATGTTTTTATGATGAATTGTTATATAGTGAAAAATACAAATTAACTAAAATAGTTGACAGACTTATTGTTAACTAATGTACAATTATACAGCAATTGAAACATTGAATAAACAAATTTCAAAATATTTTAGATACTTTTAAATTTACTTTATTATTTTAGAAGGATGGAGCTTTTGAAAGTTTGACTGACAAACATGATTGCAAAGAAACTACTTTATAGTTTTGGAATTTCTTTATATTGTACGTAAAGGTCAAAATCTTAAATAGTCTTAGGTTTTCCACACTTAGGCTATGAATGTTTATTAGTATTCTACTCTATACAGTTTTGTGTTTGTTATGAAAGCAGTATTCATCATCATCCCAGCAAATGGTGCATATCTTTTATCTGTTACCAATTTTCATCAAAATTTTCACATAAAAATTTACAAATTAAAAGTGAAAACATGCACTTTTATAGATTTGGTTAGTAATTTGTAAAATAACAGTCAGTATTTAGAACTGTTTTCACTTTAATAGACTAATGTTTTTGTAATAAAATTTCCAATGATATTCCTTTTTATATATAATATGCATTCATATTAGTTTTAAGGCATAAAAATAATCTGTTAATGCTCCACTTACTTTAAATTGTCGAAGATCCCAGATCTTAATGATCCCATCATCACCACCAGACAATATAAAAGGCTCCTTGTGGTTCCAACTGATGACATTGATATCCGATTCATGAGCATCTTCAGTGGTTATCATGCAAGCCCTCTGAGGAGCAGCTCTCATATCCCACACACGAATAGATTTATCTACTGAACAAGAGGCTAAGACCTGTAATGCCACAAAATACAGTCCTTCTTAATACCATTTTAGGCAGACAGAAAATGTTTTAATCAGTGTTTTGGATAAATTCAGAAATAAGATTTCATTAAAACTTAAATGACTTCTGTAAAATGGGAAAAAAAAAAGAACTGATAAAAATACCAAAACATTCTTTCATCAAACAACACTGTTCATTCTAAAATTTTACATCAAATACATTTATACATTTTCTATTCCTACAAATTGAGCAACTTAGATGCACCTGTAACTATTTTTTTCTAACTATATTGCAGAGTTAATTCCATACAAATAACTTAAACTGCTAACATTGTTTCACTCTATATATTAGTATTAGAATAAAAGGTATTAAAATGTTATCAGTTTCACATTTTACTATGTAAAATAAGAGACACTAAATACTGCTGAAAATAAACTGAAGAGCATTTGTTTAAACAATAAGTAAATGTAGATTTAAAAATGCAAGAGACTAAAAGTATGTTTCTTTAAAAGTCAAAATAAATCAAAATTACTGGAAAGGCATTTAAGATTCTTTCAAATTCTGTAATATTTGTCAGAGCATTTTCCACTGGGGGCATCAATTTCTTTTTGAATTACTTTTACATTATCTGGAGTTTTTAATTAACTTTAATTAGTAATGATAACTTGTCCATTTTCACCATTATAAACTATCTTTGAGTATCTGTAGCTGAATTAATCAGCCAGGAGAGCCTACATTCACAGATTATTGATGCATGACAACATAAAAAATGGAGAGAAGTACTAAAAACTATTTCTTAAAGAAAACACCACCACCTAAGTCTTAAACATTCAAATACTGGTGCTGTGATGAATATTAATAAGGTAAATGTGAAATTGTTGGTTGGTTCATACATTAAAACAATTTTATAGGGCTGTAACAATACACTTACCTCATGATTTGATATGAATCATGAATCTTTTACTGCAATTCATATAACTATATTATCTGCTAGCACAGCAAACATAAAATGATCAATACTGCACTTCTAAAATATGAAGTTTTTTTCTTAAAATTTAATTGTTGATCATCTGAAAATATCAAATTTAAAGAAAAATATATCAAAGCAATTGTTTTATATAATTATTCATATGTACTTCTTTATCCATAAATGCTGCCAAAATCATGAGCCGTTAATCCAAGTAATAACACAGCATGTCAAATTTGGAATTTCACCTGGTTGGAACATCCTCAATCAGTTTGTGTTGAGGAAGTTTAAGCACAAGATGATTTGTTTTCAATTTAGCATTTGTTGTTGATCTCACATGAAAAAAAACACCTTCTTTTTATCCATTTTAACAATTTATCCACTTGCATTGCATGAACAGTCTATAAAGCATATCCACAAAGTGTTCAGCAATACACAGCTCATTTAATGGTCTCTCTCTCTCTTTTTTTTAAGAATACAGTTTCTCATTTTCCAATTGTCATTTATAAAAATACCTAGTAACATTGAAGTAACTTTCAGCAAATCTTAAACATCATCAATCATTGGTGAGAGAAATAGAAGCACTCTTCAGTTAATTGTCACACTTATCCTTTTCTTGTCTTTTGAGATTTGAAATTACTAGAGTTGAAAAGAAAGTCTAAGAAGGAATCTCAAATTTTGACCCCAAAACCTGCATTATCCACCACTGAAAATATCTCATATGTATAGACTTAAAGATCCTAACAGATCTCATCTCTTTTGCCCTTGGACAGTTCATATTTAGTTTCATGTTAAAAACTTTCTGAAGTTTCAGCTGAGTAGCACTATCTTTACTATTTACTCTCACAGTGAAACCTGTGAGAGTTTACTTTAAACTTCCTTTGCTTCTTGTAACGTAAAGTTTTTCTTTCTAAATGTGTGGCCATGTTTGACATTGTTCCCATCAAACAAATTTGGCACATTGTTCTTCAATGATCAGTTTTTCTTACCCAAACTTCAAACCTCAAACATTTTAAAATCACTCACTAGTAGAATGAAAGTACATTCTTCTATTTTACACTTTGATGGTAAGCTATTGTTAAAAAAGTTCTATTCATTTTGGTTTACCATTTATTAAATAATTTGATTCTTTGTATTCAAGAAAAATTAAAAACTCGAATATAATTTCAAAGCCACATTACTAAAGAGAGAGAAATCTAAATTGAGAAAGGTTATACAGACTGATCACGCACTTGCAAGGAAATGTAAGTTTGTAATTATAATTCTTAAAACACTTGTTTTTATAACATAAAAGGACACCAAGAAAAAATGAATGAACCAATCTGCAGTGCAAATGAGCCCATGTACATAATTGTGGTCAATGAGCCACAATGAATCATACTTCTGGTAAACTGTTACAACCCTACAATTTTACTTGTACATTTACTCACATATGGCTCATTTGGAGACCACTGGATATCCTCTACAGATGCTGTGTGTCCAGTGTAAGCTCGCTGGTCAACATGCCATGTCCCTCCTTCAAGAGGCTTCCACAAATGGATGTTTTTCTTACAATCACCTGTGGCTAGAACACCTATATAAAATATTTGAAAATACAGCAAAATTTTAATATAACAGCAACAAGTGTGTAAATATACACATTCAGATTCAATGAAATGTATTAAACTAATATATTTAAATATAGTTTTTTTATTATACAAGGTAAATTTGTAACAATGATGGTTCTTCATTTTAATCTTTTAAACTAAGGAATATTGATATAGCTCTACTATCTTCGAGATGTGGTTTGTCAACATTCTACATTTCTATAAAAATTATTGTGGCATAACTGCAATGTCAATAGAAGGAAGGTTATGTATTTACCTGGTGTATTTCATACTGAAATATTCTGTATCAGAAGTTCACCACATCACACATGACTAACAACTGACAGATGTTTTATTCACATTGTTAGTAGCCTATATCTGACTACTACAGCCATGCTACAAGTACTCAATACATTTTTACTTTAACTTTCAAATAATTACACCATACACATATTAGATGAGCTTGGTAACAGTAAATAACACTGTATTTGTAAAACTAAATTATGAAATCCCAATTAACAAAACAATATATTATGATGTACATGTGATGACAATGGGTCCAAAATATGGAAACTGATACCATGACCCTGACCAAACAATGTATGACAACTGTAGAGCTGTTAGAATGGACTCTGACTGACTGGTTTTAGAGAGACAGAATGAAATGAATCAAAGCTCAAAAACACAGTGAGCTGCTCTAAGAGACATTCAAAGATGGCTCTACTACAGACCAAAGGCTTGAAATATCCTCTCAAGATATGCATCCAATCCAAAAGAGAACCATTCATAAAGAGATGTACCTTCTAAATGAGTAGAAGGAACACCCATTAAAGTGTTGTTTTGGTTTAACCAGATAGATAAGGGTGTCCAAGGAATACCAAACAAAGTTCCAGAGAGCTTGTAAAGCCCACTGGTGATATCTCATGTAGGTTTGACCAAAGTGAATGAGGGCATTCAAAGCTTACATCCCCCAAATACAAGAGCCCATTGCACTGTTTGAGAAAGAGAGGAGAAAACAGACCAAACTAGAAGATTTATAGATTGCAGGTGACAGGGAGAAGATGGGGCCCAGCTGATATAGGATCTGAAAAATACCCTGAGATGAACAAGTTCTTAAATGAGGGAGAGAAAGGATTTCTTCATCTTGACCAGCCAATCTACCTATGAATTTCTCAAAGAAAAAATTGAGTGTGAAGGGAAAAGATGGCATGCAAAAGAGCTAGAAGCAGCCAATTGTCTATGTAATGATGGAAATGAAGACTTCAGGAATGGAGAAGAATGCAAAGATTGTGATTTCCCAAAAAGAAATGTAATGAGCCAATACCAGCCTGATCAGAAGAGTAAACACAACCCCGATATATAAAATGAAGAAAATGCCAGGATGATGGAGAGATGGAAATATGAAGACACCTACCTTTATGATCCAAAGACCAGAAGTAAAAACCAATCAAAGAGATAGGTACGACTCCATTGTGAATCAAGGAAAAAGTTCAAGGAATAAAGATCAATAATAGAGTGCCACACTCTGGTCTTCTTCGAGACAACAAATGTACAAGAATAGAAAACTGACTGAGAAAAATCCATTGATTCCACAGTGCCCTCGTTGGGAACTGCATTAAACAAATGCTGGCTGGAACTGGGATCCTAAGGAGGTAGGGAGAAAAAAGGGTGAGGATACAGGGGAAGAAAAGCAAAGAAAGAGCTTTGGGAGAGAACCTGCAGAACCTGACAACATGGTGTCAAAAAGGCAAAATCCTATCCCCCATCAGACCTGTACCGAGCATACAGTAACCAACAGTGCTGAAGCTGTCAAGTAAAAAACAACAGTTGACTCAAACATGTGAAGCAGAAACTGATAAAGAAGAGGAAGAAGGGGAACAAAACACAGAAACAAACTCAGAAGGAGGTCGAGACAAATGGGAAACCAATGAGAAAAGGAAGGAGGTGCAAACAGCCAAACTAAACTTTAAATTCCAATCTAGGTTCTCCAAAAAAGAAGTAAACTGAAATTCCATGAGTAGAGTTTAAGGAAAGAACATGTCTAAACACTATGAATGCCAAACAGAAAGTGAATTTGAGCTAATCCGCACACAAATAGTCAACTGTACCAGGCATTGTGACATACACCGAGAGATTCTGCATGCTCATTTGCCTGCTACCACACAGCTGCCTTACATGAAAACATGAAGGAAGGATAGAATATCAAGGCTAGTAGAGAAAAAAATCTATGCATATAGAGTATAGTACAAGCAAAAAAAAGGTGTTACTTAAGAGAAGATGTCAGATTATGTGTATACATCTACAGGCAACTTCCACTTAAGTTTAATGTATATTTATGAATTGATAAGAATACAGTTTCTAATCTATAAACTGGCAAGTGGATTTAGCAATTATCTCTAAAACTCAGTATTTCAAACACAAATTAATTAACTGAAATGTTAATGTATTGTACAGATATGTAATTATCATACTGGATTTAAAGTATATATATTCTTAAATTACTAAATAACATGAAAAGTTAGTAAGCAGGTATATACATTGTAGAACTTAATACAACATTGGAATATGTGCTAGAAACGCTAAAGATTAAAGAGAATGAACAAAAACTAGGTTACAAAAGACAATATAACTGTTTCAAAAAAACCTTTACATCATAAAAAAATACCAACTTTTATATCATCAAGAATTCCATGCCAGAAAGCTTCTCGGTAATTTGGACAAAATGTTGTTTTCTAGTAATTTCTATGACTAGAGAAATTGTTTCTTATAACATCTAAATATGTATTAACAAAGCAAAAGCTGATGTTATAAATATTTAGATTTTACAACAAAAGAAGGTTTTATAATATACTTTTCTATCAATCTGTTAACATCTCAGTACCAGATGACACTTCATTCAGCTTAGTATGCCTTTTAAACATAAGTTATCACACCAATACTGACAATTCTCTTTACTGCTATGATCAAACTAACATTTTATGGTTTGTGCCAAGAAACAGTCTCCTAAAGACTAAGGCATGTGTAAAAGTATAATATTCATAAAAAGATTTTTTTTTTATTGATCAAACTCCATACGAGTTTTCTGTGTTTTGCACGAAGCTGCATGATGGCCATTTGCACTAGCATCCCTAGCAATGTGAGACTAGAGGGAAGGCAGCTAGTCTTCACAAACCACCACCATCTCTTGGGCTACTCTTTTACCAAGAAATGGTTAGACTTATCATCACATAGTGCCTTCATAACTGAAAGAGTGTGCATGTTTGGAGTGATCTAAGACCCTCAGCTTACAAGTTGAGCTTCCTAACCACCTGGCCACACCAAACCATTACATAATAAAGCAGAAATGTGTGTTTATATAAATTATAAATATTATTACAAATTTTAAAATTAGTAGCAGAATTCTGTTAAACATTCAAGAACTATTATATTATATACAACTGTACATTTTTTCTACTTTAAATTAATATGTTATTAGTAAAATATAATTCAAAGAGATACATCTATTCCTTATTCTACATGTTCAAACTCTCTCTCTTGCTTGTGCCATAAATCAACATCATTTATTTATCTACATGCATCTCCTCTCTCAGTTACAATCTCCCATTTGCATTCTGTAATTTTGTATAAATTTATGTTGCATTAGACTTTTACGCTAGTAAGCAGATGTTTTGTGCTATCTGTTGAGAGAACTGTTCAGCCAAACATCTGCTTTAGACTTAGTAACCTTATGGTGATCAAATTTTCTTCCAAATTCTACAGGTCAGGGAGAATAATTGGAATAGAAGATAAAATTTTGAATTATATTTTATTCATAAAATGTTACTTTTAAACACAATTATGAAACTTTACCATCACAAGAAATCACAATGAACATACAGTAAAGAACAGAGAGCAAAAGAAGCAGAGTGGTGCTTCTACTTCTGAAGAAGCATTATTTCTGTGAACAGATAAAGAAAACCAATGCTTATGTGGAACCTAAAATACAGTGGAAAATTATAATCTTTTGAGCTCCAAAACATGCAAAGGATAAAATAAAAATTAGAAGTGAGAGATCCAAAATCTATTACCAATTCCAAAATAAAACCCCATATTGGAGTTTACCACCTCCACAAAAGACATAACTCAAGGTTAAAGTAGGGTATCTTGTTTGAAGTGCTATATTTAAATGCTTTCATAATAAATTATACTATTAATGAACTAAAAAAAGTTTTTCTCTTAAGATAGATTTTATCATTAAAATGAACTGCACATTCTTGATAACAATGAATTTTATAGTGAGACCACAAAACATCTATTTTTTCTCTCTCTTATTTCTTTATAGTATTATTTTAATATTGGAAATCTTCCAATATATATTTTCATAAATGAAACATAATGAAGAATTACTTTGACACCTCAATTGTTTGAAATATGGTAGCATCAGATAATAATGTATAAAATTAAAACCTGGTTTAGTTGGGGACCAATCAACAGCAAATCCTTCACACTGATGACCAGTAAATGTGAAGACTGGTTTGGGAGCTTCATTATTCCGAACATATGAAGCCATTACATGTGGAACGTTTACAGCTTGAAGAGGATGTGATAAATCCCAAATGTAGACTTTTCCCATTTCTGACCAACTTGCAGCAAATTGATGATTATTAATAGCAGTCACCTTCAAAAGGAAAATAAAATTGTCTCACGATGACTTATTTTTACAGAAAGAATTTGCAGACAATATATAAACTCTTTCTGACACAAGACCTAATACAATCCCTAAAATAAATTTAACAACCATTCATCATCTTACTGTGGAAGTCAAACCAATTATAAAATCATCAATCTGAAATTAAGAATACAATTTTAACTGTTAACATGAAGAAATAAGGGAATGAAACAATCTTCAAATTTAAAGATTGAAAATATCTATGGTCTGTCAAAGATAGTGTTAACAATTTAGTTTCTTTGAGAATAAAATATAATTACAAGAATTGCTAAATCTATCAAGATTTGCATTATCCAAAATAAAAACAACTGAATAATGAAACATTTATTTTGAAACAATATTAGAGTTACATTGCTTCAGACACTGAGTTACAAATCTAAGTCCTTAGCTTTAGTAAGCATTAAGTGTTTTTTATTATACTTAAGAGATGTGCTACACTTTAATTATCACATTTCATTATGTTTTGTGAGGAAATACAAAAGCAGTTAAATATGAAATAGCTTGATTATATCCAATATATCCTTTGCCAATAAAAATTATTTCAATTTGTACATTCATCACTTGGACGGCCTGTAGTTCCCAAGGCAACAGATTCTTATTCCTTTCATTGTTGCAAAATAATATGTTTCCATATTTTTTATTGTGTGCCTAAAGTAACAAGATTGGTATAGTTTCCTTGATAATATAAAATTAATCAAGAGTTTCATGAAAAAGGCAAGCTATTAAATTGAAACTATCTTCTTAGGTCTAATTTCACCATGCTAACTACATTTCGTAGCAACTAATGAGAAGTATGAGGAAACAAAAGCTCATTTTTTATGAAATAAGTATATCAAAAATACTGCTAGTGTGCCATAATTTTGTCCCTCAAAACTAAAACCACTTAATAAAAATAAAACATCTCAAAGCTAATCCTTGACAGTGATATATATTTATAAGGCTTAGATTTACTGCTTCCATAATATTCAAAGGCCTGGTACAAAAATAAAAATTGTCTTGACAAAAAATGACTCCTACCTTCCAAAGATTTATGCTTACATTCTCTATTCCTATCATTTTCACTATCAGGCACAAAAAAGAAGGTGCATCAAGATTATCAATTCCATTAGCAATCTTAAACATATCAATCAGACTCCCTTCTACTTCTTCAGAGACCTAAACCTCTCCTTGTACAGCAGCCCCTCCATCCCAGACACTATTCTAGTAGCCCTCCAACAAACCTTTTTCAACTATTCAATATCCTTAATAAGAGTCCAAAACTGAATGCAGTACTCCAAAAGTGACCTAACCACTGACTTATACAAAAATAATTATAGCCTATTTAAACTTGTATTCAATATTTCTGTAAATACAACCTAAAATCCATACCACTAGCAACAGCATAATGCTTGAATGGCTTAAAAGACTTTTCTCTCATGACACTGTTAAGGTTATTCCTATCTACATTATACTTATAATCCAAATTATGATAATTCAAATTTATTTATTATAATTACTGTAAAACCCATCTGCCATGTATTTGTCTAACTCACTAACTTATCTAAATCCTTTGGTAAAGTAGCAGTACCCTTATGACAGCTAGCAACATCCAAGACATTATTATTATTAGCAAATTCAAGTAACTCACTGACCATTATTTCATCTATGTCACTGATGTGAGTCAAAAAGAGCAAACATCCAAAAATTGAGCCCTGAAGTACACCCTCCCCCTTGTGGAATTAATCCAGTTTGACTGAACTCCATTTATAAAAACCCTCTGCTTAATTCCTTCAAACCACTCTTCTACCCAATTAGCTAACTTATCCTCCACACCTAAAGAGAGAATTTCTTTACAAGCCTTTTAATATGGCACCTTGTCAAAGGTTTACTAAAAATCCAGATACGTCAAATTCACAACCTCGTAAGCAGTAACCTTTTTAAAGAAAGTCAAAATATTTGTAAGACAAGATTTTCCTTTAGTGAACCATGTCGACTATTCAATAAAATCCTGAGCTTAGTTAAATGACATTGAAAAGCATTTTTATCAGACTTTCCAAAGCTTTTCCCACAACTGATGTACAATTAATAGGCCTGTAATTACTGGTACAATTTTGATCACCTATTGGAAAACACAAGTAACACTAGCCAACTCATGGTTCATACTAATTACTCAGATCAAATTCAAGCACTTTTTACACACTCAGAATTTTTCAAGCACTTTTTGGTAGCTAAAAATCTATATCAAAATCCATCATACTCCATTAAAAATTTATAAAATTCCCATTTAATTATTCAACACATGAATTTGGATAAAAAGAAAGACTATTTATTCCACTAAAATGTGGAACATGCATTTAACTTAAATATACTAATATATTCTACTATTACAACATTTCAGTACTTTTGGAAAGAAAACAAGATCTGTTATTAAGCACTTTAAAGCCCTTGAAATTCCTTCCAAAATTTCAAGGATGTGTACGCACCCAATTTCCAATCCTCTGGCACCTGCCTGCTATTAAATTTTTTACTTTTTTCAATACTCTTAAGCAGTGGTTCCAAACCAGAGGTGCAATATAACATTTCAGTTTTATTTTGTTTATCTCAAGGGTACTGTCCTATATATTTAAAAATCACATTTTATTTTTATTTCTTATTTTTCTTGTTACAGATGTAGCTTTTTACCTCATTAGGATAAACTATCATTACTACTGTCACCAGCACAGACCAAAATCTTAATGTACAACTGTAAACAAATAACACACGAAACATAAACACTTGGGTACTCAGGCAGACTTTCAGATTGCTATCAGCAACAAAGTGCCATGCTTTGAAAAACTCATAAGAAATAAACAGGAACAAAAGAGTCATTAAATTTAAATTGGGTTATGAATATCTAAAAATTCAAATTCAAAGAAATTTCATTTCATATATGGATGAAAATTTATTTTTTGTAGGCCATGTTGGGTTCATGCAACTTCTAGTTTGTCGTAATATTTTTTTCTTTTCCAGATGTTTTGTTTTTGTTTATATATCAAAAAAACTAATTATAAAAATTTGTTTTGAACACCTTCACCTTTATTCTTAAACAAATAATTACTGTGAGGAGTGCGAGAACATATTAAAATTTTTCGGGGGTGTGGAGCATAAAAAAGGTTAAAAACCACAGCTCTTAAGGAAATATAATTTACCATAGAAGCTTTATCCTTTAAACCTCCCAATTTTTTTCCTAATTTCAAAATGAATGTGATCACCTTATTAAATCTTGTATCCATCAATTGTTCAAGATGAAAAATATTGCTTAAATCTTCATTAGTAAAAACTGAAGTAGAATTTAATAACCCAGCCATCTCATACTAATCAGATACAAGCCTTACTTTATCATCCCTCAAAGGTCCTATCCTGATCCTAACATTTTGTTTACTCTTTAATATATTTAAAGAAATTGTTACTATTAATTTTTACATTTTCAGCCAACTTTTCTCACACATTCTTATTTTATAAACTTTCTTAATCTTCTAAATCTCCTGTCACACCAGTCAATGTAAATTGGTTACATTTGTGATGCTTTTCTTTAATTTTATCCTCTACACATCTCTGTGAGCCAGCCTGGTTTTTTACTTGCAGCTACACTTTTATTTCTATAAAACATGTGTTTACTTTGAATATTTAAAAACATTAAACACTTTCTACATCTGATCAGTGTCTCCAAATAACTCAGCTGTCCAACTCATAACAGATAATTCTTGTTACATCCCTTCAAAATTTGTTTTTTTATATTTCTAATCAAAATACATTCCTAAACTCCCTATCTAGCAAAACATTGCACCTCCTAATGGAGCAATGAGCCTTTTACCCAGATGTTTTTCAGTTTCTTCTCTCTTAATTTCTATATTAGAAGTTAATAATAAATCTAAAATAGCATTTTTTCCAGTATGTTTTCTTTACCAATTGGTAAAGAAAACAATCTTGAACAGTTTCCAAGAAACTTTCTACCTCATGGTATAACATTTCTCAATCTATATGCCTGTAATTAAAATCATTTAAAATTATTAGTTCATTAACAACTTAAATATTAATCTTGCTGTGAGGTTTTGCAATAATTTCATTAGTATCATTGTCAGGAATTTGTATAGGACCAGATTCTTTACTGAAGCCATCTGTGACATTTGGTAATAAATTTCAACAATAAATAGCATAATTCACCTGTTTCAAAATACTACATTCGACACAAGTCAAATGTACATACAAAATAATTCTTTACAATATAGGTTATCACAGTTGAAGCAGTATACAATTTTTTTTATCTCAAAAATCCACATAGATTGGTTCAGGTACTTTAGAGTCTAATTGACAAGACAAATTATTTCTTCTCTCCTCTGTTACCACATCACAATCAGTGATAAATTCACTTAGATTACTTACCCTTAGTTGTTTCCAGAGCTTTAAATAATTTTTTATGTGAAAAGTTCACTCAAACTAGTGCAATTACTTTAGAACCTAACTGAAAAAATGAAATATTCTTCTTTATATCTGTTATTACAACACAACTGTGGAATTTTTACTTTAGAAATCATCTGTTGTGGTTAATTCACACATAGTCTAACTTCAATTTTACTCTCATTTTAACTTTATTTCTTCTCTGCACCAGCACATATTTATAATATACAATAGAAGAATCTAGAAATGTCCACACCTGTAGTAACTACAATATTTAAGACAAGAAGCTTCATATAAGATGACAACAACAATATTAAAAAAGCCTAGTAAAGCAATTAAACTACACACAAAACATGTAACTCAAACAGTTATAAAGCAAAACTTGTCATAACTATTCCTTTCAATATAAATAAATTTTAACACTCTTGTTATGAAAACTAAACCCTTAAATCACCAAGTAAATTAAATAATATACTCTTAAACAAAACAGTCTTGTATGTCCAACAGTCATCTGTGATCTATATCACTTTCCCACTAAAAGCCTTTTCAATTTATATCCAGTAATAGAAACCTAAATGTATTCAATAACTATTCCTCAACTTCAACAGGATGTAATTCTCAATCTACATATGAAGCCACTTTTCTCTCTCTCTCTTTAGTATTCTATCCCTATTACATACCACACAACCTTGTACTTCAAAAAAGTTTAGTCATCAAAATCATTATTTTTAACCATCACCAAGCTCTATATGTTGTGACCATCAGACATTGTAAAAGCAACCATACTAGTTCTTTTGTCTGTGATGCTGTTAAAACTACATATCTTTAGTATCCAGGTTATCATGTACTTAAACCTGTTAACAGAATAACTAACTACTGCTTAATGCATGCAAAAACCTCAAGTTTTAAATAATAAAAATCAACATACTTTAAGAGATTTAATTGGTTCACATTCACTTGCCTGATACTTGGCCCACATGCTAGTAAATATTCTGATACATCCTTTCCAGATAAAGTAAAAATCCTAATCATTATAAGTAAAGATGTAATCATTATGTCACTGAAGATAATATCATGAGGTTTATACCCTACCTTCTTGTGCTTGGAATTTTACCTTCAAGAAACAAATAATACCATGTTTGTTTGTTTTTACATGTAAAGTTTGAATGCACCAGGATGTTAGTTATAAAATACAACAAAACTTTGAGTATAATAAAAGGGTTTCATATGGTAACAAATTTTTAAAAATCAAACAAAATTAAATTTCGTACTCTAACTCTGTTCACACAGCCATGATGATGAATTAAAGCACATTCAAGTTCCGGATTTTCATCCTCATCATCAGTATCACTGTCACTTTCATCTTCCTCAGTAGCTTTCACTTTGTTCATGTTAGACAGCTTCATGACAATCAAGTTGTTGACATGAGATCTTTCTGCCTGTGATCCTGCTACAATGTAGGCTGTAAGAGGAAACTTTTCTGCTCTGTTCTCACCAAGATCATCCTGAATTACATCA
Source organism: Carcinoscorpius rotundicauda (assembly GCA_011833715.1). Lineage (NCBI taxonomy): Eukaryota > Metazoa > Arthropoda > Merostomata > Xiphosura > Limulidae > Carcinoscorpius > Carcinoscorpius rotundicauda. The sequence goes on from CM022396.1 coordinate 29,824,805, forward strand.
AAGCTAAGGCAAGGTGCACCTAATGTCATGAAAAAATATTAAATTTTATGTGTAGATCATTTGATATTCTTACAAACATCTTATTTATTGCAGTTAAAACTATGGACACATTTGCAATTGTCAAGAAAGATGATTGTCTATTTGACTTGAGGTCTAGTAACTCAGTACAGACATTGATTTCAGAATGTTAGTAAAAGGCTCCTCATATAATTCACCTATTAAATGGTCATTTCATTCATGAGGGTCACCGTAAAGGAACAGATGATAAATCGAACTATTACCATATGGAGTTAGCTCAACAATTTGCCTCGTATGTTGCTTGAATGTGTAATAGTCTGTGGTTTGAGATGCCGAGTTGTATTGTGTCGAGTTTTATATTCCAAGTTGTGTTGTGTTGGCTTGAAGACTAATCTTGATCAACTTTTGGAGCAAATTATATAACAGTCATTTTCCAACTTCAGCTCTTAAACAGAAAGAAAGAACAAAATATGAGATGTATTCAAATTTTAAAAAAATATCAAACTTCAAGTACACTAAAGATGCAACATACCTCCTTGAAAACTTAAATTGAAAAAATGTGGAAGCCTTTTCACAGATTAAAATAGCTAAGAAAAGCACTCTGGGGGCTAAGCTGTCAGTTGATTATTCACTGTCATCTATTGAAGTAAAAGTATACAATGGATTGTTTAAAAAAACAGAAAGAGTTGAAAGTGACCACCATGTTTCATTCAGTACATAAGCCATATTTCAGCAAAATATTAAGATATGAGGTTTTTATTTTATATTCCAAATTGTTAATAGAAATAATTTGAGTTCCTAATTTCTATAAAACAATAGTTTCAGTATTTTGACATCACAAACATCAAAATTTAAAAAAATGCTAAATTCAACATACCATGTGACTCAATAAAATCTATATTTAGGTATGTTATTTTAATTTTTACTTTTAAATTAAAACTTAATTCATGTATAATATTAGACATTGAATGGCCTTTGACCCGTGACCAATCATGAAAGGGTTAATTTAAGTTTATTTGGCTTCAGAATAGTATGAAATAGTGACTGAGGGGTCACTTTGTGGTCCAAATCTCAGGATTCAAACCTTTTAAACACCAAACGTACTGGCTCTTTAAATGCTGCTACATTATGCAAATATGTACATACATTTTAGTTAGTTCTTGTAAAATTATTTGCACTTATCTGCCAAAGCCCCTAATTTTGAGTTGTGAACTACAAGAAAGGTAACCAGCTGGTCGCCTCTAATGCCAACACTCGAACTAATATTTTCTCATTGAACTGTGGGATTAGAATGTTCTTACAACTGAAACAGCTAACACATTTGGTGGTAACAGATATTAATTCCACAATCCTTACTTCACAAGTCAACAATCAGGCTATGTTGACCTGAATGCAAATCATGCTTTCTTATTAACTACAGATGTAACAAGTTACAAGGAATGCTTGCAACAAAGGTGAGGGCTTAGTGGGTATGAGTCCTTCCCTCAGACAAAGTATGTGCCAAAAATATATATGTTAGAAAAATTCATATTCAGATAGTTGAATACCAATCTCTAATCTCAACTACTTTAGAACACTGAGAAACAACTATTATAAATTATACAGAAGACAAAGTTTCATTTCAATATCTTTTTTCAACTATGCACATAAGAAAGAATATTGACAATAGTAATAACTTCTTGTTTTGCATATTGCTATAGCCATATGTAACACTCAATTACTTTTGATTTACTTTCAGTAAACTATTTTTTATGCTTTGTTTTTAATAACTTATTAAAAACATATTTGGTGGAACTCCAGCAATTTTACACCAAAACTGTAAAACATATTCTTACAATTTTTCTGATTAGAGCTTTAAAAACCTACATATTTAGTACATTTGAACATGCATAGCAAGATAGTTTTTGTAACAATAACAGTGAGTACCATTACAATCTAGGAATTTAATGATATATCAAAATGTATTGAGATATAAAATATGAAACATTATACATAGCTTATGCAAAAGTACATTTTGATTTTGATTTCCTTTACTTATTAATCTGATAAAAAAAAATGGTTTGTTACCACAATCCTATGCTGTACACAAATTGTACATAATACATCTCAGTATGTAATGTAAACCATTATTACACACTGGTTAATTACAGTGAAACTCAAGAACCTGAAATTTCTAATTCTTTGACATTTTACATATCAGTAATGTCAACACATTTTATGTTTTCTATCTGTAGGGAAAATAGATTAACCAAATTTGACAAAAATATAGAAGGGAACATAGTAGAGTGCATTCCTATACAATGCAGAGTTTATCATATCTGAATCTCAAAGCATATGAAAACATGTTCTTATGTCTATGATTACTATCAGACAGTCCATTTCTGGTAGAATAATAATGAACAATATTATTCATATGTCCACAAAAATGTTCATCAAAATCTGATCATTTCTGACTGAGTTACAGAGCAAAAAGTATGATAAATTGGATCCCATGTTTACAGACAAATATTTTTTATTATTACTTTGATAAGGTCTCAACCCCCAAAACCTAACCACTTCTAAGTTGGGTCACAGTCCAAATGTATATATCACTTTTCATCCAAATCCATTCACCTGTTTCTTAAAAAAATTGCTGGTAAACACACCAATCTGTGAGTAAACTGTGCAAAACAAGCATCTGATATTTCTAAGGGAATGCAAAAAACATGCTGATACAGAAATGTCTGAATAATGCACAAGTCAATTTGTAGATAGTGTACAGAACACTAACAAAAGAAACTGTCATACTATGTATTTGGCAAATTAAAATTTGTTAATTTCTTCAGAGGGATGTAGCTGCTTTAAATATAAATAACAAGTCTTTATTGGTAAATAAATGTGCTTTTGTTAATATATTGTGAGTTGATTTAAAATTATAACTATATTTAGTCATTTAAATGGAGATATGGAAATTTTGTGTAATGTGATACATCATACTGTTATCTGTGTACTAAAACATGTATTGCATTTTATGAACAATAAAATAAAGTATCATAACACATTTCCTTGCAAATAACAAATATTGTACTGTCTGTTTTTCTAGGATTTAAGTGAATTTGTTTTCACTGAATTATTTATTTTCTACAAACCATAACAGAAATATCTAATTCTTTTATCATTAAAAAATTAAGAACAATTACTTTTAGCTAATAATTAGTTTATTTAATAGTCTTGTGAAAATTTGTTGGGAGGGAACCCACAGAATGGTATTCACCATAATTTAACAGGTTCTGTACTATATCACATATATAACACATTTTCATGTACAACAATATACAACTGAAAAGTAACTCAATCCTTTACTATTCTACCTAAATGTGTCTATCACATTAGATAAAAGTTAATTCAGAAATGTCTTTAATATAAAACAAGGTAAGAAGACTAGCATCACTCTAGAATAATCAATTAATAATTCTAATTATTAATATTTTAGCAAATTTCACTAAGTATACAACTTTAAATAAAACAGCATAATTAAAACTGACATTTTCTACTAAGGCCAAATTATCAAGTGATCCATTCACTCATTATTCTGATTACAATGGAACCTCAGTGACATGTAGCTGATCTCATAGTAGTTGACAGAAACATTGTTATGTGTTTTAACCATTCATCACTAGCATGTTCAGAAATAATGATTATATAAAACTATTTAAACATGAAAAGAAATTAAACAGATATTCAGAAAGCACTCAACATACAATCTACTTCAAAATATTTTAGAAGAAGAGCGCAGTATGTTTCTATGACATTGTCAGTAATATCACACCAACATGTTTAGAGCATGTTCAAAACTACTAAACTATAGCAACACCAAATCAAATGTACGATAAAAACATTAGCTTAACAAATGCAGTAATTTCATGTTATCTCTTCATCAATATGTGAAAGAGTAACCCACATACTTTTAGACTCAGAATAATTAAAGCATCAGTGAGAAAAGGCCTGAACTACAATTATTGGAATACAAATCAATCAAAATTTCACCTTAATTATTTTGAAGTTGAAGTATGATACTGCTCAAAAGTAGCATTTTTCATTAAACAATAAAACTGTACAGTGATGTACAGTTTCATGGAGAAAACACTGACAACACCACAAACTTCCTAACTTTTAAGTTGAAAAATGTATTTTTGTAAAATTCCTAATGAGAGATTAAGCACTGCAGTGTACCTTCAACAAATAGCAAGCCTAATGTGATATTTTAAACTGATAAATGTGCTGTAATAACAAAATGAATATTAAAGTATTTAAAAAAACAGGGTTGCTGGCAGTGATAAAGTTTACAGTAAAACTGGTTTAACTTAATAAATTCATTAAGATTTAAATTTAAAAATGATTACTGTTATTCAAAACAAAACAAAAAGAAAGAATTAAAGGATTGTTTTTCTTTCCTAGGAATATTTAACTTGAGACTAGTCTTAATTAAGCTACCAGCAGTTAAGAATTTTGTATCTCAAAACGGTTGGTATGGGTATTAATAACACTTTTATTAATAAAAAAAAAAAAACATGAACTGAAGATGACCTAGGAAGGTCGAAACTTTGTTCTCTCCTTATCAAAAGTGTTAACACCAATACCAGCCGTTTTGAGACACATTTTTATTTTGAGTGGGTTTCTCGTCACCAAGTGTTAAGAATTTAAAATAAAAAAAAACGATTGTTTAATGTCCCAAACTAAAGTTTAAATAATTAGTGCTTCTGCCTTCAGGCCCAGTTACAGTAGCTCCGTAATGATCAATGTAAATGTAATTTGTAACAAACTGAATCTTGTTTTTTCTACTTATTAAGTAGTATCACTACTAGGTTAAATAATTAAAAACAAATGAACTTGCCAGTCTGCGCTTGATGATATAACACATATGTTGATTCATCGCACATGAGTTCTTCGTCATTGTTTAATGCTTGTCCTGGAAGATATATTTTCACTGACCCATCTTGAGCTTCTGAACGAGTCTCTCCCTCAGAATCTGTTTCCATTTCATTTTCACTTTCGTCCATCTTAGCGTTGACAGACATATTGTTAATTCCACGTGTATGTAGGCAGCGCCACTATCATGAATAGTATTTACAAATTAAAAAAAAAGAGTGTTGTTTAAAATTCTATTCTGAGTGGTTTATTCAGCCTGTTGGTATGGTATTAAACTAAAATCATTTTTAATAGTTCATTTGTCAGCAAATAATCCAGATAAAATAACAGATTTATGAGATGATAAGCAGAAAATTATTTCAATTCAGAAAAAACAAACTCTTTATTCATAAAAATAATTTGTATTTGTGCAAGTCTTATGTAACATAACTAAACATCTATTCTCCTCTATTAATAGACTAATTAACTGTCGAAGTTTACCCTGGTGGGACAGCAGAAAGTCTATGGGCTTACATGCTAAAATACGAGTTTTCATCATCCGTATTTGATTGATTTGGTTTGGTTTTAATTTTGCATAAAGCTACGAGGGCTATCTGCGCTAGCCGTTCATATTTTTTCAGTGTGAGATTAGAGGAAAGGCAGCTAGTCATCACAACCCACAGCCAACTTTTGGACTACTTTATTACCAACGAATAGTAGAATTGACTGTAACATTATAACGTTCCCACGTCTGAAAGGGCGAGCATGTTTGGAGTGGCAGAAATTCGAAATCGCGACCCTCAGATTGCGGGTTGAGTACCTTAACCACCTGGCCATGCCGGGCCTCCGTGTTTAATACAGCAGATAACTCAGTTTGTAGCTGCTTTAAAATAGACAAATAAACTGCCAAAGTAGGAAAAAATCATGATATTTGTATTAGACTAAGGTAAATATAAGATTGCGATATGTCCCATTGTAAAGTTAGAACCAATGTCTTAAATCGGTATCTTTCTATCTCAGAAAACTTATATTAACAACAGTCTTTACTGTATACATTTAATAATAGTAGTAGTTACTAGTAGGGATCGAGTTGAAATAAAGTGACAACCATAAAAATCGGCCGTTTAAAATGTCTAAATGTTAACAATGACTACTTCAGATTATGGGCTGAGCAAAACTAAAACCTATTATACTTACAAAGTCGCTTAAGCTGATGCATACATGTTTATAAAATGTATGTCTTTGTGTATTTTCTTGTTTGTTTTGAAATTTTGCACAAAGCTACTCGAGGGCTATCTGCACTAGCCGTCCCTAATTTAGCAGTGTAAGACTAGAAGGTAGGCAGCTAGTCATCACCACCTACCGCCAACTTTTGGGCTACTCTTTTACCAACGAATAGTGGGATTCACCCTCTCATTATAACGCTCTCACGGCTGAAAAGGTGAGCATGTTTGGTGCGATGGGTGTGCGAACCCGCGACCTTCAGATTACGAGTCGCACACCTTAACCCACCTGCCCATGCCAGGCCTCACAAAAAGTAATTGTTGAGCATTTCAATCGTATTCAGAGTCATTCAACAATAACGTCTGGTAAATCTACATTTTTATTCTTTAAGCTACGTCATATTTTGAAATGTAAATGTTAATTACACTAATTTCTAACTATTTATGTCATAGAATATCGTGCTTCATAAATAAAATGTGGTATCAGCATAATTTATTCCTGTTCTCTTGTAAGTTCAAAAGGGAATATGGAATCTGAGCTCTGCTTAAGTGCATAGCTTTTAACTAAGAGACAGACGAGCGCTAAAACATACACCATAGGATAGTTTAGATACTTTCAAGGTCTTTAGATTCAATTGTTATCAACTGTGAGTTTAAATACATAAAAGTCAGGTCTATTCTATAACTCCTAGGTTTTCTTGGAATTTAGCTTTCTAATGGCGTTTGGTTTTAAAACTTCATTTATCCTTACAATTACTACATGTACATTTATATATGAGCCTTAAATGAAAGAGTGTCGGTGGCTGGTCCTTATACTGAAAAACTTTTCAGTTCGAAAACAAGGTCTAGATATAAATCTCAATTGAATATTCATAAATAATTTGCAACCTGGGTAACTTTTAGAAACGTTAGATGGATACTAAAAAATATGTATTAGGAGTTTAGTTAAACAGTTTGCTCAGTAACTAGGCTGTTTTCCATTAAAACAGCATGGTTATTCAACATACTTTCTAATTAACCTTACATATAAGTTCCTTACCAACTATCTAGAGGAGAAATTTGTTCGTGTGAAGAAGTGTAACTGAAGCCAAGGTTATATATTCTATCTAAAAAGGACTTGACCAGATTACCTTAAAAAATAAATTAGATAAAGCTGTCATAGTTAGTGCAGAGGCCAGTAAATGTGTTTCATGATATACATAAAGAACAAAAATTATAACATTATTCGGTAACATTGATATCCAGAAAAGGAAATGCTCCGTTTTCTTCACGTTTAGAGGTAAGTTGGTTTAACAAAGGAATTATGGTATATTTGTCGATTTGATCATAGACGATGTCTATTAAAATAGAATTATTCAGCTTATAGGGGAGGATGATAAATTTGCAGATTTGTGTGTGTTGCAACCAGAATCTATGTTACTGTTTGTGTTTAAGCTGTATCGACCCGGCATGACCAGGTTGGTTAAGGCGTTCGACTCGTAATCTGAGGGTCGTGAGTTCGAATCCTCATCACACCAAATATGCTCGCCTTTTCAGCTGTGGAAGCATTATAAAGTACGGTCAATTTCACTATTCGTTAGTAAAAGAGTAGCCCAAGAATTGGCGGTGGGTAGTGATGGCTAGCTGCCTTCCCTCTTGTCTTATAGTGCTAAATTGTGGACGGCAAGAGCAGATAGATCTCGTGTAGCTTTGCACGAAATTAAAAAAACAATAAAGAACTAAAGTTGCATCAAGGGGAATACTGGTATTGAAAAACGTGATATTTAGAATAACCATAATATACTATATTGCAGGAAGGTTTTTGAAATTTCGCAAACAAAAGGAATTCTAGTGGTAAGAACAACATATTTCCAACAGACAAGAGAATAAGGCAGAAGTGGATAGTTTAAGTTGTGAATTTTGGGTAGGCCATAAATAATACCTGGTCTACCCTAAGGGAGTACTTATGGAGATTACTTGGATGTGTGCACACAGATTGTCTGCTTCACAGGAAGGAAAAAGAGTAGTGACACTGATGTCATAGGTCTAAGAAGTTGTGTCATAGGACACAGTTGTTTTAGGGTCATAGCTAAACGAATTAGAACCAGAAAGCGTTTTATTATGATAAGTGCCCAGATAGTTCACGGACGAACCATCAGCAGTGGATCTAGATCTATGTATCGTCGACTTTTTAACAATAAAAGTCTAAAAATTAATATTTTATGTGACTTATACTTGACATTATTTTTTTTGGAATTACCACGAATACAGTTTTACTTTACAAGTAAAACAACCTACTATTTCAATCTTATCAACTTTTTAGCTTTTGCTTATACATTGCGTATAGGTAAGTAGGACTGTATATGGAGTTCAACTGTTTTGAAAATATATTTATAAATTTAATTTATTTCTTATTCATATCCCGTGTTTTGTATAGGTTTGTGGTGTTTCTATAGGTAGAAAGTGTTATTATACTTTAATAGCACTATATACAGATTTCAACTTGCCTCAACTTATGTTTATGCATTTTATTTATACATTGCAATATGTGGATTTTACAAAAGGCAGATGATGTTAATGTAATCCCATAGTGCTGCATACAAATTTCAGGCTGTCTCAACTTATGTTTACATATTTTATTTATATATTTAATTATATTACATGTGTTTTTCAAAGATGGATGCTGTTACCAGGCGGGGTGTGTTATTAAGGTTCTATATGTGGATAGCATTACATCATAAATTGGGCTAATAAGGTTAATGCTGCTAGAGCAGATGATATTTCTATAAACAGCTAATTCAATAGTATGATTATTTCATTGAAAGGTGTTACAACGTGACTGAGCTTTTAATAACATTGTCAATGTCTAGATTTAATTATATATCTAAAAACTTTAATGCTATTGTATGTATATTCTCTTGGCTTAGCATAACAATAGTACTGTTATAAACAAAATATATCATTTCATTACAGTTTTCATTTATAAATTTGATTGTATTATAAAGGCAGGTACGTTTCTTCATATGGAACGTGATTCCAAGGTTCTATAGGCGGACGATGTTACTATAGGTAAATGCTCTTGCTAGACATATTGCGTGTGTTTTACAAAGATAGTTAATGTTATAGGCAGATTGTGCTACTAAAGTCTATAAGAGGATGGACTTACAAAGTATTGTGCTTGTAAAACAGAACACTTATCTTATCACAAATTAATTTCTATAACTAATATATTCTATAACGTTTAGTCATCCTGAAAAGTACGTGTATTTAAATCCCATGTTTAGTTTTATAACCCGATTTCTTCTGTCAAAGTTTAAATGATCGATACAGATGTTTAATTATTACTGTTTTTACCTTTATGTAGATATTTTCTCAAATATTTGATTAGAGCTTGCTGACTAAAACTTGGTTTTAGAATAAAGCATACAAATGAAATTTATTTATGAAAACGTCTGCAACGATTATCCTTTACACATATCTTTCTCACACTAATACTGTTTAAGAGATTCAACTAAAATTGCGTTTATAAACGTTCAGAGTTAGAAAACACAAAGGGCAGGGGAAGTCATCACGTTCTGATGTATCTCAGGTGATGGTAAGATCAAAACGCTTGACTTTTGTGTTTGTCTAAAGTTACAACAAGTGGTGCTTTTGTTTCTTTAAAACTAACAAACGAACCAAACTTTTTATTTTTGCATCTTTCAAACTTCACTTTATGTACACCATCAAATTCAATCCTATTAGTTCACCAATGTATAAAATATATATAATTCCATTTGAACATAGTTTATAGCTGATAAAGAGTCAACAATCATAATCTTAAAAAAACACTTAATTATTTACTACTTATTATTATAGAGCACACCTTATAAGAACAATGGGAAATAACAGGCTTGACAAGCATACTAACACATTTATTAACAAAGCATCAAGACACTCGGCTACAGTGTTAACATTTTAGCTCATAAAATACTGAATTAGCTTTCATGCGGCTTTGTACTCTACGTTAATATTAGTATTTCAATTAAAGTTTAAATTCTTCACCTTTGTAACAATATGAGAAAACAGATATGGAATTTATAGAAATTTTAATATATCGTACTAAAGACATGTCACTACATAAACAAATGAATAAAGAATTCAGTGAAACTAAACATACAAGAATTCACTATGTTGATTCAGAAAAATTACCTTACATTTCAAACATTTTCCTGACGTAAATTTGAAACAATATTACATTCACATGAGATGAATGAACTTCCACTTCACTTATACTTCATAAAACATTATTAAATATATTAATCTTCAGTTACAAATTATTGTTCTGTAATTTTCTTATATGAAACTCGGTTTCATCATAGTCTAATAAGTTTTAAGCAGATATGAATATATGTTAAAATCTCTGACGTACCAAGTATCACACATACTGAAGCATTTGTTAACAAAACGTTAAGATATACTAAAATACTATTGACGAAAACATCTTAGTTGATAAAATGCAGGATTAGCTTTTATACAATTTTTTTAATTACTTCCACATTGCTACTTGTTCATTTCAGTTCAGTATGAAACATATCACATAATGTATAGACGAAAAATTTACTGTACAATGATTATATTTTGCTGAGTTCATCATATTTTACAATAAAAACAGTTTATGCTCACTATTTATATAATATGCTTTCATTATACTTCTGAAGCTTTTAAGAATAAAATACGTACAAGGTTTTATGAAAATATCTAATTTTGTTTCTTCTTATAATAAAGGATATGAGCTACAAGAAAAGATAACTATTTTACATTTTATAAATACATAATATTTACTATTTATTATTAAAGAATATAGTTTACATTCAAACTAAATTGTATGTAAATATAACTTAATTGACTTGGAACTATATTTATATCTCACTGAACTTAAAAGTCAGTAAAAAACGAACTTTTCTATTTTTTTTCGCTCTATATTATGACACAGAAAGCTGAGTGTACATTCTTGAGACCCTCAAGGTTTGAAGGTACAAAAAGAAGTTATTTTCTATTTTGAGCTACTACTTTTTTATTTCGATCTAAAAATTAAAATGTTTGTGGCTTAAAAGAGCTGTTGCCTACAAATATAACTTACCAAGATATACGCCCCCCAGTGGCTCAGCGGTATGTCTGCGGACTTGCACGCTAAAATCCGGGTTTCGATACCCGTGGTGGGCAGAGCACAGATAGCCCATTGTATAGCTTTGTGCTTAATACAAAACAACAACAAAAAAAAACAACCAAGATATACAGTCTATCTTCGTTAGAATATAATTGTTCAGACACATAACGAAATATCAGTATCGTCCCGTTTACAATTTGGGTTGTATTCTTTAATTATCCGAGGGCAAATTCCGCTTACATCTCGATACCCTTTAGTATGTAGGAAAAACATAAAATGAAACCTGTACGAACTATAAAACACTACAAAGTCAAGACTAAATTAACTTTCATACAAATCCAGTACATTTGATTTTGCGTGCAATTTTGTAATTTCTATTCGATAAGACACTCCTATTTACTCATGTTTATCAATCATATGACAGTCAATAACTAATGCATAATTAACTTGTTCTATTGTCATGCAATACTTGAACATAATGAAAACAAGAACTAATAAATTTCGTTTGATATACAATAATGCAATATTTTTTTGTATTTTAAGTACGTGCTATTTTATGTATAAACACGTCTGCTTTGTTGATTATTTCAAAATATTAATGTTTAGATAATGTCTTTAAATTACTTCGTGATTTATCGGTGCATATTTTCTTCCTAAGTTTTTCTAAGCCTTATGTAATCAAATATCTTTTAGATTTACTTAATTCATCTTGGAACATCTCAATAAACCATTTTTTTCAGACATTGTTATAATGAAATAAATGTATATTTATGTGCACACTACATGTAAACAGAAATTGCTTTTGTTCTAACTGCTGTCTTTTTCTTCATTGTAAACTTTACTTATCTTCTTATGAATCTTTGTCCTACTAAACATGCTCGCCCCTTTTAACCGCAAGAGCGTTATAAAGCTTGGTCAATCCCACTATTTGTTGGTAGAAGAGTAGCTCAAGGATAGACGGTGGGTGATCATTACTAGCTGCCTTTTTTCTAGTCTTTCACTGTTAATTTAGGCTAGGCTAGAGCAGATAACCATCGTGTAATTCTGCACGAAATTCAAAGTAAATGAAACCAATCCACCTTATGAATCTATCCATTATACGTACATCATGAAAGGTTCATAAACCATAAAATATGTAACTGTTATGTAAGTTTAATAACTCGATAATCCTACAAAGCAGATCAAATTAAACTTAAGTTTTTATAATAACCAAAAAGTGCCTTCTGAGATACGTCAGTCAGAACAAAACTTCATTAGAAAATTAAATTGTAAACACGAGCATATTAAATAGTATCTATCATAATGGTCATATTTTTTCATTGAGCTCGAATAATAACTTGATAAGTTAAGAAAAAGTATAACCACTCTATTAAAATTATTTCCAAAATAACTAAATAACTGAAACCGATCCCCAGTGGTTCAGCGGTATGTTCAAGGACTACCACCGCTAAAATCAGCTTTTGATACCCGTGAGGAGCACAGCACAGATAACCCATTGTGTAGCTTTACGCTTAATTGCAAAATAACTAAAATAGGCGTATAAGCTTGGTGTATAAGTATATTGTGTGTTTTTACTGCCTGGTATTAATATACGAATTTCTCAAAAGCTGTTATTTGTGCAATTACCACATAACATGTTGGTCAGTAAGAGTACTAAGTTTGGTCTAGCTATTTATTGTTATATGTCATTCGCTTTAGAATATCACATTTTGTTTTCCTGTGGTAATTAGAGCTATAGTGTTATTTGTAATTTGTGAAGCTAGAGTTTTATTTTTCTACTGACTAAATGATTTCTTTAGTGATCACCTCACTTATATTTCATTTGGAATTACAATGCAGTCACTTACCTATCGCTAGTGACTCCTAGTAAGACTTATACTAACGACTTAAGTACGTAATCCCAGATTTATTCAGTCTGGAACAGCATATCAAAAGAGTATAATCATATCTGAGGTAGAGCATCTTCAAACCTACCTACCCAGTAAAGGCGACTGACTATTCATTATGACAGTTAAAGTACATAATTCATGCGTTTATTTTTAACAATGTCTGATCGATGGTACCTTTATTTTACAAAATATATTATTATCTTGACGAATGTCTCTCTGATCAGCGGGCGTATCTCGTCTCGGTTAGGGGGAAATTAGTGATCTATGAAAATATCACACTAGTTTCGAGCTACTGTGTAGTTTGAATGTGAGGAATAGTAATCCTTGAAAAACAATTACTAACTATATAAATAATTAAAATTAGCATTGTAAATTGTAAAATATAAGTATATTGTCAAAGTTAAGACAGATATTTGAAATTTTATGAAATTAAATATTTATATTGGTGTATATAACTTCAAACGATAAAAGATATGTGTTTAGTTTCACGTACCTGCGCATAAACCCCCAAGATCAAGAAATCGATTTTATGACAATGAACTCTAACACTTGAAATAGGTGTCGCTAACGCTAAGAATGGTCGAATTGTGTTAGCCAATGTTTTGTACTGGTACTGATGACTACAGCTAGGTAAATATGGCGACTAATGGAGGTGGTGAGAGTCGGTGTATTTGGTAAGTGTTTATTAACAACAAATGATATTTTCTGTCGTTGTTTTTATTGTACATACGACAAACAGTACTTTAAATTTTATAAGATAATGATAGTTTCAGTGCGTCAGTTTAAAATATTGGTATATATAGTGGTGAATGATTGATTTAATTTTGAAATGTGAATTATTGTTCACACCAATTTAGCTTAACGTTATATTTTACTAAAATTTGGTGTTCGAAACAAATTCGTGTTTATTTCTGTTCTACATTAATTTGTATTAGTTTAAAAATGTACTATTATATTCTTAGTGATCGAGTTGAATTAGTGGAGACAGCTAGAGTTAACCCTAACGCATACTTTTGGGTAATGAATGCCTTGTTTCACACTGTGTAGTCCCTTTTGGGGATGTATGTTGTTACGCTGTTACTATTAGCATCGCAGCTGACGAGGTTCAGTGTAGAAGGCTGAAAGTGATAAAAGTGAAACCTAAGAATTTGTTTATCATCAAAAAGGTTGAACTAGTAGTAGAAAGACTGTTAATTTAACTCAATTTATTGGCTCAGAACATTTGATAGTTTAATGTGATAAATATTATATTTATATAACGTATACTTTATATATATAAAGTTATGTATGCTTATTTTTACTGTTAAATAATTGCATAAAAATATAATAATAAACACTTGTATTTGCAAATAATGAGTGTAACAAACAATTGCAACCATAATAAACAAAGCTGTGGTTTCCATGTTGTTACTCACTGCTAGACACTGGATTTCAATACCTGTGGTTGGAAGAGTACATGTAGCTCACTATCTAGTTTTGTGCTTAATTCCAAACAAACTACACCATATTACTAACAGTAACAATATACATACTAAGTTATAAGCACAACTAAACCAGTATTTTCTGTTGATAATTTTGGATGTTATACAGTATCTGATGTGTAGGTTTTATAATTCATTATAATTTATTTCAGAACACTTAGAATAATATACTAACTTATTTCTGAAAATGTTAAAATACTAAGAAAGTAGTCTGTTTTAATCATATGTTAGGTTTTTCCATATATGAAATCTGTTAACTTGTGAAAGAAGATAAATATATAGAGATATCTAAATTAAAAATTAAAGGTGGAAAAAAGAAAAAGTTTCTAAATTTAAGTTCAATATTAACATTTTTAAGAAACTCGTTAAGTGACAAAAATCAAATGTTCTAGGAGTTTTAAAGACATTTAAGTGTGCATTACAAGACATACAAACAAAAGGGGCATCAAATATAACCAAGAAAAAAATAACACTTATATTCCATGGGCAGATTAAGTTACAAAGAACATATTAATACTACTCACAGTATAAACTAGTACTTGAACTAGAAATTTTAGATGTTGAAGACCCACAACTCATTTACTTCTTAAAAGAGCAATGTCATTGTATAAAAGTTTTTCTTGTGAACATTTTTTATGAAAATACAAGTATGATAAGAACAACTCCATATGATAATATATTAGATATTAATGAAATAACATTTGGCATGACATGTTTGTAAAAAGAAAGTGACAAAAATGTATAACATTGTGAGATTTTTACCAATTTAATCTAAACATATGTTTTCATATTATAATTTGTATTCATTCTAGAACAAAAAGGTACAACTTATATTTAATTCCTTATTATTTTATGGTAATTATGAGATTGGTCAAATCAACTTAACCTATACAGACATTTGTTAGTGAAAATAACAGATAAAATATAAAGTATTGCATGGAAAATCTGAACATATTCTAATTCATAAAATATTTGTAACTTTAAACTAAAATTACTTTGCATTGAATAGGATACATGCAAAAATTAAAAATAAAAGTGTGAGAAAATCATTGGTTATTTTGCATGTGAAAGAATTGTAATGTTTACATATAATTTGCTAATTTTTGTGAATATACAATTATTAATTTAAAAGTTATAAAAACTACAAGAAACACGAGATGTTATGGGATCAGTCTGAGGGATTGAACCTTTGCTGAAAGAGTTGAATGGTTCCCAAGAATTTTTATGTGCACACACACACACAAAGTAGAAATCTGTTAGGCTACATGTTGTTTCAGAGCATAACTTGCTCTTTAATCACTTAAACCTTACAAAGATTCTACTTGTGTTCATGTGTATAAACATACATGCGTATGTGTGTGTGTATATATTCTTTCATGATGTTGCTTTTGTTAGTACAATGGTCTTAAATTACTGTTTGTGCATTACTGTGAATAAACTTTAATATTATGTTTTTACTGTTTGGTGTCATATTATGTTTAAACACTTAATAGCAATATTATAGTTGTTATTGACTAAATGCTCTTTATGATGAGATGATGTTAATAGTTACCTTGTCCTATAAATTTTACATTTCTTTGTTATCATCTGGCAGTTTCTTTAAATTCTGTTTGATCTTTAACATTCAAACGTACATATAGTGTACAGTTTAATAAATCATTTGAAATTAAAGTAGGCAGTTTTGATGGCTGGGCAAGAATATATGGCATTTTTTGTTTCAATGTTGGTGAATTACTTGTACAGTAATATCAAGTACTTCATATTTATTACACAGTTGAAAAAATATTTACCACAGTTATTAGAATACAAGTTTCAGTAATCACAGTACATTCAATTATACATTTGTAACATTTCACGTACATGAAGAATAATTTCATATTATTATTGTGTAATTTTAGAGAACCATATGAGTACATTAAATGCATCTTCACACAGGGTTTATATAAACTTCCAACTGTGAATTTGAAGTATCTTGTACAATAATGAGATATATCTATACTGTAAATGTTAAGACTTTACAATTTTACTAAGCTTAACATTTGGGTGGTTATTACTTTATTACTCTCTAGAACTTTGAAATATGCTGTAGTAAAATCAAATTATGTTGGCAAGTGTTTTTTTTTTTTTTCACTGGGGGTTCATCTTCCTGCTGTGGCTGTTTACATTAATTATATCAATTTATTTTGACAATTATATGGCTTAGTTTCAAATTTAAAAAAAAAGAAAGATTAAATAAATTAATAATTGTGTTTGTAGAGGTTACCTGTTGGGACAGAGGCTCCCTCTGTTGATCTGAAGTTTGCAAGTAGGTTCTTTTTAAATTATCTGCATTGAGATTCGAGTGTCACTGCATGTAAGAGGCCTTGCTTAAAGGGAAAGAGCAGTTCTAGCAGATATTATGTCTCTCTTTCCTCCCCTACTCATTTTTTTCACTGCCTCTTTTTTGTGTGTGTGTGTGTGTGTGTGTGTGTGTGTGTGTGTGTGTGTGTGGTGGTGGTGGTGAAGTAGGTAGCCAGGGTGATTCCACAACGTTCTTATCGGATGATCTTTCACCAGCTACTTCCTGATCTATCCATATGACAGTCAAGAAGAGCTGCTTCTAAATTTTGTTGCCATTTGGATTTGTAGAGTGATTCTGTCAGGGGATCTGAAACATTACCTGAAACTTCTTTAACATCACATGAGAATTACTATCTCTTTTTCACTGTTTTTTTTTCTTTCCCTCAGCTCTTTTGCTATGGTTTTCAATGTTTGAGATTCCATTTCTAGAATATAAAAACATTAAAAGTATATAACATGTATTCTCTGGTGTGTGTATATTTGTTTTAAATGTATGTGTATATAATCTGTGAATGTGATATGAATCCCATTTCAGAAAGAATACATGGTGAGTGAAAATGCAGAAACAAATGTTTTGTATTTTTGTCAAGAACTATATCATATTGTTACTGTTGAACAGATATCCTGTATGTATACTATCAATGATGATCACTTACTTTGAAGTACTTACACATGAACCCCCCAATGTGGATTCTGTATGTGGTGAGGGGATGAGGGGATCTCCCAAAAAAGCTTCTGTACTTTCAGTTTACCCCTTTTGGGATCTAAGCATCCACCTGTGTGTTTGCTGTGCATGGTGACCCGTAAAGGGGAGGAGAGGATCCTGGTGGTTGAAGGGTCCAACTCCAACACTACACTTTGAATTCCTGTAGTCAGGCAGTCTTGGGGATGCCCTCCTCCCAAGATCAGTCATCTGGTCCATTTGGGTTAGGGTCAACTGAGTGCTAGCATAAGACATCCTCAGCAGGTGTAGTGAACATTGTTTGATACTGGTGTTTGGGTATAGTGCTCACAGAGGAGTTATAGTTGAAGGGGGAGTTAAAAACCATTTCAGAGTCAGAGATCCTTGCAGGTTTTGCCAGCCAAGGTATTAACAGCTGTGTGCGAAATTTTTTCTTGTAGAGACAGGATTATGGTGTCGTCAAATATTCTAATAGTAAAATTCACAACATCGCTTCCTCCTACCACAATCAAGATAGGATATCTGAATTGTAAGTTACAGCCTTATATTCCTGACCGTGTTAGATGTTTTCATTGTCAATGATTTGGTCACTCATAAACATCTTGCCATGGTTCCTAAACGTGTTTTTTGTGTTGGTAAAGACCATGATGCTTTTGAATGCCAACTGGAACTGCATTGTGTTAACTGTAATGGTCCACATCCTTCCTATTTTACTTTTTGCCCTAAATGGGTGAAAGAGAAAGAAGTACAATGTCTCAAGACAGTTCATAATATTACTTATCCAGAGGCTCAGAAATTACTATTCCCAATTTCATCTCAGAGTTATGCTGCTGTAATCCATTCCACTACTACAGTAGGAGTCCAGACAGACCTTTCCATGTCTCCTAAAGAATCCTCAACAGCACATCTTTATCTAGTACCCTCCAAAATCAACAAAGTTAATGAATCAGTATCTACTTCTGTCTCTGTCCCTACCACATCTTCCAGTTATTGCTCCCTTCACTTTGTTCAAACCCAGGTGTTTCCATGGGGTCTTCCTCTCTTCACACCCCAAAAAGTAAATCATTTGTTTGTGTCCTCAATCACTGAAATGTATGTCTACAAACTCCAACCTGCCTATTAGATCCAGAGCAGGATCACTGGAGAGTGACTGACCAACATCCAGTAAAGAAAAAAAGTGAGGTTGCAAGTAGAAGGTCTCTGTGTCATATTCTCCTCCAAAATATAGACAAATAGACACACTAACCAATGGAACTATTGAGGTTTTAAATCAAATGTTAATGGCATCAAGGATTTGATTGACTTTTATCATCCTGTCTTTCTTTGCAGGAAACATTTTTAAAACCTGCTAATGCAGTCAAAATTCAACAGTACTCCTTATACCGAAATTACAGGTCATGTGTAGGACAAAAACATAGGGGAGTAGCACTGCTGGTTGATCAACATATGCCCATCCAGTCCTTGTTATTGAATACACCTTTGGAGGTTGTAGCCATCTGTATATCCTTGGGTCATACCATCACTGTTTGCTCTCTGTACCTTACCCCTGGAAAAAATTATCATCCCTCAGACCTTCATGCCCTTATTGAGCAACTGCCAACCCCTTTTTTAATTTTGGAAGATCTTGACAAGCATAATCCTCTCTGGAACTCAAATTTGCACTTCATCAGTCTTGCAATACATCAATTGGACCTGATGATGTACATTATGAGATGCTATGCCAGCTTTCTCCTGCTTCTCTCCTGGCTGTCTTTAACCAGATGTGGCAGGATAATGTTTTTCCTGATGCTTAGTGCCAAGCTGTTCTACTCCTTGTTCTTAAACCTGGAAAGGATCTGAAGATTGTTTCTAATTACCATCCTATTGCTTTGATGAGTTGTCTCAGTAAGACCTTAGAGAGGATGATTAATGCTCATCTTATGTGATACTGGCTGCTTCACTCATGTTTTTTTTTACATTTTAAAGAGCCATTGGTCTTTTAAACTTAATTTAAGGTTTTTATTGGACTATACACTGTTTTAGCATGCTTTCTTTTAAACATTTTAATTTTATTTTGACCTGAATCTGGGACTGGAAAGGCTAACTTCAGGTGACTGACAGCAAGTTTGAACTTAATGCTTCAGTCTTCCTGGCAGATCTTAATTTTACATATTTTATGTATTTTTACCTTCATTTCCATATAGTTATAGTGTACTACATCTTGTTTGGCACAGATAGCCTAGTAGCTTTGTGCCAATAAACATGAAATACCTACTTACCTATAAAGGAAAGTATTTCATAAAAATAAAGAAAAGGAACCCTGTATGAAGGTGGTTACTGTGAAAGAAGAAACAAAGACATATGTTACAATATATTTTGTGATGTGTATCATGCATTTCAGAAGGATTGAATGATATGCTAAAATACAGAAACAACTACATTGGATTTTGGTCAACAAATCTGTTCAGTAACTTCAATATATATATATATATATATATCCTGTATATGTACTAAAAATGATCATCACTTACTTTCAAGTTACTATATAAGAAGGTGTTTTACAAACTGATTGCTAGTTGGAAGAAGGCAGAATACTTGTTAGTGAAGTCTTTCTAAACCAAGAATGAAAACAAAATTATAAAAGTGTATTGTGGATGGTAGTGGAACCTCAATTTATTTTTGTTGGCAAATAAGTACTGTGAAAGTGAAAGAGGGTAGTAAATTTTATAATAATGTGCTCAATTAACACACCTTTGTACACTTGTGTTGCAAAATTCTATGAGCGTCAAATAGATGACCAGTAGTACTGAAACACCTGTGATGTATTTGGATTGGC
The DNA here is from genome assembly GCA_011833715.1 of Carcinoscorpius rotundicauda. Lineage (NCBI taxonomy): Eukaryota > Metazoa > Arthropoda > Merostomata > Xiphosura > Limulidae > Carcinoscorpius > Carcinoscorpius rotundicauda. Next base: position 29,845,268 of record CM022396.1, read on the forward strand.
CCGGTTTGGAATGTACAACATTTACTTGACCAACCAAGCTCTGAAGCATATAATAAATGTTTTTACATGTTCTCGTCACAGTGTTATTACCCTGCAAAATTGCTTTTGTAGGTCTTGTAAGAAACATTAGTTTTGGCCAATATTTTTTTCTGAGAGCGACGAGCATAAATGACACTTTATTACTTTGCATGTGCTTTCTCAAGGTATCATGTTAAGGTTGTATGCATGCAGTCTAATAACATGGGCAGTTATTTAAGCTTTACTTCCAGTGGGTTTCTGGTTTAGGTGTTGGTAACAATTGAAATTCTCATTATACTTTGAAACTTTATGATTAATAATGAAGTAAGAAGACATAGTTGGTCATTTTATTTCTGATTTTACAATTGTTTTCCTCATGTTGGAGTTTTCTACAGGCTGTAAATTAATAATAATAATAACAGATAAAATATAAAGTTTTACCTATAAAAAGTTTTAAGTGTTAGGGGTTGTAGATGTTATGTAAATGAAATGAGTTTTTGAGACAAATAAAAGTATTTTTAATTTTAAAATGAAAATAACTTATTAGTTTAAAAAATGATATTTTTATGGACAAACATTAATAAAAATACTTCTATAAAATCTAATTTTATATGTGCAAAAGACTTGTAATGTTTACTTAAAGCATACCAAATTTTATAAAGATACACTAATGTGTTAAAAGTTTTACCTTGTTCCTTTTTAGAAATTTTAATAGATTTATTTTAATTTTAACATTTTGTTGGATGTTTAGCACAGATATTGTAGTTGTTTTTTGCCATGAAACACGAAACCCAACGAACCAATCATAACAATTTTAGGTTGGTCATATAGACCAAGTCTGTGTTGAGAGAGTTAAACTAAATCTATGCCTTTTTTGCAAAATTTTAAATTCAGCTACTACTCATGGGATAGGCATACTAGAAGATGTCAAATTGTAGCATTTGATATCTGTGAATAAATTCTGCTGATTCTTTAAAACTGGTTCCATTCTGTGGTTTCATAAATCTAACATTTGATGTTACTTGTTACACAAATTTCTATATTATGGTGAATTTGAATTTTTTATTTTTTGGTAATAAGGTGTAGTATTCAAAAGTGAAGATAAATTAGTGAAATTTGTAAATGAATTCTAGATATGTTAATGTTAAGTTTACATGGGAACTCCAACAATGATCTGCCATGTTTTTTAAATGTTTCAGTGTTATCAGAAACCTTCCTACACTGGACTGTAAGCTTACTTTAACAGTTTTGTTCCACTTTTTCCCAAGAAAACCTTCTGAAATGTCTTGCATCTCATGCTTATGAAATCACCAGCTCACTGGTAATTTTAGACCTAGGGTTTTTTGGATGAATATCTATTTTAAAACTTATCACTTTTCCAAACAACTATAGTGATTCTACAATCAATAAGTACATCTACACATGTGACTGAACTATCATGTTCCAATGCTAAAGGTAATGTTTTTATTGCTGCATTCAAGCTAATCCTCATAAATTATAAAGGGAAAATTAAACTATGATCAGCAGAGTATCCATATATTCATTTCCATGGCATAGAACTTTTTGGAAAATTAGATTTTTTTCAGGTTACTTAATATTCATTTATGAGTCTTGCTTTCAAACATGTGAGGCCACTTATATCAGATTGACTGTTAGAATACTGTTTTTGTGGGTTTTTTTAAGGAAAACTAATCCTATGCTCATGGTCTCTTCAGGCATTAAGTGAATTTGATTCCAACCTGTGTTATGGTCCCAGTAATTAGTAAAGCTGAAAACAAGACTTTACTTTAGAGAAGATGTTTCTAATCCTTCTGATGAAATCTAGATAAAGCATTCAGCAAACAAGTACGGAATTATTATTTATAATTTAGGGAGATGAACTTTATTGGAATTAGCTTGGTGTGTACTTACAAGTACGTGTTATAAATTGTTTACGTATCACTGGTGATCCACTATAGGGAGGTTAAGTTTTTTTTGTTTGCTTTTTTTTTTCAAGGAAGCAAAATGAAAGTAATTGTAATTTTCATATTTCTCCTTTTTTAAAGCATTGTTGTACATAAGCACTTATTTTCATCAATGCTCTAAAATATATGCAAAATTCTTTGGTTGATAACAGTTCTCTGATGAGGCATTTACCATTCAATAAACATAAGTGTTTTTGTTTTCCAACATACTTAAAATAGTTTGCACTTTATATATTTGTTGTACTATAATAAAAGAATGTGTATACAATTGGGATTATGTACATACTATTCAATGGGATTTTTAGTGGTGGTTTCAGATCTAAGCCACTGTACTTTGCTCTTACATTCAACTTGAAATATTGTTCAGCATAAGAAGTGTGAATTCAGTTTTTATTTTTAAATTTACAATATTTTTGTCTCTCAATATCTAATTAAAATTTTTTTAATGAATCTAATAAAATATAATACATTAGGTCTGGAATACTTTAGTCCTAAAGGGAAATTACACTACTGTGCGATAACCTCTCATGTAAATTTAATGCTTCTGAAATAATATTCTCACCTTTAAGCACACAATAACTCTATCTTATGTATTTACTTTTGAAAGTTGTGCAAGTCACATAGCTTGAGCTATCACTCACCTAAGACACGTTTTGTTTTAAACTGCACTAGTGTATGATACAATCATGTGACAATAGCTTTTTACCAATAAAAGAGTACCAAATCTTCCATGTGTAGCAGATCTCTAAGCACTTGTATTCAAAATTAACTTTATTTTTTTCTCTATTGTTGTGAGTAGACATACTTATTGAAGTTGAAATTTTCAATATGGTGAGATTTGTGCGACATGTATTTTGGCATTAACTTTGTTCATTTTAATCTACAATGCCTTTCATTTACTGCATACATAAAAAAATGAACTGCATATTTCCTTTAATAACAATCAATTCTTAAGTGATGTTTCTGATTCTATTAACACTGAACCTACTTTGTTTGTGGCTACTGAAAGCTAATTAATTGTGGAGAACATTCTGTCATTGCCCAGTGCATTGCATAATCATTAATGCCTTCACTGCCTCTTCTTGTTCCTATACTGGAAGTGCATTATTCATATTCTGAATTCATTCATGAGGGTGACAATGTTGATTGGTTCTTTATACCTCCTTTTAAAGGACAGATTTCATTATATCTTGTTATGGTCTTGATTTCTAAGGTTTGTTCTTAACATTTTCTTTTAGCTGTTTATTTTGTTTCTCTCTAGTCTTTATATTACATGCCTCTTAGACTGAGAATTCTTTGCTATTTTCTTTTTCTCCAGACTTGTATGTGCTGATGTTTCTGGATCAGCCATATTAATACCTCATCCTCCTTGCATGAGGATTCATTTAGCATGACGTATGTCTGTTTCTCTTTTCAGCTCTTGGATTCCCATTCCCTTGTTACTTTTACCTACTTGGGAAGCAGATCCCTCTCCCCATTTCTATCAACTCAGGTTTCATGTATGCATTTTTCTTACCCATGTCCTCCTTTCCTGCCCTCTCTGGAGCCTTGCATTGTGATCCTAATAGTTTTTCTGGAAATTCTCAGTCGATATGTTTTTATATTTGACCAGCATTTTGTTCTCTGTTTTTTCCATTCTTATTTCAGAACTCTTGTAGGGACTTTCTGGGATGTAACACTTTTCTCTCTGCTGTTAATATTTACGTAATTACCTCCATTTGAGTACTTTTCTTCACTCCTAAGTCTTTGGTGAGAAGGTTTCTAACATCTCGGAAACATGAACCAACACTTCCTTTCTTGATTTCTCATTTCTCTCTACATTGTGAATCCATACATATTCCTCAACCCTATAAACCTTGCACATCTTTCTTTTCCCTGTTCTCATCTTTTTACTTCTCTTTTTTACAATTTTTTCTATACCCATTTGGCCCAGGTTTTGTGAGAGCATGCCTGTTTCTGTTTGTAGACCTCTGGACCCCATTTACATCCATCCAGTAGGTTATTCCAGTTTTTACCCAAGACTTGTAACTTCTCATTTCTCTCTCTCCTCTGTTTTCTTTTCTCATCCCTTTTTCTCTTCATTTTGGTCCTCAATATCTTGTACCTCTCGAGGCTGTAATATTGGATTTTATTTTGGATGAGACAGCCATGAAGATCTGCCCCTTGCTAGTACAGCAGTATGTCTATGGATTTATAATGCTAAAATCAGGGGCACAGCTGATAGCCCGAGGTGGCTTTGCTACAAGAAAAACGCATGTCATGAAGATCTCTTTGCTCTCCAGGATTTTATTCATGTATTTTTGTTTTCCTCTAAAATGACAGTGCACCTTTGGGTTGGAGTACATCTCTGGTTGACTACACGATCTCTGGGATTTGGTCCTATGTGGTCCTATCTATATCAAAGTTACGGAACTCTTTGCCACTAGTTGAACATATTCCTGTTTTCTATTTAAATTTGTGGAGCATTGTTATGATCCACTCCAACAGTTCTAAGGTTATTTCCAATATTGATTTCTAGTGGGAGATTTGTTCCAAAGACATTTGCTTCTGCACATTTGACTTTCTGTTTTGAACTTGATTAGATCAGGTTTGTCTACCTGTATGTCATGCCCTTGGACTTTGAATTTAGTGGTGCATCATCTTTCTTGACTAGATACTATTTCTATGGAATCATCACTCCATCCTTAAGTCTTTTGTTGGATCTGTTGGTCATGGGAATGGTCAATGCTATTTTTTGTTGTTCCTCTCAGTAATAAACTTCCCTTCTACTAGCCAACAGCTACGGATGTCCTCAACCAGTACTGGTTTAATTTCTTTCTGTATGTGTAACCTAAGCTACAACCTCATACATCTCTTTCATTCAGGGGTATCATTCCTTTGTCTTCACATATGAAATTTGTCCATTTCCTTGCCCCTCATTCAGGTTTCTCTAACCTTGTACCTTTTATTTTACTCCATTTATATTGCTGTTCTACTTTTTCTGTCAGTCGTGTTTTTCCTTGCTGTCATTCTTTTTCTCTTTCACCAGATCATCCTACTGTTGCTCACCTTTTGGTTTGTTTACATTACTTTTTAGTTTTTACCTTAGCAGGCTATTAAGCAGTCTTGTAGAATACCTTTTATTCTTTTTTTCACTGTGTTTCCATCTCTTACTCCCGTGTCCTTTGTGTCAGTTCTTTATCATTCATAATCTCCCTAATCTGGTCCATTTGCTAAATTGGAACTTCACAGGCTGTATCATGTCACATTAAATTTAATTTTCTATTTGACTTACTATCTGGTCTTGCTCTTTTGATTACTCTTGAATAAAATCCTCCAAGCTGGAATGTGGGCTATATCCAATACTCTCATCTCCCATTACCTCTGCCACCTGGCAGTTTATGTCCCTTAGGATATTGCCTGCCTACAGTTATCATTCTCCAGTTTATTTACCATTTACTGGATGTCTCTGTTAATTCCTTATCCATTTCTACTTTTATGAGATTTGCTTCTCTGAATCAACCCAACAAGAGGTGAGGTGTTGCTTCACAGGGCATATTTATTCCTTTAAATCCACATTGAGTAAGGTGTAATGGATAATGATGAACTTATCATCCCTGGCTACAAATATAGACATTATTGAGAAGAGGTTTTTTTGCATGATGTCTATGATGGTATATATTTGTTTCTGCTTTTTTTTATATATATATATATCTTTTTCATTGTCTATTTCAGACCTCCCCTTCCATGGACTGACAGTGAAAAAGCTAACACCATGAGGAATGTCTCCTCACTTCTTTGGCTTTCACATCCTAGCTTTTCAAATTAAGTTTCTTGACTGCCTTCTGTATTTTGTTTTGTAAACGATCTTTGCAATGGTTGAAGGTGAGCAACACTTTATCTCCAATGTGAATTGCTCTTCCATCTTTGAATGAAGAATGGAAGGTTCTTGCTATTTCAGTTTCTAATTACTGAAGTGGTTAACTTGGAAAGGTCTTCACTGTTTGTATTAATCATAATGCAGTGAGAAGTAGGACATAGGTATCTATGTCAGTGTATTACATGTAACTCCTTATTTGTCAATTTCCCAGTGATATGCCAGTCACATGAGTCAAAGTGTTCTCTTAGAAAAGGAAAGGATGTTCATTCTTGTTCCTGTAATGTAAAGATTTGATAATTGCCCTACCTACACTATTTTCATGTCCAGTCAACAGGTTTTGTCCAAATGTTTGATTAGCCATACATTTCTCTCCCACCTCTGTGACACATTGGCTTTTTTGCTTCATATTTCCATTCATATGAAGAGTGTATCCTGCATGAAATGAATGTGGTCTCCCACAGCTGTTGCCCTCTTTCCTTCTCACAACAAGAGTACATTATTTTTGGCTAGTCTAGAATTTAATCAATTTTGAATATGGGTGTTTATAGGGATCTGCTGGTGGAGGGCTATTGTTGGAATGTGATTACATCATGCACTAGTGCAGTTTGTGTGTTAGGTGGGAGAGAGTGTAAGTTTAGTTTTATGTGTAAATTTTCAAAGGGAGCTGCACAAGAATTAGCTACTGTTTGCAGAAAGGTAAATATATATTGGAAATAAATTCTCAGGTAAGAAAAATATTAACTTCCTAAACAGATACATGTTTTAACTTTCTTTGTATAATTACCAAATGTATTTTTTCATGTAAATTTTATATAAATGAATATGTTTATATAAAGCATATTAACATAGTCATTTTAAAAAATAACTTTTATATTTACTTATTACATATACATATAGATGTTATTTTATCCAAAACAGTAAATTTTGAATCTTGAGCATAATGTTGGCATGCCATGAACTGGTACAGATATTCTTTTTTGTGTATTGAACTTACAAAACGGAGCAAACCATTTCTTAATTTTTATATTTTAAAATCTGTAGCTGATACCCTGTGAAGAAATGGATCAGGCAGCATGTCAAAGAAACACTGACAAGAAACAGCATAACACCACTCCAAAACTGACCAAAGTTATTGAAAATCCCATGTACATTGGAGATAGCCAAGAGTTTGTGCCACAGAGGCCACCAGAAAGGTACCATTCAGAAGAACAAAGGCCAATTTCCAGGCAACAGTCCTTGAAACAAAAGGCTTTAGCCCACTCTAAGTCTTTGAAAGAGTAAGTTATACCAACATTAGTAAAAAGCAACTTGTAATCATAATATAAAACATTAGCCAACTTTCATTATACATTTAAACCTGTCCAAGGCCGAATCACACAAGACTGAGTAAAATTTTTGGCTTAAACAGGTTTTCCAGCTTAGATGGTGAATATGCATTTCCTTAATTATATATAATTTTTTAGGGGAATGTTACACTTGTTTGACTTGAGGGAAGTGAGACGTTTGTGAATAAAGTTACTATACTGTTATTACACAAAGAAAGTGTCCAGCTCCAACTGTTTCATTTTTTCAATGGGCTTTCTCATGTGGCTAAAAGAGAACACCAATTCTATGGCCTTTTCATAAAGTTCATTTTCCCCCTTCATTTTTACATACAACTTGATAATGTTAATATAACTTAACCCTTGTGGTGAAGTTGGAATTTCTGTTTCCTCATTATCTTTTCAATTTTGTTCATCTTCTGAATTTCTCACACTATTACTATCTTGCAATTCGATCAGAGATTTTTAAATCAGTTTCACCAGTTTCTGTTAAAACATTCTTGCCAACATCCATAAAACTTTCTGCATTCAAAGAATCATCTGTATCAATCTTCTCAATCAGAGATTGGATTTCACTAGAATTGTCATAACAAACAACTTCTCCACAATCTCTGACATTATTGAGAATAAATCCACAGTTTCATAAGCATGTTATTACGAGTTCATCTTTTATGCATTTAGTTAAATGACATAGAAATGCAATTGCATCTAACATGTCAGTTTTCATGGTCATTTCAGATGCTCTCTTAGTTATCCATTCTTGCAGTAATATGCTGAAGCATCAATATTCTGTATTTCAGTTTTGTTACACTGTATAATTTCATTATCTAGAGGCTGTAGAACTGATGTACGTGGAGGTAGAAAGACTAAATGAACATTTGAAAGTTCACTTTTTTGATGGCAAGTTGCATTATCAAGGAAAAGTAGAATATTCCTTTTTTCCTGTTCCATTCATTTGTTTGATTTGTTCAAAAATTCTTTGACTATAATGCTTGTCATCCATGCTTTATTTGCTTTTCATTCCACAGGAAGTTGATTATTCCTTAAATTTTTGAAATAGTGCAGATTTTCACTTTTACCCGTGTTTCTCTAGTTTTCTATCAGCAAATGCTACTATAAGTACAATCAGTCGTTTTTTCGGTTAGTGACCATCAGAATAATGCCTGAGAACAATTTATTAGTTAAACAAGAGTTTATTAATATTTATATAAATATTAATTAAATAAGAAATTAATATTCAATCAAAAACTTTTTCTGCCTTACTCAGGTTTTAATAATATTTTGATAAATGAGGCAGGTGAAAGATATTTTTTCCATTGGGGTTCCACCATATAGAGGGCCTTTTATAAGAGAAATCTTAAGATAATACTGCAAAATTTTTATATTTCTGGCTTTTACAGATTTCAGCCCTATATAGTTTTCATCTTAGACAGGTTTTACTGTAAATATATTCACACACACACATTTGTGAATGTTAATATAAACAATATGTTATAATCAGTGCTTATTTTTTCAGTCTACTGGAGTTGGGCAGTTAGTAGAATTTTCTAATTGATCATTCTTATAAAATGGTTAAACAATTTAGATTATTCACACAAGATGAATAAAAGCAAAACATGATGCTACAAATTGTGTTTTGACACCATTGGGCAGTGTCTTCCAAACTTTCTCAGTTCATGTGCCCTTAGTGTTTCAGCAATTTTTGTACAGTGCTTCTAGGCAAAAAGAAAAACATAGCAGTTCTGTTTATTAAATAGTTTGGTCCAAACAACTTAATACTTGATAAGTATTCATATTCTAACAACTTAATGGCCATTTTGAAAGCATTTGAAAGAATAATACATATAAATTGAAAGTAAAAATAATATTTTTATTTCATTTTTAAATTACTTAAATTACTAATGGAATGTGTGTGCCTGTTGGGCAATGCATATCTTCTCAGATCTTGTAATAAGATGGACACTGCCTCCCTCATTTCCTGCTTCACATTGATTTTTGCAAGGTACTTGGTTTTTATCACAGCAACTGCCAAAAACCTAGCTTCACAGAGATATGATGTTGCAAATGGAATTAGAACAAAAAAAGGTCTACACTTTTGTCACCATCCACGAACCTTGTGTGGCAAATTAAATTAGCATTTTTATTATTGTTCATTGCCTCATCTAGCTGTAACTCAAATTCCTTTCCTTTCATTTTTACAATTAGCTGATTGCTGAGGTCATTGGGGATGTGTTGGATTTTATGACTGATAGTATTGTTGGATAAAGGTACCTTTGAAAGCAGTCTTCCTGCAGAGTCAACAACCATAATGCTTATCATATCCACTGCAGCCCATAAAATCATTTTTTCTGTAATTGTATGAGGCTTTTTACATTTTGTGATTCTATTTGCCACCTTGTAGGATGTTAGCAAAGCATTGTATGGTATTAATGCTTGTTTGAAAAATATACCTTTTTGTTCTTTCAATTCTTTTAAATTTCTGGTAAAATAATCATGGGATTTACTAACTGTCTTAAGGTGATTAATCTCTAAATGGTGTTTTAGTTTACTTGGAAGCATGCACTCTGAAGCCAAAACTTTTAGATATAATACACACTGCAGACACTCTTCACGATTGACATCTACCAAAGTAAAACCAAAATCTAGATAACTTGTCATATTTCCATTTCTTCATAACTTTGCCACTGCTCTGTGGTTTGCTCTCCTTTTCTTCACTCCCACACTTGTGGTCAATGTTAAAAAAATCTTTCCATTTTATGCATAAGTACTAAAAATCAACAAGATAATTTGCTAGACTTTGCAGACACTTGATTGTAACACGCTTCAGTTATTTTGATTACTGATGGACCCAGAGAGTCGGCAGGGGTTTATATGCAAAATCTAAGGAATGTTAAAGGTTGAGATGTTACTGGCATAGCTAAAAGTACAAGTAAACAGAAATATATTTCAAACAGTTGAGAATGTCATTGAAAGGAATGTAGCATGATCTAATGTTAAAACTGTGAACTACCTTAGGCTTTGAGCTTGTAGTTCACACAGTGTCTGACAGATGTTGATATCCCTGTGTTTCCCTCAAAACTTTGAAATATCCTGTAACATTCCTGTGAGTTTGGGAACCACTGCCATAAGGTATAAAACACAGATAGTGTTACATAGCTTTGTCCTCAACAAGAAACAGTCATAATGGCAATATTTTATTACTTTTAAAGTTGGAATAAATAGAAATATTAATCACAAAATATTGTTGCTGATTCTATTTAAATATTTTTGAGTCTTGACACTTGTCTGTTCTGCTGAGCAAATGTGAAACCAAAAACCATAATGACAATATTTGGATTATTGTATAGTGTAGAAAGTCATTATGTAATATTTCAATTATTGGATAATTGAAATAAATAGAAGCATCTATTTATCTAGTTTAGTTTTATGATGTTAATAAATTTAATTATAATTTTGATTAATCAATTGTTTTAGATGACACTAATTGCAGAAACTGATGATCATTGATAAGTTAATCCCCCATCTTTACAGTCAACATGTGTAATTATTTTCTGACTTTGGCAGTTATTCTAAAATAAGTGATAAATATTAAAGATTAATTTATTTGTTTAAGTAAATGGGTTCCCAAAAATCTAGTTCAAATACTACCATTGCCATGGTAGTATACAGTATAAACATTTTGCTGATTATTCATTCATCCAATCATATAAGTTGTAACAATGTCAAACTAAGTAGTGTAATTGTCCAGTAGCTGTTTGTAAGAAGAATGAATATGTTTTGATTAGGTTTGAATTGGTTTTTCCATAAGCAGTTTGGGGAAATGATGAGTTTCTTAAATTTGAGACACAATTGATCATATCTTTGTCAGGCTACTGATACCTTCATAATATTATTAAAATGTAATTGGAACTGGTTTATAAGGTTGTTGTTGTTTTGAATTAAGCACAAAGCTACACAATGGGCTATCTGGGCTCTGCCCACCATGGGTATTGAAACCCGGATTTTAGCGTGTAAGTCCGCAGACATACTGCTGAGCCACTGGGGGGCTAGTTTATAAGAAGTTAATTTATAAATAAAATATGTTTAAACAACAACAATCTTTTTATTTTATTTAAAATTCCAGTTACAACTGACATTTCATCTACAGAAGAGAAGAGAGTATGCATTTAATATTAATTACACGTATATCTGATAATATTTAAAAGTGTTTAAGTTGGTTAATAGAATTAATAAAATGATATTTGACTTCTGTAAAATAAGAACAATGAATTGAAATTGGAGTGAACACGCTTGATAAACATTTAGAAAAAAATTAAATTTTTGGTTTCTGTCTTTTACAGCTCTTGACTACTTAATTTGCCTTGTTTTGAATTGCACATTAGGCTTAGCTTTTAAATATTTTCTTCCAAACACGAGACTTTAAATTAAAAATAGCACTTGATAATTTTTTGTCTTGACCATCAGTATGTAAAATGATTACAATTATTTGTAAAGATTTAACATTAATATTTCACAAAAATCTTAAAAGTACAGTGTATTAACTAATAAAACATAAATTAAAAATTTCCTTTCATTTCAAAAATCTGCCAGTATATTAATGAAAAAAATAGTGGCTGGTTTAACTCTGTGTGCATTGGTGATTGTTAAAGTGCACATACCCTGATCATGCAGACATTGCCATTAAGCATAGTGTTATGAATTTGATGTCAGTTATCAACCTTTCAGGTTATCCTACTTTGATTTTTTTAGCAACAGTTTGTTAAAGAAAATTCTGGATACGTTACACAGGAACACTGGAGAAGCTTTAGATATGTATTTAAGAAGCTGTATGGGTTATACAAATGTAACTTGAAAATTGTACAATCGATAAAAAATAATTACTTTGCACCCAGACTTACAAGCCTTAGTCAGAATGAGTTAGGTATCTTAAAGATGCATCTTTAGTACAAAACTTTTAACATGTCTAATTTTGTGCATACAATGTAACTGTACAAATAATTAATATTTGCCACATTTTGTTAAGATGCACTTTGTAATACACACACACACACACACACACACATTCTTTATATATAAACATGCACATTCATAAACACCTTATACACCCATGTCACTAAATTCTGACCGTCCTGGGAGGGTAACTCACATCCATATATCTACTACGTTTATTGGATGGGCCCAGACTTTGTATAGAGCCATATGATAAATAATTTTGCACATTGTTATTATTTTAGACAAACCAGTTGATCCTTTCCCATTGTGTCCTGGGAGCAGGATTTACAATAAACCATGAAAGATAGTTTTGGTATTTGTGTCATATTATGGTGTCATTTAAATGTTCTAATGGCAGGAGTGGGGATTCATTACCTTATGACTGCATGTTTCTACTGCAACTTTTAACAGTAAAATAAACATAGGAAATAGAATCTCACTGATGAAGTACTTTGGAATTTTATGATCTTTTCTAAATATGATGGAACAGTACTGGTCACTTTATTTCACATTTTCAACATTTAAAGTGTTATAGTGGTTATGATGGTTTTCGAATTGACTGACCCCATATAGAGTTACATGAGAGAAAATGACTAAGATATAAAGTTTTTCTAGAAAAGTGGTATTGTTATTAATTTAGAAAGTTTCAAAAATCATGGAAACAACAAAAGTTTAAAATTTTCAGTTGGAGAAAATTTTTTTTCCAGTGCAATATCTTACCTCCTCTTACAAAAGGCTTTCTTGATTAATACTGCTCTCTATTACTGCAGATTTTCTTTTCACCATTAGCCTTTTAACTCTCACTTCTTTCTGGATATCTTCATGCAAATGATCATGCAGCAACCAGGAGTGTGACATTACTTCAGTTTTAACTTGAATCATTTTTAATAATACATCTCTTAATCACATGTCTAGTTTTTAATTTATGTTTATGTTTTCAGCTTTGTGAGTTTTGCACTTACAATTTCAAGTGGTCATGACCACTACTACTTCAGCAGATTTCCTTACCATGATTTTCAGGTGTATCACTTCCTTGGTTTCCAGATCATTCTCTCTTTTTGATGGTTTCCCAGAGTTGGTGATATAAATATCACTGGTATATGTATGCTTAGGTTATTGTCCTTTCCTTACTCTCATTCCACACTTGCTCTCCTTTTTCATTTGAGTTTTTACAGGAACCTGTCTTTCCTCTATTGGCAGGCTATTGGACAATTTTGTTTTCCATGTATGGTTTACTGGATTTTTTTCTGTGTTCCAATCTCATTTCCAGTCTGTTGTTTTGTTCATTCTTTTTTGCTTATTATCCTCACCCTGCATCACTCCAGAATTTGAATCTCCAAGTTGTCAGATTCAGTGTTTTATTTTCCTTTTGCTGTCTGTGTTTTTGTTGCTGGCCTGTGGTCACTATTTTTTAATGTGTTGTGATCACAGATTTCACTAAGTTTGTTTCTTAGTTGATGTTCATTACTTAATGCATAAGACTTCAGCTGTTCTGGTGATTAAGTGTATTTTCACTCTTTTTTCCTTTTTCTTCTCTCATTTTTAAATCCATTCTGCTTCTTTAGCTACATATGTTTGGAATACCATTTTGTGGTGAGTCATACCTACTAGGTATGCTTAGTTTCAAATCTGTACTGTATATCCTATAATCATACCAGATGACTATAACACAACATTGAGAAGCTTTCTGCTATAAAATTGATGTACAATTCCAAATGCTACCAGTATTGGTTGATTAACTCTGCCCGATTGTTATCTATGCATTAATATGAATTTGTTTTACATAATATAAACAATATTACATGTCACAGAACCATGTTACATCCACCATTGAACTGGAGAGTTCAGTGAGACCAGTTGTAAATATATTTTGTGGTCTTTTGTATCACAAATGTGTTCATTCCAGACTGTGCAATCATGACTCTTTCGACAGAGACTACTGCTTTGTTTATTTCTCTGTAGAATTGAGGCTCATTCAACTACAGACCTGATGTACAATCCCAGATGCTACTCTGTTGGTTGATCAATTCTGTCAACATGGTAACTCTGCTTTTCAAAATAGGGTACCATGATCACCTGTTGCCCTGTCTCCAGTGGTGCAGTCCTGTGCACTCTCCCTTTTCTTCTAGTGGAGTCTGGGAGTCCTTGCCACTTCCAGTTCCTAGCCATTGGGGTGGTGGACTGTAGAAGCTAGTCTTTTTGAGTGAAGCACAGTGCCACTCATTTGAGAGTAGGGTGGTTGCATTCTGTTAAAGGGTGGTAACCTTCCCATTGCTGTTAGGTTGTGATCCAAAGATGAATATTTTCAGAACTTTCTTTATTTTGTGTTAGTTGTTGGATGTCAGATCCTAGTGGATCCAGTGTTAGAGATGCTTACATGTGGTGTCAGGTTTTTAGTACAAATTCTATTATTCCTGTTCCATACCTGTTTTTAAGGTGAAATGTAGAGGACCCTTTTCCTACTGCAATCTGATATTCATTGTCAAATACTGCCAAGTGTTGGTTGAGGTCAAGCTCTCATATACAGTTTGTCATGCTTTATCTTTACAATACGTAGGGTTCCCTTTATTGCTGATAACATTTTAGGGACCCTCCATGTTTCTGCTCCTTATGGTACAGATAGCCCTTATGTTTTGGCAACAAATAACATACCTGTCTTAAACATGATGTGGCATTCCACTGGTATGATGTTTTAATTTCTTACAACACATCATGGTCTTTCTATGGTGCTTTGTCAAAGAGAATCATATTCTAACCAACTTTTCACCAGTCATTATGGGATTCTAGCTTTTCATGGAAGGAGGTAAGATACTGTGTCAGAAGTTAACATTTTCCTAAATTTAAAATATATTTCAAATAGATACCTCTTCTCACATTTTCTACCCATCCTCCCCACTTTTAATGTATTGGTTGACTTGAAGTGATTTCCAGATGCATTATTAGAAAGGGTGCTAGTTTTGATAGAGATAGTGTCTCATTCTTATTGGTAGACAGTTCCTGTGCTGCATGATGATTTTCATCTAGATGTGCAAAAAGAAGTGAGAATCACAAGACTAGTAGTGAGCAAAAATTATTTTTTGAAAGGAGGTAAGTATCTAACAGAAACATATATTCAACTTAGGAAAGTGCAAGTTTAAATTGAAGATAAAAATCACTTTTCACACAGTGTTCAACACTTACATGAAGACCTATTAATAAGTTAATATGGAATTATTTTCAGTATTCCAAATACTTTTATATACCTTTCAGATATTTGGTAAGAATAAAATTAACCAAAATCACCAAGTTGGAGAATCTTCAGTGTAGAAACCAGAATGTTGTTCCACAGTAGAAGCAGGCAGAAGCAATTCATTAAAATCCAGAACTGCTGTGTCCTGTACTTCCTGTGATATCCCTGAAAAAATATGTTGGAAATTGTTTTTTTTAATTATTTAGTTGACTGTAGATTGAAATGAAACTTGTTTATATTTTACATTTAGAGAAGTGAAGTGTGCATAATACGTACATTGTCTAAGTCAGTTAAAACATAACATTGTGTTTTCAGATATGTGAAAAGAGAAACAGTATCTTTCTTTGGTTTAAATGACCATGACCCTGCTGAAAGAGAAAGATGGGCTGAGCGACGCAATAGGTTGCTTAGTCGGAAATGTGGAGGGCTAAAGGTAAGTGACACATCACTATATTAAGGTAATTCTGAAATAAATTGCAGGTAGTTAGTGATGAACATTTTGTATTTTACGAAATTAACACCATTTCCTTAAAATCATGAAAAACTCAAAGAATGCTGCAATAATTACCCACCAAAGTAAGAAGTGATATCATAAACTGAAAAATTGTAGTTTGGGTTATAGATCTTTTATCTTTGTAAGTGATAGATTAATTTTGATGAATTTGTCAATTTATTAAAAGGAACATCAAACTGTGTTAAGTATACAGAAAAAATACATGTATTTATGAAAGTGTAGATAGCTTTATGAGCTTCATGTCTTGTATGTATGGTACACTGAATTGAACAATTTTTGTTTTATTACCAAGATAAATAGCTGACAATATGTGCTTCTCAGTGTATTTTTAATTAAATTAAAAATAAGTTTATTATGATATAGAAAATTAAAATTGTTATATACCCTTTCTTTTTGTTTGATAAAGTTGATTTCCATACATTTTTTTATTATAAGCACTTTTTTATAATTCAAATACATTTAGTGTAACAATATAAAATTATGATGTTCAAATTGGTTATTTATGTTTTTTGCACTGTTTGGCATACTGGATTTTATCCTTTTGTAAGATGATGAAACTATTTAAGTCATGGTTCGTTTCAAAAACATTACAACACAAATTATGCATAATATACTAAAACTTATTGGACTTACTTCAAGATGTGTATGTTAATAAGAGAAAATGTTACACCTTGTATTTGTTTTCTCCAAGATTACAATGAAAAAATAAGGGAACTACTTAACAGATCAGATTTTTTCAAAACAAGTTAACAATAATTGTTATTTTCATATTTATTTAATTTACCAAAAGAAGCAGTATCTATAAAGTACCAAGCTGTATTTTCTTGTATTATTCATTGTTGTTTTCAAAGCTAATATAACTTGAATAATACATTTATAAAATTGAAATTAGCTGAAACTACTGTATAGACTACAAATTGGACACACTCATTTTTTTACTACAACATTATGATAATTATCATAAACATTATTGTAACCTTTTAACTCTAACATATAACTTCTTGAATGACATTTGCTTATGTTACTAGCCAGTGTAATTAATCCATAATTAAACATAATTCATTTTTGAACAATGCAGCACTGCCCAGAAGAGAGAAGGCAGCAGTCACTACCCCATTCCGTCCCAGCTTCCTTACAGTGGGGTTACCAAGGTGATGCTGATGTACCTGATCATGTTAGAAGAGTCACCACTCACCCTTCTAGCCTAGAAGAAAACAAGGCATCTAAAGATTCTGTTTATAAAATGACATGGAATGGGTTGATCTTTCTGGCTTTGGTGAGCTCAGTAATAGGATGTTTCTTAAAATGCGTGATTAAAATTTCTGTGGGATGATTATGAATTGCTAGTGTTTTTAAAGAGATGTATTAGAGGATTATGTCTCTACAAAATTAAGTAATAAAAACAAAAAAGTTAACATTCATAAATTAGTGAAAATTTAATAATTAAATTAATTTTGAAAGTAGTAAGTAAAATATTAAAGTCATAATTGTTTTATTGTTGAAGTAAACATTGCATTGTTTATGTTGAATGGAAAGAAAAGCTAACTTATGGACAAAAGAAGTACTGAGTTCACTGCTGGAATCTTGTTTTTTATAACATTATACATTGTGTAATTGTTGTGCTGTATAAAAAGCTGGCTAGTCCTGAATTTGAAACACTTTCTTGAGTGAAGACAGATATATTTCTAACTGCTCAAGTAGTCAAAAACTTGTATTTGTTTTTTTTTCATTAAAACTTCAAGGTCTAATTTTGTATTATAAGTAGGTTTTTGAGTGTTAACATTTCAGTCTGTATACAATTTTTAACTAAAGAAGCTATAGATATCAGGATAAATTTTACTTATGCAACTTATTGTAAGAAATACAGTAAAAGTCTGTTAGGTCACTTTCATTGTTTTCATATAACACTTTTTCATTGTCATTAGCCAATGACCTCTACATAAATAAAGTAAACTTGTCTTTAAAATGAAAGACTATATCAACACAAATAGTAGAAGGTTTTCATTGTTTTTTTTTTTCTTTTCAATTTGGAAATAAGGCCAAGAACAAGTTGTGGTTGTACATTAAAAACTAAGGTCAGTGGTTACAGTCTTCAAGGGATAAAACTGCAACATGTTTATTTTTCATGTTTAGAGTGAGTCTCAGTCATATGTAAAGGTTAATATTGCATGACGGACTTTGAATTTGTGTATGTAAAAGGTTTATCCTAAATTTCATATTTGCATCTTTTGGCATGATTTATATATTAGCCATGTAATAAAATCAGTGTGATCCATAAAGTCACACAATATTTGATCCATAAGGTCACGCAATATTTGTTTGTTATTTGTTACAGATTTGGCTTAAATGATATGTAAGTTCACACAAAAGTCAAAATAATTTTGTGAAGTAGCAAATATACTGAAGTAATAATTTTGATCTTGTTAGTGTATTAAACTGAAAATATATGTCCAATATTATGGTGATTCCATTTTTTCTTTCACCTGTTTTATTTTGTATTTTAGTCTTCAGAGATGTCTAAACACAAAATTTCAATAAACTCCACAAAGTCTTTCCATGTATAAATATGTAACTCTTATTTAAGTAAAAACAGCCTTATAACTATTTTATTACTGTTTATTTTAAGTTTACACAATAAATTATGAACTTTTAACTATTTTAGTATTGCATTAACATCTTATCTGATCAGTACATTTCAAAACAGTAGATCTATAAACAAGATCTGAATTTTCAGGTCTATCAAGTTAATATGTGTGGGATAGTTCTGTGTTGAAAAAAGGATATTTATAGTGCCTGAAATCCATAAAGAATCCATATTAAAATTGATTTTTGGGGTTTAATGGTAAAAACTAATTTAACTCACTCACCACATGTAAAACATAATTTTATTTAGAACCACTTTTCATTTTTCAGAGAGTAATGTTTGTTTTTGAATAACTTACTTTATATTTTTGCTCAACTTTTGGAAGTATGTTGTTCAAATTCCTAAGCTATTATTTATTTTATAGAATGTGAAAAGAAGACTTTCTACTCCTTACACCCAAACTGATAGGCCACCTCAAAGAAAACTGTGTCACACTACATCAGCATTCATCAAAGATGATCAAATGACTTCTAGTTTAAAGGTGATTTTTCCTATATCATGCTTACCTGTTGCAAAACTTAAGGTTAAGGCACTCTCTGTTAAACATGTTATAAAAATGTTATATTTGTACTTTAAAAACTACATCTAAGACTGATATGATTTTATTTAGTAAACCTTTTCTTCTAAATTTAAACCTCATAGATGTAAGTGTTGAGATTTATAAGTTACATTTGCATCCATCACATACCAGTTCATAGAATAGTTTTGTTTTGTTTTATTCAAGTATAAACCTTTAGCTCATAGATCCATCTTTTAGGGACCTATCTTAGATTTACTTACAGTTTTGAACTTGTCAAACTATTTAATTGATGTATTTGACTATGTCCCAGGCCTCATATTAATTTTTTCTCATCCTGCCTAAAGGAATTTCAATTTGAGGGTAGGCTGACAGAGATACTGATGAGTTATAAAATTGAATGGGTATATGTATGTATCTCACATGGTATTGTTGACATACAAAACTGGAGCTAATAAAAAAGGGAAGTAGGTCGATTAATTTACTCTAATTCTGCATAAAAGAATTTGAATTACTGTGACTGTTGAGGATTGTTTTTCTTTGACAATGCAAATTGTTGATTTACGTTTAAAAATTTTTTAACCCTTATGCTACATGTATATAAAATGCTAATGTCACAACTTTTTACATGGTTGCATTCAAAATATAATTAAATTCCTTTATTACCAAGATAATAAATAAACTTTGCATTTGAACAGAGTTAATGAACAAGATTTTAATTTTATACAAGTTTGAATTTCATTATGAAACTTTTAACTAAATTGCATTTATTTACTTCCACTTGTTTTTTTTTCATCACTACTCTGATGTTCTGAGGTTAAAGTAAATTACATACTATAGTACAGTCATCATTAAGTCTAGTCTAATTTTTATAGTCTTTGTTTACAGATATAAATTAGAAAGTTAAACTCACTTGGCACACCTATTTATCCCAGCCTCTTTTTGCAAATTGCTAGTAATTTTTCTTGGTATTTATATTATTACATTATTTATAAACTGTCAAGAAAAGAAAGTTCTAGTTTATTGAATAATGTGTAATGGTACCTTGTTTACAACAGTTACTTTGTCTTCTTACTGAAAGTTACTATTGCCAAGTTCAGATCAAAAAGCTTAGGGAATTATTCTAAGATACTTATGTCTTCATTTGTAAGCCAGTTACATTATAATAGTTGTAGGACATTGTTTGCTTTGTGCATGTTGTTATTTTATGTTTTTAAGTGTATATATGACATAAATAAACATTAAATGTACTAGTACCTTCATTATGTCGGAAAAACATGGATTCAAGAAATCTTGATACAAAGTAATAACCCTATAATCTGAGTGCTTTTGAAAGCTGAATATTGAAAACACTTCAGTTATAAGAGTTTTTATTAATTTGTAACATATGAGTACCATTATTACAAAAAGTAGTCTAAGTTTCATCTGTAGACTGACAGAAAAAAAAAGCCAAACCAAACTTAAGGACTAAATGTTTTTTATGTATATTTATTGTTATAGAAGTAGCTAAAATGTAAAAATTAGAAACTTATTAAGTTTGATATTGAATTCTTCTCTATGAGATATTCTCACAAATAACTTGAGTAAACGGCATTAACTTAAGACACTTAAGACACGTTTCTCAAGTGATTTACAGCTTCTGTTAAAAGGTTGTTATTTAAGACATGGATCACAGAGCAATAAAATTATGTAAAAACAGATGCAAACTGTTGTGAGCCTTAAGCTGTGTAAGGTATATAATTGTCAATTTTTGTTACAATTTACAATCATTATAGAAAGAAAAATGGGTAACTTAGATTTTTCTTTTTTCTGGCAAGATAAAGTCCATAGAGGTAAGGTAGAAAAAATGACAGAGGAAATATAAAGTTTTGCTGAAAAGTGTTTGATATTCATTTAGGAGGTTTTAAAAGTTCTGCAAAAAATTTTGATAGTGTAGAATAAAATACAACTTAATCTAAACATGAAATCACCTTGCACTCACACTAGTAAAAATGCTTAAGTAAAAAATCTGATGTTTAGTGTATGAAAAGCTTACTAAATTTCTTCATAATACAAGTATCACAGTAAAAGTTACAGATACTTTCATGGTTATTTGGTGGTCTGTGAAAATGCCCATGTCCAAGAGTAATCAATTTAATAATGAAATTAATTTTGAAAGTAGCAAGTAAAATATTAAAGTCATAATTGCTTTATTGTTGAAGTAAACAATAGTACTATTGTTGATAGTGTCATCATGATTGTAAGTATCAGTATTTGTTATTGATTGGCTTGAATTATTACACATGTCTGTTTGCTTACCATATTTTGAACTGTATCAGCTGTGAATCGTATGAGGTAAAAAGATGCATTCCCATAATAAAGCTCATTTGGAATTTTGAGCTATATCCAACAAATTCACAACCAATATTTTGACACAATTAGTTATTTTGCAAGTGTTTGTGAAAGGTGTTATGCTTATGTGTAGTACTTGGACAGACTATTGAATTATTTTGTGATGAATTTACAAATAGTACTATTTTTGATCTTTATGCTTAATAGCCAGTCAACCAAAGTCTAGAAACAAAAATAACTGAGGAAATGTTTTTTGAAAAACCACCACCAGCTCCTGAAGTGATAAGAGATTTAGAATCCTCATCTCTTAGAAGGATTCTAAAACCTGTGGAAACTGGGGAAGACCAGGTTGACAGACCAAGGTAAGAATTACTGAAAATGTGATTTACATGTTACCAAATATAACCTTCTACCAATATGAATTCTGTAAAAATCTTGTGGAATATTCTACTCCATATGTTATAAAATTAAATTTCCTATTGTAATCTATGTAATTGTCAAATTAACCTTCAAATATGACTGGACTGGAAACACTGCTGTTGAGAAAGTAAAAGTATACTATATATATATATATATGATAATGAATTTTATATATATTCAAAAAATTTAGTTATTTTTAAAAGTTAGCCAAATTTAATACCAAAGCTTAACAAACTCTTATTTCTAACAATCTAGAATGCAAAGTAGATGTTTGACACTCAGGGGTTAAGTGTCACAATGTACTCTTGGCAACATTGTTTATTTTTCTACTTGATTCGTTAAGTTACAGCAATTAATGTTTGAGCTACTGTCTTGAAAATTGTAAACTTGGCAACCATTCACCCTTATTTTGTGTCATCATGATTGTAAGTATTAGTATTTGTTATTGATTAGCTTGAATTATTACACATGTCTGTTTGCTTACCATATTTTGAACTGTATCAGCTGTGAATCGTATGAGGTAAAAAGATGCATTCCCATAATAAAGCTCATTTGGAATTTTAGCTGTATCCAACAAATTCACAACTAATATTTTGACGTAATTAGTTATTAAGAACAACTGTGTTTTCTGGACTCTTTAAATTGCAAATCATACAAAATTTTATAAGAAAAACTACCTATCAAGATAAATACAAGTGAAAACAGTAACTGACCTTAGAAAGTACTACTATTGAGACAATAAATAAATGTCATGTTTTTTTTAGTTTGAGCTATAATAGATTTATGCATAAGAATATATTTTTTCACATAACTAAAACAGTAATTTTATTCCTTAATGGTCGAAGGGTGGATAGATAAGTTATGGAATCAAATATGCTTTTATTAAAGGCCCAGTTTACATTGAAGTTCTGAGTAAAGTATTCATTTTGGGGGGGGGGGGTGATTTAGCGAAGTTAAACATTTTATAATTTTTTTAAGCTGCATTTTAGATTTAACACACATGTTGTGCTTATGTTTTATACTTTTTGCATGTTTCTTATATTTTAGATTTTACTGCTTATTTCTGCTACATATTTTAAAAAATAATTGAATCTGTATTAAAATGCATTATACAGATTTAAAAACATTTATTTATACAAATTACCTTTGCCTTTTGCTATAAGTTAGATTGGAAATAGCATGAACAAGATGTAAACATTTTATTAGAATAATCATTAGTGTTTCATTTTATTTTTTGTAATGCTTAGTGCTCCCTCTCGAGTGTGGCACAGACCTTCAGTGGCACATGAACCAACTTCTCCAGAACCCATGCATCAAGTATGGGAAAAGGTATACACTATACATGTAGATTTAAAACATTCCCATTTTGTCAGTTAATTTTTCAAAAGTTGCATAATGATAAAATATTTTCGAATAATTAAGTAATAGTGTAAATTTAGATCACACTATGATGGATGTAGCATGTATTCATCTATGTGATGTAGGAGAAATAATAGTTTCAGCACCACTTAATAAGTGGTACTGGAAACAAAAATCCATAAAAACTATTCACAGTTTGGATATTCAATATTGAAGATTTAGAGAACTAGAAAAATAACTGTTTTGTGCAAAAACCATTCTTTATCACAGAACACAATTTTAAGTAAAAGTACTCACCTTGCAACAAGAACACAACTTTAATTAGGACTGTGTGAAAGAGTTTTATTATATCTTGATATATATGATTTATAAATAGAGTTTTTGAAATTTATTTTTTCAATAAAGGATACCACTTTAAAACATTATATCAGTACAATCTGAACACTTTCCATTTAATAATTCCCAGAAAAATCATTTTTCAGAAAATATCTTTTTTAAACTTTTTTTCCCAATGAGCGATGAATATTACAATTAGAGTTTCTGCCAGCATTTGTTAACTAGCCCAGAGGAAACTTGTCATAATTCAGAATTAGTTGAAGAGATGATGTTGTAATACTTTTTGATGTATAATAAACTAATGACATCCTAATTTTGAGTTTTTAAAGTTTTGAGATCTCAAAAGAAAAAGTGTCTCTGTAGTAACATTCAGCAAAGTAATGTAACATAATTTTGTAAAATAAGCTGGTAAGACATACTCATCTTAAATAGGTCTTTAAAAATATCTTAACATCAAAGTAACAGATCATTAGTTTATTTCCTTTTTTAAGGTTGTTTGAAGTATAATTTTCACTCAGTGCATTTGGTATTGATTTACATAAATTACACTTCCTTTAAATACATTTGTATTATTTCAGAATTTTTATATTAGGTTTTATTATTTTATGTTACTTGGTATGTGTGTTAATACACAACTTTATAAGGTACATTTGTAACACCTGTATTACAGATGTTAAGTAAAGCATTTGATAACTCAGACAGAAGAGAGTATGGAATGGGAGTAGTAGGAAAATTGTTTAAAAGAAGTTTTCGTAAAGATCGTTTCACATCTAACATCAAAGAACAACTTGAAGATATAGAAGATAGTAGGTAAGTTTAGGTACAAATCAGGAATAACGTTTTTGTTCTTAAATATAAATTTCTAATTTTAGTGTGCAATAAAGTCTGAAGTCCGATTTGATAATTAAAGTAAATCTTTTCAAAGTTATATCAAATTCACAAAAACTTTTCCATATTGTTTTGTTACTGATAATTGCTCAATAATTGTGATATTGAATCCATGGATTATGAAGAATTCTGATAGTATAAACTTCCATATATCAGCATTTGATAAATTAACATTTCCACCCAATTATATGAAATTATTTATCAAAATTGAAGCAATCAAATAAACAAATTTTTCCATATTGTATGGCCTGTTCAGAAGTGTATTAAAACAGTTGAGCATTCTAAAAATACATGAAATACACATACAACCAATGAAATGTTAATTTTTGGATTGCCTGTAGCTTATTTTGGTGTAAAGTACAGTTTGTGACAATGATTACAACAGTTTACATTCTAATTAATATGAACATATAAACACACTTGAATACTTTTGTGTATTTTCTTTAGGACTAGTGTGACTAATTTAGTATATCAACAATAAAATATTGTTTTGATGTAACAGAATCACCTCATCACAGATTTGCAAAGCAATTTAATAAATGTACTGAGCTCTCCAGTGTCCTAAAGATAACTTGAAATACAGGTAGATAACACTGCAACAGAACCCATGTTTTAGGAGACTAGCTGATGTTTATTGATTCAACAGTCATAAGAAACACATTTTTCTTTATAGAAAAACTAAGGATGGCATGTGTGTTTCATTTTACAGAAATGTAAGGTTACAGTACATTAAGTTGTTATCTTTTGTATACTAAAGAATGTGTGTTGCAGTGAAAACATGTATGTAGTTGTATAGCACATTAGTTAATTTTTATTAAAATAACTTATCTTAAATTTAACAATACTGCAATAATATCTATTTCATTTTGCCCTTACTAAGTTTCTTCATTCAAGTTAATACCAAATTTTGGGAAGTTTTTTATACAAGCTCAGTATATTATTCAGAAATTGTAAGAAGTATCAAAAAATCGAGGAAAGTCTATATAGTTGGCTTTTCACTAATTTCCAAATGCTATATTTTACATTTAATGTACATGCTCTAAGTATTGATACCAGAGGTATTACTTTTTATAATTTTTTTTTATTTACTCTTGTTAAAACCTTTATTGTATTAAAAGGTGATGAACGTTTTTGAATAACTGTTTCAGTGCAAAGGTGGTTGAAAGAAATAGTTTTTCAATTTATTTGTAATAGAGGTATCTCAGTCAAAATGTTTTTCTTACATCTCGCTAAGATATTTTTGAAGTGTCTGTGTTTTGACTAGATGTTATTTGATATCTACGGTAGAAATTTATGTGAAAGGATGGGTATTAGGTTAGGAGAGTAGAGCTAAACATCATAAATATGCTGAAAATTTTGACATTTTTTATGATAAGCTGTTATTTAAGTAGTTTATATTTCTTCTGATGTTTATTTACATAATTTGTGTAGCTGATTATCTAGAGTGCTTTCATTTATTTTTTTATTTTCTCTTATAGGCCTTATTTTACTTACTGGGTGACAACTGTGCAAATTTTGATTACTGTGATCTCCTTAGCTGTGTACGGTTTTGGACCAGTGGGATTCCATAAGACACAGCGATCTAGTCAGGTACATAAATCTATATTTAGTTAAGCTAAAGAATAGTATTAACTGGTATTGTTATCATTCATAAAAATTGAAACAATTGCTATATCTGTTTTTTTTGTTTACAAGCTCAACATATTAAGGTCCATATGCACATCTTTGTTTCTTAAGAAAATCTATAATCTACTAGCCTGATTATAATTTTTGTATAATAATGTTTATTATTCTTTCAGGTGCTAGTCACAAGACTTTCTCTGGAGCAAGTAGACTACTTTGAACCAGATAATTTTTGGGTAGGACCCAGAGCTGTAAGTAGTAATATATATATTTAAACTTAAATCAGTGTGTTTATTAAGTAATGGTTTCAGGGACAATTTATGATATCTCATAAACAATGAGAAATTAAATGCTTTTGGGGATATACACATTGAAGTTACTACCCATGTGACCTTGAATTACTCCAGAGGAGTTATATTTGAGAGGGATTTAAAGAACATTTCAGAGTAAGAAATCCTCTTATTTCTCCAGCCAAAGGTGTTATTATGGTACACCAAATTTTCATCTATAAAAACAGAATTATGGATCCTACCAATGTTCTGATATTAATGTTTACATCAACTTGTTCTCCTGTTACAGTCAAAGCAGGTTATCTGAACTGCAAGGTATGATATTACATTAACACTCTCAGATGTTTCCAGTGTCAGCAGTTTTGACACTCAAAAATATCATGTGGTTCTTTAGTATGTGCTCAATATGGTGGTAAAGGCCTTTACACTTATAAGTGCAACTTAGAACCACATTATGTTGATTGTAGTGGCCCACACTCTTCTTACTCTGTTTCTTGTCTTAAACAAGTAGAAGAGAAAGAGGTACAATGCTTAAAGACTGTTAATAATAACACCTACTCAGAGGCTCTGAAATTATTGTCTCTAACTCTGTTTTGGACATATGCTGCTGCACCCCATTCAACTATGACAGTGGGAGTGCAGACAGATCTTTCTGGGTATTCCAGTAGAGTCGTTTGCAAAACATCTTAAGAATCTTGTGCCCTCCATAATTAAAAAAGTTTACACATCTCTGTCCCTAAGTACTCCTTCAAGTGACTGCCCAGTTTCACTTCTTTCAGGATCAAATGTTTCCTTGGGTTCATCCTCTTCTCCACCTTGAAAAGTAAATCAACCATTCGTTCATGCCCTCAGTCATTGGAATCTTTGTTCATAGACAGAGACCTGGCTCAGGGCAGGATCCATGGAGGTAGATAGATCTTCATCAAATAAAGAAAAAAATGTGGTTGCAAACAGAAGATTTCCCTGCCACATTCTCTTTTACATAAATAACAATGGCCACTCTGATCCAGTGGAACTGTCAAGGGTTTTGATCAGATTAAAGTAACATTAAATATTTAATTGATTCTTACCATCCCATGTACCTCTCCTTACTGGAAACATTTCTGAAACCTGCTGATATAGCCACCCTTTGGCAGTTTTCCTTGAATAGAAATGACAGGTTATGTGATGGTTGAGTGCAAGGTGGGGTGGCATTGCTGGTTGATCAACATGTACCCACCCTGTCTTTGTCACTTGATACACCGTTGGAGGATGTAGCCATCTGTGTTTCCTTGAGTCACACCATCACTATTTGTTCTCTTTACGTGCTTCTTGTTGAGATTTATAATCATTCAGACCTTGATGCCCTCATTGAGCAGTTTCAATTCCCATTTTGTTACTGGAGTATTTTAATGGACATAATTTTCTTTGGGGTGGTGCTTGTATTGATGGGAGGGGTCATGCTATAGAGCATATACTCTTGGACCACAACCAATCTCTCTTCAATACTGGTTTTTATACTTATTTTCATGCACCTAGTCTTTTACTGCTGTAGATCTTTCCATCTGCTCCCTTTCAATTTTCACTTACTTCTCTTGAGTGTCAATGGTAATCCATGGAGGAGTGATGATTTTCCTGTCATTTTGAAAGAGACTGGTTATGGTCAATGCCATCTGACCCACGTGCCTCAGTGGAAGTTGGATCAGGCTAACTGGTCTTTTTTCACCACTCTACAAGAACTTGATCCTGAGATCATGTGAAACCATCGATAAATGACTGTGTAGCAAAAGTAATTGACTGTATTGTCCAAGCAGTTAATCAGTATATTCCAAAAACCTCAACATGTTTCCCACAGTATCCTCGTCTTTGGTGAAATCCTGTCTGCCACATTACAAGAAAAGCTCAAAAATAGGCTTGGGATACATTTTGTAGATATCCTGCACTTTTAAGCTTCATTGTATTTCAGCAAGCTCATGCACATGCTTGGCAGGTCAGATATCAAAGCCTGAAGGAATCTTGGATTAAATACACCTCTAGCATTTCTTCTACCACCAGCTCCAATGTGAATTGAAACAAAATATGAAAGGTTAGTGGTCTTTCAATTATGTTCTCTGATGGCCAGGAAGTTGTTGGTACCCAGAGCATCACCAGTACTCTCAACAAAAGCTTTTCTCATGCATCTAGCACTTCTCCTTCATTTCCCATCTTCTTAGCCATCAAAACACGGGCAGAATGATCTCCTTTTTTAGGCTGATTGTTACCATGACTATAATTACCCCCTTTACACTAGTGGAACTTAAACTTGCTCTTCATTGGTCTGGCAATACATCAGTTGGACCTGATGATATTCATTATGAGATGTTGCACCATCTCTTTCTTGCTATTGTTTTTAATCAGATCTGGCAGGAGAATGTTTTTCCCGATGCTTGGTGCCACGCTATTGTACCTCAGTTAAACCTGATGATATACACTACGAAATGCTGCACCATATATATCCTCCTCCTTTTGCTATAATTCCTCTGATTATTTTTAACTGGATCTGGCAGGAGAATGGTTTTCCTGATGCGTGGAACCAGACTATTGTCCTACCTTTTTCTTAGCCTGTGAAGGATCCCAAGATTCTTTCAAACTACTATCCAATTGCTTTGACAAGCTGCCTTTGTAAGATCTTAGTGAGGGTGGTTAATGTTCATCTTGTTTGGCTACTCAAATCAAATAACATCCTCTCCACTATGGACCACCTTGTTCGACTTGAAACGTCAATCAGAGAAGCCTTTCTTAAATGACAACATCTTGTATCAATATTCTTTGGCCTTGAGAAGGCTTATGATAATATGTTGAGGTATGGCATTTTGCAAGACTTATGTGGTCATTTGCTCCTTTTTATTAAAGATTGTTCAATGAACAGGTGATTCTAAGTATGTGTGGGTTTGACACTTTTTCATTCTTTTCTACAGGAACTTGGAGTCCCTCAGGGCTGTGTTTTGAGTGTGATGCTTTTCGGTGAAAAGATTAATGTCATTACTGAACAACTCCTTCTTACTGTTGCAAATTTGCTCTATGTTGATGACTTTCACATTTTGTGTCAGTCATTGAACATGAGGTATATTGAATAGCAGCTACAGACTGCCCTCAACCATTTACTGAAGTGGACTACAGCAAATAGTTTTAACTTCTCTCTCTCTCTAAAACCATTTGCATGCACTTTTGCTGCTAATTGGGTATTTACCCCATCCTGAGAGAGAGAGAGAGATAGAGAAAGTTCTTGGAGTCTTAACTTTGACTGTAAGCTGACCTTTATACTACACATTAAACAGTAACGAGTCAAATGTATGAGAGCACTGAACATTCTCTGTGTCCTTTTTACCACCACTTGGGGAACAGATTGATGTTTTATGCTGAAGATATATTGTGCTTTTATTTGATTGAAACTCAACTATGTATCATTGGTCTATGGGTCTGCGAGACCCTTGGCCTTAACGATGCTGGAACCCATTCATCATCAAGGGATTTGGCTCTTCACTTGGGTTTTTCACACTTCCCCAGTTCAGAACTTATACACAGAGTCTCGTGAACCTTCTTTACACCTCTGCTGTTTGCAACTGTCTTTATTATATGCTACAATCCTTCATTTCTTACCAAAGCATCACACCTGGGGTTATGGTTTATTTTTTTTAGTGGGCCATACTTTTTCAGAACAGATGGTCTGCCATTGCTCTTTTGACCTTTGTATCTAGGTGCAGTTGGATGAATTGGGTCTGTCCTTGGATAACATTGCTGTATCCATTAGTCAGCCCATCTTACTGTGGCTTGTTATAGTCCCCAAATGTGACCTCTCTTTAAGTCATCTGAGAAAAGCAGATACTCTTGATTGGAAGTATCCTCTTCTATTTGCCGAACATCTTTTGAAACATCCTTCCATCCCCATATATACAGATGGTTTGAAATCAAATTTTGGACTCTTTGAACTCTGCCATTGTTTGCTATGATTCATTTGTTGTACATAGATTCCCTTCAACTGTTTCTGTGTTCACTGCTGAATTGTATGCCATTTCTCTTGTCCTGGATCACCTAGAAGCTACATAGTACATGAATTGTACTATTTATACTAATTCACTTCGATCTCTGTTAGTTCTGGAATTGCTTCACGTCAGTTCTTGCTGATATTTAAAACCAACTGGCCCTTTTTTTCTTTAACATTTACTTCTATCCAACTCTTCTGGATACCAGGCCATGTTGGTATTTGCAAAAACAACCTTGCTGACACCACAGCTAAGTCTGTCTGCTCTGACACTATTACTCTGGCACTGCTGTGCCTGTTCCATACATGGATTACAGTCCTGTATTCAATGCTGGACTCCATGCCAGTTGACAGTTGACTTGGAGTGAGCAACATAAAGGCAAGCTTTACAAAATGAAATTCTATTGGACTTTGGCCATCATGCTTCCATAAGGATCAGAAAGAGGAATTTGTTCTCACTAGACTTTGCATTGGTCACAGTTTTTTAATTCATTGTATACTTTTGTCTGGGAGTAATGGACCAACATGTTGTCTGTGTGACACAATAAGCCACATTATACTGTGCTGCCATTATTACGACATCACCATTTTAAACGTGTTTTGTCTCCAGGTTTACCCATAATGTTGGAGTGTCATTAATGATGGTAACACTGTCCACCTTACAAATGTTTTTAGTTTTTTAAAGACCATTGACTTTTTTAACAGCATTTAAGTTTGGAATTCATAAATTACACCTTTTTATTCATTTTTGATGTACAACTGGTTAGATATGAAATTAGAAAATATCCATAACATCAAATAATTCAAAACTGGAAAGGCCAACTTCAGGTAGCTAATGCTGGTGTTTGTACTTACCTGCTAGTCATCTTGGTAAGTTATGACCATTCAACTTATGCTACAGAATGTCCTTCAAAACTAGTATTACTGTAATTTCTGTTTTACTGATGTACACTAGTTATAAAAATTGGATTTCATGCTTTTCAAGTTTTAATTCAAAATTTATATTTGTCTTTTTACAAAATTTAATATTTTTAACTTTTTACAAGATGTTTGGCACAAGTAGCTTAGTTGCTTTGCACCAATAAATGCCAAACTAATCCGTCCAGGTAGATATTTTATTTCTTGTTTTTCACGTATATTCTGTATTTATTATTATAAAAGTAACACAAATGTAAATATTAGGAACTTTTTGTTAGTAAGATTAGATTAGGTAAAATAAATAGCAATAATAGCATAAAACATTTTCATGAGCATGCATGCAAATAGTTTGGAGTCATACATGAGCTGCATTTTCCATAAGTGATTTTTAATTTATAATGGAATGAATAGTTGTTAGACATGGTTGGAAGAGCAGTAAAACATTAAAACTTAAGTATGAATAAATATATACTGTAATGAGCTTAATGCTACTTAGGATAAACATATGTGGTTACATGTTACAATTTTGAAGTCATACTATAAAGATTTAATTTAGATATTTTTGGGTTGTTATGAAGTTTATGAAACTGACTAACCATGTGTAGAGTTACGGTAGAAATAAAATGTAAACTTTTACTTTAAAAAGTTTGAAACATATTTAGAAGGTTTTGGTAATTGTGCAAATGAAATTTAAGGTTTTTCAGATGAAGAAAAGGATTTTTAATCTTAACATGAAAATTATGTTGCACTCCAACGAGTAAAAAAAAACTCAGTATATTAATGAACAAATTTAAAAAAAAAATACTTCTAAAAATATTTTCTGCATGTAAAAGATATGTAATGTTTTAAAATACTGCCACATTTTGTGAAAATATATACACTATATTAAAAGTTAGTGGTTCTGAAATTGTAAGAATTACAAAGTAGTCACATGGTCAATTATTTTGACTAAGTTCATATTGAGAAAGTTAAAATTTACATATGGGTTTTGATTACATACTGTATAGTAACAGATTTGAAATAGTTCCTTGTTTTATCATAGATCAGTATATTTGAAAGTGTCTTGATCATCTTGTAGTTAATGTCAAGTGTGCAAAAACAATGGAAAATTTTCTCGCCAATAATTTCATGTCAGTAACTTTGTAAGATTCTGATTTAGTATTGTAAAAGCATCCTTGGCCACTGACTGTGAAGGAGTATTTTCAAAGATTCTCTGGCCACTATCTTCAGGCAGCTAGCTTGGATGCTTGTAGAATATGGCAACTATAATTTAATAAAACATCTGTTAGAAATTAACTATGTTTTTGGTATTGTTTAACAACAGTTTAAAATATTAGGTTGTATTTTATTTTTCATGTTTTAATGTATTCATAAATCACTAGAAATTATTTTTTTGAATCTCAATTAATTTATGGCTTAGTCTTACTACTTGAAAATTTTAATATGTGTATATACATGTGTTATATTTTATAGGCTGACTTGGTACACTTGGGAGCTAAATTTACTCCCTGTATGCGTAAAGACAAAAATATTTTTGATGCAGTTAAAAAAGATCGGGATAAAGAAAGAGATACTGCATGTTGTGTACGAAACGATCAATCAGGATGTGTACAGACCTCGCGCAGCAAGTGCTCGGTAAGTTTTTTCTTCTTCTTCTTGACAGTGGATTGCTGTTTTATGCTCTGTTATATCTGGATATATTAGTAGCCTGGTGATTAATCTTAAAATGTGTAACAAATACCCCTCAGAATAGAATATTTATTAATGAAACATAATATTTGTTCATAAATTATAATAAAATAAGAAAAATCTTCAGTGTTTGACATTTATCAGACATTTTGTCATTTCTGCTCCCTATTTTATTAATGTTTATATATATATATATATATATTAGTATAAATATATTTCATTGTTTAAATACAGGAAACATTATTCTGTAGATTTCTTTTTACCAGTTGGCATATTTACTGTCAATATTTGTTGGATAATTCTAGTTTTAATACTACAATTTGGAAATAAAATGAGTTTATTGAGACTTTTCAAGATATTTTTTTAAAAATCATGAATTTTGTTTAATTTCAATTTTTATTTATCAGTCTAGTTACACAGTTTAATGCATTAACTTAAAAATACTTAATACACGAAAGTGTCAGATTTGTAAAGTAAAATATATTTTAAGTTTATAGCATCAAAAAATGAAACATTTTTTAAAGGGATGTTACTAAACTGAATATATCTAATCTATTATTGTGACATTTACGTAGTATATCTCATCACAATAGCAGATATGAATCTCCTTTCAGATATAAAATCATAATGTCTATTATAGTCTTTATAAATTCTCTTCGTTTTTCTTTTCCTATTTTACTTAAATTGATATAGAATTAGTTTTTCATATCTAATCTTTACACTGCAGCCTGGAATAATACCACCAATTTTGATCATGAAGTATCTTGAAACTTGCAGGAAAATCTCTTGAAAATTAAGAAAAAAAGCACCATCAATTGCATAACATTGGTCCATTGGACCAAACCTATTTCTGTGAAGTTATACATAGTAATATTATTTTTTTGTAAGTCTTCACAAAATATGGCAGACTTTTAGTAAACATTCAGATCTGTTGTACATAAAAGATCTGTTTGTGCATTTGAAAAGGTTTTACTGAGGCATTCTGACTCAGAATTGGATTAGTGTAACTAAGAGGTAATTTTTATGTTGAGAATAAAAACATTTTTCATCTTAAAAATATCAAATTTCATTTGTGTAACTATATAAAATTGCTCTTTCTTAATTTTTCATGTAATTATATTTTATCTCTTATTTTATTTAACACTAGTATAGCAAAACCTTTAATGTGTACAGTAAAATAAAATTTAAAAATATGAGATAATTATATAAATTAACTATTTGGATGGTTAGATGAATTTTTGAACTGGGTTAATTTCATATGAGGTTGGTTGACATTACCATGCTTGGAACCACAAAGTAACCATTAGAATTTCCATCCTATAACTTCTCTAAGTTAAGTATTTTTACTCATGAGATGACTGTGAATATGTGTAGTTGGAGTAACTTCTTCAAGTTTAAAGTGATTTTCATATTTAGGTTAAAAATCTTTTGTTTCAAAATTTTATTTGCATAACTTTAAATATTGTAAACAAATATCAAACATCTTTTGTTTGCCTTTTATATTGAAACTTTGTATTTTACTTACTACATTCTTTCATCAACTCTGACTCTATATAGTCTTGGTTAGTTTGATACCCTGTAACGACCCTAAAAAGAAATACAAAATAAATCTGAATTACTATTTTGTCTTGAATAACTGTAAGTTGTAATAGAAAACTACAGTTGTTTATCCTAAATAACATAAAATTGAATGTGGCCTACATATATTAATACTATATCTTTTTGTTCTGTTGCTCTAAGTTATAATCATGCCACCTGATTCCTCATTGAGCTGCTTGCAAGCACACCCTGTGTGGAATTGTTATTCTTTAATATCTTTCCTAGTCTAAACTAACAAGTTTCCAATTTTCTCCTTTTAATTTACTTTTATAACAATAAAGAATGTACACAAAAAACAGGACTTGTTTCCTGCTGTTTTGGGATTGAGACCTGCTTGCTCTTTAAACTATAAGGATGATTAATCTCCTGTTTATTAGTGAATAGTTGATTTTTGAATAGTTTTCTTTTCTCTAGTTTATCAGTTTGAAGCTGGGAATTGGTGGGTAATGCAAATGTGTGTATCTCAAATAGCTTTGCTCAAAATTCAACAATATCAATCATGTACTTCTAAAAGGATGCTGTAAAAAATTAGTAGTAGATAGAGTAATTAGAGATAAATATACATCTAGTTTCAGTTAATGTTTAGTATGCAATTTAATGAATATACCATCCTTTGAAGACTAAATCCTTATTCAGTAGTTTTAATATCATTACAGTAATGTTTTTGAGGTAGTATTTTCATAATTGATGTTTTTTTTATTTAATCCTTGCAAATGAACTTTTAACAAAACAAAACCAAACACAGTGTTCCAAAGACTTGGAAACAGTATCTAATGTATCAGTGTGTGTGCAAAACCACTTCGGGCTATCTGCTCAGCCCACTGAGGGGAATCGAACCCCTGATTTTAGCATTGTAAATCTGGAGACATACTGCTGTACTAGTGGAGGGCATCTAATGTATTAAATACAAAATTAAAACTTAAGTAAAAAAATAAAAATTCCCAGTTTTTCCTTTATTTT
Organism: Carcinoscorpius rotundicauda; assembly: GCA_011833715.1. Classification (NCBI taxonomy): domain Eukaryota; kingdom Metazoa; phylum Arthropoda; class Merostomata; order Xiphosura; family Limulidae; genus Carcinoscorpius; species Carcinoscorpius rotundicauda. Next base: position 29,880,740 of record CM022396.1, read on the forward strand.
TAGTTTTGTTTATAAACATAAACCAAAGTTTTAAATCCCCAAAGAGTGCAACTCCAACTTCATGATTTTTTGTCACTTTTAAAGTAACTGACCAAAACTAAAACATGCACCAGAATTGTATGCTAAAGCTCTTTCTATCTCAATACTTCCTTACTTTTGTTGTATTTTAGAATCCCAGTTTGCTACGATACTAACAATATTTCTTCATTTGACATTTAATTTGACCTTAATTTGAGGTATATTCAAATATATTAAATTTGTTACTTTTTAGGGGGCACTCAAGCTTAGTACCAAATCTGATTTTAAGAAAAGTGGATGAGAATGTCTTTTAATTATATTATTAACACACAAATGAAAAATGAAAACATTATCTCCATATTTGGGCAGGAGGTAGTGAAGTCACAGCTGCAGAGAAATTATTTAGATATTAAGAAAAGTCATGTATAGAATTAGTTATGAATAAACAAAGTGGTAATTTGTATAAGCACATTTTATATTGAGTAATTAATAGGAAATTTTATATCTAATCTGTTTATATTGATAAATTGTAAATTAACTTGATTATTTAAAAATGTCTTTACAACCCAGAATTTTACTTTGATTTTTTTTACAGTTAATTATAGTTGTTTTTGAATTGGTGAAGCAGGGTTTCACTTTCATTACATATAATACTTTTAAATCTTGTTAAAAAATACAAATGTTTACCATCTTGTTTTTCAGCTCTTAGCAAAACTAAAATTATCACTATGAAAGCTTTGAAATGAAGTTTTGCTGTTAAGTGCATAAATAGCAATATCTGCAAGAAAAAAATTAAAAGCTAGTTGATAAAAGTGTTATTTCATGATCATAAGAACAAAATTTTTTTAATTATCTGAACTGTACATTGACAAACATGCTGCTATGGAACATCATAATTGGAGGGAGGAAGGCCCCTTCTTTGGCTAGTGCTAGACTTCTCTAATCTTTAAATCAAAGTGGAAAGACTTTACAGTCATGTCTTCACTAGTTGTTATAGTTTATTATATACAGTTGCACCCTTAATGTCTTATATAGCTTTGAAAAGATTATATTAAAAGTTCAGCTTTTCAGATTTTTAATAATACTTTTACTTAATGTTGAATCTTGCATTCTGAAGTATCTGGACGCCTGTGTTCCTAATAGTGCATACCAGGCTGCAGTGTAAAAACCACAAAATGACATTTCAGATGTTAAAATTTTCTGTATAAGTAAAGAATATTTCAATGATTAATTATATTATGTTGATGCTTTAAAGACATGAAAAAATCATGTAGTTTTTTTCTTCCTACTGCATTTCACACGAGGATTGCTGACTGGGGTAGGCCTTTTGAAAATTTATTTTGCTTGGTGTTTTTGTGAGTTTTTGCATGAATATGCGGAACTGGTTTGCATGTTGGGACACAAGGATTTAAAACTGAATGTGTAATAATAGTTACTGAAATGTTTAATAGAGTGAAATATTTAAAAATATCTGATTTTTTTAGAGTAACAAGTTTAGCAGAAATATTTCAAAGAATTTCAAAAGGAAGTTAGAAATAAGTAGTTCTGTAACATCTTAAAATATGTTAATAAACCATTTTTTTGAAATATGTGTTGCTATTTTTTGAGTGAATTAACTTCAAAAACACTCCTGATTAAATAGTTGATAAAATATGTTTGTTTAAAAAAGTTTGCAAACTTCTTGATGATGCTTTAAAGATTGTATATGCACAAAAGTCTTTGAATACCATCTGAGTGTATTAGGCTTTACTGTTGACCTTCTTTTGGGCAAGTCCAAATCTCTTACAACCAAGCTGATTCTGGACTTACTTAAGACCTATCCCTGAGCTGTTTGTTTCAGAGCTTAACATTTGAAATAAGTATTTGATATAAGGCTTTGGTGTTCCATACAGGGATTTTTAACATAACATCGATACTTAAACAAACAAGGCTCTGTTATAGGCTCGATCAATTCTAAGAGTGTTTACTCTTGTTTCTGTTGTTTGTCATTATGAGCCAATGAACTTTAAAATCATCTATGACAAACATATATGTAATAGAATATCTTTTATAATTATATTCTGCTATTCTACTGAACATATTTGTGGTCTAGTTTCTTCATGGAGATTGTATTTAAAACTTAGTTCTTTAAAGGTTTGGATGTGACTGCTGTAGATTATGTAGAACTAAATTGATCATTAAGGAACTATATATAAATGGTGTCAAATGAATAATTATGGTTTGTTAACTTCCATTCACATGTGTATGTAAGAGCATTAATAAGTTTTTCTTATACAATCTGACCATTACTTTAGGCTGTTAGATAATTTTTTAATTAAAGTAATGTATATTTCACAAGACCTCTTTTAATATGGATTGTAAGCTCTCAGTGGTTTATGTACTTAGAATCGTCTTTTGAAGGTGGTAGGAAGAACTAAAAAGATATTGTTCTAGGACTTTTGTGCAGATATTTTTTTATTAACATTTTCAAGAATTAGCATGTAAATTCTTGATGAAATGATTATCTTTTGTAAAGAATTATAAAAGCTTGTTTTATAGTTTAATAATCAAACACTTGTAGTATTAATGGCAGGTATAGAAATGTAATGATTCTTTGAGGTTAAGTTATAGCTTTGTGATTATCTTTTGTATTGTTCAGCAAATGCCAAGTGTTTCTTGTACTTTGCCATGTGAATGTAACTAAACTATTTTAGTATCATTCCTCCTATAAGTATCTAATTAAAAACAAGTAAATAAGACTAAAAATGAAAATATTTGTTCTTAACCCAAAATTTTAATCAGCTAGATTATGAGTTTCATTCAGTTTTGTTTTTGTGTGTAGACTTCACATTAACTTAAAATACATTTGAAAACTTTTGTGTTCTAACTTGAGGATGTATGAGATGATTGAGTAACTTTAAGCTTATGGACAATGCAGAAAATATCACATTTTTGTATCTACATTAAGATCATTAGGTTATAAACTGGTTAGATATCCTGTAACTGGTGTGTTTATTGAATAAAAAACATGGAATAAAATTAATATTTTTGTTTAAATTTCATAGTGAAGCAAAAATTTGTTAGTTTTAAGTAAATCTATCTTGTTTCTTTCGTTTCTGAGAAAAATATTCTAAGTGCGATAGATTAAGATGTTGTGTTGAACTAAATCAACTAACAATTTACTTTAACATGTTAGCATAGTGTTTAACATTGAAATATTGTAAAATTTGTGAAACTAACATTATTTTTTTAATGTAGCTGTTGTGTGTTTCAGTGAATTTTGAAATGTATTTTAAAGTTTCAGTAGATTGTCTTGTGTATAAAAATATATTATTTTGATAGCTATTAGATTTCAAAATAAACTTTAAATTACAAATAATGTATTTTCTTTCAGAAAATAATTTCATCATGGAAGAAGTGGAACAGAACTAATCCAGGGCCTCCAACACGTATACAGAATTCTGAACGAGCATTGTCTAATAGCGAATCTACATTCAGAAGACTTTCAGGATCTGTATGTGGTCAGGACCCACGGTAAGTTAAGCTGTTTTTGTTTTTCTCTGTATAAAAATTAGCTATATGATGAGAATGCCTGTGAATTATCAAGCAATACAAATAAACTTGTTGTATTGGACATTGGGGTTGCAACTTCAACAATAAACCTTTAAACAGTTTAAATGTTGCAGTCTTTTTAATGAGCATAATGAAGCTGACAATAAATTTTTGATGGTTCTGAAAAACTATTCTTGCTTTTAAACAAAAGCTCTTTTTGTTATTTCTGCTACACCAGAATTTTACTTCAAAGTTATGAAAATATTAAACTGACCTAAATAGCAAACAGGCTATGTTTATTACTTGTGTTTTATAAAAATAAGTTAACCAAGAATTTATTTCTAGTAAAGGGGGGCTGTAAAACTTCATTCTTTTAAATTTCTTATGTATCAAAAACCATAATTATAGCTTGTGTGTGAAAAATGTTGTATGTGTCAAAATGCATATAGATTAAGTCCAAAAATGAATTTTGAGGTAATATGGAATTTTGTTTTTATTAAAACTTCATACATGGTTTCATTATACTTTTGTGGAATAATATTAATAGATAGATATAATTTTTCCATTAAATTTTACATCTTTATGAATCTCACACTCTGTAAACATAAACTCACTGAGCTTACTACAAAGTATTAGTAAAATTACAGTAAGCCTAAATGTTAACATGTAGTTAGCTTTTATTTTCTGAGTTGATAGCTTTCTATGAGTAAAATGGTAAATTAAAAAAAAAATTGATTAAACATACAGTTTTTACATTTTTACCTTAAAACACATTTGGGTACCTCCACTATTAAGTTTTTTCAACTGCAAACCCAATAATAAATCATTGGGGTTCACCAGCTTAGGAGATTTAAGTTAGTCCTAAATTTATGTGATAACCTAATAATGAAAAGTGACCCAGAATGGCCAGATGGTTAAGGCAGTTGACTTGTAATCCAAGAGTTGTGGGTGCAAATCCTCATCACACTGAATATGCTCACTCTTTCAGCTGTGGGTGTGCTATAATGTGATGGTGAATCCCACTATTCATTGGTAAAAGAGTAGTCCAAGTGTTGGTGGTAGATAGTGATGACTAACTGCCTTCTCTCTAACTATACACTGCTAAATTAGGGAAGGTTAGCATAGATAGCCCTCATGTAGCTTTGTGCAAAATTAAAAAAAAAAGAAATTAAAGTAACATCTGTTATATAAATACAGTAGTATAAATAAAAATTTATAAAACTATATATTGAAAATTCAACCTGGATTGTTAATTAAAGTGACAATAAAGGAATAAAAGAGTATACCCTGTTTACAGAAATAATAATCTACTTCATAGCTTTATGTATTGTGGTAGATTTGATGTTCACAATTAGTAATTTATTTCAAAATTGTTTATTCTTAAAACTAGTGTAACATCTAATAAAGCTTAATTTCATCATATAGAAATAATCTTGAATGGTGGTAGTATATGGATTACTGTAGGTAATCCAAGATTTGTAAAACAACTTACTGTTATGAATTACATAAAGTTCATTTAAAAACTATTTTTTGATCTAATGAAATACTTCAGTCAAAATTCTTCAAGCTTTAAATAACTTACAATAAAAAATATGTAATTTTTTTATAGGCTTTTTTGTATTATAATATTGATAACGTCTTTATTTGCTCCTCACACATTTTATCATAAAACATTAATGTTATATTGATTTTCTGTATTGCAATGAAAACATATGCACAAGTTTTCACTGTTAATGTAGTTATTTACTAATTAATGTATTGAAAAAAGACTATCTGCTAAAATCTTCAATGTCTACTGTGTGGGAGAAAGAATGCCTGTGAATCACCAAAAAAATGTCGGGTCACAAACTCAAAATAATATCTTAGTGTTACCAAACTACAAAGAAAATCTTAGTTTTGTACTTAAAAAGGTTTTATATCGAGAGAAATACACTTCATGGCCAAAAGTATGTGGACACCCCTTCTAATTAGTGGATTCAGCTATTTCAGCCACACACATTGCTAACAGGTAAATAAAATCAAGCATACATCCAAAAGGTCTCCATACCTTTGCATTGGCAGTATAATGGGTCATACTGAAGAATTCAGTGACTTTCAATTTGGCACTGTCATAGGATGCAATCTTTTCAACAAGTCATTTCATCAAATTTCTGCCCTGCTAGAGCTGCACTGATCAACTGTAAGTGATGTTTTTGTGAAATGAAAATTTCTAGGAGTAACAACATCTTAGCCACGAAGTGGTTGGCCACATGAGCTTAAAGAATGGGACTCCTGAGTGCTGAAATGTGTACCACATAAAAATCGTATGTCCACCTTTGCAACACTCACTACCAAGTTCTAAACTGCCTCTGGAAGCAATGTCAGCACAAGAACTGTTTGTCAGGAGCTTCATAAAATGGGTTTCCATGGCTGAGCAGCTGCACACAAGCCTGAGATCACCATGTACAATGCCAAGTGTCGGCTGGAGTCGTGTAAAGCATGCAGCTGTTTGGCTCTAGAGCATTATAAATGCATTCTCTGCAGTGATGAATCACACTTTACTATTTGGTAGTCTGTGTTTGACAGATGCCAGGAGAATGCTATCTGCCTGAATGCATAGTGGCAACTGTAAAGTTTTGTGGAGGAGGAATGATGGTCTGGGGCTGTTTTTCATAATTTGGGCTAGGCTGTTTAATTCCGGTGAAAGGAAATCTTAATACTACAGCATACAATGACAAGCTGAAAAATTGTGAGCTTCCAACTTTTTGTAACAATTTGGGAAAGGCTCTTTCTTGTTTCAGCATGATAATACCCCTATGCATAAAGTAAGGTTCATAAAGATATGATTTGCTGAGGTCGGGAGATGAATTGGAACACCAACTGTGAGCCAGACCTTCTTGCCCGACTTCACTGATGCTCTTGTGACTGAATAGCAGCAAATCCCTGCAGCCATGTTCCAAAATCTTGTGAAAAGCCTTCCCAGAAGAGTGGAAGCTATTATAGCAGCAAAGGGGAGGGGACCAACTCCATATTAATGCCTATGATTTTGGAATAAGATATTCAAAAAGTGCATAAGGGTGTGATGATTGGGTGTCCACATACTTTTGGCTACATTGTGTATGTATTGCATATAAAGGTTTGTTGGTTTTTTTCATGAAAGTAAAATGAAGATAAATACAAGTTATCACATGTGAAGGAGTGATATGAATTAACATTCATGCTAAATATTTCAGTGAATCCTTTTTAAAATGGAACTGTTGCTGAAGTTGTGTGTATGTGTGTGTAACTATTTTTTAATGCAGGTTTGCTCAGTTTAGTATCTGTTATCATACAACATATATGTGCAGTAATTAAAAGAAATTTAACATTATCATTTCTTAACATGACTGTAATTTTACACAGTTGTAGCATTACTGTTTAATGTAATAACAATATGAAAAATAACTAAAATCTGATAACTTAAATAAGTCTAAAGATATATTGTACTTACTGTATGAAGATGAAATGTTTATAGGTGATTTGGGAACCTACTCATGCAGTATTACTAACTGATAATGATAATCTTATCCAGATTTACTGTTAACATTTGATGAGGTTACTTGTCCAGTTGTAACAATAGCATTTAATGGTTATAATTTTATGAGTGCATTTAACTTTTGAAGTGATTACTTATCTAGATAAATATTAAGAGCTTTACACAAATATGGTATAATTATTATATTACTACACTGTATAAACAAATACATGTTACAGTAGCATATGAAAATGTACTTGTGATAATATCTAATAGTCTTAAGTTCTCAAAAATGTAACGTTTGTAGCTGTTTACTTTTAGATATTGTGAGGAACCTGCTTCTGCTCATCCTTTTGAATGGCCTGATGACATAACAAAATGGCCAGTAAGTGCTATCTTTTTCACATGCAATGACTGTAAAGAAAATTCATTTTCATCACCATTAAAATTTTATTTAGCTAGTTTATTTATGGAGTTTGCTGGGTAAGAGTTCTTAGCTATAGATTTATAACTACCTTGCTTTAAAACTCTATCGTACTGAATAATTATTTGTTTTAATTTTTTAAATAAGTGAATGATTTCTTATCATTTTGACTTTGTCTTCTCTTTTTCCTTTTGGTGCTGAAGAAATAGAAATAGCTTTAGTTGAATCATAAATTGTTGAATGTAAGTCACTAAAACCTTGCATCATGTGTGGCAGTAGGGTTAATTCAACATTTGTAAGATGTAGTTAAGATCTTACACTAATAATATTTTGTTTTATTGTGCAGATATGTAGACGACCAATCCAAGGAGGAAACCAAGCTGATGCCCACATGGCCTGTGAAGTAATTGGTAGACCTTGTTGTGTGGGGATATATGGTGAATGTCGCATCACAACGAAGGAATATTGCGATTTCGTAAAAGGATTCTTCCATGAAGAAGCAGCATTGTGCTCTCAGGTGAAATTAGGAAAACAGCTTATAGATTTTACTGTTGTTAACCCTTTTTGATACTCTGATTTAGTTCTCCTCACAGTGCAGTTCCATAACTGAAGTGCATGACACTTGGTACAAACTTTCTAAATGTTTGAATAGTAGGTTTAAGAGCAGTGACTTAATTCTTTCCAGTGTCAATTGAATTTTTGGAACTTTTACAAATATGTAACAGGGTTGGGCTTTATAAACTTTTATTTTAACTTATTTTTAGATGGTCCCGGTGTGGCCAGTTTGGTTAAGGTGTTTCATTTCTAACCTTAAGGTTACAAGTATTAATTCTCGTCATACCAAATATGCTTGCCCTTTTAGCCATAGAGGCATTATAATGTTACAGTCAATCTTACTATTCATTGGTAAAAGAGTAGCCCAAGAGTTGGCAGTGAGTAATGATGATTAATTGCTTTCCTTTTAGCCTAGCACTACTAAGTTATGGATGGCTAGCACAGATAGCCCTTGTGTAGCTCTGCGAGAAATTCAAAAGACAAACAAACAACTATTTTTGATAATCTTAATTATGTTATTTAGACCTAAGAATAAAACTTATTTTCTAATGTTGATTGTGATAGTAAGATTCAGGTGTCATGTTAAGTTAGAATCCAAAATTTTGTTGCACTAATTCATTTAATTGCTGTCAGTCTTTTATAAATACTGATATTTTTGTCAAAGAACTTTCTAAAGTATTTGAAGAGAATAACATTCTTTGGAATAATTGCATGTCTATCCTGATGGATTTTTCTAATGTTGAGCAGAGTTCTAAGAGTGGACTTGAGAAGAGAATTTAGAATGAGAAAGTAAATCGTGTTTCACACTGATCATGTACATAATGCTTGCAGAGAAACTGTCAGTCATTTGAACCTTGGGTTGAACTGCTATTTAAAGGTTATAAAATGCACCAGAGTTAAAACAGTGTCTTGAAGATATTTAATTTATACTTGGAATCATGTGTATGGTGCTAGAATTAGTTCTTTCCACATGGATGTCTCAGTATTCTGTTTTGATTTTTTAACTAATGATTATGAGTCTTCATACAGAAATGTAATACGTAAGATACTGTAGGAGAGTGTAGTAAACCAATACAGGAATAATCAGTTAAGAATTGTGCACAACACCTTTAATCAGAAGAAAGTGGAACATGAAGGACAGGTGGGGTAGAAGTAGATGTAAAAAGAATCTTCTGCTTGGGAAACAGTCATACTTAAATGTGCACTTTTATCATGAGATACTCCATCTGCTGAAGGGTACTTGTTTTAGATAAGTTTGTTGGGTTATAATCTGATTGTTAAAGAAGTTTGACTATTCTCATGGTTTCTCAAGCCAGAAACTTTTACCACTGAGTACATGGCCTATCTAAAGATTGACAAGAAATTGGATATTATTAACAAGTCCAGCTTGCTTTCCTCAGTTGTTATTGCAGTTTCTACAAACCACAACTCTCTCTGTAAAGCATTTTAATGTGAAAGTTGAATAGACATACTTCAGCTGTATTTGTATACCTTCAGAAAAAAAACTTGCTTTGAAGAATGGATGTGCTTTTGCAATTAACTACTTGTGTTGAGTCTACTATAAGACACTAGAGAGAAACCCCAAGCTGTACACAAGGCTGTGAAGACTGTTTTGGGAACAGAGGATCATGTGTGCTATGCCAATAGAGTGCCCTTAAGAACAGTGTTTTCGGTATTTTTTATTATTTTGCACATTCCCATTGTAGTTAATCCCAACATATGTTGTTATATGTTTTACAGGGAATTTTTATTGCTTCTTGCTGTTTTTAGCTGATTGTAACTGTTTATTTTTTAACCTTTTAGGTGTCCTGTTTGGATGATGTTTGTGGAATGATACCATTTTATGATCCTGAATTACCTGATCAGTTTTACCGTCTTTGGACATCTCTGTTTCTGCATGCAGGGTAAAGAGTTAAGAATTATAACTGAAGATAAAGAAATTTGTCAAGCCATGTTATAGCATCACAAGTTTTAAAGGAGAGGGAATCTAATAGCCATGATACATTATTCCTTTAGGCTGGATTAGAGTAGGTTACTCTATGTGACTTTTTCTTCCTTTTTGTTAGCTATATTGTTGTGCACCAGCAATACCAAGGATCTCTACCAGGCTACCATCGAATTTATTTTTTTTGTCGGTAGGTTTAGAGTAAGTTAAGATAATGAGACCTTGGATGTGGCCAAACACATCAATTTAAATTGTTTGACCTCCTGAGTCCAAAACTTTTAATAGATCTCAGATTTTTTAAGAGATTATAGAGCTATGAACTGAAAATTTGTATGTGAAAAGCTCAACCATTCCAAAACTTCCTATGCCATTTTTATTTTGTAACACTACAAACACAAACACACATACACACACATAATCTTCATATTATATTGAGACATAGGATAGCATGTCATGTGGCCCAATAAACCTGCAAGACATGTTATAGCAGGCGTGACAATTTAGCAATTTTTCACTTCCTGTGTGCTGGACCATGGTAGTCTAGACTAATATATGGTTCCAAAGGATGTGCTCTACTAGTCCTTTACTTCACATACCAAATTTTAAGGCAATCCATTAAGATATAAACAAGATAAAATACTCCAATTTTGAATGAATTTCTTTCTTTTTTCTTTGAACCAAAAGTACAGAAACTTTATTTGATAGAGAAACAAGCTTTTATGCATTTGTATATACATACTTTTATGGATTTGTTTCAAATTTGATACTCTGATAGATCTTTATAACCTACAGTTAGATATCAGATTTGGCTTAAAAGTAAGCCATTTTTATAAAATTCTCCCAATTAAAGACTGCTTAACATCATGTGAAATTAACTCAAGCAGTTAGCATAAATAATGATGTTTGGAAGATGTTGTAAGCAGCACAGTTATTAGTGAATAATATTTTTAACTTTATCACATTTTGATGTTAATTGCTATCTTACTTTAATGGATGAAAATTTTTAATTCATACATCTTTGTGAAATCATGGGTATGAAATCAGCTGCTATAATATTGAAATAATTGTGTGAGATATAATTTTCTTCTTTTGTCCATTTCAGTTTTGTTAAGAGTATTGAACTATTTTATTATACCCATGTCATTTATATTTATTGTTCATTGTGTGTATTGGGATTGGAGAAATGTACTGTAAAACTATACAATAAGGCTTAGAACTTCATGAAAAGATTATCTTTCTTTCTCTCCAGTTTATAGAAGGTGTATAACTTTCAAGTAGTTATAAAGAAAGTATATTTACTCTAATCAGCATAAATAGTAACATGAATACAGAAGTAAGAAAATCACATTACTTTCTGGCAGTTTTAAATGTAAACATTGAAACTTGTGCAAAATAAAATTCAGATTAACATGACACTGAACAATGTTTGTTTCTTCCCATCTTTATTTAGTCAGAAGTACAGACCATGAATTTCACAAAGAGAATTTTCTTCCACAAAGAAAACTACTGTATTGAGTTGATAGTTTATTTTTGTTGCAGGATTGTACATCTTTTTGTTACAATAGTTATCCAGTACTACTTCATGAGAGACCTGGAGAAACTGACAGGCCCTTTGAGAATAGGAATTATCTATGTCATATCAGGAGTTGCAGGAAATCTTGGAAGTGCAATCTTTGTTCCATACAGAGCTGAGGTATGTGGTACTTGTTATTCTGTAGGCCTGAGTAACTGCAATTTTTTTCTCAGCACCAATATCTTATCCAGTGATGGACAAAAGTCAGTGTATGATCTAATAACTGGCAAATAGTTAAGCTGATTGATACCAAACATGAATTAAGGGGATTGTTTTTCAGATCTGGACCCTGCACCCCACATCATTTGCCAGGAGTTCTGCTTTCTTCCATATGCATTTGTATATACATACTTTCATGGATTTGTTTCAAATTTGATACTCTGATAGATCTTTATAACCTACAGTTAGATATCAGATTTGGCTTAAAAGTAAGCCATTTTTATGTTTGTTTTTGTTTGTTTTTTGGAATTTCGCACAAAGCTACTCGAGGGCTATCTGTGCTAGCCGTCCCTAATTTAGCAGTGTAAGACTAGAGGGAAGGCAGCTAGTCATCACCACCCACCGCCAACTACCATTTTTATGTATGTGTGTGGTAAATTGCTTTGATGTAGATACTGTTCTCATTCGCTGCTTTTTCAACATTGACATTTCTTATCGACATAATTTTATTTTCAGTTGACTCATCTATAATCTTTTGTAAATCCTTTGTCATACATTTATTTAAATTTTTTTATCAATAAAACATGAATATACATTTCATAGCTTATTTATTTGTAGTTGTATAAATCACAAAAATGTTCTTAGGGAACATTTAAAGATACCTTTGTATATTTTCTAGTGATGCAAAGAAAGAAAAAGAAATGTATTGAAACTTATTTTACTTAGTTTCAGTGTTAATGAGTAATCCATTGTGTTTCAGTATCTATTTAAACGTGTTACTTTACATGTTCATTCCCATGGATAAATATTTCAAGTTATACTGTCTGAGCAGAGAGCAATGAAAACAGAAAAATAGACTGCCTTTTTAGACTTGTTACCCTCTTGCTGGTAATGGGCATCAATAATGGACATAGTTCCAGTTTTATTTTGTATTGAAATGCATATAATTTTGTTTTCTGACATCTTTTTATGTTCGTAAAATCCATCCTTCAAAATGTTTTGTTGCGTTATATACTTCATTACAACAGACTTTCGAGCTTGGGTTTCTATTTCAGGTAACTTTGGAACCTAGATTCCAAGTAATTCAATTGTTATAGAGAATTTTTTACTTCCCATTTTCACCATGTTATTTATTTAGTGATAATAATGTATTGAACCATGGCAAGTTATTTATTAATGCACATATTAATTATGAATTTTCATTCATGTTACTTTATGTGAATGTTGTTATGTAAATAATATAAATAATCAATACATTAAAATGTAAAATGCTTTTTTTTTCTTTTAAAGTACTTGTAGGAAAGATTTTTTTTAAGTCAGTTATTGTAGGAATCAATTGGTAATGTTCAAAAAAGGGAAATGAGATATGGTGTTAGTTATTCTGTATTAAAATTTGTCTGAATAAATGTTAGTTTTAGCCATGATTTGTTAAATTCTAACACCATGAAATAGAAAAAGGAAAGGATGCTTCTAGAACAGTTTCTGTATTTGATTTTAGTGTGTGTGTGTATACACACACGCACTTTTGTTCCGTATCCCTCAGGGTCTCTCAAGAAATTTTCAACAGCAGTTTTACTACGCTTAATTTCACCAGCTATGGCATGTCGAGAGAGACCTTGCTTTTCCAGCTTGACAATTCTGCCATATTCAAATTCTGTCAACTTTTCAGCTTTTGCCATGTTTTTCCCCAATGTAACAGAGGAGATGTCAGTGGGAGATGTTGACAATGCTGATGCTTTAAAACAAATGACTAAATTTTGTTACATGTTCACCGATTAATGCTTTATTTCAGTATGGTCTTAAACTTTTGACCAGCTGGTATTTAGGCCAATTTCATAGTGTTCACATTTTCCTTATTAAATGCTAAAAAAACTTATTTTTATTTTCCGTTTTTTTTATTTTCATCTTTCGAAGCTATACTAAAATAAATGGTTGAGTCTAACAATGCAAAATGCATATTTTTTCTTTATGTTCATCAGCCTTAAGATTTTGGCTGGCAGTGTGTGTGTGTGTGTATGTGTGTATACATGTATGACATTGTATGTGATAATACACTGTATTGTACAAAACCAGCAAAAGTAAAAATTAATGTGTAAACTTCTGATTAAATGTAGCTTAGAGTGATTCATACAACAATGCTAAATAATCAAAATGATTTTGGAGAATAGTTCAAGTTGTTCAATTAGTATTTTGTGTAATTTTAAGCTTATAAAGTTTTGCAATAAGTTAGTTAGAGACATCCATTTGAGCACACAAATGCATTCTAAAAGCAGTATTTGTTTTGGACATCATAAAACATTATTATAAATAATACATTTCATTTTTAATATCCACATTGGTGAAAAAAATTCTTCTTTATAGTGTTCATTGTTTATGAACTTTGAGGCAGGGTTTTTTTGCATTTTGTCCAGATTTAGAAAACTGTTCTATTAACTGGTGAAATACTTCTATAGTGTTAGAAGCCATTTAGTAAAACTGTTAAGTGCTGCAAAACTTATATTTATGGAAATAATTTCTTTTCTGCTATTAATAATGTGATTGTTTTCTTTTTTTCAGGTGGGCCCAGCTGGGTCACAGTTTGGTCTGTTAGCTTGTTTTATAGTAGAGGTCATTCACTGTTGGCCAATCATGAAACGGCCAGGTGTGGCTCTGCTTCGTCTTTTGGGTGTGGCTCTCATCTTGTTCATTTTAGGCTTGCTACCGTGGGTTGACAACTACTCTCACCTTTTTGGTTTCATATTTGGTTTCCTCTTGTCCTATGCACTTCTACCATTTCTCTCTTTTGGCACATACGATCGTACAACTAAAGTCATTATCATTGTACTCTGCCTTGTAGTGGTGACTCTCCTGTTTTTGGGGTTAGTGGTCTTATTTTATGTGTACCCAATTCACGAGTGCTCCTTCTGCAAATATTTCAACTGCATCCCTTTCACTCATGATTTTTGTGAAACTCAAGACATAAGTGTTTTACGGAAGGAAGAGTTCTGATAGCAACTGTTAAGACTGTAAAATCCTTGAAGTGCCAACATTGTGACTGGAATTTTAGCAGTGTGCTAGAACTGTTTTTTTATAAAAGAGCTTTGATTTGTATATTTTAATAAATTACTTCAATTTTGTAGTTATGATCATTGTGTTTATTTCATCACACGAAATTTAAACTTTTTAGGAAAAGTAATCTGCAACCAATCATATTTTTATAAGTATATTTTGTAAGAACAAAACTAAACATATGAAGTTAAGTACCAAAATATAAATAAGTCATCATATTTTTATATTTACAGAGAGTACATTACTATTTTCAATTTTAGTCAAATTGACATGCAAGTTTTGTCTGTTTTATGATTTTTGCATCATAATTTGTTTCAAACGTGTTAGTGTTTTTAAAAGAAGTGTATTTTAACATATTTTTTGTCAAATTAATTTTTTAGTTGAGGCTGTGAAGTTAAGTTTGGTCGTTTGCTATTATTTAGGAAGATTATTTGGTTGTTTTTTTGTTACAAGTCTATATAGGTAATAGTAGCTAGAACACTGTACGTTTTTATTTATAAAAATAAGATCACCAAACATATTTATAGCGATAGTAAGGTAATTGAACAATATATTAATTTATTAATATTGTTGTAATCTAAGTTTGTTTTGAGTAATGATTTTTAGTAAATCATTTTGTTATATAGCATTAGCTTTATTAATATACAAATTGGTTTAGTACTGATCTAGTATCAAGCTTTTGAGAAGAAGTTATTAATAATTGTTTTCAAAGTGTTGCTAATAATGGCTTTTGATGGTCATAATACTCGTATTTTTAAATTGTACTTTAATTTAAAGTTATTTTTATTCTCTGTCCATACTAATGCCAATGCATTGGTTTTATTGCCATGGCAGACATGGTGGCAGTTATCCTTTTCTATATCTTGGCACTAAAACAAAAACCAATTCACATTTTTACACAGAATTCAAAAAATTTTAATTTATTTTTATCTTGGTAATGAGTTTTTAGTTAAAAATGGCAAAGGAAAGATCATTAAATAATGTTGCCTCTGTTGTTATTTTCTGTTGATTATTTTTCTTTTATGGAAACTTGAAAGATTTTTTGGTGAACATTTTTCTCTTTTGTATGTTTTGTACTAATTATTTGGCCAAAAATTAAGTTTAGTTATTTAATATATAAAAAGATCCCTATCAGTATTAATTAGCCACCTTGAATGAAATGGAAAACAAAGAATACAACAGTAGAATGAACAGTAATAAGTTTATGGAATTTGTAATACTAAAATGTGGTATAAAATTTTACAAGGTGGACACAGCAGATATCCTCGAAACAAACAACAGAAATGACTGTTTGGAAACTGTAAGATGAAACTCAATTTTAAAGTTTTTTTTTTGTAAAATTAGGACCCACACAGCAGCAGGTTGTACTATCCTTCAGATTTAAATCTCTGTTGCAAGTTATGACATGATCTGTATATTTTCTCTCTCAATGTCATGAAGCTACCTTGTCACCTAACTACTACAAAAAAAGACTGAAGTTATTTGTGGATAATTATGCAAAGGCTAAACAAATGTAAATGATTATGTAGTGATTTAAAATCATACCTAAACTATATTTTGAAAATAAAAATACCATGAATAATAGCTTGTTTTATTTTTTATTATCAGTAGAGCTGCAGTACTTTTAGATTTTTGCTTTAACAAATTTTTATCCCAAACAGTATTTCTAGCTGATAAAACAAGAGATATACTTTTAATATAATTTTAAAATTAACAGGTTCCACTGTTGTCCAATATTCGCGGATTTAAACCTTCGATCTTAGTCACATTACGTACTGGACTATGATGACACTTTCGTTATGATGTAGTAGGTTCAGATTTTGTTCTTATTTCTAATTTAGGTATTTTCTTTATAATATTATAGCAGCAGAATTATCGTATTCTTTTTGTTCATTAATGTCGCAGTTGGTTATAGAATGATTTCGGATTCCTTTGTTATTTTTTCCTTTTTGTTATAATTGTTGATTGGGATTTGTGGCCTTAACTATCAGGGAATTTCTCCGCATTCTGTTTTATAAAGATTTTTAAATAACACTTCAGTGTTAATTTAAAGATCACATCCCAGAGATTATAAGGTTTTTTAAAATTACATACTCCACACTTTCAGGTCACGATTGCTCTATAAGAGTGGCAATAAAATCTCAACTATTAGTTCAGACAAAAGAGTGTGCTATTTTAATTCCAATTTTATCAGTACAAAAATTAGGTACGGTTAGCACAGATAGTCTGTGTAACTTTGAAGGAAATTTTGAAATTAATAGTAAGGAATTTTAGTGAAGAAAGGGAGTGAAATTAGGTGTATAATATATATTAACACTCCCACGAAAAAAATATTTACATCCACTAAAGTGATACCCTTAATGGATGTTTTTAAAAAAAATTAAATATTATTTCGCAAATGTCTGAAAAGTCAAAATGTTATTGCTCCTTAAAATATAAAGGGATAGGATCAGTTAATGGCAATTTCATTTAAATACAAAATTATTAGCCTGATATTAATATCAGGCCTATTAGGCTCCAATTTTTGTAGGAGTGTTAAAATATCACAAAATGTTTATTTGCCTTTTTATTTACATCTAGATTAGACTTAAAACTTTGAATAACAGCAGTAATAAGTATCGTAAGCTGTAATACCACAATATGTGATCACATATTTGGATTGATATTGGTGAAAAACAAAGTCTACCTAGTTATACGAAACTAAAGTCGTTCGGTGGGATAGCGGTAAGACTACGGATTTACGTTGCTAAGATCGAGTTGGAGTCCCTGCAGTAGACATAACAGATAGCACAATTTGACTTTGGTATGCAAACAAACGCAAAACTAAAACACTGCAAGTTAGTACCTGTTTGCATTACAACTTTATAACATCAGGCTCTGTTCATAGAGATGAAGCAGAATGACGAATATTTCAAGTTGTTAATTTTTTCATAACACTGATTAGTGAAGAAAGATGCAATGGAAAAAAACATTTTGTACGCAATTCAAATTTTTTGTTTGCTTACAGCAGAGATCCGTGTAAATGAAAGTTTTTAACATATTAATGAATAATATTCCATTTTAATAGGTTTTTGTTCAGTGAAATAATTTTAAAATTTAGTTCTATCTAAACGTGTTATCAATATAAGTTTGTTTTGGAATTTCGCAAAAAGGTACTCGAGGGCTATCTGTGCTAGCCGTCCCTAATTTAGCAGTGTAAGACTAGAGGGAAGGCAGCTAGTCATCACCACCCACCGCCAACTCTTGGGCTACTCTTTTACCAACGAATAGTGGGATTGACCGTCACATTATACACCACCACGGCTGGGAGGGCGAGCATGTTTAGCGCGACGTGGGCGCGAACCCTCGGATTACGAGTCACACGCCTTACGCGCTTGGTTATTACTTTTTTTTATTAAGGTAACGTAAATTCAACACGTAGTTAAAGATTTTTGACTAGTTTATAAATAATTTGAATTACTTTGTTTAGATGATTTTATAACTTATTTTCCTGTTAAGATTTAAATAATTAGAAATTGATATCTCAACTTTTTTTTATTATTATTATTATTAGGTTTAGATTTATTTATGAATTTTGCTTTCATCTTTAAAGCACGTTAAAACCATTGGATATATGAAATTCAAACCAAACGTGATTATTGTGTACTGGCTATATGAAATTCAAACCAAACGTGATTATTGTGTACTGGCTATAACAAGTTTCAGTAAACTTCATAAAACAACTTGATTTTCATGTTGGGTTTTTTTTTTTTTATAAGAAAAGATTCTTATTTATTGAAATTCTTAATCATAATGCTACAGACTGCTGTAACAGTTGACACGTAGCAAGAAAACTAAATGGGATGTTACTTGGCTTTCTTGCGTACTTGTTTAGTATATTTCTAGAGTTTATATTAAATACCATCATTATTTTGCTAAATAAGAATACTAGTCACAACCCTTTAGTTGACCTGACCACCTGCTGTATATAAAAGACTGAAGTTACAGGATTTTTACCTTATTTGTATTTTGATCATGCACAAATGAAAATTAAATCGTGCTCATATGAAGAACAGAGTATAATGATCATGATACAAGTTGTTGCGTAACAAGCGGCACAAACTTCCTGAAATTTGAGTCGTACTCAATATCGAAGAATTATTCTGTCACCCAGAAATCCAGTGCAATTATTTCTCGAACTTTTATTACGAAGAAACTGTCATTAATTTATATGATAAACGATAAATCGTGCTTTATGTATAGTTTTATCTTGTTAATGTACATGGTTCATACTGTAAGTGTGCAGGATAAAAACTATATACACACTTCACATTTAAGCTTCCGTATTTGTCACATTCCTTATAGAAAATAAACTAAGTTTCAATTCCAAATATAATCTTTTTAACAGACTACTATCATGTTTTTGACCGCAATTGTAAGTTTTATAGTGTAGTCAGTGTTCAAAGAACACGTAACGTAGTGCATTTGACAATAGCACTTGAGCCATATGTAGATACTGAGAAAAGAAGTGAGAAAGTGTTACAAAGGTCGAAAAATTAATCATCGTAACAAAGTTTGAATAATATATTCGATGCGGGAGGAAACACTTAACATTATTATAAGTTGTTCAGTAATGTAGTAATAACTGTAAAAATTAAGTAATTTAACTTGTCAATCAAGAAGCCTTATGGAGGCATTGTGGCAAAAGATGATTAAGATAACAATAAATATTAACGCTTATTATGTTAAATAATTAAACGTATAAAAGCTGAATCAATGTACCTAGTTTTATAGAATCTTTGTGTCGTGGTCATTTGTGTAAAAGCTGAGTATCTTGTACACGGTACGAAAAGCTACTGCGAAAAAAGTTGTACAAAAGATAATGTAACGATGTATGGCAAAAGTGATAGGTAAAGTATCTACACTGATAAGAAAGAACTAAAGTAAAGTCTGAAGAAAGTAAAATAATTTATAATGTAAGCACACGTTGAGTAATGACTCTTGTGTGCCCAAGACTAACCAAAGTGGCCGATGTGATGGTAGTTTGGAAATTATCCACTTTAGGCCACATCGTAGTGTTTTCATCGCTAGTGTTTTATACTAATTTTTTATTCATTTTTCTACCGTATTGTCTACATTATAGAAAGCATTAAAAATGACGGGAAAAGACTTCAGTTCAGAATCATCAGGTCTTCCAAGAGGAATCTGGCATTTACCACCAAGGCACCAAGGGCTACAGATGTCATATGAGCCAGGCAACTTCCTATAAAAGAAATGTGGTGGTGGTCAGCTTCTGAGTATTCAGCGAACGTTTTACAAATATGTATGAGTAAATTTACTTATTGCAAGGCCAACATGTTTGAAACCCGTTCTTACTCTTCAGGCAATTGCTCATTCGGCAGATTCGGTTTAACGTGTCAGTAATTTCAATGAAATAAAATTGAATTTCTGTTTAGAATTGGAGCTTATTCGATATTAATTCTGGTATTATTTTCGGTTTGTTAGTTCTTACCTCCCATGTGGTGCTCTTCTCGTTTTATTTTTCCTGCTGCCAGTACAGTATCTGGGGAAAATAATGTTATGTTTGTTCTCAGATTCATAAAATTACAAGATGATTAATACTTGTAACGAAAATTTTAAAACAAAAAGTACCTTCAAACGCAACTTTTCCAAACCAAACATAAACTAAAATCAACGAGAAACCTTGTATTATAAGTGTATGTACTGGGCGCGTCAACGAATCTACAATAATAAATTAAATAATTTTTCATGATGAAGCTCTGCATGCATCAATAACGGTGATAGACATTTAATATATGTAGTATTAGACTGTTTTTTGTTCATAGCAAATATAACTTTAAAAGGGAGAAAAGTTATAATTGCTAATGAACTTCTACAGGGAAAGTACTTGCAAAACCAGATGTCAAATTCCAAGTAAATGAAATAATAATAGATAAATAAGCAGTAATTTGAGCCAGGAAGTTCTTGATGTTTGATATGTTGAAATAGTATCAAACACATAGTTTCTCGTGAGCAATTTATAAATTTTTGTCAATAATTGTTTGTGTGTAGTATTCAGATGTATTAATTTATATAGCCGAGTGTGACTTAGTAGTTAGCATGTAATGCTGTGATTGGAAACGTGATATGCTCAAAACTTGCGTTACACCACTTCTGATAATCGCTATGTTTCTCTTTAAAAAATTATGCAAAATCATTTTTTTTCAATAGCAGTCGCGTTTGTTGTTACACCCTAGAGTGCATTTTCTACTTTATTTTATTGTACAATGTTCTAATAATTCGTTTTGTCCTCGTGTATCGCGGTAGATGCGTTCCAAAACCCCCGCGAAAGGAGATTTTCCGCGAAGTGGGATCGCCGTTTTTTACGTATATATTTATGTGCATTTAGACTTTTAAAACCCTCCCTGTACAACTATTTAACCCTCCCATTACAATACTGTTCATTATTGCTGAAATAATAAGAACAATTATTAAGATATTAAGCCTTAAAATTAAAAATTACATATCTTCAGCAGGTGGTGTCTTTTCGGGGGACACCACTTCCTTTTCTGTGGAAGGTGAATCGACAATTTCTTCGTCGATCGTTACAATTTCAGGAACAGTACTTGCCACCGGTACCCTTTCTTTCTTGCTCAGCTGGAAAAACATTGTTATTGGCAGTTGTTTTCTCTGCTTCTTTAGCCTATCGAAAATCATTTGATAAAGAGTCATCAGTTCTTCTCTTTTATTGCAAAATTGTACTGATCGAACCATATCGTTGTCCCATTCCTGTGAGCACTCCTTCACTTCGTTAATTAGTTTCATTAGTTTACCTAACCGCTCTAACGACTATCCACTTTGCTCGATTGTTTCCTCGGCTTCTTTCGGTGTTTCCTCTTCGTCGTCTTCCTCGGCAGCAGACTTCGTCAGTGCTTCTAAGTCTTGGTCGGCGAGTGGTTCGGATTCTAAGTCAATCAGTTCATCTACGTCTTCCTTCGTCATATCGGCAAAACCTTCACCTTTGATTAACGAAGCTAATTGCACAGCTTTTTGAACAGCCGAGTGTTGGATTTCTTCAGGCGTAAATCCCTTGTCGTCGTGCACAACCTCAGGCCACAACTTCTTCCAGCTTGCATTAACGGTGCAGGGCTTCATCTCTTGTAATGCCTTATGAACATTTTCAAGACATGTAGCGATGGTGAAAAACAATCAAAATGGGTAGCTGTCATTGGCCGTCTTTCATTTCTGCACCAATCATAGCCCGTCTTGCACATCGCTACGCCATGAAGCTGATCTCGCGTAGCCTTCGCAGACGCACAATGTGTACATCTATAGCCTTTCCAGTTGGTTTTGTTTCCATTTTTACGCTGTTATAAACTCAAATATATGTTTATATCTCAAAATATCTGTTTTTTTCTTTACACTATTAATTATATTTATTTTTTAATATTTTAATGGTATTTAATGCTATATTTTAGATTTAATGTTTATTATTATATATATATATATATGTGGGGGTCGGCCGAGCCCGCGAAGTGGCGAGGGAACACTGTATGCTATGTTAAATTGGTTTCGTTCCTTTGTCATTTTAATGCGTGTGTAGGACAGGCTGTAATACTACAAGCTGTACCAAAATGTAGACAGCAGTGTTTATTAATGGTAACTCAGGTGGTTTTTCGAGGTAATAGCATTATCTGCATTGAAATGAGAATTATCAGTCACTTGGGTAGCGTTTGTTGCTTTGGGTAATTATATATCAGTAACTCGAGATTTAAATAATGTCAAATATCATCTTTTGTGAATCGGTCAACTTGGAAGTCTTAATTTGTTAGAACCAACCTGATATATTCACAACTGCAGTTAAAGGGACCATTTAGAACCCAGTTCAAGCACCAACATATTGTAGTTGTGAGATTAACATAGTCTGTTATCATTTTGCATCATATTTTGTGTCCAGATATTCAAATAATTTCGGAGTGCTTTTTTAAGAAGGATGGCTTTTATACCATCTTCTCCTGAGATTTATTTTTGTATATATTATTGCTTCTATGAATTCTTGTGCGGAAATTGTGTTTGTGCATTTGCTTGTGTTGTTGATTTGATAGTTGTTTAAGTTGACTGGGAAGAGTGGTTAAAATCGTTCACTGTTATTCATTATAAAGTTTTTACTTTGTTATAAAATTATGCGTTCATTTCTGAGTCGTTGTGTGTTTTAAACGTATTTTGAAGTTGTTGTTTGAATGCTTCAGCTTTTACTTTATTTGTATGTGCTGTGGTATTATGGTGTTCTGGTGTGGGTATTTTCTAGTTGCTGTGTCTCTATTTGTGAGTCTTTTTAGGTATGTCTAAATTGTTTCGGATCTGTTCTTTCTATTCTTTGGGAGCAGAAATTGTCTCATTTTTCTTCTTTTAATAATTTTACTTCTGCTCTGATTGGGTTTCTTATATATTTTATTTATTTATATTTTTATTTCTCTGTCTCTTGTCTCCATGAATTGTCTTATGTTGGTGTTTTGGTATTGCTTTACTTGCTGCGGTTTGAAGACACTGTGACTATTTGACAGAAATTATCAGTATCTATTTTATTTTTAGCTGTTTTTATAATTTTGTTTGGTAGCCAATGGTCTAATTCTTTTTGGTATTCCTTACAATTTGCTTTTTTACAGTCAAATTTTTCTTTTCCATGCATTGTATTTTTATGGGGGTGAGATAGAAGACACACTATATAAGTTAATGATCGCTGTCTACATTTTTTTCTCACATGAAATTTAACTAGTTTTTGGCTCATGTTATACCACATTAGGTGGGCCTGGCATAGCCTAGCGCGTTAAAGCGTGCGACTCGTAATCTGAGATTCGCGGGTTCACGCCCGAGTCGCGAGGCAAATATCTGGTATGTCACTGGTGTTAGTTACATACGTAGTGTGTGTAGGCGTGTCATCAGGAAGGTTATGTTGTTTTCATCTATGAATTGGAGGAGAAGTCTTGCATTTGCGGAGTTGTATTCAAGGCTGATGTGTTTACTGTTTAAATCTCCTATTAAAATGGTATTTTGATTGTGGGAAAGGATGTTAATTAAATTTAAGTCCATTTGTTTTGTGGATAACTATAAAATTCCTGCTATTGTTAGGGTAGAATGATTATTTAACATGATATCAGTAGTTATATGTTCGTTGTTACTGCTGATTTGGATTTCAGTAACTGATAGATTTGTTTTGTGTAGCAGTAACATTCCTTTGTTTTTATCCTGTTTATTTAATCTATCTTTCCTGATGGTTGTGTAGTATGGTATTTTAAATATATTGGTTTTGTACAGCAAGGTTTAACTTTATTACAGTTTCTGGGTTAGTTTGTTGAATTATGTCTTCAATCTCATGTTTCTCGGAAGCCAGTGCACCGTTGATGTTGATACAACAGTGAATTTAGCTTGATAAAGATTTCCAGTGAGTGTTGTTAATATTTGCAGTATGTGAAGTATGATGTGTTTTTTGTTTTTTTTTGCTGTGTTTATTAGGAGTTCAAGACAAATTGTTGTTTGTGTGAGTTTTCTGTACTCGACTATAAAGTCTGTGGTGAAAGTTGTAATTATATTTACAAATAAGTTTATCTTGTCAGTTGTGTTTGTTTCCTTAGTGAAGTTGTCATTATCTTGTGGTTTCATTGAAACGTGTATGTGTATTGTTTGTTATATCTGTTGGTTTTTGCTGTTTGTTTTGTTTAGGTAGCTGTGTGATTGCTTTTTAAAGTGTTTGTGCACATGTTATTTTGTCTTGTGTTAGTGTTGGTTTTGTTTGTTGTGTATTAGTGACTCTTGTTTCGTTGTCATTTGATGGTAGTTTTTTATTTTGTAGATTCGTTTTTTTTATTTGTTTGTATTTTTCACAGCCTTTATAATTTGCTGTGTGTCCTTGGCCACAGTTACAACATTTTGGTTTTTTCTTATTCTTTTCTGGACTGTGATATGTTTCCCCACCACATCCGCAACATTGAGGTGTTGCTTGACATGCTGCTGAAACATGTTCATATCTCTAGCAATTGTAGCAGCGTTACCACAATTACTGAAATTTTCATTTGTTCTATTTGGTATTTCTGATACCAGAGTAAATTTCATTATTTATTAAATTTAGTGTATGTGTATTCTGTTTTGACTCGTACTAGATTTGTTGGTTTTTGTGTTACTTTTAAGATGATGCGATCTACGTTAGCGTGTGGGATATTTTGTTCGTCAAATTACTTTTTAATGTCGTCAGTGGTTATTGAGAAGTGAACCCCACGAATAACGACAGATTTCAGCTGCAGCTTGTTTCCAGGTGAGTGTATAATTATTTTGCCTGGTTTAAACGCATTTTCAGGCCACTCTTTGTAGTTTATTGAGGTCAGCTGACTCTTGTCCTCGGACAAGGACACCGCCCTAGGGTAGACGCTTAATGGTAGCTGTAGGAACGTTTGGTTTACAGCGTTTGATTTCTGCTGCTAGTTGGGGTTGTTTATACGTGCCTGGAATTCCTTCAATTATTACAGTGTTGAGGTGGTTTGGTTTTGTTATTCCATTATTCTGTGTTTTGTCTGTTTGTGTTGAGACTTGTTTTTTTCATTTTGATTATACTAATTGGAATCAACCGTGATTTGCAATGTTCTGTTCAGTGGTTTCCGTTATAGGTAAACCTGTTTCGTTGGCAATGTTCTGTTCAGTGGTTTCCGTTATAGGTATACCTGTTTCGTTGGCAATGTTCTGTTCAGTGGTTTCCGTTATAGGTAAACCTGTTTCGTTGGTAGATACTTGCTGCACCACAGTACTAGAAGTATCTTCCAAATCGTCTTCATTTTCTGAGTTTTCAGTTGAATTTGATAACTTAATAATTTTTGTTCTATCTTTACGTTTTTTCTAATGTTACTATCTTTATCTACCGTGATCAGTTGTTTTTTAGCTTCATTACAAAGCAACATTAGGGGTGAAGAGTTTATGTTACTTAAGTCTAATTCTGTATTTGGTTTAAGGCCACCTACGTAAGTAGACTTACCTTGTTTTACCTTGGAGGCGCTTGTTGGTCCCGGGTCTTCAATTTCTATTTTCACTGTCATTTCGTCGTTTCCCTTGGTAGTTTCTTGCGGCGTCTTAACCGGCCCGGCCCGCAGACTCTTCGTCGAGGTATAACTTGAAGGTTTTTGTTATTTTGAGTGTTTTTTTTTTCTGTCTTAGCCTTTTGCAACAGTTTACTAGTGTGTTGCCCGAATATACGATTTAACTCAAGAGACTATAGAGGAGCCCGCAATAAGTTCACTCTTCTTACGAGCCTTGAACATCTCTGCCTATTTTGTCTCTCGCTAATAACGCAATCAGGCATAGTCTCAATATTGATATGGCTCACGAAAACAATGAGGAAAATATGGCGTGCAATTCAGGTTCAACACCTAAGTGTAAGAGTTTTGGTTTGGTTTTAAATTTCGCACAAAGCTACACAAGGGCTATCTGCGCTATCCGTCCCTATTTTAGCAGTGTAAGACTACTAGAGGGAAGGTATCTAGTCATCAATACCCACCGCCAACTCTTGGGCTACTCTTTTACCAACGAATAATGGGATTGGTTGTACAATATAATGCCCGTACGGCTGAAAGGGCGAGCATGTTTGGTTTGACGGGGATTCGAATCCGCGACTCTTGAACTTCGAGTCAAATGACTTAACCAGCTGGCCATGCCGGACCACCTTTAAAGGCAATTATATATTAGATTTTTACTTAGTTTTTAGGAAGGACGCAGATTTCGTAACTCGCACGGAAAGTCATCAACAATTAGGATGACACTGCATGCAAATGATTTTAGAATCGAGTAATCCAAGAACCTTTATTGTTTGTAGTATGTCACATGATTTTGGAACTTTCTGTGTCTAAGTACCCATTTAAGTCGATACTTATACATATTTACATTTCACAATTATTTAACGTATTACGAGGGAGGTAACGGAGGTAGACCTACAATAGTGTAACTTACCGTTAACTTCACTTTGTTTTGGTAAGTAGCCGTAGCAACCATTAGGATGTTGCCAGCTCAATATCAGCTTCACCCATTTTGGTCTGTAGAAGTCTCGGAACCCAGCCACACCACACAATGCCACTACATAGATACAAACAAAATTATAGCTTAGAAAAACAAATATACAACTTTTAGTTAGGATTTGGTTATTCTATTGAAATGGCTGCTTGTATTTAAGAATTATTCGTTAATTTATTAAAACAATTACTTCTCTTCCATATTCTTCTGAATTAAGTCCCCCAGAGTAACTTAGTAAATACATACAATCTCGCATATAATTCTTCTGAACTAAGTCCTCCGAACTAACTTGGTAAGTACATAATGCAAAAATTATATACCCTTGTAACTCTTATTATGAAACACACACATATATTTGTACTTTCTTTCCAAACTGATTGAAAGCTAACTCAGAGAAGTGGAGTTAGTGTCTGTCTTCTGAAATAATATTCGTGACTCTCTTATCAAGGTTTTGCTGTTCATTTGTCTCGAAT
This sequence comes from Carcinoscorpius rotundicauda, assembly GCA_011833715.1. Classification (NCBI taxonomy): domain Eukaryota; kingdom Metazoa; phylum Arthropoda; class Merostomata; order Xiphosura; family Limulidae; genus Carcinoscorpius; species Carcinoscorpius rotundicauda. The sequence goes on from CM022396.1 coordinate 29,907,986, forward strand.
ATTTGCTTAAATCTTCACAAGGGCTGTGGCTGTCTATTATAACCGTCCATAACTTGAAACTTGCTAACTAAAGGGAAGACAGCTAGTTATAATCATCTACCGTTTCCTTTTGTACTACTGTTGTGAAACCCAATAGCGGAATTTGATGGGTTCTTTTATAGCGCACCTACAATCCCTATGGGCATAATTTTATGGCAAAGAGACATGGACAACAGCTTCAATTTCACAATCCGGAGGTCTAGTCACTAGTCTATGCCCGGGTCCTCATCAAAGTATTAACATGAACAAAGCAAGTATTCTGAAAACTTAAAACTGTTTTTGTTCTCACAGAATAAAAAGGTATTAGATTTAATGTCACTTATGAACAGGCTCCAACAAATAAAACAGCAAAAAAGTAATTTCTATTATTTTCAGGTTAAATTTTATATGTTAATAACCAATATTAAACACACTTTTTGTCTATCAGATTTAGGAACCTGATCTTTAGAACCAGAAAATTAAATATCAAAACGTTTTTACTTAAAATGTAGCTTATCTGCTTGCCTTGTTCCATTAGTAAATCTCTCCATCTCAGAGGGAATCCATTATCTTCAATTCTTTCAGCATCTCGAAATACATTGGAACAGAATAAGTCCAAGAGATGACTGAAATTCCCTTGACTGAATCTCCTTGCCAAAAGCGCCATCTGATTCTTACAGCCACACTAGTTGATTAAAAAAAAGTGTTTTCACGTTAATGTTTTCAGTTTATTACACCGATAATTTATAAGTGCAAATAAAGAAACCTCCTGGAGATTGACAATCCGATGAGACAAATGAAAAAAAAACAGCTATTTAAGGAACTTTTTGTCACACATTGAAATAAATACAGGAAGATATGTATCCTAATGAGAGTTCAGCAAAACTGTTTTTCTCTTTGGTGAGCTATAAAACAGCGGTTTCATATCGTTAACGTTTATAAAGGTCGTATTTATACAGAACACTAAAAATGATTTTATATCTTCTCAACGAAAAACAAAGAAAGATTTAATGCTCGAATGTCGTTGGTAAATAAACTTATAAGGCTTTCAAAGTCTTCTAACATTTTAACATATTCTGATATAAGGCCCCAGTGGCTCAGTGGTTAACTCTGTATATTTATAACGCTAAAAAAAACCCAACAGATTTCGACATCAGAGGGAGGCACAGTACAAAAAGGCATTTGTGTAACTTTGTGCTTCACAAAATCAAATATAAGTAACGCTTATCTCTGCTTTTCTTGTGTATATCATGTTCTGACAAAACTATGATTGTAAATGTCATATCTCTCCGATTTTTCTGTATTACGCATTCTAATACAGCTAGCATATCAAACGTAACACGTTATCCTCCAAATTATCATGTTATGCTCTCCAACGCTGTTCCTTTATTAGAAATTCCGATAGAGCCAGCATGCTTAACGTAACCCATTTCCTTCAGGATTGTAATGTTATGTCTTTAACGTAACCAGTTTTATATATTTATCTTTTCCGTCTCCAGTTTTAATATGCTGTGTGCTCTAATACGGTTACACCTGTTCACAAATCGTTCTTAACCTTACACTATCTTAAAATAATATTACTTTCATCAATATGAAGCGAATCATATTACAGTGTTAACACTATATATTAATAGGGAACTTGATATTCTCGATTAATAAATTGACAGATTGAACCTCAAGCGAGTTTACGTTTTCCTGTGCAGTGCCAGACTTGCTCACATCGACAATCTCATTTAAAAACAAGAGGATAAAGCAATCAAATTCCGTTCGTATTTTTGATCGAAATGGACAAAATATATATCTCGTTAAGTATGATTTTTTAATGTTTGCATGAAGTTCGTGTCGCTGCACGTTTTCCAACATCTTTGAAAAATGGATTTTTTCCATAACACCTGATGTATTCATAAATGTTATAGTTAGAAAATCATCCGTATTACCATAAAACATCTAGAAATTCATTGGTATTACCATAAAAGATCTCAAAAATTATTTATATTGCTATAAAGAGCATGAAAAGTCATCCGTATTAACATACTTGAATCTTTTTGTACATTGTTTTAACGTCAAGTTAAAATAAAAAATATATATATAGTTACATTTTGTATTATTCTCCCTTAATTGTCAGCATACATTGAGAAACTCCTAACATGCACTTTTTTTTACGCAAAGAATTTGGTAATATGAGCAGGGGCGTAGCCAGAAATGGCCATTGAGGGGGGGTTAGTTTGAGTACTTGGTGCAAGCGCCGGAGGGGGTGATGCCCTTCCGGGAAATTTTTAAATAAAAAGCCTGAATTATGCATTTTGAGATCACCTTTTTGGCAAATTTCAGAATGGCACACTGAGGTACGTGTCTTATTTTGTTAATCATAAATAAATATATAGACCTATATATATATAATATATAACTTAAAATTATTCGGCCCAGCAAAGTTGGCCTACTATCCTGTCATCAACATATAAAATATGTTGATACTCTCATGAGTCGCTCAGGAGAGTGCAAAATATATGCCTAGTGTTTATAATCTGTATTCAAATATCATGGACAGTGTATGTTCAGATTCCCTAGGTATGAAGGATTAACTTCACAAATAAACAGTGGCTAGCACCGTGGCAGGCTGGCAGCACCATGGCACTAACCTAGTACCTTTGACGCCATCTATGGTGAGATGGCGTTAATGGTACTGTGAATGTGACGTTGACAAACAGAAGTTGCGATAAACAATCATTTACTATGCAAAGCCTGAAAAAGCAAAAGACACTGCGTGGATTGTTTAAACTCATTCATGAGGCTGAACCTGATCAATCTGCTGCAGCCAATCAGGTTGAATCAGAATTTTCAACTGACTTATCAGAGTCATCACCATGGCTTTCTACCGGTGCTGCCACTACCACCTCAGGTCCAGTCTGGAATATTGGAAATTATATTTTTGATGATGTCAGCATTGGTAAACAGGTAAGTCGACTCCTCATTATATTAATTTTGTATTAAAAATTGTGCAAACACTTTGATGAGTTTTAGACTGAATATTCCTTGTTGCTAGTGAGTGTTAGACCTGCTCTGTGAAGTACAGCTCTAAGCCTTTCTCTTCGAGGTTATTGTACTCTCACAACAAACTTCCCTATGTGCAAAATAATTTAATTAGAATTATGTATTTCTGTCTCTTTTAGATAAACGCTGAAACCAAAAAATGCCTTCTTGACAATGTCTGGAAGCCAGGAGTGATTATGTTTTCCCCCAGTGTGGTCCAAGAAAGCTGCGTTTTCAGCATCGTTGGCTTTCACAGTGGAGATGGATACTCTACAGTCAACATGCAAAGGGTGCTTTCTACAAGTACTGCTGTCTTTTTGCTCCTGATGGTGCTGGTGTTGGAAGCCACAAATTGGAACAACTAGTGAAATTTCCATACACAAACTGGAAGAAGGCTGTTGAAGACTTTAAGGCACATGAATTGAAACAGTACCACCAAGACAGCAAGGAAAAAGCTAATTTTCTACAGGTCATAAACACAAGTTCATCTGTGCATTTGCAGCTTGATGCAACTTCCAAGCAAGAAATTGAACAGAAACGGCAATATTTAATGCCTATTATTGATACTGTATTGCTGTGTGGGAGACAGGGTTTAGCTTTGAGAGGAAAATGTGTTTCTGGTCCAACATTTGTTGGTGAAACTGAAGAGGAGCCCATCAATAATGATGGGAATTTTCAGGCAATTTTGCGCTACAGGGCAAAGTGTGATATCAAGCTTTCAGCAAGCCTTAAGAGTACAAAGAGGAATGCTATGTATCTGAGTCCTTTAATTCAAAGTGAAATCATCAATGCCTGTAATACTCATGTTCTTGATGCTTTGGTCAACAGGGTTAATGCTGTAAAGTGTTTCTCAATATAAGCTGATGAAACAATAGATATTTTAGGCATTGAACAGTTTTTCCTGATATTTGTATGCCAATGACAACTCTGTTGCAATGAGAGAAGATTTTTTTTTGCAATTTATACCTGTTTATGATGTGACAGGCAGAAACTTGAGTGATGTTATCATAACCAATCTGACAAAATATGGTATTGACATGGCTTACCTGCGAGGACAATAGTACGACGGTGCTGCCTCTGTGAGTGGGAAATTCAATGGTGTCCAGAGACATATAACGAATAAATTCCCACTTGCGCCCTATGTACACTGCAGTGCCCATTCTCTAAAATTTGCAATTTCTGATGCTTGTAAAGAAGTTCCTGTGCGAAATTGCATGGGAGTAATTTCTAGCATTGAAAACTTTCTCAATACACCCAAATGAAAAACACGTTTGGGCTCTTTCAGTGGAGGATAAAGCACCTGAATCGAAAAAAAAGTTTGAAAGGTCTCTGTCTCACCCGGTGGGTTGAGAGGCATGACTCAGTCATTGTCTATCTAGAATTAATCCATGCAGTTGCAGATGCCTTTGAGATCATATCAAGTTGGCAAGACAGAGATTCTGCCACGCAAGCCAATCAATTGTTGTATTCTATAACACAGCCAGAATTCATCATCACTCTACTTACCACTGTTAAATTGTTTTCCTTTAGTTTACCTTCTGTGTAACTTACTGCAGCAACAGAACATTGATTTAGGTGCTGCGATGCATCATGCAGAAATAGTGGAAGATTTAATCCGTTTACTCAAAAATAATACTGTGAATGAATTTAACAACATTTTTTGTGAGGCTCAAACTCTGTGTAGTAAGCTTCAAATTAACATCATAATGCCAAGGCAGGCAAAAAAGACAGATGTACCGTGCTAACCCACAAACCACTAGCCCTGAGGAGTACCTTTATATTGTTGTATTTGTATCATTTGTTGATCACTTTCTTTCATAAATATGTGATCGTCTGTCCAGTCACAAAACTCTCCTTACAAACTTCATGTATCTACTACTCTCAGGATCTACCACAGAACTGTCAGAATCTACAGCACAACAATGTGACCAAATGTGTTGGTCAATATATACAAGGCTGACATTTACAACACTTTTCTAGTTGTAGAATGTGAACTTAGGGTTTTGTACAAATCATTTGCTAACAACAGACGAAAAAATGTCATAGATGCATATGCAATGTGCAATGCAGAAATGTTCCCAGTCATTTCTAGACTGTTGAAAGTATTTGCCACGCTGCCTGTGTCAACAAGCTCAGTGGAGCGTTCATTTTCAGCTCTCATAAGACTCGAAACGTATTTGAGAAGTACCACTACTGAAGATCGATTGAATGGCCTGGCCTCATTATACATTCACCGTGATATTAAAGTTGAACCAAACTGTGTTATAGATGTACTGGCAAGAACAAACAGGCGTTTGAGCCTTTTATAGATATTTGATTGTATTTCTCTCGTTCTGACAAAACTTGCTGTAGTAAATAAATGTTCATTCAGAAATTTGTATTTGACCATTTGTTGTGGGTGAAATTATCTGCTATACAATCACGGATCTTTATGAACTTGTCTAAAAAGTTTGGGTCCATGGGGGTTTAGCCCCCAACACCTCTCCTACCTGGCTACGTCCCTGAATATGAGTAACTTTCCGGAAAACGGCCGAAGTTTGTCTGGAAGGTTTATTTTGTTTTTTAGAATTTCGCTCAGTGGTGCTCAAAGGCTAACAGCGCTAACCATCCCTAATTTAGCAATGTAAGGCTAGAAAAAAGGCAGCTAGACATCACAAGTCACCGCCAATTCTTGGGCTACTTTTTATCAGAGAATAATGGGATTTACTAAACGTTATAACGCCTCCACGGCTGAAAGGGCGATCATGTTTTGTAGGAGGACGATTCGAACCCGCGACTTCAGATTGCTAGAAAGGCTCAAACCAGTTGGCCATGCCGAGTCCACCTGGAGGGGTTACCTGTTTAAATCCCTCGCACCATCAGTGTTTCTGTTAGTCAGTGGATATTAAAATGACGTCACAAAAGAAGCGCTTAACACACACCGTGAGAAGGTTATTGAGGAAAGATGACGATGTCATTACAATTAACTGATAAGCTTATGCACAGCACAGAACTTATTTATATCAAATTAAGATGCATGGCAATATATCACTGTAAATAATTAAACTTTACTCTGAAAACTTAAGTGTTTGGATTGTATTTATTTGAAGGCCTGGCATGGCCGAGCGCGTTAAGGCGTGCACTCGTAATCCGAGGGTAGCGGGTTCACGCCCGCGTCGCGCTAAACATGCTCGCCCTCCCAGCCGTGGGGGTGTATAATGTGACGGTCAATCCCACTATTCGTTGGTAAAAGAGTAGCCCAAGAGTTGGCGGTGGGTGGTGATGACTAGCTGCCTTCCCTCTAGTCTTACACTGCTAAATTAGGGACGGCTAGCACAGATAGCCCTCGAGTAGCTTTGTGCGAATTTCCAAAACAAACAAACAATGTATTTATTTGTTGCATCCTCGCAAAGCTACGCGAGGGCTACCTGTATTACTTGTCTTTAAGTTTGAAGTGTTAAAGGAAATACAGCTAGTCAACAGTATCAACCATATACTCTTGGACTGCTCTTGTAGGTAAAGTAGTAAGGCCTGATCGTTACTCTTTATATGTTTCCAAAGTGCGAAGCGCATCTTTTTTCTTTTGATGATGTCAGATGAAAACTTCAGATCCACAGAACTGAAGAGTAATCAATGGTCCACATTCTGCTCATCCACATCGTTAGTGCAGGAACGTCAATCGCACTTCATGTCTTCCATCAAGCATATTTTAGTCATTTCCTATCTTAAGCTTTAACCACAGCCATTCACGAGTGAGGTAATATAAAAGATATAATATTTTTACAAACTATCAAACACAAAAACAAAATAAAAAGTAAACAAATAAAATCGACACTTATCTTTCGCCCCGGCATGGCCAGATGGTTAGGGAGCTTGACTCGCAGGTCGTGGGAACGTTATAAAGTAATGGTCAATTCTGCTATTCGTTAGCCTAAAAGTGAACTGTAGTTAGCGATGACTAGCTGCCTTCATGTAGCTTCGCGCAAAAATCAAAAAACAAACTATACTTACCTTTCATTTTACTTGTATAAAAATGGAAGCGTAGTCATTGTAATCTAAATTTAATACAGAAACTGATACGTAAGATTAACTTTTACACCAACTGCAATCAAGTCGCTGTCACCTACAATATTGTTCTCAAACTGGAATCATTAGATAGAGAAAAATAATATTTTTTAAACTTTCGTGAAACTGGACAAAAATATTTTTAAAATAATTTTATTTATTGCAGTTTATATGACCGCACGATGTTGTTTCTGCTTCACAAGTTCTTTTTTGTTTTTGAAAGAACAAATTCCAATTAAAATGCAAAATGTCTCAAAAAGGCTGTTAGTTACAGTTTCTCGTACATCATTACGTGCGAGTCTTCAGTCAGTGTGTATAATGTCTTAAGGTTCTTACGCTAAAAATTCTACAACACAACAAAACTTGTTCAATTAATTTTACAACCATCAAAACAAAGTCACTAACATATTCAGCAGAATAAAACTTGTCAACTTCATTCTGAGAGACATTGTAACTAAGTCACGTCTCCTTCTTTTAAAAATACGTAACATTAATTCTTAAAACCACTGTAACCAAATCACGGTCACCTTCTCAGACATACAAAATGTACACGTGATTCTTGTGTATTGTAACATTCATTCTTTGTGACCATAATTGGTATTGTTTCATAACACATTTATATAAATCTTACGTCTTAATAGTTTGTGTGATATTAATGTTAATGATCGAAGATGTTCTGTATACAAGCTTACCATTTCTCCTATTTCCAAATAAAAAACTTCATGTGTAAGGGCATAGCTGTCATATCTCCGTGAGGTCATGAGATTCCAACACCGTTGAGATATATCACATGGTTTGGGTCCCCTGAGACAGTAACAACAGGATGAAAGTAATTATTATCTGTTAAAACAGAAAAAACAAAAGCAACACCTGAAATGTTTATACCAAGTTACGGAATGTGGTGTGCAATACTGTGTTGAAAATATTGTTACGTTATATCAACAGTTTTCTGTCGTATTGTGAACACTTGTGTCAGAATGTTATGTGTTTATTGTTAACACACTCAAATCACAAACTAATCTAAGTACATTAAAACTAAGAATTTTTTTATGGTTAAGTATGTAAAGCTGATTTAAATGTATATGTGACAATCGGCAAGGACGCCACCTCATGGCCTGATCGCTTTTAGTAATTGTAGTGTTCCTAGGCGAACGTAAACACATTCGGATTCGAATGATACACATACAGCTTAGTATAAATGGCGTTTCATAAACAACTTGGTTTTTCGATAGTTTTTTTTTTAAATTTCGCACAAAGCTGCACGAGGGCTATCTGCGCTTGCCGTCCCTAATTTATCAGTGTAAGACCAGAGGGAAGACAGCTAGTCATCACCACCCACCGCCAACTCTTGGGCTACACTTTTACCAACGAATAGTAGGATTGAGTGTAATATTATAACGCCCTTACGACTAAAAGGGCGAGCATGCATATTTGGTGTGAAGGGAATTCGAACTCGCGTCCCTTGGATTACGAGTCGGAGTGCTTTAACCACCTGGACATGCCGGGCCTTTTCGATAGAGAAGACAATTGTTTTTTATGGGCATTCGTAGTTTCAAATTGCTAAAGTAGAGACTAAGCAACTGTTTTTTCAGACGAAAGAAATTAAAAAGCTTTTTGTTACAATTAATTTTCATATAAAGAATTTAAAGCACAGATGCACACTACTTATATATATACACACACACACATATATATATAGCTAATAGATAGTTCGATAGCACAAATAAATGGCAATAAGTAAATCGGAAATAATGCGGTGAACTCTTAGTGTTGACTTTATAAATCCTAATTATTAGAGTATTACATACTTAGTATGTCCTCAGTAGATAAGCGATAAATCTAAAGATTTACCATATTAAAATCCTTTGTTCGTTTCTCCATGGTGAACCAAACTCAAAAAGTCTACTGTTTAGCTTTGCATTAACACAAACAAAAACATATGCGCAACAAATGTAAAAAAATAAACAAAAAATAGGAAGTGAGAATAGGAGCACCAAAAAATAAGGGAACAAGCTAGGAATGAGTGGGATAACATTACAGCATTTGATGGTTTTTGAAACTGTGCAACGTAAAAGTAAATGTGGCCATCGTTTTAAACATTCCGACTTTATGTGTTTTTTGTAACTTGGTAATTATTCAAACTAGATGAAAGGTGTATATAGCTACTTTTTTTTCTGTTGTAAACTTTATTTCAGCAACCATCATGTTTGTAATCAAATTACGCGACCCTACCGAAATGCATGATATCATAAGGGGGTATTTGATATCAATACCAATAGTCATACCTTCCTATCTTATTTGTAAAGGGTAGGACAACAGAATAGTATCAAAACCATTGATTTCTTATTCTTTTAAATTTGTTGATTATTTAGAAAGAATTAGATAGCTATTAATAAATATCAATTCAAATTTTTAATTGGGTCAAAATTTTAAAAAATAAACACAAAATAAGAATGGGTGGAACGATAGCAATACCCACTTTGAAGTTGTTAAAACAGCCAAGTGTTGTAATGTTATTCTATTTCTACCTCAATTCTTCACTTTTTGTTACTCCCATTCTTACCTAATGTTTTAACTTATTTTTACAGATGTCTTATTTTTTACAATAAATGTTGAAATTAACTAGGCTATAGGCATGTTATTTTTATAGCTTTTCTTAGAGTTTTCCGGCCCAGCATGGCCAAGCGCGTTAAGGCGTGCGACTTGTAATCTGAGGGTCGCGGGTTCACATCCGCGTCGCGCCAAACATGCTCCCTCTCCCAGCCGTGGGGGCGTTATAATGTGATGGTCAATCTCACTATTCGTTGGTAAAAGAATAGCCAAAGAGTAGGCGGTCGGTTGGGATGACTAAATGACCTCCCTCTAGACTTACACTGCTAAATTAGGGACGGCTAGCACAGATAGCCCTCGAGTAGCTTTGTGCAAAATTCCAAAACAAACAAACAATCGTAGAGTTTTCTCCCAATATTTCATGGTTTTTGCTACGGCTTTTTTCTTTTTCATCTAGCTAGGGTGGCAGTCCTTTCTTTGGCTGCATTAATGGCTAAAGCTTGTTTCTTATATTTACCATCACTGTTTCTAACCTTGTCTCTATTCTTGCAATAATGCTCCTTTCACTGAGATAGACTTTTCAAGGTTATCAACATAAGATTTTAGTTATAATCTAGACCTAGATAATCTGCGTATACCACGTTTATTGATTTAGCTGATACAGCTGTATGTTGATCATTTAGTGCGTGCGCATAAGCATTCGTGCACGAACAAGTGACATGAGAAAGAATTGTTACTTGGCAACTCATAGATTGTACTTGTAATAACAGAATATGACTATTATTGTATTGTTAGCTTGTTAGTAGTGTTGCAAAATGGTTATTAATATTACTTGTTATTACCAAGATTATAAATTAAACTAAGAAAAACGCTTTTAGCTAGGGTAACTAATTCAATCATTTGCACTTGAGATAATTGACAGTAGATCATTATGTTCCTGATAATGCCTTTACTGATGAAACCATGGCCATGAAAAATAAAGTATATGTGAAGTGTACAATTGTTTTTTTGTTTTTCCTTGAGTGCTGTAATCGGCATTTAGATTTTCATAAAGTGAAAACAGGCGCAGATAGCCTAATTGCTTTGCGCCATAAAACGCCAAACCAACCTTTCCAACAACATTAGTTCATCAGTCAGAAACTTAAAAATAAAAAGTGTGATTGTGTGAAATTTTTATTTTTACTCTACCGACTTTCTCAAGTGCTCTAGCAGCTTGTTACTTTGCAGTTGGTTTGTTTACTACTCAACTGTGAGTGTAAAGTGCTTACAAAGTTTTTTTTGCATGCTGTTTGAAGTGTGCTTTAGGTTTTAAAATGTATTGCACATCTGATCCATTCCTATTGCAAGTTTTATCGTATTTATCACAATACTGTTAGTAATGACGTAGCAAGGAGCGTTACGTACACATGATCTGTTTCGATGTATTACACAGGACTTTTCGAAAAGAAATGTTCAGTTATTTAATGAACTCGTGTTTTGACCATTATTTCATAATGGTTAATTATGCAAGACTATCCAGTAATTTAATATGTCCACGTTTTGAACATGATTTAAATTCATTGCATTGAACTGTTCAGTAATTGAACATAATCATGTTTTTAAATACAATTTAAATTAATTACGTACAAATGTTCAGTAATTTAACAGGTTTTTATTTGAATTCATCACCTAGAAATGTTAAATAGCTTAGCATGTACTTGTTTTGATTATCATTTAATGATTATTCATGTAGAAATGTTCAGTAACTTAGCATGCCCACAATTTGAACATTACTTAGCAAGGTATTACACATAATTTTATTAACATCATTTTAATGGTACATTATGCAAAATAATATTATAAAAAATCGATACTCTGAAATCAACAGTCAGAAGGTATTAATTGAGAAACAAAGGTTTGTTAATAAAGAGCCCAAATAAAGGGATTTGAATTGCTAACAATAGAACTATACATTGGTTTGTTAGAAACTTTTATGACAAAATAATATTAATAAGTTTTTAAACAATCAAATTTTTTGTGTAAAAGATAAATAGGTATTAATGTATAAGTAATCCAGATAGTTATAGTAATATAAAAGGTTTTAATACTCAAGAAAATATTGATACGAGAAAGTCAAAACTACAAAAACTGAATTATTTAAAATGGAAAATATCTTATTCTTGCTTTGGCAAATAACAGTAATCATGTTATATAAGCACAGCATGTTACATGAATCATGTTACAGCAATGATATAATTTTTCAGTTTTAACCTAACTCAGTTTCTGTAGTTTTGACTTTCTTGTTTCAATCCTTTTTCTGGCATTGAAACTTTCAGTATAACTATAACTAGCTAGGTTACGCATATATCAATCCATGCTTGTCTATATAAAATGTAAATTTTTATTGTTCTTGTTTATTTCCTTTTATTGTTGTTGTTGTTGTTTTTGCGCCCCAGCAATACTAGTTTTGTTACTTATCAAGATTTTTATCAACTCTCGAAATCTAATTATACATCAGTAGTAACATTTTTTCATTTATATATAAATTCATATAACTATTTTCTTCGGTACAAAAGAAGAATCAAAGGACTCCAGACAGAATAGTTCTCTGAAAGAATTAGAGCAATGAGATTCTCACTTTTTCTGCATCCTTATCTGGAAAAGTCACTTATTTACATAAATGAACATTGGTTGAAGAAGAGAAATTTTGATCAACTCCAATAGCATATATACAGCGATTTATAAGTACAATAAGCTGTGAAATAGTCATTGTTAATATTAAAATATTTTGAAAGTAGTTTTAAACTGGCAGTGTTTATGATTGTAGTTTTGTTTTATATCACCACCCTTCTAGGAAGGGTATAGAAAGGGGTTGTTTGCTTGGCTATACATGCAGATTTTACAAGAGAAATTGATAGTACAAGGAGATGCTATTAGCAGCTCAAATACTGCCAAACGCAACTTAATTGATGGGAGATCTGGAAACATGCCCCAAGAAAATAAATATAATAATGTAATTTACAGTTGCTATATAACTCAAATATGTAAAAGTAGGGGTGCTACAGCACCCTTAGTTCCGACCTCTCTGATTCTTATTATTATGATTATTTTGACCTACAGTACTAAATAATAGGTGCTACATTTAATAGAATGACTCACATTCTCTAAATTTCACACGTTTTTCAGGATAACTACACACACTATAAATATTAACATGAAAAACAATACTTACTTGGAGCCTAAAACTTCCCGTAGACGCTCATCAGAATCGGTATTAGTAAGCTTAACGGTTAGAGAAGAAAGAATAGATTATTTTTAACTGTTAACTTTTAACTTACTTGGAGCCGAGAATTTCCTGCAAACACTCGTCAGATTCGGTTTCAGTGAGTTTAACGGTGAGAGAAGAGAGCGGAAATTCTTGTAAGTCAGGTCTGATGTACCGCGTAGGCTTGACTAACGCCCACTGTCCACGTCTCAGTAGTCTTCCTATCTCTGAATAATGTGGTAAATAGTTTGACATAATTTAGACTAACGTAGACTTCGAAGTTATGCAACCTTTTACACTGGTAAGTCGTGAATGGTGAATACAGTTTAATTCATGGCCTAAACTAAAAATTCTAAGGATAAGAGTTTCATTACGAATACTCGACGATAATTTTATATAAAGCAGGAGAGTCGTAACAATTAGAAAATGTTGGAAAACAAACGCACTACCGATAGACTATCTTGGACAAGTAGAAATTCATAAAATAAAGAGTTACCAGTAAACTAATAGTAGAACATGTTGAAGCTGTGGTTCCACAACCCCTTCTTACCAGGTAACTAACAGTAAAATATATTGATGCTGTGTTTCTATAAACTGTTCTTAGCAGTAAACTAATAGTAGAACAAGTTGAAGCTATGGTTGCATAATCTGTTCTTGTTGTTTTGAATTAAGCACGAAGCTACACAATGGGCTATCTGTGATCTGCCCACCACGGGTATCAAAACCCGGTTTTTAGCTTTCTAAGTCCGCAGACATACCGCTAAGCCACTGGGGGTAGCATAATTTGTTCTTACCAGTATACTTATTGTGAAATATGTTGATGCTATGGTTCTATAATCTGTTCTTACCAGTATACTTATTGTGAAATATGTTGATGCTATGGTTCTATAATCTGTTCTTACCAGTAAAATAATAGCAGAACATGTTGTCACTGTGGTTCCATAATCTGTTCTTACCAGTGATAGTAGAACAAACTGACGCTGTGGTTCCATAATCTGTTCTTACCAGTGATAGTAGAACAAACTGACGCTGTGGTTCCATAATCTGTTCTTACCAGTGATAGTAGAACAAACTGACGCTGTGGTTCCATAAATTCTTCTTACCAGTGAACTAATGGTAGAATATGTTAACTCTGTGGTTGCATAGCCTGTTCTTACCAGTAAACTAACATTAGAACATGTTGACAATGGGGTTCCCTGACCTGTTCTTGACAGGAAACTAATAGTAAAATATATTGACGTTGTGCTTCCATAACTTGTTCTTACTAATACTAAAATGCGTTGACGCTGTAGTTCCATAACGTGTTCTTACTAGTAAAGTAATAATAAACTAAGGTGACGCTGTAGTGCCATAATTTGTTATTACCAGTAAACTTATAGTAAACTATGTTAACGCTGTCATTGCATAGCCTGTTCTTACAAGTAAACTAACAGTAAAATATGTTGACGCTGTGCTTCCATAAAATGTTCTTACCAATAAAGTAATAGTAAAATATGTTGACGCTTTGACTTCATAGCCCGTTTTTACCAATAAACTAACATTAGAACATGTTGACAGTGAGGTTCCATAATCTCTACCTACCAATAAATTAATTTATGGATAAATGTTACTGATATTAACTGAACTCACTACTTAGTTTATAGGTATATGTTATTCATGTTAACTGAATCCAATATGTAGTTTATATATATATATATATATATAATTAATTTTAACTAACTCCACTATTTAGTTTTAGGTATATGTTACATGAACCCACTATGTAGTTTACAAATATATGTTATTAATGTTAACTGAACCCACACTGAAGTTTATAGATATATGTTAATGACGTTAACTGAGCCCACTATGTTGTTTATAGAAATACGTTTTTGGTTTTAACTGAACCCTTTATGTAGTTTTTCGATATATGTTTCTAATGTTAACTGAATCCACTATGTAGTTTATAGATATACGTTATTAGTGGTAAGTGTAGTTTAAATATACATATAAAAACGGCTGGTGTGGGTTGAGAAAATATACTCTTCTAAAACAGAAACGCAAAAGGCAAAATTTGAGACACATTGTTAACAAGTTTATTCGGGGTAGTTCTGTATGACATGTGTGAAACTTTGCACAATCACTGCTGAACATCCAAAGTCTGCAAAGGCGAAGTCCACGCTCACTAGTTGAAGTTTAACGTCAGTCAATGTCAATAATAAGTATGCCCCCGTGAGCATCAATAACTGCTTGGCATCTCCTGCCCATGGAAGCGATGAGATGACGAATCATCCTGTGGAATTGGCTGTGCACTCAGCCTGCAAAGCTGCTGCAAGCTGAGGTGGAGTCTGTGGTTGAGTTTGTCGCTGTCGCAGACGTCGGTCTAACTCGTCCCAAAGAGGTTCGATGCGATTTAAATCTGGTGATTTGGAGGGCCAGGGAAGAACGTTGATGCTGTGGTGTCTCAAGAAGACAGTGGTGAGTCGGGCTGTGTGAGGACGGGCGTTGTCATGTTGAAAAACGTCGTTGACATTCACCATGATGGATTGCACATGGGGCCTAAAAATCTCGTCGACGGTTGCGTACGGTCTGATCGGAACTCTTACGCAGCCCTGGTGTGGTTGAGGCAGTAGACGTCGCAGTGGTGGTCCTATCCCGAAAGTGACGTAATCGGATGTAGCGATCTTGTGCGGGCGTGGTCACACAAGGTCTGCTAGACCGTGAACGGTCACAAGCTGATCCATGTTGTTGGTGACGATTCCATAGCCTTGTGATGGTGCTTGGGTGGACATTCACAGCTCTGGCAACATGTGATCGAGATTCGCCTGCTTCCAAACGACCAATGGCTTTGTTGCGTTGTGCTTCAGTCAGTCTTGGCGTAACTGTATTGCGTGTCAGTGGCTTAACACTGAGCTATGGAAACCGAGAACCCGTCACTTTTATAGGAATTTTGCACATGTTGCACTTGCAGAACATGCAGATCTCTCAAAACAAATTTAATGGACACGAATGCGTTTTGGAGAATAATCCGATGTTTTCCTCCGTTTTCAAAGTGCACAACTTTTATTGTCATTTTGGTCTGACAATCAGTGCCTTAACACGTGTAACATCACATACTCTGAGCTTGTAATGTTATTACATATATTTCTCTTTAAAATAACAAAAATATCCCTTTTGCGGTTTGTTTTTTTTGAGAGTATATTTATGTAGAGGAGCGAATAATGTTTCGATCTTCTTCGGTCATAGTCAGGTTCACAAAGAAGAAAAAATGTAACTGACCAATAGCTGACCACATGTTTGAAAGGGGTTTTGTAACTGAGTGTAGGAATGTAGAGGGCGTGATTAGATGTTTGATGTTGTTGTTGTTTTGAATTAAGCACAAAGCTACACAATGGGCTATCTGTGCTAAGATGTTTGAATATATATATATTATTATTATTATGGGTATGAAGGTGTTCCTTTATATTGGTTTATTTTGGACTTGAGTTGTATAATTAAGGCTTCTTTAATTTTGCGTTTGTTTATGTTTGTTTCTTTATTTAGTATTTGGGTGTTTTCTATGGTTATGTTGTGTTTATGACATTTGCAGTATTCGAAAATGTGAGAAGGTGACTTTTTGTATTCTTTGAATCTGGTTTCCATTTTTCTACTTGTTTCTCCAATATAGAAGTCGTGGCAGTTATCACATTGTATTTTATAAATAATGTTGGTGTAGTGTTTGTCAGTGTAGTTTTTACGTAGTATAGACCTTAGTTTTGTGCCTGGTTTTTGAATAAATTTGGTATCAGTTGGAATGTCATTTGGCAAAAACTAGTGACAAAATATATATTTTGGCTTAATTGCTGATAAACTAGAAACATTTTACTTTTAAACTGACTGTTTTTTTATAAACGCCTTTTTGTTGCAAACCTTTTTTGTAGTACACTGACAACAACATATTTATGGAAAAATACAAACGTTTTAAGAAAACCTTGGATCACGCTTAAAAATATTTTAATCCACAATTACACAATCCGTCTACCAATCACAACATGATTAGTTATTATTAGTTATTTAATTACTTGAATGAGAAGAACTTTGGAATATAAACTTACTCTGATAATATTCCGGCTGTGAAATTCTCACATATCTTATGGCACTATCAGCTAAATGTTGTGCTCTCTTCTGAAGAGTGCTGAGTTTATTCCAAATCAGTTGAATGTTACTACTGCAATGCAGTTTCTCAATCCTTCGAGCAAGAAATACTTGGAGCTGGTCTAAGGCAAAAGATAACAAAGTTTGTTTGCTTGCGTTATATTATCACCAAAAGAATAAACAAATTTTGAAATATTATGCAGAGATATACTTTATCTCTGGAAGTTATATTTTAAATTACTGATAATAACAACTATACCAAGGTAATGCACCTCGCTAGTACAGCGGTAGGTCTACGGATTTACAACGCTAAAATCAGGAGGTCGATTACCCTCGATGGCCTCAGAAGATAGTCCGATGTGGCTTTGCTAAAAAAAAGACCAAAGTAATGCATTTCTTACCAGTTCTAGTTTGGAACGTAGTAGTAAAGAACTGTTCTTTGTTAATTTTAAAGAAATATTTACAGTTTTTCATCGCTTTTCTCCTACAGAAGCAGAGCAAAAATACAGACAGGTTAAGTTCATTTCCGATAAATCTCTTAATTTTAAGGGAAGTTTCGATTATCGCTGGCATTGTTTGTTATTTTGAAGTTTTATTTTTGGTAATGATTCTGTAATAGTGAAAACGGGACTGATTTATTGCACTTGTTTCAAATGAATTTAAACGTAGGGTTCGATTATCGTTAGCACTGACAGTTATTTTGGAGTTCTTTTCAGTAAGGAATATGCAGCAGTGGTAAAACACAACACTGATTTATCATATGTGGCTTCAAACTGATAAAAGAAATCATCCAAATGACAAAACCTCGCTCGGTGTAAAAACAGTGCAGCAGGTAATAATGTTTACGTAAATAAAACAACATGATATAGCAAAATAAAGTTGCCGAAGAAACTAAAGATCAAAAAATAGAAAATCAAAAACTATTTGAAGAAAACTGTTTGATAATTTAAAGCATAAATTTATGATTTTTAAATAAAATATTAATTGTATGGGATCCTCTTTTGGTTTTTAAATACAATCTTGTATTGCAATGTTCATAACTGAAGCATTACAGTAAAATATATATTATACATTTCTTTACACATAAGCTTCACATTTTCAACAAATTAGTGCATACTTTTTATCTTTTCAAATACTTTATACAGTATTTAACTTATATACTTCCTTGTATAGTGATAATTAGGATTTGGTAGTTCCAACAATGTGAATTCGACTGTGAAAATGATATTTGATTATTTTAGAACAAAAAATCGGCTTTTACTGCTGTTATTCTTATAAAGTCAAAACAATATCGATACTTGATTTGCTTATAAATTTACACTAGCTTAGAGTATTTGGCAGAAGCAAAAAAATCACAGAAAGGTGATATAGCAAGTAATCTTGAAGTGAGGATTGTGTATGTTATAACTATTTATTAACAACATAAATTGGAAATAACAACTATAGGTGTTAATAGTAAAAAGTGGAAATGTTTCTTGTGCTGTAATTAGTAATACAGAGAATTAGGAATACTTTCTCAAAGTTCCTAAGCTCATACATATCTACGCAATAGGTTATTTGTCCCTTGGCAACAGCAAGTATCGAACTCCACACTTTGGCATATAAACCCTCAAACTTACCGTTGAACAATCGATTGATGATATCTCATTGATGCAGATAGTAATATGAATGACTGGAAACATTTTTGTGAAATATATGGTAATCCAGATTAGGGGATATATTGTTACGATACAGACAGCACCTGGAAACTTTTCAGCAATACAGACAGTAATCTGGAAATGAAAGTGTTTTACTGTAGTTTTTATAACTTACCATCTACCATGCGTATCCCAATAACTCCGTCCAGATTAAGATGTGACAAAGATCCTTCTATGAAATGCAGTGCTTTATTTATAGCATTTAAAGTATCAGTGAGTTGTCGATTCTGAACAGACCCAAAGAGGGGTGCAATGTCCAGAGTAAAGATTAACAAGCCAAGAAACACTGTGTTCCACCTAGAGGTATTGACCGTTACAATAAACATAACTCTCTTAGCGGATCAGGAGTGTCTTTAGTGAATGTTTGCTGGTTTACTTGGTTTCTGGAAACAAGCGTCTGATTTTATTCTTAGCCCTCTGTGTGAGCATGACGTCATTAATTAGCTTGTTTGTGAAAGTTGGGGAGGCATAGACGTTAAAACAGGCGTAACCAACGTGAGCGGCCTTCTTAATTATTTAGCACGAATCTCACAATATACCAAAACTTCATTACTTTCCTTTATCCCACCTGTCTTTTCCATTTCCAGTACAGTACTAGGATATTAAGCCACAAGAGACCACTACAAGATGGCTCGTAGTGTAATCGAAAGTAGAGCTATTCATAATATAATCATTATATTAGAGTCGTTGGTACCGTAGGAAGTGTGTGTGTGTGTGGATTACAAAACTTTGTTCTACGAAAATGACTATTGTAACTATCCGCTTTACAACTACTCCAGCAAGATGAGTCTACACTCTTTACTTTTTACGTTTTGTAACCAATCTGGAAAGAGGTATTATGTAGGATATACTACTGTTTTGCATATTAATTGGTTTTCGAGTGAGAGCGTATGAAATGAGTTGCAATATAAAGCAGGGCAAGTTGTTCTGGTGAAACAATAGTAGAATAAACGTGCCACTTTCTCCCAGAAACTTTTATGCTTTGAAAAATACTATAATATTACACTAAAAGACAAAGATAGGAAATTTCAAGATATTTACTGCATAAATTAAAATCAACTTCCTATTTTAAAGCTTCATGCTGTTTGTTCCAGTTTTTTTTTCAATATATTGATAATGTCATGATATTTACAAATACAAACAAAAACATTTTAAGAAGAACCTTAAATCATGCTGCAAAACATTTTGTTATGTAATGACGTGAAACCTTTATTGATTGAACTAATAGTAAATTAAGTTGTTAAAAAAATGAACGTCCAAGGAATAAACTCATTTTTAGTTTCTCGGGTAGGCGTAAATGATGGACCGAGAATTAAAGAATTCCACTCTAGTATTAAAATGCTTGTTTCTTTAGTTACATATTGTTATAATTGCAATTAATGAATTCTATCCCAGTATTAAAATGATTGGTTCTTTAGTGACACATTGTTATAATTACAATTAATGAATTCCATGCATATTTGTTTGCACATGTCACTCATTTTATGTAGTATATGCTCTATTGGCAAAAAATGCCGAGTTACTTTCACCTTATGTTGATCAATGGGCGTATGGTTTAAAAACCCTATACAGTGGAGCCACTCACTAACGACTTCAAAAATGCCTCTAAAAAAGGTCGTTAATGAGGGGGAGTCGTTAGTGAGGGGTGGATACCCAATTCGTTACCAAGATTTAAATTATGTACGTTTTTATAATAGGCAATCGGTCTCTGTTCATTTTAAGGGTATGGTTATTTTTGTTATTTGTTATTTTGAATTAAGCACAAAGCTACACAATGGGCTATCTGTGCTCTGCCCACCACGGGTATCGAAACCCGGATTTTAGCGTGTAAGTCCGCAGACATACCGCTGAGCCACTGGGGGGCATTTAAGGGTATGGAGTATTTAAAAACGAAATAAAAAATGCGGTAATATGTAATGCAAAATATATTTTCACTACTTCTCACTACTTTACCTTGATTTTATGAGGCTATTAAATGTTTAAACACAAGTCTATTCACCATTCTATACACGAAAAATGTTCAAATGCAGGTTTAAAATATGGTCCTAAAATACATTTCTTAAAAAAAATCACTGTAAAATGTTACACGCAAAAATGATCAAACACAGACTTAAAATACGATAAGAAACTACATTTTCTTAAAGAAATAACTAATTTTTGTTTGTTTTTTCTTCGAAAATTGTACAGTTTCAATGTCTTTGCTCACTGCTACCATGCAATCTACAATGTCCATTTTGCCGTGTTTGAGACCAAACTGTAAAAGTTTTTCTGCATATGACACTGCAGTGGCACTGTCAATTGGCTCGAATGACTCTACAGTTGTGTCGTCACATTCTTTACCATCATCACTCTTGAATTCTTCAGGACACGCGATAATATTGTCAGAAACTGAATCATCACAAACTGGAGTTTCGTTGTTGAAGTTGACATATTCGCCGAGAGTTACACCATTCAAGACAGGCCTGAAGTCTGGATCAGATTGGTTTTCTGAAACATTGTCTTTACTTTCGTTTGACACTTCGCCTAAACAGAAGTTAAAGCCGCATTTCAAAAAACACTTTTGAATTGTAGAAGTCTTAACTCGAAGCCAAGCGACGCGTAACCACACAATTGCGTTCAGATGAGTGATTTTTTGCACAACTCGGGACCTGTAGCCGTCTGGTTGTTATCCATGTGAAACAAAAGTTGTCTCAAGAATGTTTTGCGATACAGCAGTTTGACGGTCTGTATAACTCCGGCGTCACAAGGCTGTAGCTTAGAAGTTGGATTAGGAGGAAGTAAAACGATTTTTACATTAGATAGAGGGATTGGAACATGGGCAGTGCAGTTGTCGATAAAAAGCAAAACATTGTGTTTCTGAAGTTTCAATTTGATGTTAAATTTTTTTTGCCCATTCGGTAAATATGGGAATTGTCATTCAGGCTTTTCGGTTGTGATAATAATCTACACCTAATGAATTCATATCAGAATTACGAAAGCAACGCGGCTTAGCACTATGACCAATAACAAGTGGGCGAACTTTCTCTCCCGACATGCTACAGCAAAGCATTACTGTAACTCTTTCTTTTCGAAACTTTTACACCGGATGTCGTTTCTCTCTTCTTGACCATTGATTTCGTTGGAAGTGATCTGTATTGTATCCCAGTCTCATCAGCGTTAAATATATCATTAGGGGAATAGCCTTCACAGATGGATGGGAGATGATTAGTCCAATCTTCAACTGCTTCTTGAGAAACTTCAGCACTTTCGCCACAGAGAATAGCTTCTTTGATATTATGCCTTTTTACGAATCTATCTAACCATCCATTGCTAGCAGAGAAGCCTTCATTGCCAAGCTGAGACGCCAATGTTAATGCTTTTTCTTGAATTAGTTTCCCTGTAATTGGTAGATTCCTGGATCTTGTATTCACAAACCACTGCCACACCTTCTCATCCAACTCGTCGTATAGGCATCTTCTCTTGGTCTGCTTTTTTCCTGGATTTTCGCCTGTTTCCCACTTTTTCAAATTTTTTTCTTTCTCTTTAATGATTGTCTGAATTTGGGTTTTACCAACTCCAAGATCTGTGGTGATTTTTATTGCAGTTTCCCCTTTGTCGTGTCGTTTAATGACGGAAACTCTCTCTTCTAAGTTAAGCAACTTTCTCTTCGACATTCTGGTGAAAAATTTACCAATGAAAATTAATCTGCTTTTCGATTCGACGCACTGGAAATAGATTTATTGTTGAAGTAGATTACGTAATACTGTTTAACTATGGAATAATTAAACTCAATTGTAATATGCCATAAATGAGAAGGCAGACCGCTATGTAACTTCACAGAATATGCCACATAATAATGTCAGTTATTCGTTAGTGAGAGGTAAAATAATCAAAATTGTTCAATTTGGTAGGTCGTTAGTCGCGTTTGAGGGGAAGTCGTCCACGAGGAGTCAATTTAATGCAAACAGGGTACCGTAAAAAATTTTCCGGTCGTATGACAGGGAAAGTCGTTAGTGAGGGGCTTCACTCTAATAGGTAGTTGTCGTTCAAATGTTTCGACATTTGTTTTGCAGTGACGAAAAACAAGTTCAATATATTGTATATTCGTCTAGATCAGACTTAAAACATAGCTTTTCGGTGACATCTTTTTTGATGGCTTAAAATATAATTTAAAAAATAATTATTAGTATCGATGCAGATAGCTCTCGAGTAGCTTCGCGCGAAATTCAAAACAAACAATTATTATGTACATTGTATATATCTTATTGGATATTAAAACACACTTTAGTTTTGGAATATTTTTAAGCCTGTTACTTTATTGAAAAAAAATGTTTTGAGAATTATATTTTCTGTTTACCTCGCTCCATTTCGAGTTATATAAATAATAACTTTATAACGTTGATAATACACGCTAAAATCCGGGTTTCGATACCCGTGGTGGGCAGAGCGCAGATAGCCCATTGTGTGGCTTTGTGCTTAATTCAAAACAACAACAGCAACGTTGATAAAAAAAATATTGTTGACACTCCCAGTCAATACAAATTAAATTACCAGGTTTCAAGCTTCCATTTCATTGCTAGGCTGAGAAGTATCTAAAGTATATTTAACAACGTAAGAAAAACCACATCTCTCTATCTCTGAATCTTGGAATTTGTGGCTTGAAGAAAACTTAGTTACGTATTGTTGTTCATAGCTAGGAGAAGGCAGAGACTGTAAGCTATTCGTCTGTAGCCGTCGCTTTAGCATTGAACAAGTTTTTTTGTTTTTTTACGTGTAATAATTTAGGTATATAAAATTTACTGATATAAAAACTTGCATTGAACTTACTACTTTGTAAAACAATTTATAAAATAAGTTTCAATGAGCATTGCACTATTATTTCATGTAGATTTGTAATATTTATTGTCCGGATAAAAATCAGATTTATGAAAACATATAATACTGATTAAAAAAGCTATTTCCACTTTTTTCTCAAAGCGTTCAGGTATTCTGCTGGGACAGCGGGAAGGCTGTGTATTTACAACGCTAAAATCACTGGGTCGATTCCTCTCGATGGACACTTGTTTGTTTGTTTTTTGGAATTTCGCACAAAGCTACTCAAGGGCTCTCTGTGCTAGCCGTCCCTAATTTAGCAGTGTAAGACTAGAGGGAAGGCAGCTAGTCATCACCACCCACCGCCAACTCTTGGGCTACTCTTTTACCAACGAAAAGTGGGATTGACCGTCACATTATACACCCCCACGGCTAGGAGGGCAAGCATGTTTGGCGCGACTCGGGCGCGAACCCGCGACCCTCAGATCACAAAGCGCACGCCTTAACGCGCTAGGCCATGCCAGGCCCTCGATGGACACAGCAGATAGCCTGATGTGACTTTGCTATAAGAAACCATTGTTAAAAGTCTATTAGTGACTTTTTAAAAAAGAATAATTGAAGTAGAATAGTGAAAAATGTTTGGAGTTTTCGCTTGTTATATTCCATAAAATTATATGTTTTGTGTATTTTAAATCAGGTTTTTCAAACTATGTAAGTTATTTGTTTCGAGCCACAGCTTCATGAAGAGCTGTCAAATACTTAGGACTAAAGAAAATACTTAACCAAGTTGTTATAAACACTGCTGTAAGGCTACGTGTTCTGTACATGTGGTTTGTATTTATGAAGCGTTAAAATTAACCTACCCAGATAAAACAACTTTACCTGGATCTGGATCTTTTACAATCCAAAATTATTGTCTTTCTTTATTTATGGCAGAGCTACAAAGCTATCTGTCACCATTCATAATTTTGAGCTGCCGATAACGGGAAAGGCAACCTTCAAGTGGAATAGTTGCACATAAAACGCTACAACGGCTAAAAAGGATAAACTTGTTTGGTGTCGAGTTTTGATCCCAGACCCAAAGATCGCTAGTTGAGCGTCCTAACCAAACACATGAAATAGTGTATTTGTGCTCGAGGGTTTAGTTGCAATAACGGTTTTGTGGGGGTTATTTTATCTTGTTAATATAGATGAACATGTACTTTTCCCATTGACGATAATTTAATGGTGTAAGATTAGAGTTTTTAAATATACGCCAACAAAAGTTAATAAATCAATGGTTCTTATTTTCTCCTGTGAAAGATATTGCAAAAGAAAGAAGATAAAAGAACATTCGTTATGAAAAAGAATGAAATTGATTCATATATTATTAATGAGATTTTTCCAAGTTATGTCTGTATTCGTATTGTAGTTACACTTATTGGTTATATATTATTAACTTTGCACGAACCTGTGGAAACTATGTTACTGTGTGTAGATTTTACATATTCTCGTCACCTCACATCAATACACTTCTGGGAACATATAAATCACTTTGATTGTTGTGACATGTAGTAATCATTTGGAATATTTGAGGCAGAGAGTCACAACAACCTGCGAAAGTGTTGTACCGTAAGCTTACAAAACGTAATTAGCAATTTGACGAAAGAGTGGTACCGTGTTATGAGATAGAACAAATATAAGGACAGGAATTTGAAAAAAATAAATAGCTGGGTGTGAGACTTTTGTATAACCTTGTATGCAGTATTTTCACTTTGTCAAACGTGGAAATACTATAACAAATCCATGAAATATTAGAAATTATAGTTGTATTTGCATTACTTATTTGAATATATAAATATAGGCTGGTCAGCAGATATTTTAGTAGTCCTTAATAACTATTTCTTATGTTATTATAAAAATTAAAAAAAGACATGAAAATGTTAAATTAAATTTACTCCTATTCAGCGTCACAAGTGGAACCAGAGAAAGGGTGACCATAAGCTCTCAGTTTTCTCTTCCGTGGAGAGGAGGGATAATTGAAATGTGAAAATTTATTAGGCCTATATTAATTAATCCACGCTGTTCTTTTGTCAATGGGGCTATGCCTCTCTACCAAAGTACTTGGTTTTATTTATTGCATTTCTCGAAATATATCTGTGTTAGTTGTCCCTAATTTCGAAGTGATAAAAGAGAAGAAAGGCAGCTATTATAACTACCAAGGATTTCAAGGATATGTTTGGTGACTTGATTTAAACCTGGGATCAGCAAATTGCGAGTTGAGCCTATTCATCCAAGATACGACATACTGCCTGTGATGATGAATCGTTTCACATCTGGTCCATTACAGGTTAATTTAAAACCCAGCCGCTCGCTTGTATTCATTTTAGTTAGATAGTATTAACTTACTCATATATTTCAAATAGCATTCAAATTTTTACATCTAAATACACATATCTTTCGTAACGCGTAGTTTGAAGTTTATAGCTGAAACTAATGAAAAAAACACATTCACACAAAGAAGATAAACTCGAATTTTCATGTTTTGGAGCACGATTTCACGAATTATTTGAATGAGAAGTCATTGTAATGTACCTGTGAACCTTTTTTTAAAAAATGAATATCCGGGATTCATTTAAAACTTAGTTTTGTAAGAATGGTATCCTTTGAAACACTTTTAAACTGTACTGAAATCGTTGATGTATTTTGTGATGCATATACCAAATTATTAAAAATGTTTGCATCTACCTACTCTGAGAAATAATAGTATGAATTGTTGTACGTTAATTAAAATATGCGAGAATAGATTAAAATATGCCTTGTGCAGTGCATAACAAAAAAGTTGCATAATAGAAATAATTTAAGTAGAAAGTTACGTCGCCGTCCCACTTGATCTAAAAATTAAATGCTTGAACTACGTGACATCTTTATTTAACTACTCATGTCCAGATGATCTAAATATTATAAATGGTAAACTATAGAAAAAATTATAGCTAAAGGTATTTTTGAACACAACAAAAAGTAAAACTCCCATTAATTAATTAATGTTGCTTAAGAATACATATTTTTTGTTATAAAATTCCTGTTGTTATTAAGGACAGTGTTCAATAATTCAGTCTAATTATTCAATGTCAGATTTAATGGAACCCAAATGCGATAAGAATTTCTACACAACAACCGTTACTTTTAGAAAATTCATTAGAACACAAATATTACTAGACGTAAAACGTGATATGCCCATCGCGAGTAATTGAAGCCCACTTTTTCGCGTTGTAAGCGCTCAGACTTACCGCTTGGCCGTTTACACTCTCGTTCGTAAGTCTGTTTGCACTAGGAAACAAGAAATCAAAACACCAGATAATTCAAACTAATTTATAATTACAGATATTAATAGTGACAATAAGAATTCACATTTATAAAATGAACAGTAAATAGAATTTCTTATGGTTAATAAAAACTTTTGAATCGCTTCTAAACTCATAGTTTCCTTCCTTCCTTATGCGTCATTATCAAAACTCATTCCGTGAAAAACAAATATGGGTAATGTTTAGTTCTCTTAGTGTTTTGCTGTTCAGTAATGGGTAATCTGAAATAACTGTTTCTTACTTATCATAACTTTTCGTTTAATTTGTATAGCTGCTAGCGACGACATATCAGTATTAGACTATATTCAACGTTGTACAAGTATAAATATACTCTGACAAAAATAAAACACAAAATTCCGATGGAAATAAAAAATTACGTTGGACTTGAGCTAATAATTCTATATGGTTTTAAGGGACGCGACATAAAAAAGAATGGCATTTATAGACTGAGTGAAAAATTCGTAAAATGATTATGATTTTATTATAGCGTGCGGTCTACAGACATTATATCACCCCTTCAACTTTCGTTTATTTGCAGTGATCCCTAGTTACTTTATGTAACGCTTTCATAATATATGGCCATTACATAACGATTTGGGGGTAAATATAATCGGAATGAAACAAGTGTACTAATTTTAATTATTGGAAATTATAACAGTTTTAAGGTAGTCTTTTGGAACATACAACTATTAATTATTCTTTGCTAAATAAAAAGAATAGATATAAATCATTTACCAAAAAAGTACGTTGTAGTGAAACATTAAAACTATGATGACAGAATCTGTATGGACTACACATTGTAGTGTGTCTTAATCTTTAAAGTTATGATGTAGAAAACTACTCTTATTGGGTTACATCTGATTATTTTATGTACTAAAATCATATGGCAGTTACTGGATGGTGAGATTTATCATAGTTTTCAGATATTTTTAATTCAGATAGTTTTTCGAAAATTGTTTAAAAATTTAATGAATATTTCAAACTACGCTTGTTCTATACAACCTGGTAAAAACCACGGGAATCAATTAGTCGTGAATGTCATCCTGTATTGGTTGGACTCATTATCAGATAATCAACTAATTTATAAAATGCCCTAGATATTCTCAAAATAACTGATGCCATAGACTTCCCAGCAGAGGATTGTGACTTGCAATTCTTAGGAAGCGGGTGGACATGGGTTATTTCATTTCAAACTTTACATTTTTGTCTCTGGCTTTCAATAACTGTTCTCTTTTTGCTCATTTGACAACATTTTGAGAACCCATTTGTGACTAATCTTACTCATGCTTAAACTGTTGCTCAAAATGCCTGCTATAGTACTTTTACTGGATTCCCACTTCCTCTGCTAACTTTCCAGTGATAATTCTTTTATCCTATATAACAAAATCACGAACTTTATCAACAGTTTTTGGCACAGTAAATGTTCAGGACCAACTTGACTTTGGGGCATTTTCACATTTGTCTACTGTGTTTAAATGCAGCACTCTACTATTTCACTCATGAATATGCTGGAGTACCCTTTCCTAATGTTGCATCTATGTCTTGGTGGATTGCTTTAGGTGTAATTTTCTTTTTAATAAGATATTTGATTATGACACAAGTTTAATTTCTTCATGATGTTTAACATTCCTCACTCTTTCCTTCAAAAATCTACAACACATAAAATAAGCTTGTTTGATGATATCATACATGTTATTTACTCATAAAAATGTTCAATTTTAATATATATATATATATATTCAGAAACAATCATACAATCCACTTTCATTTTTAGGTTGGTCTATAAAAATTTTGGAAAATCCTCATAAATACTAGAAATATTAGTTACAGCAAGCCAAAGTAACTACATGCTAGAGATTTTTGTTAAAGTAAACAAATATAGCTGTTACAATTTACAGTTGTTGTAGGTAATTACACTTTATTGGCCAGAGTAGCTATATACAAGAGGTGTTCCAGTAAACCAAGAATATTTTTTTTTAAACTGTTTGGTAAACAGGTCAAGCTAATCACACTTTATATGTGTTAATTAAAACAGCCCAGAGTAATTACACATTGCAAGTCTTAGTTAGAGAAGGCCAATATAATTACACCACAAGTAAGTAGAAACTAAAAGGTGATAATTAGAATTGGCCAAAGCGATTATTTCAAGAATTGGTAGTTATAGTGACACAAAGTAAAACTGTAACTGGATCAAGCCTTAAAATAATTAATGCCTTTCAGTTGATGATGCAAGATTCAATCATAAAGATAAAATCCAAATGAATTTAGCATTTCATGACAAAATAAAATTGTGTTTACTTCAACTGTAATATGAGAATAAAAGATACAATAAAAGATATGAAAAAATCTAAATTTGATACATAATGATTTAATTTCTTGGTCACAAACCTTTTAACGAAACTTAAGCAGTCATCACCTTCAAATGTTTTACTTAACATTCTATTTTTATAAATAGAACATCTCTCCTTCAAAAACTAATTAATCTTTTAAGTTTCTGTAATTGTTAAAATAATTTGTTGAACTTAACAAAAAACATTTAATTTACATAAAAAAAAACAAAAAACTTTAGAAAACTACACAACCTTATCCAAAAGTTAAACAAAAACAAAATGTGTTAAAACATGTTTATTGCACATGCATTTCCTTTAAAATGTGTGTGTAACATTTTGTCATTGCACCAAATGAAATAAACAATACTCTGAAAATTGGCTTTAAAAACTTTATAGTATAAAAATGGTTAATTTTAACAACAAATTCTCACAAGTTAAGAGTCATTAATAGTAAGCATTATATCTGTACATGCATTTTTTTAATAATTCTTTTTCTATTCTTCTTTATATTATTCATGTGCAATGAATGGAAAAAACACCATTTTTTCAAACTGTATTATTCTACTTCAAAAACTTCAGAATGTTTCAAAATTCAACAATAGAGTTGTACAGTTTCAAGATACAATGGAAAACTAAGAACTATCAAAATCATATTGGAAAAGCTGTTTATAAATTTTCCTTGTAAACAACGCTTTCAATATTTGCATCTTCAAGAAAGAATTTTTTAACCAGTTAAATGACTATATCCTAGACAAAGCGATATAGATCTTACCATGACAAAATTCTCTAGTTCAGCTAAATACAATCCTGATGCATAGACATCTACTTTTCCAAACTATATTACTGTAAGATATTTATAAGCAATACAATATCAGTTAAAATACATTTACATGAATATAAACATTCTTTATCGTACCCACAAATTTCTAAACACACATACAAATGTTTAATAGGGAATATAATTTCAATATATCAAAATTACAAGTATGTATTACATGTATTGTTATGAATAGCTCAGTAATCATTTAAAATGCACATTAAAAATTAAAACTTTTGAATACCAGCAACCTAATGTTAATAATGTCACATACATTAACATGCTGTGAATCCACCATCAACTGGAAGAATGGCCCCAGTGATCATGTCAGCCTTGTCACTCAGCAGATACAGAACAGGATAAACAATATGTTCTGGTTCTGTCATAGAAACATTAAAATACAATTACAGTGAAAAAACAATCTTATTAAACAGTATTGTTCTCAGTCAAACATAGAAATCAGTATTAATGTGAAATACGATAAGAGTGCCAGATAACACTAATAATTCATGTATTTAGGAAATGCAGTCAGTGAAAGTATTTATGACTGTTTCATAAATAATTCGATTCTTATATGATTTACTGTTAATTACATCATTACTTTATTTATTTTTTACTATTTTATAGTTTATACTTTTCATATCATTTACTGAGATAGTCATTCTGAATAACTTACAATTTTTATGTCTAGTTTAAATCTAGTTTAAAAAGGTGAGAGTCACACCAACATACAAAGTTTCTTTAAAACCATTAAAATCAGACAATTTTGCTTTATATTAAATTTTCATTTAAACAGTATATAAAGAATGTACATATGTCCATTTTGTAAATGTTTTAGTTACTCTCATGTGTCCTATAACACTGGTAACAACATCTATTGAAATGCAGTCAATGGTAGTATTAATTACCATTTTATAAATACATATATCCTGATACATTTTACCATTTACTTTAAAAAAATGAAAGACCCATTTTAATGATGTGCACAATGTTACGTTTTTTTTCTCCCTTATATATTACATTTTATGATCCTGTACTGTTCTATTTTTAATCCTTTTGTGATGAGTCATGGGTCAAAGGTCATGTTATCACATTTGTTGACTTGCATTCAAAATTTTATTGAACTACTATTTTATGAATTTTTGTCAACAAATTTGTAATGAAATTGTAAATTATAATTCAAACTTTGATATTATACAACCACACACAAGTTAATTTCTTAATTTAAAAGTTAAATATTAAATATTAAAAGAACACACCTAAATAAAGATTTTAGTGAGTCATGTGGTATGCTGAATGCAGCATTGTTTAAAATTAGATGTTTATGATATCAGAATGCTAAGAATATAGTTTCATACAAATTAGAAACTTAAATTACTAATATTAACAAGGTAGAATATAAAATAACATCATATTTTTTTTATTTTACTCGGATTTATGTATATAAGGCTTACGTACTGAATCACACAAAGTTGCCCCCTCATTCACCTATTTCCACTTTTGGAAACAATTCCTTATATTTACTTCAATATGTGACATGAATAACCAATCAACAGTTTAGAATGTTCCTCTAGAGGTTTTCTCAGTTATTTTAGTTTGTGAAAAGAGTGCCACATTATTTTGAATGAATATTAAGAAGGTAGGTTCTGTCTTTAGTTTACTTGAAGTTTTATATCTTTTAAAATCTAAATGCATCTTAGCTACTAAGCTTAACAAATTATAGTGTAATTCCATGATATCAGTAGAGTTTATTTATAATTTTTTAGTTATTCAATAAAGTTCAAAGATCATAGTGAGATAATTGTTTGCTTTATTTGTTCTATATTTTAAGAAAAACAAGTTCAATAATTTATTTCTAAATAGTAATAATCATATATATATATTATATATATAATTTTATATTGATATAAAATGTACAATAATTGAAATGTGACTATATTACAAAATACTAGCTCACTAAAACATAGCTAAGACAAGGAAAACTAAAGTTTAGCTTTATATTACTGGATATGTAACATGAGTGCACATGTACTATGTCAATGCAACTTATGTAAATATTATTTGGCATGACAGGAATTTCAATATAATAAAAAAAATATATAAATAAATGAACGCACACACACACACACTATATAGAAAATTAATACTAATAAAGTTATGAGACTTAAATTACTTAAAACTAAACATTTGTATTTGTGTTATAATATGCAGTCATTCTAGCATGAAAAAAGCACAACTTGTATTTAATTTTTTTATTTTTTTTGTATTTATTTTCTTAATGATGGTTATGACATTGATCAAGTGACAGATCCCACATAGAGTATAGAAAATAGCAAAATATAAAGTCTTACTAAAAACAAACATTTGAAGTGTATTTAGGAGGTTTTAGAAATTATGCAAATAATACACGGGAAATTTGAACAAAGAATAGTTTTCTGTTTAAACCATTACATGAAATCACTATGCACTCACAGTAGTAACAAAACAGACTCAATATTTTCACAAACAAATCTCGAGTGAAAATCTGATTTTTTTTGTACAAAATACTCCTATTCTTTACTAAGTCTAGTAAATTTCATGAAGTTAGGTAAGCAAAAAAATACAACCTATTTGTATCAGTAGATTATTATTATTTTTTTTTTATACACACTAAACACTTCCAATATCTCAAAGCATGCACATACACAAATGAGGCTTATATTTATGAGAAAAATACACAAAACTTACCACAGAAACGACCCAAAGGGATCTTAGCCTTCATTTCAGAAACTTTCACTGGATCACTCCAGGCACACTTAGCCATTTCAGTCATCACAACAGTTGGACTGACTGAGTTAACCCTAATCTAAAACAGGTAAATATATATTTTGGCCTTCAGTAAATATGAGAAAAATTGACATGTCAGGTTCAGCTTATAAATTTTTATGTGATTATATTAGTATACATATTTTAAAGATAAATCCACATGATAAGACTTACTATAGTAAAACATCAGGAAATAAGCAAGTGATTCTTTATTATATGAATGTTTGATTATTTGACTAGGGCATTCTGGAATGTAGAATTTGAGCTAATTATATAGACAATGCTGTCAAGCATAAAATGTATTAAGCATCTTATCATGAAAAATTGAGATAATGTTCTGTTGAAGGTCTCTTCTGCAACACATCTAGACACTTGTGTTCAAATCTCCATCACACTAAACATGCTTGCCCCTTTTATCCATGGAGGCATTCTAATGTTACAGTGAATCCCACTGTTTGTTGGTAAAAGAATAACCCAAGAGTTGGCAGTGGGTGGCGATGACAAGCTGCTTTTCCTTTAGGTCTTACACTGCTAAATTAGTGAGGGCTAGTGCAGACAGACCTTATGTAACTTTGCACACATTTAAAATACAAATAAACAAACAAACAGTATTTACTAAAACATTTTAACACATTTGCTCCCAAGTTAACATTTGTGGAATTTTGCTTTGGCCCAACTTCATCTTCTATACTAAACAGTAATTCTTGTCAGATTTAGGGTTATTAGGTATAAATATGGTTGTTATTAATTTCAAAAAAAGTATTTTACTTTTGTAATAAATAACCCAGTTGAGAAATAAATAACAAAAAAATATTTTATATAAGGATTTACAGATCAAACGTTTGTTTTTAAACACACACACAAAATCATTTTTTTTATATTGTGAGATAACACAAATGTATACAAGTTGTTCTGCCTGAATATTATGTTAAAACCATAACAAAAGCTTAATAATAAATCTCACAATTCACACTTAAATAGCCATTTATAAATGTAACGTACTGTGAATAACAATTGTGCATTATGGATTTAACAATATATTGTGTATGTATGTGCGTGCGTGTTTTCTTACACCAAAGCCATATCAAGTTATCCACTGTGTACATGGGTGGGAATCAAACCCTTGAACATTAAAATTCACAGGACTTAACACTGTCCCAGTGAGGGATACTCATGTGTGTGTGATGCGGTATACTACCAAAAAATGATGTCACTCATACGAGCAACATGGGAGAGGAAGGGTTACACACAACTTTACATATAAAACAAACCGAGGTTTAAAATATTGCTGTGTTAGTGACACTTTATAAATAAAGCACCAGGTCACACTTTTAACATTGATAATTCACGAACTAATCACTATTATTTTTATTTAATTCACAATTTTTAAAACATACGTGAAAAGACAAAAAGATTCCAAATATTTGTATAGAAAATAAAACCAAAATAATTTTAAATAATATATAATCAACTGATATTACTTGATAAGGCCCAAGTTCCAGAGCCATACAACGAGTGAGTTGGTCTAAAGCTCCTTTAGTCGAACCATACACACAGTGATCCAACAGAGCAACCATTCCAGCCTGGCTTGAAATGTTTACTATTGATCCTCCTCTTCCTTGTTTCTTCATGATTCCACTGACAATCTAACAAAAAACAAGAACATTTGTGAATTTTAGAACATGTTTAATGTTTATAAAAACTAAAAAGGTAAGAAACTTTCATGTTGTTTTTAAATTAACTGTGAACAAGTTTTAAACAGGAATAAGCTATGATTCTCAAGACATACACAAATAAGAAAATAGACAACCACTTAATCTTGAATAAAGAATATGCAAAACCTATACAGTTCCTGCACTGACAATACTGCAAAGTGATTGCCACAAATGAGCATCATAAACAAGTCAGAAAACGAACGTTTGCCACATAAGAATTAAACATGTTTAATATGCACTAAATAAGCTAAGCATTTCAAAAATGTTTAAATTTCCAAGTTTAAGCTCAAGGGATGTTCAATTCAATCCACACTTTGATCAACACATGTATCTGGTAAAACTGGTTTTGGAGAATTCTACTTCTCATCAGTAAATGTAACCAAAGAGAAATAAACTGGACCTATATCTTAGTGAAAAGTATCAAAACATACAGTTGGTATGAATGTGCTTTGCAGTAATTGAGAAATATGACATTTATGTGAAGAGTTAGCAATATTTAGAAATGATCTCAAAAATCTATTAAGCTGAATTACAAGAAACATTTAGTTAAGTATGATGACTGACACTCGTATAGTTGTAAGGTGTTAATATATATAATTATTAAAATATATTTACTATTTTTAAGATAATCTTCCTTACCTAATAAAGATAGGTAAGGTATCATGTGTATGAACATGTAGAAACTGATGATGTCTTACACCTGGTACTATTCCAAAATTAAAGTGTAAAAAAAAATCATGTTACCTAAACAATTGTATGTTTAATCAACATACATGAAATCTCCAATTATTTAACCAGGTTAAAGCTGACATCACCATTAGAGTGACATCTCAAGATCAAAGAAAACAGAGTAAATGTTTTAATTTTAATGATATTTGTAAAACTGAGAGAGATATCAGGCAAGCTAAGTTGCTATTTACTCATGGGGAAAAGCTCTTATTAAAAATTGAAAAGAAAATATTAAGTCAATAATTATAGAACATTCAAAATAGTTCTTGTTTTACAAAATTGCAGAGTTAAAAAAGTGCAAAATAATAACTTAATAGTACAAAAAGTAGTCTAGTTATTAAAATTAGAATTTACAGTACAAAACTCTTTGATATTTGCACAAATACAAGTAAAGCACTAAAAAATAAACTTACTAAATAGATGAATAGGGCTAAGCTCAATTACTTAAGATAACTATGTAACTTCACAGCTTTTGGAATATCTTGAACATGTGCCATTGCTGTATAATCAACTGATCTTGTTTTAATTGAGTGGGACTCTTGAATTCTCTATTTGTGACTTTAAACATACAGATACTGTATCAACTACACATGAAACTAAAACGAAATACAAGTCTTATGCAGGACTAATGGGGGTGGGAGCAGCTGCCTCAGGAAGCCTGTTGAGGGGCCCAGCAGTATGATATTACAAAGCTCACTACTTGATAACCTAAAATGGCTACTTCATTTTCATGAATTCATGAAGAAATCTGTCATTAAATTTCTCTTATGAAAAATCAGCAAAAGTTAATAAATAGAATGAAAGGATAGCCCAAAGATATTACTAACCCTGGGACCTGGGCTGGTTCTTGACATCCTGATTTTAAGAGTAGAGAAAAATAAAAGAAAATCATTATGTATTGCAGTGGTCCCCTTCCCCTTAACTCCAACGATTAACAAAATCTTTATAGGATTGCATTTTAGAAATAATTCAACTATAGATAGAATCTAGCTATACCAAGGGTTTTAAAAAGAAGTTTGAAATATTTAGAATTTTAAGTATATAATTATTTGTATACAAGAGGAGTTACATGTTCATTAAAGGATGTTTTCATAGAACAATGGTTGGAAACAACTGATGAGATAGATTCAAGACATGACTGGTCTCAAACACAAAGGACACTTATCTACTGGATGCTTTATATGCTAGTGTCTATGCAAAAATAATGAATGTATAACAATATGGTATATAGCATACTTAAAGATGCACTTTAAGTAAAATCTTCATGCAAAATAAAAACACCTCTTCCTGATTTTCCATAACTACATACCTGAGTTACATTGATTACTGCTTTTACATTGACTGAAAATGTCCTGAAATAAATTATAACCAACATGTTAGTGTATGCATCCAAGCAATATAAAATCAAATGAAAATTCAAAAAAATGCTATTTCAAGTAAATACAAGTTAGTTCCTTTCTTAAATTGAATATTATAAGTTCTTTATTTTATAGTTTACACAATTGTGAACATAGAGGAAAATCTTATATTTTTTAAAAAGACAATACATTTCACAGGAAATGCAATTTTATTATTAATGATAAAAACAGTCTTAATATTTTTTAGATATATTTCTATGGGAAAGTTGACATTTTATGTTTTTAGATGAAAGTTGAGTGTAGTAGATACAAATATGTTTATTAGGAACAATGAAATTTTATGCCTAATTAAAAGAAAAAGGAAAAAATCTTAAACCTCCATTTGAGCTGTGTGTGTGTGTGTGTGTGTGTGGTTATTTTTTTGGTTACTGGTAGTGCTACATTTCACACAACAAGTTTTCAATTTTTCCCTATGTTTTTAAAAGAAAATTAAAATACTTTTCTTCAAAGATGTATAGAGTCAGCCCTAGATAAAATTGTGGCCTACATGAGTTTTGTATTTGGTGTCTCCCTTCTTGTAAAATTAACAAGAGCTGATAATTGGAGTATCAATTTTGTAACCTTCTGAAGTAAATTCCCTGTGCAAGAACACATGCCATCCACTCAGGTCCAACCCTGAGAATGTGAAACTACACATCAATTGTTCTTGTGCTTATTAGACCTAAGCAGTCACAAGAATTTGACAGATGATTAATCATTGGGCTAATTAATCAATTACATTTAACTAATTAATTATTTTCCAAAGAGATTAGCACAGTCAGAATAAATGAAAACAGTAATAATTGGAAACACAAATTTTGATCAGTTGATTATTTCTGTAAATTGTGCCACTAATCAATGAAAACAAATGACTTTGAATTAATCTAAAATGAAGAAATATCATAGTGGCAAAATTTTGATTAGTTGATTATTTTCTTGACATTAATAGGGTTAACCATAATTTTAATTGATCAGTGATTTCATGAAACATAAATCAAGATAATTACTGCTGATAGATAGTTTATTAATCATCCTGTTCTAATATTTATTTTGCATTGTTTGAAAGAAAAAAAACATTTAAACTTGTATAAATGTTTCAAGAAATTCATTCTTCACAAATGTGTCACAACAGGTTAAAAAAATTCATAATTATTTTGTTTTTATATTTTAACAAGTTCCAGTACCAAGTTTACAAGTTCCAAGGTCTTCCAGTACCTCAGAAATTCAGGACATAAGAAAGAATTAACCAAGAAAATCCAGCTTGGCAAATTATTTTTTTAAACATATTTTCTCTACTATAGTTACATGTCTATGGCATCAGCAGTGATGTCTCCCAGAGACTGGCATCTTGATACTCCAGCATTATTTACCAAAAGGTCCACTGAATCAATGTCTTTTAATGCTTCTTCAGTAGCTTCCCAATTGGATAAATCCACACAGACAGTTTGGACAGAAGGTAGCTTTAACAGTAAGAAAAACCATTATTTATGCATCTATTAGAATAGCTCAAAATACTGAAAACAAATTAGAACTAATAATGTTGTATGTTGTAATTTACTAACACAAACTACCTTTACAACACAAATTTTTGTTATGTTTGAAGAGTTTCTGGGTGGAAACAAACTGTGGTAGTGACAGATCATAGGAAATGGAAGTTACCAAATGAATCAGTTTTTGCTACAATGGTCTGTAGATAGCTGTAAAGAAACTTCAGTCATTAGAGATTAATGACATAAATATTCATTAAACAATATCTGAATCTTTTCTACACTTATCTTTTCACAAATATATACAATTATTCAAATTTCCATTCTACACATTTTAAAATTTAAAATGTACACTTGTTTCTAATGTCTGTACTAATGGTTAAGCAGTTAAGTTTACAATGGACTGCAGGATTTCAAAAAAGAATAACCTATTTTAAGATAATCTTACTTCAGACTTTAAGACATCCAGGTGGGCTTTAGTCTTACTCACAGCTATCACTTCTGCATGACATTCCACAAGTTTTTTAGTTATAGCTCGACCAATTCCTGACAAGGAATACAAACAAATTTTTATATTTCAAGAAGCAGACTGATTATATATTGAAATATATGTACCACTGTATTGAATCTTTCAAAAAATAATGAGCATATGAATGGCAGTTTTAAGGAGTACAATGTAAATAAGTATATTTGTATTTTTATTGCTACAAAAAACAGTCAGATTAACTTTTGTGAAAAAAGTAGCTTCAAATTTTCCTAGTTTTCATATTAGCATGAATTATCAATGAGTGAAAACAAGTAGAAAAATATTAAGGAAAAAAAGAACGAAATACTGCAGCATTTTATCATGTTGACAGGGCAACAATAGTGATTATCATAGATTACACTGATGTATTAAGTTTTTCAAGTATTAAGTTGACATGTCATGCGAGTCATTCATATTTTAGACTCAGATGAAAAGTAATTACTAAACTATATGTACATAAGGTAAAACATCAGAATTTTATTAGATACCAGTAAATTACATGTCAGTTATGTAGGTGAAAACATCAGAAAATGACTAATGTTATAATATTTAAGGAGATTGTTGCCTTTGGTATACAGCAAGTTCTTTATTGTATTAATGCATCAATTCAACCGATATAATTTTCAGTTCAAAAGTAACTACAAACTATAGGTAGCTGCTGTATAATTCATTCATGAACTTCTTTCCCTCTCACGTAAATTTGAAATTTCAGTGGAGAAAGAATTTATTAATGACTTAGAAATGTAATCTATTATTAAATTTACTATTCCTTCTGTAGGATACTATAGTTTTTGCCAAATCACAGCTTTCCAGTACTGTTAGAAGGGCAAACCAAATAAGTAAAATACAACTCCAGATTATAAAGGATTGAAAACAATTTGTTGAATTTTATGTAAAAAATTTTGCATTAAATCTTATAAATCACTGTATAGTTCATCAATCACTTTACTTTAAAAATGATCTATGCATTATGTTTATTGCAAATACATTTTTGTTCTTTTTAAACTGGCAAAAATGAAAACACATGTGGATCATATACATACCACCAAATAGTATGTGTATTTGTTAATCATTATTTTTATGACAAAATGTGCATTTATGTAGATACCTATCCTACCAGGAGCTCTGTTAATTGATACATACCTTGGCTTGCTCCAGTAACAAGTGCTTTCTTTCCAACAAATGAAATCTCCATCTTATCTGCAGACAGATTCTATTATGTTATACTCAGATCACCTTCTGTTGAATGAAACTATGTAATAAAATGCAAACAGTGAAGCAAACCTGTAAGCTCATATACAAAGGTTATAATATATACAACTTTTTATTTGCACTATAAACTTGCAAAAGGGAAACTTTATCCAAGATTCACTTGCTTGCATAACTAAAAATATCAAAAACTGTTTTCTTTGTTTACATAAATATTGTTTGCATACAAACTTATATGCATGGGAACAATTAATTGAGATTATTTATTTTATATTCAGGTTGTATGCCTACTAGTAAGTATCAATAGCATAAAGCATATTGACCTAATGTAACAGGCTTGGCCAGAGGTGCCTAAATCTCGTAATGATCGTGCGTAAATAAATCCTCAGGTGTAACTGCAAGGTTAATATTTAATATGTGAAATTTTATGTACCATTACAGGAATTGATCTAACTTGCACCTTGAGTAACTGGTTATATTGTAAACAAGCAAAGGTTTCATGAAATACTGGGCTTAAAAACCAATGTCATAAATAATGGACATGAGTTATGTCTTATTATTTTGAGCAGCAACAGACAAACCATTCATTTGATGCAAGAGTATTCATACTATATATGGCACTAAATATCACTTCCATTTGGCAGTAGCTTCATGAAGTTTACTATTGACCTTATCTTTAGTTAAGTTCTAATTGTATTTGTGGCATCAAATTAGTAAAGCTGAAATGGCTGCCTAAAACAAACCAACTGTCTGGTTGCTTATCCTTTTAGATTTGACCTTTGGAAGGTCTACTTGGATTCTGTCAAATTCCATTTAAATTGATTTAGTCAATTCCTCACAAACAAGCAACATAAGAAATGTTTACAACTCTGCATTTTATATATTATGTGTATGTTGTTAGATATCTGTAATATGGTTGCAGTACTTAAGTCTCTTGTTGGCACATATTTTTTGCAGAGAACATAAAAGTAGTAAGAAACTGTTACTGCTTAAACTTTTGAAATTAACTATACAATAGAGTACAAAATGGTTGTAATGTATTTGGTGTATCCCCAAGATTTAAAACTTTCCAAAGATGTCAATAAACAATTGTTTTTTAAAATAATTTTTATAAATAGTTCACATATTTGAAAATCCTGAACTTTTCTTCTGCCTTTATTTGTTTACAACTAGGTTTTAGCAACTTCTCTTACTTTAAGGAAATTTTCAAGTACAGTTTCTAGCAACTATTGAAAACTTAAAGCTAAATACACACTCAAAATCTTACTTAGTTTTTCTTAAAGGCTTTAATATGTAATCTGTCCAGGACTACAACTTTATTCTTGAAAAGAACTCCAAAGCATAACTATTTCTACAACAAAGTTTTAATGTAGCTAGGTTAGATATCCGTCTTTCTTTTTTCAGTTTATATACAAATAAAAGTGAATTAGTACATACGCCAAGTTCCTTTCCTCTGTAATACAGTCCTGTTTTAAACTTCTTAATGGGACAGATATAAGGCTGGGGAAAGTATTGTTTCTTTGAGACATTTTGGGAAACATGAAATGCTCTCCTAAAGTTTCCAGCATACTCTTAAGGTCACTGAGCACATACATATATGTAAACAAAAGCCAAATATAACTTTACCAATAATTTCATAATGTATCACTTACCCAACTTCCTGTAAATCATAAGACTGATTGCTCAAATGAGAAACTGCATATGAATTTGGGTATAAGGTAATTTACCAGACATGGGTAGTTTATCAAATAAATGGCAAAAATGTTCTTTAAATTTTAACATTTCTGTGGGCAGCACATATAAAAGAAACAAGTTTGTTTGTGGTAAAACACAAAGCTACAAGTTAGGCTATTTGTGCTATATTTGAGTTATTCAGAATTACAATGAATCACTGAAGGGTATATGAAATAAGAAAAGAATTACCTATAAATGTGTATAATTAATAATAAAAAAAAGAA
This sequence comes from Carcinoscorpius rotundicauda, assembly GCA_011833715.1. Classification (NCBI taxonomy): domain Eukaryota; kingdom Metazoa; phylum Arthropoda; class Merostomata; order Xiphosura; family Limulidae; genus Carcinoscorpius; species Carcinoscorpius rotundicauda. The sequence goes on from CM022396.1 coordinate 29,949,790, forward strand.
AAACCTTTTAAATGTTCTGGGAAATCAAATGTTATTGATTTTCCTTTTCTAAGTCGTATATGTACTATATTACACGCTAACATCTATTATATTTACACGCTTTTATCTGTACTTTAGTTGTTACATTTACAATAACTGAGTAAGTGACTACACTGTTTTGATTTAAAATAAAAATATGAAAGTTGTAACTATACTTAACATACAAATGCCACTATTGCCATCTTTGCTTCATTAATTAATTACGTCTACTTCTTTAACCATAAATTACAACTCTATAGCATATTAAAGTATCACAACTGTATTTATATTAATATACAAATACAGTTTAAGAATAACATTACGAATTTTACGTATGTTTCAAAGTAGTTTTTAATCTATTTCACTATTTGCATTTTATTTTCACAATTTTAATTACTTGTATTATATTACAGATTATTAAAACTACTCCTAATAGAAACATGAAAAGTATTATTAGTACTAACGTATCCAATAAGAATTATTATTACTACTACTAACAATATAAGTTAGTACTATTTTACTTTGAGTTTGGCCTTATTTTTAATACACGATCTTAAACAATATTATCAAGAAAAAAAAACAAACAATTCGAATGAAATGGCTAAACATGCACTTAACATCCATAAATTTAATCATTTTAATCATATATCATGTATAATATTATTTTCACCTCATTTTGCATAATCTAAAAATAGTCAAAGTCTGTCTGAAAGATCAATCACGTCCTTTTAATCTTATTTTATAAACCATTAAACCGCTTACGAAATATTCGTTAGAGAGACGAGAATAAAATTTAAATTAATATATTATTTTGGCCGAGCGCGTTAAGGCGTGCACTCGTAATCCGAGGGTCGCGGGTTCGCGCCCGTGTCGCGCTAAAACATGCTCGCTCTCCCAGCCGTGAGGGTGTATAATGTGACGGTCAATCCCACTATTCGTTAGTAAAAGAGTAGCCCAAGAGTTGGCGGTGGGTGGTGATGACTAGCTGCCTTCCCTCTAGTCTTACACTGCAAAATTAGGGACGGCTAGCACAGATAGCCCTCGAGTAGCTTTGTGCGAAATTCCAAAAACAAACAATATATTATTTATGTACGTATATAGACATATATTTAACAAATCAAGAGCTAGACATTTTTATTTTCATTATTCAAATTTTATAAGTCTTTCGTGAGATTATTTTTGTGATGTAATGTGTCGTATTAATTTGTTTAATGGTTTATAAGTTATACATGACAGAAAAATAATAATATTAAGGTTTATTTAGTTTATGGTAGCATGTATGTGTCAACGACAAGTTAACCTTCAGCTGCTTCAAAGCTGTTACGAGTGAGTATCTGGAAAAGATGGCCTGTCCAAGGTGAATTAACTGCAGCTGCTGCTACAGGCGTCTACTTCTTTGACTGACTTGAAAACACTTCTATGTATCACATCACAAAGAAACTATCTCAGCAAAAGACTGAAGATGAAAATGTTTCTCACATCCAAGTGATGCTACATCACCTTGCTGGGTTTCTTATCCACAAAATTATTTAGAAAGATTTTCTTGCAATATACCATGATTGTTGCAGTATACGCTTTTTTGTGCAAATGGAACAGACCATCTACATAAGCAGTAAAACTTTCGTTGTAGCTTCTCTATAGATCCTTCATCCTTCACTTAAACCAATTGATTTCTTTGTTTACATTATTTCAAGCCTCCAGCACAAATCAGTAGTGGCTGTCTCGCATTCTCAGAATGGTTTTTTATTCAAATTCTTCTATACCAAGAAAAAGGCATTGAACAAACTTTTTCAGTTTCGAGTCATTGCAATCAATTTTCAGTCTGAAACAGTTTAAGAAATGTTCTGTGTTTATTTCTACTATATCTCTGAACGCGAGCAGAGTGTTTGTTTGTTTTGAATTCTGCACAAAGCTACTCAAAAGCTATTTGTGCTAGCCGTCCTTAATTTAGCAGAGTAAGACTAGAGGGAAGGCAGCTAATCATCACCACCCACCGCCAACTCTTGGGCTACTCTTTCACCAACGAATAGTGGGATTGACCGTAACATTATAACGTTACCACGGCTTAAAGGGCGAGCATGTTTGGCGCGACGGGGATGCGAACTCGCGACCTTTGGATTACGAGTCGCACTCCTCAACACGCTTGGCCATGTCGGGCCGCGAGCAGAGTGATCTCCCTTGTCTTGTTCATGCAGACCTGTGATCGTTGTCGTAAACTCTCACTTCTAACTACCAAATCATCTCCTGACCAAGATGTATTACACAAGCACACAGTGTAGTAGAATGTTAACAGAAAAAACTAGGATAAACCTAATTTTACAGTTATATGTATACACTGTTATGTATATGTGTAAATATTTTGTAAACGACAACATGTCGTATTGTGTTTGAATTTTCATTTGTATTATTCATTTTTTCCATATTGATATTATTGTTTCGAAGTTTAAACTAAAATATGTTATTTATTTAGGGTAAAATTTTAGAACTTTCTCGAATTAAGTAGACCAATCACATGTTAGTAAATGAGTGCTGGTGACTTCGTGTCTAGACGTTAGTCTCGTGCAAGAACGAACACGCGCGGATCGCTCTAGAGTTGTATGGAAATTGCGAGATTGTTCGAGAAATAGGCCTATCGGTATAAAAGACGGTGACGAGAGATAGATTGAGTCATCAGTCATCAGTTTTTATTCGAAGACAAAGAGTGAGATTCAGACACCAGTTTCATTTTACAAGAAGAAAGTTAGTTATTTGAGAAAGATTAAGTGTTTGCTGTGAATTTTCAACTTGGATTTGTGATTGAAATTAGATCTACGGAAGCCGTGATTTTATTTCGTCAATCTCTGCGATACATCTTAATTACTGCTTGAGCTGAGAGACGGCGATTTCATTGAACTGTGAACTGTTTCGGAATCTCTTCGTGGGACCAAATTCACACCCTAGACTGGAATTTGAGACTCTAATTTTAGATCATTACATTAGATACAGGCCAGTACCGTTTTGTGTTGTGATTTATTTTGAAGTTTGAAACTAATAGTATTTTGTTTTGTAATTAATTTCGAATGTTGTAACTTAATATCTGTCACTATTGTTATATAATTCATGTTATATCTGTTATATTTGTTAATAGTTTAGTGTAATAAATTATACAAGCTGTTATCTGCGTTTTTCTGTTGCGTTTAGTCTACGAAGAACTTAAAACATCGAAAAATACGTAACAACACACACACACACATATATATATTAATTTTTTCATGTGTTATTATGCAGAGACGATACAAATTGCATTAATACTATTTTGTTCGCGTTGTATTTGAAGTATTGATTTTAGCTATTCCGATATTTACTTCCCCTTACTTTTTTTGAATTTTTTTTTATCTAAATGATAAACAATGAATATCATATTTACACCACAAAGTATCTTATCAAGACTTCCTTTAAAACAATTTTTCAATCAATAGAAATACAAAAGAAAATGAAACTACATACAAATTTAAAAGCTTATACATAGTTTGTACATTCCGAACAATACTATTACATACGAACACGTAGTAGCAGAAAACAAAATTGAAAACCTATTGTAACAACGCAAAAGATTTTCGGAAAGAATTGTTTTGTTTTTTGAATTAAGTACAAAGCTACACAATGGGCTATCTGTGGTTTGCCTACCACGGGTATCGAAACCCGGATTTTAGCGTGTAAGTCCGTAGCCACTGGGGGGCGCGCAAAGAAAAGTCACAACAAAAGATATTTGTTCATTATAAAAGTATGGGTAGATCAAGCTGTAGAATGAATAAGTATAAAACTTCTAGCGAGCCTGGTCAAGGACAAAATATCTAGAATGATCAATAATTTGATTTTAGATAGAAAAAAATGGAGAATACTTGATAAATTTGGATTCTGAGTGATCAGAAGCTTAACTTGGAGCAGGGGCGTAGATTTTTTACACCCGATGGAGGGGATTATTTTTTCAACCAATTACGTGGACTGTTCAATTTGCAAATTGTCATCTCTAATTACGTAAACCTGAAAGCTGTAAACATGTAATCACAGAGTATTCTTGTTGCCACGATACTTGATTGTATACTTAAGCCTACTGACTGATACCTACGAACTATCGCTTAGATCGAGAAGCTTAGAAGCACACCTATATTAAAGACGTACATTTCGGCTACTGAAAAAACCCACATCTAAGCCTAATTATATAATTCGATTGGGGCCCGGCATGGCCAAGCGTGTTAAAGCGTGCGACTCGTAATCTGAGGGTCGCAGGTTTGCATCCCGGTTGTGCCAAAAATGTTCGCCCCCCAGCCGTGGGGGCGTTATAATGTGACGATCAATCCCACTATTTGTTGGTAAAAGAGTAAATCAAGAATTGGCGGTGGGTGGTGATGACTAGCTACCTTCCCTCTAGTCATACACTGCTAAATTAGGGACGGCTAGCACAGATTGCCCTCAAGTGGCTTTGTGCGAAATTCCAAAACAAACAAACATAATTCGATTGGTAAGAACACGAGAATCACAAGAACAAATGTTTGATCCAATGAAAAACATTCTTCATAAACACTGAAGCAACAACAACAAAAAGCTGTGTGTGGCTGTGTCTTCTCTAAATGTACTTTCAGTTCAATAGTTGCGTTTAGCTCTTCAATGAAAACTTCTTTATCTGCTGAATATTTTAATGTCAAAACTGAAAGTATATTTCATTGGGGTTAATTTATATCAGATGAAGGAATGTCCACTATCCGAAAGCGCTCGGTTCATCGAATTCCTTTCGTAATGAAAATAATGGATACATAATATCTTCTTATGAAACTTCACCTGTCAGAAATTAAAGTTTTTCTCCTCGATATATTATGCATTGAACATCCAGATAAACTTTTTACTTGATTCATTTATTGCCTAATAGTTGTGTTCTCTCTGAAATTATATATGCACTTAGCATTAAAATGGTTTTGTGTAATACCTAAGTATGTGTAAAACACTGCACATATACTCCTCAAAAAAAAAAAAAAAAGAAACGCAAAAGGCAAAATTTGAGATATATTGTTAACAAGTTTATTCCGGGTAGTTTTGTGTGACATGTGTGAAACTTTGCACATTCACTACTGAACATCCAAAGTCTGCAAAGGCGAAGTCCATGCTCACTAGTTGAAGTTTAACGTCAGTCAACGTCAATGACGAGTATGCCCCCGTGAGCATCAGTAACTGCTTGGCATCTCCTACCCATGAAACCAATGAGATGACGAATCACATCCTGTGGAATGGCTGTCCACTCAGCTTGCAAAGCTGCTGCAAGCTGAGGTGGAGTCTGCGGTTGAGTTTGTCGCTGTCGCAGACGTCGGTCCAACTCGTCCCAAAAATGTTCAATGGGGTTTAAATCTGGTGATATGGAAGGCCAGGGAAGAACGTTGATGTTGTGGTGTCTCAAGAAGACAGTGGTGAGTCGGGCTGTGTAAGGACGGGCGTTGTCATGTTGAGAAACGTCGTTGGCATTCACCATGATGGGTTACACATGGGGCCTAAGAATCTCGTCGACGGTTGCGTACGGTCTGATAACCAGCAAATAACCAGGTTACTTTTGCTCTATTATGTGATACCCCATCACGATATACAGTAATTGTTCATTCCTGTGAGACTAGAAGTGATACAGTGAAATGTGAATTGTCACCACGATCAACACTTCACAACTCAGAGCATAAAAATAATTAAGTTTGGAAAGTGGTGCCTTTGTGGATTTCGTCATGTGCTCTAAGCCATGGTGTCAATTCTTCTACTAACAAATCAACGATGGATTGTCCTCGCACAATCACTAATGAATAATATTTTTCTTATCTGGTGAAGCAATCAGTGACGAAAAACATGAACTACGTTAAACCTATATACACACACACATACACAGTTCAATATTTGTATCATTACCCTATGTAAGAATGTAATGCAATCAGAGAATTCACATTTGAGCACTAGAATAATGTTTTCCAAAGTGGGTGGAGTGAAACTTTTTTGGGGCCATTGAAAAATAGGCTAAACAAAGATGCTGAATTAACCCTTAAATAGCGGGAATGTTAAAGGTATCAGTATTAGTTGATGCTGGCCGTCTTTTAAGAGTTAATTTAAATAAGCAATAAGCCGATAGAAATTATGTTAAATTAATTATATGATACAGCATGTTTTTTACTACTGCACAGCTTTCCAGTCACTTTGTTAAAGTTATAGGTTCGGGGAACTCAAATCATTTTATTCGCATCAAAAGAGCCCCAGAATGAAAACGTTTGGGAATCGCTGCACTAGAACACGAAAATGTGACATCTTGATGGTCTTTATTTAATATTATACCATATCTTAGTTGTCTCTTGTCTATGAGCTGTAGCACAAATAAAAAAGATCATTTTAGTGGTTTATGAAAATGACAGAGCATATCTACCTACGCTTATAAGCGTTTATAGAAGTGTTTCAGCTTATGTACATCTGTGCTACTTTTCGATATGTGGTGGTCTTGCTTCACTTTGCTGCATCGCAAGTAACACATAGTATCCATTCTTATAGGAAATAGAGTAGTAAAAAATATAATAAGCTTAAAACTAATATCTTATGATAAATACAATTAATTATACTCATGCTTTGCCAGCTTAGAAAAGACGTTCACGCTATAACAACTGTTGCTATAGCAAATAGTTTTACGATGATTCTTGTGTCAGTTGTTTTCCTGCCAGCATGATAAGCTCAGTATTAAGTGAATCTCTTTGTCTGCAATGGATATGACAGACAAATGGTGGCTGAAGTATTATTATACACCCTACTTCTTTTTGTAAATCCTAATAAATAAGGGAATGAATAAAGAAAGGAATGTTAACAAGTAAAATAAGCCTAAAAGTAACGTCTTTTGAAAATATATAATTAATCTTAAAGCTTTTCTTGAACCCTAAAAGTGTATTTTGAAATTTTATCTCCTTACAGTATGTTTTTATATCTTATTTAAAATGCTTCTTTTTACCATAAAGCTGTTATAGTTATTTTAGGTCTCTGTTAAGATGCGTTGTGTTATTACTTTGACTTAATTTTGAAAAAGTAACTGTTTGTTAACACTTAGAGTATAAATATATATCATATGATATACGCCCCCCAGTGGCACATCAGTATGCCTAAGGACTTATACCATTAAAATCGGATTTAGATACCGTGGCGGGCAAAACACAAATAGTCCTCTGTAGCTTTGTGGTTAATTCTAAACAAACCAAATTGTAATGTATTTTCACTGACAAAATTATCAGAGTTTTTAAAATATAGAAAATGGAAATTAGTTGAATAAGACATATTTTCGTGAACTAAAATAGTCTAGTTTCCTGCAAGGAGATGCATTTTAGTACGTAAATGATAGATATCAAAATATACAGTTAATTATCTCAACAATGAGTTATTTAAACAAAATTCAGCGTGTTAACTACCACACGAGATTTATATAAAACAGTGAAATAAACTCTGATCTAGAAGTAATTGAATTTGTTTCTCAAAAATAATATAGTCTCATCATTATTAAAATAGTTTTATTCCTTTCGAAGTGATAATTCTCAAACGATATATTTTTTGACACAAACCATAACTATACTAGATTGTAACATTCAAGGGCTGAATCAAAGAAACTAAAAACACTGTTAAAAGCATGAATATTTGTGATGGGCAGAGCATATATGTAGTATTAACTTTTCTGAGATGCAAGAAGGATACGTCTTTGTTGACAATAATAAACTAAACTAAAAGAAAAAGTGATTTTTCTAATTTTGGCTGCTTTTGTTCTTTTGCTTATTATTTCATTTTGTTGTATTTTTGGGCTTGTGGGTTTATCTTGTTTTGATGTATCTTGAGTTAGGTGTGTGTTCTTGTGTGTAGCAGATTATTAATTTGTGTTAATATTTTTAGGTTTGGGTCTCGATATCAAGGGTGTTCTTCACTGTGTTATTTTGCTTTTTGGTTCTATGCATGCGTGTCATGTGTGTTAATATTTTTTTTCTATGTTTATTATGCATGTTTTAATGTTCTTGTACTTTTAGCACCACATACATTTTGCTGTATTTTGCTACTAACAGTTACAGCAGTGTCGTGTTCTCACGAGGACAGTTTGTGTTTCTGTGTTCTTCTTCCACATACTTACGTCTTTTAAGTTAGTGAGAACGGAACTTTAATTCACACTAGACTTACCTTTGGCTTAGCTTTTTCTCACTATAATGATTCTGTTTTGTTTTAATTTCCGTGCAAAGCTACATGAAGATTATCTGCTATCTCCGTCTCTAATTTAGCAGTGATGGACTAGATGGGAGGCAGCTAGTCAACATCATTCATCGCTAACTCTTGGGCTACTGTTGAATCGACAGTCAAATTATAAAATCCCCACAGTTGAAAGAGAGAGCATGTTCAGCGACGTGGATTCGAATTTGCAACCCAAAAATTCCAAGACGAGTGCTACAACCACCAGGCAATGACAGCCCCACTAAATCACAGGAAATAAGAAGGTTCCATGAGAAAAATTTGGGTTATAACACCAATCATATTCTTTACGTGAGGCGTGTGTTTTTGAGTAAAAACTAGAAAGAGAAACAATAATTCAGTAATATTACCTGGTCTGATGATCAAGACCGTTTAGCTTGCAAATTGCATGTTACGGACTTGAATCCCTTCATTAAATATATTCGCCCTTCAGCTGTGAGTGCGCGTTGTTGTGACGGTCAATCCCACTCTTCATTGGGAAAGAGCTGCCCAAGAGTTGGCGCTAAGTAGCAGCATTCCTTCTAATTTACCACTTTAAGCTATGGACGGCTAGCTTTTTACGAAATTTAACAAAATTACTGCCAAAGTTAAAAGTTTTGAAAATCGCTTATATATATATATATTAGAGTACCAGTACTTAGAAAATGAACAATACACCATTTAAACTAGAAAACCTTAACAAACACGACAAATATAACATACGTGTATGCTAACTAAAACCAGTAGAGACCGTTTTGGTAGAGACCATACGTAGGTATGGTATTGTACAGCCTAAATCTATCGAAACTATTAAAATTATGATTTGATGGAGAATTACAGCTATAAAATTATGTAAAGTGTGTAAAGAAAATAATTCCTTTAAGTCATAAGTATGGTCTAAAAATATTTCTAGTATTTATTACAGTTTAAGTAAAATCAAAACCATTTATAGGTGTACTGTTCGGGTATGCTGCCTGAAAATTGTAGGTTTTGTTTTGACCACCAAAGACAGCTAATATTTATTTTTCAAGAAAATACATTCTTTTTAAAAATGAAAACATAATTATTGTTCGTTATTAAGCACAAAGCTACACAAAGGATTATTTGTGTTTTGCCTGCCATGAGTATCGAAACTCGGTTTCTTGCAATATAAGTTCGAACTTTGGGAGCGAAAACATAAAGTGCCCTAATAACTTAAAGTTCAAATTTAAAGCTAGTGATATGAGCCAAATGAAATAAGAGTTATTGTTCTGGGTCATCTTGTCATATTAAATTCCACGGTGTCTCGCACACACACAAAAATGCGTTTGTTATAAATTATTAAACATAAATTTCGCGAGCTACGGAATCGGTGCTATAATGCAACAAATAATTTAAACAAATGTCATTACAGAAATATTACTGCGTTCACCATGTTAAAATATTTTATAAAATGAATATTTTAACTTTAGTGTATTTTCAGACAAAAAGTTATGTTTTACAAAAACAAAAAACTTCTTACAGCTACGCAATAAACAGAAAATACTAACTTATTAGAGTATAATACGGTTAATACTTCTGTATGTTTTATTAGTGGAGCTGTTGCTAATTATAAATATTAATATAGGAGTTATTTGTATTCTAATGACTGAACGTATATTTTACTCTATGAGTTAAATGATGAAGTGAGGCAGACACCAACCTTATGTTATCATTCATTACTATTGTCTAGTAATTTCAAGTTTTTCTACTGTTATAAATCCCAAATAAAAGTACAAAACTATTTCTAAAATAATAGCCTTACTGTATTTTATTGATGTCAGTATTTTTATGTTGATTTCAAAAAAAGCTTTCTATGAGAGAAAATGTTATAGATATCAGACGAAACAAGGAACTTATTTTATACGTTTAGCGTTCAGCTTACGGACTTTCAAAGCTAAATCTGGGGCTCGATTCATACACTCTTGATAAACAGAGTGCAGATATCTGTTTGTGATAACATAACAACAAATTAAACAAACAATTATGTCTTAAAGTAATGATGGCATGTAAATTAATTTGCAATTGAAAATGTTTCTTCTTGCTTTATTTGTATTTCGATTTTCGTTATTTTAAGTTATAAGTTCTTTGACTAAGAAACGAAACTTTCAAAATTTAGAACAAAACCATGAAATTGTCGATGATTTCTTTATATAATATATTCAGAAACGTACTTCTTATATTCTGACTTCACTCATAAATACTTTTAATAGTAATGTTTCTGTAATATTTAAAATAAGCCAGCGGTAGATAAATGGTTAGTATGCAAAGCTGCATGTGGAAACCTTCAAGATTTGAGACGCAAAGTCGCAGAGAACGTGTCGAATTATTAGTTGTGAGTGTTTAATAAGATTGAGAGTAAATCTTGTTTTTCAGTTTCAAAGACATACAAAACTCTTGTGCCGACGTATGTTGTCATCGGATGTCTTCTCTTGGGTCACTAATTCAAGATTAGGGACGACTTTGGTTGAAACGTTTCAGCTCTCATGGCGAGTAAGATACCGTTCAGATTGAAAATAACAGGTTGCATTTCATATACCTTTAAAGTATATCTTACTTACTGCAAGACATAGGTTATATTGGTACTTTATCTCATCTTATTTTCTGTAAGACTCAGGTTCTATTGATGTTTTAAGTTCACAAAGGCACACTTTATTTTCGTGACTATTCTAGCATGTCTTAGTTGACCGTATGTATTATAACGTTACATGGATGAGGCATAAATAAAAACACACTTTAACACTAACCTTGATTATTTCATGCATACGTACAAATACTCATAAATTAATTTGAAAAATACAGAAATATATCGAGGAGCATCGTGTGTGTGTGAGAGATTTGATAATAATGAGAACATTTAACAATAGGACATGTGCTTACAACTTTACATGTAACAACCTCATTGTACTCTTCTCCGCATGCAACAACTAAACTTTATTAAATGTGCTACCTAAAATGGTAACAGTAAAGTCACTGTTACAACTAATCAATACTAGACCAGCTCATAATAGCTGAAAGCAACAGTTTGCATTTTGCTCTGAGGTGCTCATAAACATAATGTATTATAAACAAAAGTAGAACTAGGATATTTAAGTGAAATTAATAAATTATTTAACGATTTCAATACGACTGAACATTAAGCATAAACATTGTGACGTAGCTAGCTAGTCTGATCAGCACGATAGACACGATTCCTGAGGCTTCGACTGCTTTATTCAATGTAGGATCACGTTCTGATGGTTTTGCAAGTATATCATGCCCAAGTTTTGTTAGTGTTTTACGTTATTTAATGTACACTATCTCTACATTAAAACTAAGTTATCTGAGTAGAATGTCGCTGAAGGATTCGTGTGCCTGTACTTTGTATCTTGTTTCACGATCTGTTAACACAAAACCACCTTTTGCAGTTTAGGAACATGGATACTCTATAAAAGTGATAGTCAATCCTGCTGTTCTGTCGACCGACAAGAACACGTCTGGAATTGATGGGTGCTGTGGATTAGCTGCCTTTCCTCAAGTTTATCAGCTAAACAGTAGAGAATGTCATGCTCAGACAGCTGTTGTATAGCTTTACACTAAATTCTCACAAAACAACAAAAATTGATTATTAAGCAATTAGCTCTGATTATTAACATGGTTATAGAATGTACTCCTAGTTTTTATTACTGACATTGTAAAATCATCTCGAGAGTCATAAAAAATTAGCATTCAAGTTGTGTTTTCCACACATCGCAAAACATTAGAAAACAATCAAGACGGACGAAATCACCTTGACTACAAAACGTTTGTTTCATATCTTGAAAGGGCTGATCTCAGTAAAACCAAAGTTGTAGTTGGTGTAGGTCGGCTCTTTCTATGTTGTGCACTATTGGAATAATTTTTTTCCTCCAATAATATCAAAGTTTAATTTATTATTTTAGTAATTTTCTTTATTTGAATGCATGCTTTACTAATGTAGGTAAAACGAAATTCAGTTCTACGTATTATGCACTTAAACTATCTGGACTTGTCTTAGTTATTTTGCTTCTCTAAGCAAGAGTTTAAGTTTCGGGGCCTGGCATGGCCGAGCGCGTTAAGGCGTGCACTCGTAATCCGAGGGTCGCGGGTTCGCGCCCGCGTCGCGCTAAACATGCTCGCCCTCCCAGCCGTGGGGGTGTATAATGTGACGGTCAATCCCACTATTCGTTGGTAAAAGAGTAGCCCAAGAGTTGGCGGGGGGTGGTGATGACTAGCTGCCTTCCCTCTAGTCTTACACTGCTAAATTAGGGACGGCTAGCACAGATAGCCCTCGAGTAGCTTTGTGCGAAATTCCAAAAACAAACAAACAGTTTAAGTTTCCTTTCCTCGTGAAGTCCCTGAACCGTTAATATCGGTAACTATAGACATAACCTTCACTAAACCAGATGTCGCCCTTTTTATTAAGCTTCTGTCCCTCTTTGTATCTGACTTTCAAAGTGAAACCCATGCGTCTAAAAGACTATAATTTCTTTATTGAACTAGATTCTTTTTAGAGCTGAGAAATCGCAAAACTGGATCACGTATGTTTGGGGTTATTTATTCTGCTTGTAATAACCATAAAGATACGCCATACTCAGGGTGATGTTCCGTACAAACATTCTTGGCTGACTGATATCAGTGAGAGTAACATTTAATATTAAATTAGTATATGACCTAGACCAGGTTTGCTATCTTTAAGTTAGAACTGTTGAAATATTTTTACACTGTTTACTGTATTAAAATACTTATTGTACTGGAGAGTGGGATACGTTACAGCGTATTACGTAGATATATCTCTAATGTATTAGAAATTTCTACTGCATTTTCGACATATTTTACGACTAGATCAAATTTGTCCAGGTGTTTATTAATTATCATTTAATCCAAATAAAAACATATCACTAGAAATAATAATAAAAGTAAAATAAATTAAAAATATATTACAAAGAAATTTCTTCCAATGATTATTGCTAGATTCTTATTTTTTAATATTTCATTTTTATTTTCAACTATAAACTTGATATCTGAATTTTTATTTTTGTGATAAGACATATAAGGATTTTTATGTAATTTGATGTAATTTAATTAATGATTACTCTTAAAATGTTGTATTACCAAACTCTAATGATAAACTAATTTTCCCAGTGGACATTTAGTTTCAAGTTGAGACAAAAAATATTCAGTAATTGTCAAGTGAAGTTTGGGGAATAAACAATCTTTATTAGTAAAAATTATCAGTTCTTACAAACTTTTCTGTAACGATAATTTAACTTTTACATTAGGAAAGCAAATTTAAGAGCGATGATAAAAGGTTTAATATACCTGATTTAACTTATCATCACAATAAGGTGGACGAACATTGACGATTAAAGTAGATCTAAGATAGAGAAAGACTGTATAATCCGTATTACACTTAATCTATGTCGAAAAGCGATGTTACAATTAAACTGTAGTGTAAAGAAAGCTCAAGCTTAATGGCTATAGTACATATTCTTTAACACATCAATTTAAATCACTAGATTAAAAATGTAAAAATTTCTACATTTTTGTAACTTGATTCTTTCATTAAAATCTGGCATACATGTACAACTTTTAAATTTGCCTTAACCAGCTAATATAGTTTGGTACAGTTTGTTAGAAACACTAGGAAATGAGTTGAGAATATGAAAGTTAGTTTAGAGCATTCTAATATTACATCGTGTTACAATATATATAACAACGTAAGTACAACATCAACTATAAGATGCCACTGAAGATAATTTCTTTACGCATCTATTAGATTAAAATAATACAACTATTACCGCTTTTAAATTTAGAAAGTACTAAATACTACAAAAATATTATTAGAATCTTTAGGGAGAGAGAGATTTCAAAAGTAACTTTTCATACCGACTTAAATCTTTGAAAGTTATATCGTGTAGTTATGTAAGACAAAAATATTATTTCGACCTCTATAGGTCAATAAGTTAAAGAAAATAAATAATTATTTTCTCAAAAAAAACTGTAAAATTATTCTAATTTTAAAATTATAAAAACATGTTTAAAAAACAATGGAAAACGTAATGCATTTTATATTTTTAAACAACTTTAAGTTTTTTTCATTTAAAAACCTCTCTACGTTTGGCTTTTTTGTTTTCATATTCATTTATATAAGTTAACAAATAAATGGTTAATTACACTTGTATATTTTAAGGAAAAAGAAACTAATGATAAAAATCCACATTAAATCACTGGGGAATTTAACTTGTTTTAAAATCCCAACCAAGACTGTAAAATAGGGAGTGGCAGTCACCATTTCCTAGAACGATTTACATGTATCAACATAGCGATGTGTTACTGAACGCGTAAACCCTGGTACCAGGAATGATATGTTTAAAACACACACACGTATTTTTGTATCGATTTAAACTTTCATTCTACAGTAAGTACGCTGCTACCATAGATAGAGTTATGACGTAAGGAATACATTACAAGTCTTTTCAAGGAAAGACCTTTGAAGAATGAAACAGTAAAGATATAAGAAACCGAGTTCAAACCCGTTTCAGGGAAAATTTAGTGTACAGTAGCGACAAGAACGTTAAAAGGTAAAATTACCTATCAGTATCTAACAACATGCAATACTATCACTATCATTGTCTGAATCAACAGACTGGTCTATCACTATATCTACACCTGGAAAGTTGTACAGATCTTAATCATTTATGTACCAGGCCATTTACTAAGAGCTTGTCCATGTAAAGAAGCATAAGTCACGAGTTCACAAGTTTCTTTTCACTTATTGGCACTAGAAAGACAAACTACAGAAGACTGTAGGAATAATATCTTGCATGAAAGAAATTGAAAATTGTTGCAAACCTATGCAAGACCTCTGAGTACTTGTTTGTCTACTATGACAAGTAAGGGGTAATGTGTTAGCAATCTCACAAAGTAATAAAGACTTTCAAACATGGTACGTAGCATGTAAAAAGATTTTTTGTCGGTTTTTATGGTTGCCACAGATTTTATCTATAAAGGAAAATAAAACTTCACAAAGGGTTCAGAGAAGCAAAGGTGAAATGAAGATACCATTTAACGTTATAATTAAGTGATATAAAATTCATGTATTCTTTGGCTTCTTTAGGATGAAGCAGCAAGTCACGTATTTAAGTTCATAACACTGTTACTACGAACCATGCTATATCCCTCTTCGATATGACAATGAAGTCATCTAACTACACACTTGTAGACGTCTGTGTATCAGGTCTTGGAAGCTGACGTCTATGTACATGAAGAGTATACAGAAAGTATTTCAAAATTAATAGTTTAAGAAGAAAATTGCACACCTTCGCCTTAGTCCGCTACAAATGAAATTTTGATGTCAGGCAATAATGTATTCTCAACTGATTTAAAGAGCTTTAAAACTGAGCGAAAGACGACAGCAGTATGCTACACACAACACGTGCAGTTTACTATTCTTCTTACTTGAAAACCCGTAGTATACGACAAGTAAAAAAAAAAACCAATCTAATTGTGATGTAATTTTAGAATAAGCTGTTAATAATCACAGTCACTAAAGCAATTCCACGGTGATAATTCTTTACTGGTTATATATTTCACAAAGACATAAATGGTTAACAAAAAATATTCTTTACTGAACAAAAGGAACTCGATAATGCATCACAAGTGAGCTAAAATTACTTTAATACTTAAACTATAAACGTAAAGATTAATAATAAATTTAATTATTAAAATCAATTTAATAACATGTCTTGAAAAACGAGTTTCTAAACGACGATACATATAAATTATAGCATCATTTTTTTTTACTTTCCTTACGTATCACTTTAAGGCTTTAAGTACTTCTTGTCAGTTTGTTACAAGGGAAGGAGTTAATTTATGAGTCACTTTCTAATTTTGATCTTTAAACATGAGTTAAATTTTATCAGATGTCATTGATAACTAAAACATAGAGTTAGATTTACTACTCAATGATTCAATATTACGTGTTGGTTGTAATTAAGCACAAAATTATACAATGGGCTAATTTTGCTCTGCCCATCAGGGTTGTCGAAACCCGGTTTATAGCATTGCAAGTTCACATACTACTAGTGGACATTACGTGACAGATATACATGTACCAAAATGAAGTACTAAATAAATTATTTGAAATTTTAAAAAGGTTGAATAATATACGTTTGTGAAAACAGGAAATTATAATAAAACTATGTAGAATGGACGGCAACTGACTGTTCTGGAGACACAAGTGTAGAGAACGACGTTTCGAAAGTTTTCCGTTTTTCATCATGAATATTCTGCCTAAGCAATCTATAAAAGGAAATTATAAATTTTGAGGTTACAGCAAAGATACATTATCACAATGAACCTTTTTAAAAAGTGGTGCTCTCTCTCACGATATGGTGTAATAATTCGTAAACTAGTTTTAAGAGGTAATGTTTTACACACATTTTGTGCTGCACATAATTATATATCATAAGTATTGTGATAATAAGAAATATAAAATAATATTCTAAGCGTAACTGCGACAACTTTTATTAATAACAATAGTACTCTAAAAATGTGTTTGGTGTTTTTATTGTTTTCCTTTGTTAATCTGTTTACCATAACGCTTTTATTTACTTCAAGCAAATACTGCTCGATAATTATGTATAATTTAACACGATACATAAACTTAAGTACTTTTTGTTTTTTATTTATTACATCAACTTTAAAGCATTGGCTCTCTACGAAGATTTATTAGTCACAAAAGGTATTATCAAATTTGTGAGATGTTAAAACAGTTATAATTTCTGTTAATAGAAATGGATGTTACTTATAATATTATTAGTCTTATTATGGTGGTATATATAATCAATTTGCTTGTTAATGCCTAAGTCATGCGTTGCCAAGTGAGGCATTCTAACAATTTACAGTATAACGTATGTGTGTTCTTCGTATAGCAAAGCCACGAAGGGCTATCTGCTCAGCCCACCGATGCAAATCGAACCCCTGATTTTAGCGTTGTAAATTCGGAGACATACCACTGTACTAGCGGGGGACTTACAGCATAACACTTGATCTCACCAATCATGTTTTACGTATTGAGATACGGGGTAATTCATAGCCATTCAGAACTTTCATATATTCTATACAGAAAACATATTAAAGAATATTATTTTACTTTTCGCGTGTTGTTTTCATGCTTAATTTCTTCTATTTAATAGGCATGCTTGATAGCCATTATTTAGAGCAATTCTTATTGATTGAGACGATACTCATAGTTTCGAACAATTAGCGTAAAAATTACTGATGATCATAAAATTAGCTTCATTCTAGCATTGATATATTACATCTAGTATTTTATACAGTTATAACATTTAAAGAGCATTCATATTTTTTTTTCTGATTTAAAATCAAATTAGATTGTATTCACGCATTCATTTTATTTTGAATATTCTTAAAGCAGGTGACCATATGCTTGCAAAGATGATAGGAGAATATACAAGAACCACATGATAATCAAAACCGCAAATGTACTCCACGCCATAGTGGATGGTCCACCCAATTCTCCTTTTCCAAAAACACGTGCGAATCTTCTGATCATGAGGATTGTGATACAGATGAATGAAGCTGCGGAGTATAAACCTACGCTGAAACTCAGAGATCCGGTAGAAACTGTAAACTTGGCATTCTGAAAAGTATGGTTGAGTCGTACATATTTATTACCTTAAATAACAACATTGGTCATATACCTTTATTATCTCTGGCTAAACTATTTAAAAGATGTTGTTGTTAGTAGTTAAGCACAAATCTACACAATGTTTCTAGCATTATAATTCCGCTGTGCCACTGGGGGTGGTCGTATTTAAAAGAACCTTTTTGGTTTTTCTGCATACTTTATTTCAGTTATAAACATATTTCATACACTCTTACTGCAGCCATTTACATTATAAGTTTAATGAAATAAAAATATTGTGTGTTACACAATATACCGATCCAGCTAGTTACCTCCCTTCTCTCTCTCGCTAGATCTAAAGAAATTACTAAAGGCTGGGGATATTTATGACATTTCTTTTTTGTTTATTTGTTAAAGCATGATCTACAAGTTTTTAAATGTCAGTATTAAAGGAGGATAAGTTCTTAAGAACTTCAAAGATAAAGCATAGAGTTTAGACACTTTGGAAATGGTAACTTTTCAGTCACCATTTCTAAAATATTAAAGATTGATAATCTGCTTAGCCGATACAAAAATATTGTCGTATGTAAGTATGATGACTTGAATAATAATAATATTAGTAGCAGGAGAAAAGACATTTTTATTTGTAAACCAGAAGACTGTAAAGAGAAAACATAGAAATCCGCAGTAGTTTACAACATATATATATCTATATGCTAAAACCTTTGTGGCATGTAGATACAAAGGGTTAAGAGTCAAAGTACTTAATCAGATATTAAGTGTTAAGAATCTTAAGATATATACATTTAATAATGTATATTGATCTTCACCAAAATTGGTATGAAAGTTTATTCGGTTCATGGGAAGATAAATACATATACATTTTCTGTTTTGCGGTTTTTATAGACGTTTTTGCACGTTTTTCCACTACCTAAGTTTTTGTGGCCAGATCACTAGTTTTGGTATAGAGATCCACTAGGTTCACGGGAAGATACAAAAAAATCTGTGGATTTACATTTTGTGTCTTGCATTTTTTATGGGCTTTGTTTACAATTACATAAAGAGAAAGAATGAACTTTTTTATGTTCTAAGATAACCTTTTATTAATAGCAAAGCCACTATATATCTAATAATATATATATATTAGAGTGAAAATAAATACATTTTAATGAAGTTAAATAGTAAAATAAGTAAAATCAAAAGGAAGGACTGCGTTAACAACAGCAAACCTAAACCACTGACTAATTATATTAGTTTGTTTTAACTCAAAAAGAAGCCGAAGCAGAAACTTAAATAAAAAATACTGCTTATATCATGGTTTTTGTTTTCAGTGATGCAACATTTTTTGTTTAATTTGTTTTTGTTTCGGCTTGTTCTTGAGTTATAAAAAACTAATATTATATACATATACAGATATATAGTAATTATTATCAAGGAAAATGTTTTGGCATGAAGTTAAAAGATGACGGCTTGCTATCGGTGTACAATAGTAATAAAAATGGTAAAAAGAAACATTTCATATACACAATCATCTCCGTAAAAAGAGTTTCAGTGATGTCGAGAAAATAGAGTTTGTCGCGTCTTTCTTTTGGCAAGAAATATTTGACAAATTTTGGTTAGACTTTCTGTCTAGCCCAGCTTATAATGGAGCCCTCATCTAGTATTTCAGGTAGTACTGTCCCTTTATTGCACATTATTTTCTTTAGGTAAATTTCAGGGTCTGTTTGTCCTGTAAATATTTTAGCACGAGATACACCAAAGTGTGTATATATATATATATATTCTGTTTTCATTGTAGTGAATTTTTCTAATACGAATGTTTTCTATCACGTAAAACTTCATTCATTTCACAGTTTTTGAAAAAAAAGGGGGTTTGTAATCTGTTGATTGAAATACTACAGATGTTCAGCAATCAATAGTTAATGTATATTGAACCAGATCGAAACGTAGTGTGTATGTGACGTCGTACATTTATGCTTTTATATATGGCAGAAACCTCATTTTTACTTCTCTGTTTATTGTTTAAGGACTCCTAAAGCTAAAATTTGTATATTTGTTTCTCACGGTGGACACAGCGTAGATACCCTACTGTATATATCTGCACTTAACAACAAACAACGAACGATCTTAATTCTATCACTGTCGTCATGGTATTATTACATAAACGTTTGGAGTGCTTGTGAGAAATGTCTAGAATCATCTTAAAAAAAACTATTTTTGAATAGTGACTGTTCATGGTGTCTTAAAAAGTCAGTAACATTTCTCTACAACATATTAGTACCAAATTATCTTTCACACTAGTTTAAAATGGATGATCCTGTAATTACAGTAACGAACTCTTCTTGATAGATAGTTCTGTTTTGTGGAAAAATGTGTTAATGATGCAAATACAATTTCATTCTCATTCTTATTTATGTCACGTTTGTTAATAAGTTCTTCAGTAATGTACGGACGAAGAGATTAATATGATATTCATCTTACACAAATAAATAAAAACTCCTTGTTACTTACCTTAATAATTTAGTAAGTAACAGCAGTAATATCGATAGTTAATCTAGTCTCGTGAAAATTAGGAGGAGTAATTAGTCTTACTGTAGATATCCAATAATCCTCAGCGGTTTAAAACACTAGTAAAACATAGAAGGAATTACTAGTCTTACTTTTAATGTGTAGAGGACAAGAGTTATTCGTAATGACACATAATATAGTCTAGTGAGAGTTAGGAGGAATAATTAGTCTTACCTTTGATGTCCAGTAAGCAGCAGCAATCAGCCACGGCAGACCCAGGCCGAGGAAAACGTTAACCGAGTTACTACCCGTGACGTTTCCAATAGCATTATCCGCATACTTTTCTTGTTTGGCCGCCATGCGAGAGGCGAATAGGTCTGGCAGAGACGTCCCTAAGGCTACAAAAGTAATAGCTGTCACGGTATCTTTCAGCCCCACTAAACAGCCAAAAATGCTAGCAAGGTCACCCACGATAGCTGTAAGAACACCTATTACTCCAAGGGACACAAAAAATGTCAGCCAACCTCCAAGGAAGCCAGTTGGAGGAACTAAAGCAAAGAAAACCTGGAACAACAGAGAAAGCATAAGAACATGAAATATCACGAGAAAAACATTTCTCAAGTAATTTGAGATTTGTTAGATCAGTTTGCAAGTATATATTTAAAGGAAAAGAATGTCAGTGTCTTTGAGTTTAAGTAAATATAATTAAATAATGTTGTTATTCTTTGAGGAAAACAAATCAACCATCAAATGTTAACTTTTCGAAAGAGAAACATAACTGTTTCGGTTAGTGGCAAGTATGTGAAGAAATAGGAGATTTAAGTTTGATTTTCAAAATGTAAATTATTTTAGTTACTAGATTGTTCGTATTACGTTATTTCTTTATGCTTTACACTTAAAATCCTGTCCACTCCTTTTCAGAAAAATTATCTAACGCTCATCATACAATAGATACTATACATTTGTAATCGCAGCACCTTCATTAAATTTTGTTAGTAATTAAATAAGTTTACATTTTTTAAATAGTACAGTGTTGATTGGTGTATGGTGCATGTAATTATCAATATAGTGTATCACAGAAAAAAAAACATGCACCTGGTTAAGGCTTAAAGACGAATTGTTGCGCAAATAAAAGAAATTTGAAAGTTTTGTTGGAGATCACGGTGGTTTAGTTTATTAGTAGCTTATAGTCAAGACACTAGAATCACCTTGTGTAGGTCGTAGGTTCGAATTCCTTCAACATATATGCTCACCGTAACATTGTAATACCCAGTCCAATTATTCGTTGGTAAAGAAACTTCCAAGAGCTGTTAGTGGATGGTGTTGATTAGCTGCTTTCTCTACAGACTATAATTTCAATATTAGGGACGGATAGCGAAAATAAGCCTCGAGTAGATTAGCGTGAATCTTAGCAAACAAAGCTTTTATTATTAATTATAACTATCAATAAAAATGTCAGATTATCTGAATGACCCACTTTAGTTCTAGACACTTAACGTAAAAGACTGAAATCTCTATGTGTATTAGACTGATCAGTGGTATCCACCTTAATGGTATTTACTGACTCAGAGGAACTCCTTTTTCCATATTTTGAGCACGTTCTAGCTGTATCTGTTTGTTCTTTGTGCTTTTCACACTTATAATGTATTAAATACAACATTCTAACTTACATTTGGAAATACTTCGGTGTTCTGTACCTCCAGAAACTAAGCTTTCAAACTTCCATTTTGCTTTGGCTTAGTACTTATTACTTTGGAACAACTTCATACAACTTTACTTAGAAAAATACACCACTCTTAACACGACTTACTTATTAACTTATTAAATTCGTTACATTCTATTTTTATACAGCTTAAGGGTTCATTAAATTACCAAAATAAGTGAAGAATGGGGTAAGAATCATATGGATGGTTAGGATTTGAGACTCGTTGTTAACAAATTTCGTTTCTTCAGCAAAATACAGTTTTAACATTTTTCTCATTAACTTTTCTTCGTTTATGATATATTTATCATGGGTTTCACTTCATACAAAATTCATAATGTTTACCTTCCAGCCAAAGGTTAAAAAATGTAAAACATAATCAATACGAGTGGCATTTTCCAGATCGCCTCCGTTAGTGTTTACGGCATCCTTGAGCTGACCAACCCAAGTCTCGGAGTGAAGTTTCAATGAGTCCACGTTAACGTTTGTCAGCACCATTAAGCGGTCCATGATGCTGTTGAAATCTGTAGGTGAAAAAATGTGCTAATTACATAGCCCTACGATTTTAAACTTCATAAAAGCTGTTTTGATTTTAATAACGGATTTTCATAATTCAGCTTTGTATCACGTAATTATGTTTTACAAATCAGGAAGAAAAACACACTCTTAGATCAAATTGACAACACATTTATCACAAATATAACAGACTGTGTTTGGACGATGTATACATTATAGCGACAAATATATAATCATGAAGAGAAAGAAATAATTTTGAAGTGCATGCACAAACAAATACTATCCAGAAATGACACGTTGTGGCCTTAACTGTTTATATATTAGCGATGTGTCTCTAGTGGATTCTAAAGCAATCGATGAAACTTTCACATCGCTATTGGTCTAGACTTTAGAGTACTGTATAGCAAATGGTTGTCAACATTCAGTAACCCAATTTCAACGAAATTCAATTATGTAAAAGTACATATGATGTTTTGTGAAAAATTTGTAGAAGCGTTAACAGTGAGGTCTTGTCCAGCTGCCTTCCTTCCATCACTTCGAAATGATGGACGGGTATTGCAC
Source organism: Carcinoscorpius rotundicauda (assembly GCA_011833715.1). Lineage (NCBI taxonomy): Eukaryota > Metazoa > Arthropoda > Merostomata > Xiphosura > Limulidae > Carcinoscorpius > Carcinoscorpius rotundicauda. The sequence continues at coordinate 29,973,003 of CM022396.1, forward strand.
ATAACCCTTCTTTAAATAAATTAAATAAACTATCAGAGATAACACTAAAAGCTCCGTTGTTGCACAAAGCACCATCAAATATATCAATTATAGAACATCTGTAGTATAACTTTTGGTTGGTACATACTGAAGAAACAATATGTCACTTTATATATCGTTACCAAATATTTGGTGCTTAGTATGTATCACATAATATTAGCTTTATTGGTAAGCTTCTTAAAAACGGATAGATAATGAGATTTTTTTACGTTCTACTTAAAATGCAATGTTAACTATTTCGTTGCGTATGCGAAAGGAGATCAGTGTTAGGAAAACGACCTCTTGAATTTTATATATATTTTTTGTAATGAATCATTTATTGCATTTTTAAAAAATCATTTTCTGTCTCAGTATATTTTTACTGCAATTACACATTGCAATTCCCTCTGTTTTTGGAGTAAATACTTATTTCTAAACAATGTAAAAACACCGTATTTTATCCGGTATGGTCAGATGCTTAAGGCACTCGAGTTATAATCTGATGGTCGCAGGTTCGAATCCTCGTCACATCAAACATGCTTGCCCTTTTCAGCAGTGGGGGCGTTCTAATGTGATGGCGGTGGTTGGTGAGGACTAGTTGCCTTCTCTTTAGTCTTACATTGCTAAATTAAGGACGGCGAGCATATATAGCTCTCGTGTAGCTTTGCGCGAAATTTAGAACAAACAAATAACCATTATACTTTATTTATGTTACATAAATAAAACTGGTTAAACAAAATATTTCTTATTATAAATATATTTCTGGACTACTCTCTTTATACAATATTATTTGATATCACACAAAAAGACACAGATACAAAATAATATTTTATTCGTTTGTTTCAGCCCAGGCTACACAACAGGCTATCTGCGCTCTATTCTCTACTTCTGGATTTAAGAATTGTAAGCCGTAAACTCACCATTGACCTACTGAGGAACTAATTTTTAGTGTAGGCATCAAGCTATGAACTTCATCATGTAGACTTGTTTGACTTTAAAGATAACAGTGTATCTAAGTGTCTACCAGGATTCGACTTTGTCACAATATCGCTAGTTGACTGTCCTTGGTGTGTGCGTGAGTGTGAGAAGTAAAGGGTCCACTTGTAATTATCTTATTTTTCGAAATGTTAAATGGTTTTCATGTTCTAGCATTATCTTGTGTTGTATATTGATTCAATTGATGTCCATATATACATACATAGTGAGTGAGAGAGAAAAAGACTCCAAAAATTAAACCTTAAATAAGGATCTTGTTATATTATACATTCTTTTATAAATAGCACAATTTTTGTGTTTTCTTCAATGCACCAGAAGGTGCAATTGACATCAAAATTGAAATATTATCCCATGGTTAATGTAAGAAATAATAATTCTAACACAAATACTGTAATATTTATTAATATTATTTTTAGATGGAAGTAAGTATAATCACAGTTTATCTCGTTACAAAATTTTATAATTTGAACTCTAAACTATGGATTCGTCTAATGCTTATTTTTTGTCACGCCCGTACTATTAAATATATAAAAAAAATTTAATAACGCTATATATATATTCAAAAAATTCTATTAATGTAACTACTATTGACAGAATAATTCAATATAATTGACAGAATTATTGTTTGATAAAGAGTTTTGTTAATGATTTTTGTAGTCATTTGGTATTATAATGATCAAGAAGCTACATAGCTTCTAAAGGTAAAATGAAACCAATGAGTTAGATAGCAATTCTCCGTTCTATTGTAAATATATTATTAATTTTCTCATTTATTTTGGTTAGTAGTATCACACATTTGCTTTTCAAGAAGGACTGCGATCTGTTTTTGTTTTAAGTTCGAACTACCATTTATTTAATATTTGGAACGTTACTATGTTGTTAAAGTGTGATATCATACTGGGTTTGTCATAACGTAAGTAATTTTTTACCTAATTTTATTATATGTTAACTTAATTTATATATTCTTTGTGGTCTTTGATCACTTTTTTAAAATATATTTTTAAACACCTACTGTCATCATTGGTTATTGTCACAGTTGTTCGCTTAATTGTACCAATGACAGCACCTCCTGACGGCTGAAAAAGCTCTATTTCAAAATGCTCGTCTTTCTCTGGATTAAAGTCATCAATGATGCCAATTTCCAAGTTTTTTTCAACTTCACCATGATCGAAGATCAATTCGCCTTCTCCACCGTGGTAGTCACGTCCACTGATAGCACTTTTATCAATTGTTCTCCATCTGATAGAAACAATGCCATCTGCACCGTTCTCTCTGATTACTGGAACATATGCTATACCTACATTTTCTTTGACCAGTAAACCACGTCTCTTGAACTGCAAAATTCCCGGTTCTGCGTGACGAGATACAAAAGTTTATTTTCATTTATACCGATCTCGTGATCAAAATATTAAAGCTCTGGGATTATTATAGAGTGTGTTCGAATTTATTCGTATTCCTATTAAAAGTATATGTTACTCTGCAATTTGAAAACCAAAGACATTATATGGGTATCTCTTGAAAATGGTATTTTTAAGTTAGAAAGGCTGTGGCGTCTGATTAATACTGATATTGCTGTATTCATTAATTGCTAATAATCAGAAATCACAATTCTAAAATCAAGAAATTTGTATCGAAAAATAAATGCAATATTTCTCTCAGACGAGAGATAGCAACGTTATTGTAACGTACTTTTTCATGGTGTATTCTCAGGAAGTTTTTAAATAATATGCAATTAGACAAGAATCAGTAAATGCAAGAAAAATCTCAGTGAAATATGTTATTTCTTAGCAACGCTAAGAATTACATATATTAATGAAGAAGAAAGGTCCACCTTTCGAAAGCGTTCGGGTTATAGGGTTTTTATTTCATTTCTATCAAGACTTATTGAACCTAGGTGATTGTCTATCATCCTGAATATCTCAATACAATACATTGTTCATTCAAAACATAATAAGTTTACATTTCAAATCAAAGCTTTACCAGATATTACTACTATACTCATGATGAATGATTCATCAGTTTTTTACAGTCGAACGACAGTGAAATACTTTATTACTTGCCATCATCATTCAGTATTGTAATTTCCATGATACAGGTGCGGCCTAACGTAACCTCTCCTTTACTTCCGTGATCGAGAGAGAGTTTCATGAAAAACGTTTCGTCTGGTTCCCACTGGTTATCGTTTATGATCTGAACAAACACTTTTCTTTGCGTTTGCTCCGGTTCAAACGTAAGAATCTCTTTAAGTGCAACGTAATCTTCTCCTGCCTCAGCTGTACCATCAATCGTTTCTACCCTGGGATAAAATAGTAAAAACTGAGTTTTTTCATTTAGGTAGATTATTATTTACTGTAGCTTTTGAAGTGGATGACAGTTTTTTTTAACATTGGTGATAGCAGTGACTGTTTTTGTTGTTTCTTTTGACGTTTTCAGTTTTACGTAATATGATACCAACAACGAAAGTTTGTTTGTTGGTAATTAAGCACAAAGCAACACTATGGGTGTCGAAGTTCGGTTTCTAGCGCAAACATACTGCTGTGTCACTGGGGGGAGTGATGAAAGCAAACTAAATGAAATTTATTGTTACGAACAAAGCTACACAATGTATGTTATGACCACCGCGGATGTCGAGACGAAATATTTAATATTAGAAATTATCAGACTTAATGGTGAGCTATGGGATGCTCACTAAATAAATTACCCCCAGTCATTCCACCACACAGTTGTTTTAAATATGGTTAAAAAGCAAAAATCTGAATTCAGGACAGGAGCTTTATTCTAACCTAAAAGCTTGTACAATTAAGTAAAAGCAATGTTAGGTTATCTTCGTGTGATTATCTCTATGCTAGGAAAGAACAAACTAATGTGGAGTTACGTGTTAACTGAGATGGAGTTATGGAAGTAAATAAAATAGTTTAGCTTGGACTGGTATAACAAAGATAAAGAGATGATAACTATAACTTCTTTATACTTTAAACCCGAGTGACGCTCGACACGTTACACCGGCTAAACGGCCAGCTCAGATTAAAATTTGTTTTTAAGTAAAACATAAGTGAATTTTAGCCGTGATTGACAATATGTCCATATATATATTCAGTTTGTAGCCGTTACCGACAATATGTATATATTTATATATATATTATTATTATACTGAAAACAATGTATGATATTGATTAATTTGTCCGTTGTAAGGCACTGTGTCTATTGTTAAAATCGAAAATGCACACCTATTTTAAAAAGATGGACAAAATAAAAAAACATTATATATTTGTGCATTTAATAAGAAATAGAATTACTGAAAGTTTAAAGAGATTAAAGAATTTTGCGTAAGATTGATACACTCATGATGTTAGAAAAACAATAATACATACAGTTTCAAAATATCAGTTAATACAAAGATACGATATCCTATATCGTGGAGCGGATGAATGCTATAAAAAATGAGTTTAATGGACACAAATGACAAACGGTTACATTTGTGGTCATTTGGAAAAAAAAAAATCCCCTTTTTTCAAATGTTGCTGCTGTATGTTTATGAATGTTTTTGGATAACATAGTAAAAGGCTGGTTTACAATTTTTTTTTAAATATAAGAAAGGCAGAATATATGTTTATAATCTGTATGGTTCGTTTCGATATACGTGAATCCAGTTTTGTAATTCAAATAAACTAAAACCACAAAGGAAGAATAATTATGAATTGTAAACCCTTGATAAGAGTTATGTTATAAAATCTCAATGTATATAAATAACACTCTCATAAACACTTGTAAGTTAGTCTAAATATCATAGTAGTAAAGACAGATGTTAATGTTCTTTTTCAAGGAAGATCTTCTCTTTTTTGGATATATCACTCATGATATGCGTTATCAAACGTACATAGTGGTTATAACCCTGACATAAAATGCTTATTACTTTAAGAGTGTGCACAGTTTAAGCGCCTTTTCCGATTGCACTGATATTAAACTGAAATATAGGGAGCTTTTTTTATATATAAAACTGCACCACTTTCACAAATCACATTTACATTTAACCACGGGTTGTACCTGAAATTAGAACTTCTGGAGAATATACCTTGGTGTATGTTTACAGTTATTAGTGTTCTTGTAAAATAATGAATTCTAGATTGCTTACATAACAGAAACTGTCCTATTATTGCAATGTGAAAAAAGATAGTCGAAAATTTTGTTTTCATGTCAGTTGGAATTTTAGTACATAAGTTTTTGTTTAATATTATGTAAATGTCATATATGGTAATTTGCAAAGTAAATTAAAGAAACTACAAACATTTTATAATTTTCCCAATAACGGTGCTCTTATATAATTTGTTTATCTCTTTCTTAGTACTTGTGCTCTCATAGTATATGATAGGCCTAAAATGTAAATATTGTGCAGTAATATTTAAATATACTTAGAGTATCTACATTTTACTGAGAAAAGCGTTTCCAGTCCATGGATGATCTTGTTTTATTACAATATTTTTGGAACGTCAAAATTGGACTCGTTTGGATCTATAATATCATATGGATTATAAATATATATATATATCACATCTTGCTCATAATTCGAGATAATGGATAGATCCGTCATTTTGTGTTTTCACAAAAAATTGAGAATGGGTTAATTTGACTATAATATTGATACTTCTTACGCTACTTCACAGTTCTGAATCAGGAGTATTTGGAAAGAAAATATATCTTCTTTTCAAGTAAGCCCAAACGTAGCTGGGCTGTTCAGGTACAGTAAACTCAACAAATAGACCCCATTGTAGCATGGGGTGACTCGACTAAAATTTCAAACGCTTTAAAAGATGGACTCTTCTTCTTAAGTGTTATAGGGTATCGTATCTTCGCATAAGATTGAAAGCTACGATTAAACTTACCAGAAACAGTAGTTATTATTACAAGTTAGTCTTGATACGCAATAGAAATGTTTAACTTGAAGTTTGATCTCAGAAATATTCCTCTTTCATGAAAAACGTTGCTTTAATTTTGAGTAAAAATACTAATTGTTAATAACATAGTTTTAAAATAATATTACCAGCAAGAAACCTGAGAGGATGTTTTTCCGTGCCGTTTAACAGTTACAGCGATTTGACCTACGTTCTCCATTACAGCACACGCGGAGGCATTGAACTCAATGATGGCCGTTTCTGGACGTTCTCCCCGACACATAGCCTTCTGTGAGAGACCTTTTTCTTTTTCCAAAATTTGCTGGTGAGCCTAAAATATTATAGAAACCAATAAGAGGGTCTAACTATAGCATAGAAGTACGTTAGTTATCCAGGTACCAAATTTATGAAATAAACATGTTTTTTTGTTTGTTTAGAATTAAGCACAAAGCTACACAATAGACTGTCTGTGCTATGGCCACTACGGGTAATAAAACACCGTTTTTAGTGGTGTGAGTTCGCTGAAATACCATTGTGCCACTTGAGGGGGGGGGGAATAAGGATGTTTAAAGACTAATGCCACTCGTGCTAATTTATAGAACGCATCGAATTGTTTTTCAAAGATCAGTATTTAACCTTCAACTGTTATTGGGTAAGAAGCTGGCAGACGACGATTTGTAAGCATAATGACGTGATTTAGTCATTTTTCTCTGGGGAGGGAAGTCGTACGAGATGTTTCGACAGAACATTGGTCTTTTTTTTTTTCAGGAATGACGATGGGGTGATAAGATACTTTTCCTAGGACTGTTATCAGGTTTATCATCAATGTTATATGTTCATATTGATTTTGTTGTTTGATCTTGTAGTTTAACGCCTATTTTCATCGAGTTCAAACTTATTATTATTATTATTATTATTATCAAACTTTTGTCGTTCTTCTTACATTACAATTCAAATTGTCCGCAAAACTTTGCCATGGACATTTTTGCTAAATATTTTTACCAGCATTTAGATAAAAGATATGCCTTCATTTTTAGCCTACACAAAAGTTGGTTAATTTGTTGTATTAATCAAGTTGTAAGGATAATTAATAAATTTTGTGAAACATAACCTTCAGAAATTTATTCCCAAATCATTCTAGTTAATTACAAAATTGTTTCTGCTAATAAAACGGTTTCATAAAAATTAGTTAACTGTTATTGTTAAATTTCACTACTGTTATCTATATCAGGTGCATTTGTTATTATTAACAACAAATGGCCCGGCGTGGCCAGGTGGTTAGGGCGCTAGACTCATAATCTTAGAGTTGTAAGTACGAATCCCCGTCTCTCCAAACATGTTCGTCTTTTCAGCCGAGAGGGTATTATAATGTTACTGTCAATCCCACTATTCGCTGGTAAAAGAGTAGCACAAAAGTTGACGATGGGTGGTGATGACTAGCTACCTTCCCTCTAGTCTTACACTGCTAAATTAGATAGGGCTACCGCAGATAGCCCTCGTGTAGCCTTGCGCGAAAATAAAAACAAACATTATTAAGAATAAAGTCCTCTGATGGGACAACAGTAAGCTTAATGACTTACAACGATACAATTCGCGGTTAGATTATCAGTAGTAGAAACAACAAATAGTCTAGTGTAGTTTTCATTCCAGACAGAAATATTAAAAGCTAATTACGAATAATACCTTGGATTGTATGGTTTCTTCCTCTTTCAACGCCATCAATTCCCGCATCATTTCTTCACATTTCTTCATCCAGCAAAGTTGAAATTTGAAATAGAAAACGTCTATTTACCTATATTTTAATGCAATATTGAAAACTGGTTGTCAAAAGGATCAGCATAAATCATCACATTTCGTTTATTGTTTGTAACGATTTCAGATATTATTTTAATATTATTAGGGCCAGATGAAGCGTAATAGTTAACTTGTTGGTCCGTGAATTCGAGGATTCATGGCTAGAGTCACTTTCCTGTAAAATTGTGGCATACACTAGAGGCTGTGGGTGTTATAAAATTAGCTGCCAAATTCAACTTTTTGATTAGAATAGCCCAAGAGTTGGCGTGTATCTGTCGATTAAAAGCCATACCTCTATCTCAGACGTTTGATACTGGATAGTGCTTACATAGCTTTGCTCGAATATTCAAAACAACCAGCCTAGTCATCAAAAATTAATGTTTAATTTATTTATGAGTGTGTGCACTACTCCCTAGGTTTAGCTGTCACACTTGAAAAGTTACACTTTCCCAAGTGTTTTATAACCTTTTATGGACTTATCTACAAAAAACAAACATCGGTATAAGTAACTATCATTACAATTTTTTTAATTATATGAAGTTTAAAATACTTTTTGGTTGCAAACTGTACACCCTATATGAATGCAAGGAACAAAAATGTGCTGTACAAACCTGTATTTCTTAACTTGTCATTTGCCACGGAATATGTTAAGAGTTAAGAATGTTAAGAATTAACATTAAGTTAAGAATATGTTAAGAATATGTCGAGTTAGTTATGTATTTAATAAAGGGTTTTTGTGGCAGTCTTATTATTTGAGAAACAAGCTAACAAGTTTTTGATATTGTCAGGAAACTAAATTAAAAAAAAACTCATCGATTGATTCAATAAAATATAACTCAAAGACTAGAATTAATTAGTAATTATTTTAGCAATCATAAAATAACAGACCATAAATTACAGAGAACTTACTTTAACAAAAAAACGTATTTGTTAACCATCACAATAATTGCAGGTAAATAGAGTAAGATAGAATACAGTAAACTGGGGTAAGAGAATAACATGTTTCGTTAATTATTTAATCAAATGACGACAGAAGACAACAGTCAAGTAGTATACGGTAAATTTGTGTAAGAAAAGAACAAATGTTCCTTTATTATTTAATAAACTTATGAAAGAAATCGGTCAAATAATATACGGTAAATTGGAGGAGAAAAACATATATTTGTTAATTATTTAATCAACTGATGAAAGAAGAAAATAGTGTCAGGTACATTGTAAACTAGAATAGGAGAAGAACATATGTTTGTTAATTTATTTAATCAACTGATGAAATAAGAAAACTATCAGGTAGTATACGATAAACTGGTGTAAGTGAAGAACAAATGTTAGTTAATTATTTAACCAACTGATGAGAGAAGAAATTAGAGTGATATGGAAAACAATAAACTAGGAAAGGAGAATAACAAATGCTTGTTAATTATTTAATCAACTGATGAAAGAAGAAAATAGAGTTGGGTAGTATATAGTAAACTGGTGTAAAAGAACAAATTTCATTAATTATTTAATCAACTGATATGAGAAGAAAGCAGTTAGATTGTATAGGTAAACTAGAGTAGAAGAAGAACAACTGTTTGTTAATTCTTTAATCAACTGATGAAAGAAGAAATCAGTCAGATGACATACGGTAAACTGGAGTAGGAAAAGAATAAATTTTCGGTAATTATTTATTCAACTGATGAACGAAAAAGCAGTCAGGTTGTATGCGAAAACTGGAGTAGTAGAAGAAGAAACGTTCGTTAATTATTTAATCAACTATATATATATATATATATATATATATGTATAAACGGCTCCTTTGTGTTGAGAAATGTTTTTACGTAGAAAAGCGAACAACGTTTCGACCTTATTCTGTAATCGTCAAGTTTACAAAGAAGAAAAGAGGTAACTTACCGGTAGCTGACCACACGTTTAAAAGAGATTGTGTAACTGAGTGTAAGAATGTAGAGGGCGTGCTTAGATGTTTGAATATATAATTTTATTTATTTTTTAATATTGGTATAAAGGTTTTCCTTTGTATTGGTTTATTTTGTGCTTCAGTTGTTGTATAAGTAAGGCTTCTTTAATTTTGCGTTTGTTTATGTTTGTTTTTTTATTTAGTATTTGGGTGTTTTCTATGGTTATGTTGTGTTTATGACTTTTGCAGTGTTTGAAAACGTGTGAAGGTGACTTTTTGTGTTCTCTGAATCTGGTTTCCATTTTTCTACTTGTTTATCCAATATAGAAGTTGTGGCTGTTATCACATTGTATTTATAAATAATGTTGGTGTAGTGTTTGTTAGTGTAGGTTTTACACAGTGTAGACCTTAGTTTTGTGCCTGGTTTTTGAATAAATTTGGTATTAACTGAAATATTATTTCAGGAATATATAGTATGCAGCAGTATATGGTTTTGTAATTTTTTGATTCGTGGGATATATTTGCTTTTGTTAGTTGATTTTGCTTTTCGTCTAGATGTGTGCGTATAATGTTTTCTACGGTTTGTGGAGGAAACTTATTGATGTTGATGAAACGTTGTTTTATTTTGTCTAATTCATCGTTAATTTTATCTGGAAAGCATAGTTTTATGGCTGTGTTTATTTGGTTTCTTAGTGTGTTGAATTTTTGTTTTGTTTCCTGTGCTGAAACGCAAGGAATCTATAGTCCAGTAGGAGTAATTTTTCGGTAAATTTCTGTTTTGAATTGTGTGTCGGTTCTTGTAAATTTGAGGATAAAAAACGATATTTGATTGCTTTCTTCTTGTTCACATGTGAAGTTGATGTTGGTATATATATATATATATATATATATAGCGTTTATGTAACTGAAAAAATTAAGTATGTGTTCTGTAGATGTGAATCCCGCAACCGTGTCATCCACACATTTGTACCAGTATAGTGGTGGATGTAATGCTGTGTTAATTGCTTGTGTTTCAACTTGTGTCATAAAAATATTGGCTAGAACTGGTGATACTGGGTTGCCCATGCTTAGGCCATTTGTTTGTATAAACTAGTGTAAGAGGAGAACAAATGTTAGTTAATTATTTAATCAACTGATAAAATAAGAAGAGTCAAATAGTATACGGTATACTGGAGTAGGAGAAGAACAAATTTTCGTTAACTATTTAATCAATTGATGAAAGAAGAATACATTCATGTAGCATACAGTAAACCGCTGTAACAAAAAAACAAATGTTCGTTAATTATTTAATCAACTGATGAAAAAAAATAGAGACATATGGTACATTGTAAACTGGAGTAGGAGAAGAACATATGTTCGTTAATTTATTTAATCAACTGATGAAATAAGAAAACTATCAGGAAGTATACGATAAACTGGTGTAAGTGAAGAACAAATGTTAGTTAATTATTTAATCAACTAATGAGAGAAGAAATTAGAGTGATATGGTATACAATAAACTAGGACAGGATAAGTTCAAATGCTTGTTAATTATTTAATCAACTGATGAAAGAAGAAAATAGAGTCGGGTAGTATATAGTAAACTGGTGTAAAGGAAGAACAAATTTCATTAATTATTTAATCAACTGATTAAAAAATTGAGTCAAATGGTATAGCGTAAACTAGTGTAAGAGAAAAACATATGCTTGTAAATTTTTAATCGACTGATGAAAGGAAAAAACAGTCAGATGGCATGTAGTAAACTAGAGTAGGAGAAGAACATATGTTCTTTTATTATTTAATCAACTGATGAAATAATGGAAGTGTGAGGCAGTATACGATGAACTAAGGGAAAAGGAAAAAAATCGTTAATTATTTAATCAACTGAATAAAGAAGTAAATAGGGGCAGAGGGAATACCATAAACTCGAAGAGGAGAAGATTTTTTAATTATTTAATCAACTGATGGGTTAAAATTATCAGGTAGTATACGGCAAACTGGTGTTAGTGAAGAACAAATGTTAGTTAATTATTTAATCAACTGATGAACGAAAAAAAGCAGACAGATTGTATATGGTAAACTATAATAGGAAAAAAACACATTTTTGCTAATTATTTAATCAACTGATGAAATATGTAAACAGTCATGCAGTATACGGTAAACTGCTGCAACAAAAGAACGTATATTCGTTAATTATTTAATCAACTAATGACACAAGAAGATAGTTAGGTAGTATACGTTACACTAGAGAAGGGGAAGAACAAATGTTTGTTAGTTATTTCATCAACTAATGAAAGAAGAAAATAGAGTCAGGTAGTATACGGTGAACTAGTGTAAGAGAAGAACATATGTTCATTTATTATTTAATCAACTGATGAAACTTGAGAAAAGTCAGATGGTAGACGGGAAACTGGAGTAGGAGAAGAACAAATATTAGTTAATTATTTAATCAACTGATGACAGATGAAAATAGAGTCAGGTAGAATAGGTAAACTGGGGTAACAGAAGAATGAAAAGTTTGGTAGTAGAAAATCAAATGATACGAAATAAAAATAACAATGTAGCGTTGTTCTCTAATGAGGAATAATTAGCTTTAATACAAGAAATTGATGTATAGAAACAATAACGAGAGGTAATAAAGAGTAAGGTGATTTGAAAGGGAACAATGAGGTGGCTAGTACGTAATAAACTGATGTGTAACTAAATAAAGAGGCTGATAGTACGTAATAACTAATAGAAAAAAGTAAATGTTTTGGAATAGTAATATTCCTAAATATTTATTAACTATAAGTTTTCATAATGAAATATCTGCGTTGTATATTTATATTTATTTTTTATGGGATCCTGCAAGGTTTAATATGACATACAAATAAAAGTAAGTAATGAACTATTCACTCAGTCTGTTTACATAAACATTTCCTACCTGACGTATTCTTTCATTGAGTTGAGGTTTAGGTTTTTTTGCTCCTGTTATGGAACGAATAGCTCCCACCCGATACCACATTCTGGAATGTTCTTTCTCTTCCATCAGTTTAGTAACAGCTGCAGCAGCTGCATCTTCATCAGTGAGGTCGTGATTTTTATGTATGTCCTAAAATTGCAAGACACTAATTATTTTAATGTTTACTGTTGCGTTATTAACACAGTTGCAACTTAAGTTATCTTTAAAATGTAGCATTATTAACAAACTTTTAAACTGTGACATTATTAACACATTATTATTTTAATCAATTTTAAACTGTAGTGTTATTAACACTGTTGTAACTTAAGTAACGTTTCAAGTGTGACGTTAACAAAACTTTCATTACTTAAACCTTGTTTTTAATGTGACGATTCTAACATTCATTACTTCAACTATACTTTTACTGTGACGTTACAAATACACTCATTAATTAAATAATGATTAATACATAGCGTCGCTAACGCTCATTAATTAAATAATGATTAATGCATAGCATCGCTAATGCTCATTGCTTAAACTATACCTTTACTATGACGTTAACAACACTCTCATTACCTAAACAATGCTTTACTGTGACGTTACTAACATTCTCATTACATAAATAATGCTTTACTGTGACGTTACTAACATTCTCATTACCTAAACAATGCTTTACTATGACGTTACAAACATTCTCATTACATAAACAATGCTTTACTGTGACTTTACTAACACTCTTATCCAAAATAGGCTAATAATAAAACACAATATCTGAGTTATTTGGTACGTGTTTAGGTCGCGAGTGCATTGTTATGTTTTTAATAACAGATTCATGAAGAATACAATGGTTTAATTATTGAATATATGTATATACCATCTATGAATTGTTGTATATGGTTAATACTGTTACAGTTTTGAGAATTGATTCATCAAAGAGCATAGAATTTGAGTTAATCAATTGCACAGTGCATGTACCATTCAAGTATCGTGTTTTGAAAAATATAGTTTGCTAATCTTACCTTGAGGTACCTGGTCAACCTGTCTTTATCAACATGCCCATCAAGAAAATGTTCTCTCTGCGAGTCTGAAGAAAGCAACAAAACATAGCTGAAATGAAAGACTTAAACTGGTCTTCTAATTACACTTTATCACAGCTTTTTGAATATTTATGTTTCGTAAGTATGAATTGAAACATATTTCGCATGGGATACAAAATCTCAACAATAGGCCTTGATATTACTATTTAAGCAGGTTTGTTACTGTTTTACCAACGAAATGTCTTAGATCTTCCTGTATTAGATTACTGATAAATATAATTCTATGCCAGACATTCTGAACTTTCAACACTTATTTATTTATATCAGGTCATTCCATAGATAATATCCGAAAAGTTTATACAGAAGGTGTATCATCGTTACTGTCTTTATAGAAGTCTTTAATGACTTAAATATGTAGTAGGATGTCTATACAAACGTTCAGACAAATAAAAGAAACTAACCCAACTTTATTTTTTCAGAAAATTAATCAAATAAACCCTTATAAAGATGGATGTGTTTGAGGAACACAGTAGGTACATAATGCTTTATGAGTTTATAAAAGGCAATAGTGCAGCAGAAACTACACGAAACATTCAAGGTGTTTATGCTGCGGATTCTTTCAATGAAAGAAAATGTCGAAGGTGGTTTCAGAAATTCAGATCAGGTGACTACAGCTTAAGTAATGCACCATGTTCAGATCGTCCTGTTGAGTTTAATGATGACTAACTGCACTTGATGAAGATTGAGCTGTAATAGTTCAAGAACTAGCACAGGAACTTAACTCAACTTAGTCAACAGTTATCGTCACCTACAACAGCTTGAAAAGTTGTCAAAACTAAGAAAATGGATTCCACATGATTTGAAAGAAGCCAACCTGAAAACAAAAGTAGACATTTGCATGTCTTTGCATTACCGTGAACGTAACTCACCTTTTTTGGACTGGTTAGTAACTAGAGATGAAAAATGGATATTTTATAAAAATATTAAGTGCCGTAGATAATGGCTCAGTGCAGGTAAACTGGGTAAAGTACAACTTTAAAAGCGTTTGAAAAATCTTTCCTCTTTTTCTGAATCTAAAATCGGACATTACTCAAGAAATGACCTGATATTTTACTCTTGAACAATCTTATAATGTAATACACATTTTTTGAGGTTGTCATATATTTTTAACGACAATTTCAGAAGCTGAATTTTTAAAATACTTAATGTGTGTATGTTTTCTTATAGCAAAGCTACATTAGGCTATCTGCTAAGCCCACCGAAAGTAATCGAATAACTGATTGTAGCGATGCAAATCCGTGGGCATACCGCTGTACTAGTGGAAGTTAAGTAGAGGTCACAATACACAACACTATGTAACACAAATTTTGTTCATAGATAGTACGTGTTATTTCTTAATTTCTTATTTTGTAAAAATATAGAAAATAGCCATTATTCCCTTTAAACTTTGCCTTTGTGACCTGAATAATGAAATTTAGAATTTAACCTATTTTATGTGTAAAAACGGGCAAATTTGCACATTTTCATTTAGATAAGGTCTGAATGAAAACATGAATCAAGACTTACATGTATTTATACTAAAGTTATACAAAAATGTACAAAAATGTTTAGAAGTGAGTAGTTTTTCGAGATTTACGACTGTAATGTAAATCACTTTCATGTATCAGCCCCCAAATATAGTCTCGGTATTCGACTTTGTTAGACCAGATCTCTGATCAAGTCATTCAGGTCTCTTTGGTTGGGGTAGTATGGGTTTCTCTCACCAGCTGCACCTCTGAAATTGTAATCTGGATCTTCAACGTCTACCTTCTCTTCTGATTTGATGCTCTCTTCTTGAGAATGGGTGATTTTTCTCTGGTGGAGTGGGTACAGGGAGCTCAGAGCGATGTAGCACTGGGGCGAGGTTGATGGAAGGTCCGGATACATGATAGCAGATGCATTCTTGCCAGCCCGACGCTTAGAAGGATCCACCATGCCTGAATGGTCAGTAGGCTTACGCCAAATTCTTGGAATAGCGAACTTCATGGTTCTCTTTTTCCCCCTCTGCGTCATCCTGCTAAAGAGCAAATTAAAATTGTTGTTATGAAGAATAAATTTATTTCATCCACAACTAGTGTGTAAGAGGCTCATGCAAAATATTTTGTATGTCATATTTTTTCTATAATATTGGAAATTAAAATATATTTAAATTTTTGAAGATTTAAAATTTGTATATTATTAATTTTTTGTATATTATAAAATCTTACTATTCAAAGAAGCAAAAATTGTCCGTCTTACCTTCTAGAGGTTTTTTGCAGTGCTCACAGGTAAAATGAGGTGCCCAGGGTTTATATTGATTTCCGACAAACATGCCGAACTTTGCCTTGTAGGCTTCACACATTTTATCAGATGCTGCCACAGAGTACATTTTTGTTCTTGTCTTGATAAATTGGCTACATACATAGCAGAATGTGTCTGGAGAATGCTTGCAGCTTATTGATGCCATCTCTGATAAAATCAGATAGGTCTCTGTATTCACTTATACATATATTACTATAGAAAATTCCAGAAAATTGTAAAAGGTTCTTGATTATTTTCGTATGTTCTACAACATTCTAGAAAGTTCTTGAAAATTTTTGTAAGTTCGAGAAAATTCTTTATCATCTACTCAGCACTGAATATTCCTGGAATGTTCTAGAAAATAAGTAAATTGAAAAATTTCATTACCCAGGTCACAAAAGCAAAGTTTGAAGAGAAAAATAGGTCATTTCCATTTACTTTAGGCATAAGCAACTGGGAAATAACACTTTCTGCCTAGGAACAAGAAAAAGTAAAAATTTTGTTACATAGTCACTTAAAAGCAATTTATTGAAACAGCTTCTTTAAAAATTAAACCAATACATCTTTGTTAACGTCATATAAATTATAACTGACGAAGTCTTCGTGAAACTGCGGTATGGGAAGTATATTTATTTTTATCTTTCTTCTGTAGAGCTTTCAATATATTGTTTTACTTATTATATAATTTCAGTTCGATGTTTTTTTGTTTCCTTTAGTGTAAAGCAACATTTAGTTATCTGTTGTATCTACTATGAGAAACTAAACTCCAAATTTTAGCAATGTATGTGTATAGACCGCTGTCCCACCAGCGGACCTATTAGTTTCTTTGGGAAAAATTACTATGAAAGAAAACATTCTACACAGAAGAGTATTGATATTTTCTGTAGGCAGATTAGGTGATTTCTTCAGGTCGTGTCCTCTTAATTTACAAATAAATGTATATCAGAACTGCTGGTATGGGTATTATCACTTTTACTGATAAGCAGAGAACAACATTTCGACCTTCCTACGTCGTCTTCAGGTTAACAAAGAGATTTAGGAAGGTTGAAACGTTGTTCTCTGCTCGTCAAAAAAGTGTTAATACGCGTACCAGCCGTTCTGAGATAGATTTTTATTTCAAGTGGGTTAATGTTGTAGAAGTTACGAGAATTTTGTAGAACCCTTTGAATTTTCTAGAACTTTTTATAGTAGTATATATATACAGGTGTTCACCACTCACCACTTCAGTTTAGTTCCAGCTGCCTAAGTGAACACACAGACCTATCTGATTTTATCAGAAATGGCATCAAGAAGCTGCAAGTATTCTCTAGACGCATCCAGAAGCCTCAAAGCTGTGCTGCTCCATAACGGGAATAAGTATCCGTTTCTTCCCCTGGCTCATTCGTCGCACCTTAATGAGGAATTCAACATCGTCAAGACCTTGCTAGAAGCCTTGAAGTATGATGAGAATGGCTGGGAGGTTATCGGAGACTTCAAAATAGTGGCATTCCTGGCATACGTGGCATACGTTTTTTATGTTTTAAGAACGCAACAGAAAGACACAGATAACAGCTTGTATAATTTATTACACTAAACTAAATATATATATAACAGATATAACGTTAATTATATATTAACAATGACAGACATTCAGTTTTAACATTCAAAATCAATTACAACACAAAATGGTACTGGCCTGTATCTAATATAATGATCTAGAATGAAAGTCCAGAAACAATTCACAGTTCAATAATTTTGATGACGTTTCTTTTACGATGAATGTCCCTTGTTTTCCAATTTGCCTCGGTTTCACTTAAACAGTCCCGTACGTGTCGACACTCAGCATAACCAGTAATTGAAATGAATCGCAAAGATTGATGAAACAAAATCACAGTTTTTGTAGATCTAGCTCTAGTCAAAAAGTTAACTTGAATAACCACACAGCGAACGTTGGAAACTTCTCGAACAAAGACACTACTTCTTGAATTAAATATAAACTAATGACTGACTCTTCTTCTTTTGAATAATTCTAATGTCTGACTCCTTTCTTCCTTCTTATCGCCGTCTGTTTATATATATTATTAGGACTCTTTTCTCGAACATTCACCGGAACCTCGACAGAGTAATCTGCGCATGTATGTTTTTGCACGGGACTCTACGTCTAGACGCTAGGCCGCCAAATATATAGTCATATATTTGATCAACCTAATTCTAGAAAATTCCAAATGTTATTCTAAACGAAGAACAACGTATTTCACTGTCTAAACCTTGAAACAGTAATACAAATATGAAAATATAAATAATAGAAATGAAAATTTAAACACAACACGACATGTTGTCGTTTACAAAATATTTACATGACATTTACATAACAGGCTTTAGTGAAGAACTATGGCAAAATGGGCTGCAAGATGCCCCTGAAAGTCCATATTCTTGACACTAATCTTGATAAATTCAAGAACATGGGAGTATACTCAGAGGAACAAGGCGAGAGTTTTCACCAAGACATATTGGACTTTGAACGCCGTTAGCAAGGAGCGTATAACGAAAACTAGCATGTTATAGTCTAACATGACTATATTTGAGGGCTGATGCGTGAAAGTGATTTGCATTACAGTCGTAAACCTTGAAAAACTACTCACTTTTTAACACTTTCTTTCATTTTTGTTGTTTTTTTTAATTAAGCACAAAGCTACACAATGGGCTATTTGTGCTCTGCCCACCACGGGTATCGAAACCCGGATTTTAGCGTGTAAGTCCGCAGACATACCGCTGAGCCACTGGGGGGCGTTCATTTTTGTATAACTTTAGTAAAATACATGTAAATCTTGATTCATATGTTGTTTTATTCAGACCTTATATAAATGAAAATGTGCACATTTTCCCGTTTATACACAGAAAATAGGTTAATTTCTGAATTTCATTATCCAGGTCACAAAAGCAAAGTTTGAAGGAATAATGGCCATTTTCTGTACTTTTACAACGTAAACACATAGATAACACATACTATTCAGGAATAAAATATTTTTACATAGTGTTATGAATGAACTGACATGTAGAGAACGTTATAATACAGCGAAAATATTTTAAATGAACGTATATTAACACAGAGATCCTTAATGGACGCACAAACCTTGAATTAATTATAAACTATGATTAATACATAAAACACATATAATTTTGTTTGTTTGTTTTGGAATTTCGCACAAAGCTACTCGAGGGCTATCTGTGCTAGCCGTCCCTAATTTAGCAGTGTAAGACTAGAGGGAAGGCAGCTAGTCATCACCACCCACCGCCAACTCTTGGGCTGCTCTTTTACCAACGAATAGTGGGATTGACCGTCACATTATACACCCCCACGGCTGGGAGGGTGAGCATGTTTAGCGCGACGCGGGCGCGAACCCGCGACCCTCGGATTAAGAGTGCACGCCTTAACGCGCTCGGCCATGCCAGGCCAAAACACATATAAAATACAGATAAAGACATGACGTTTTTAACACATTTAACTGTATTCACTCTTTAGTAAAGTGGCATAAATCCAAAATTAATATCTGATAATTGTATTTCTTATTTCCATCACTAAATGAATATAAATAGTATATTTCAATACCATTCAGGCAGTGATTGGCTTGTGAATTTCACATGATCTGTGATATCACAAGATCTGCCACTAGTCATTGCGTGAATCGATATAGGCATCATTTATTTTTCATACCTTCTGCAGATTCTAACTCCAGCTGTTTTTCTCGTTTCATTTTATCCTCCCTGAAGAAGTTTCTGTCTGCAAAGTAAGCAAGTACAACAAGAATAGGGAAATAAAGGAATGTTATTAAAGCTTCCCACAATTCCACTACGTTTGGAGAAATTGCAACCAAGATGATTAACAACCAGATATATGCAAACACTGAAAAAAACGAGGTGATGGCAAACACCTGAAAGATAAAAGAGTAAAGAATAAGTAATTTTTTTGCTTTGTTTTGGATGTACCTGAGGATTATCCCATAAAAAGATGTTTTTTTACAAGGTGTACTGCAGAGTATCCTAAAGTGTTCTGTGCCAAGAGTAAATAAATTCCAAAACATATTTTGGTTCTTGCTTTTGATGTTCATATGTCGTGTTTTTTGTAGTCTACAGAGTACATAATTTGTCTTGTGATTCAGGGTACGTGTACGTTTTTCTGATGTCACAACAGTACAAATTGCTACGTTAAAAGTCATATATGTGAGGTCGTTTTAGTGCCTACTGCCTGACTGACGGACAACACACTGATCTATATTGGTGACTCATTCAGGCGGACTTCGGCTCCTTTTTTGAGAAATAATTAATTCTAATCAGTTAAGTACATATTCCGCTATAATTAAAGAATTTAGAGTGTTTGATCTAATTAAATTCTCACTTATAAATCCTTTTCTTTGCAAGTAGTGCTGTGAAATGATTTTTTTTTCATTTTATAATTCTCCTGAATCACATTGCAATCAGAAAGTTCTTTTCGGATTTGAGGACTTAACAACACACCTGATATCTCTTTAGACTTTAATGTTTCCACTTTTTAAGTTCCTGTTTAGTAAATATTTACTAACTTTAGAATACTCTGAAACTGTGTTGTAATATTGAGGTATGTATTTCACATACAAATAGCGTTGCACAGAACATAATATACTTTTTTCACACCAAAGAATAACAAAAAAATAATTTAGGTCTTCCAAGTATTATTTTTTTTGTACCTTTATAAGACGAATTCTGCGAGTTTCTTGAGAAGGCAGTGAAATAACACAGATAGCTGATATCACCAGTAAGTTAAAGGCTGCAGATCCTACTATGGTACCAGGACCCAGATCTCCAGATTTAAAGCTTGAAGACAAAAACATTCTTCATCATTCTACTGAACTTCTTCACACATGCACATAATAAAGGTTAGATATGAGATTTAGATCAAGCAGTTATTATTCGAGTAAAATCAGCTGGTACATAATATACCAATGTCATTTCGGTTGCTTTCTTTTAATTTCCATATTTACTTAGCTTTCTTTCGTTTTGCACACTTAAGATTAGTTGGAAAAAATATAAAGTTTACTTTTTACATCTTACACTGTATACCATAACAATGAAATCTTTTTGAATGGATAGATCACAAATACTATTTTTGTACATTTTCTTATAGTTTTTGAAGTTATAGAAATATCATATCAACTATATGAAATTCTTAAAAATGACTGACAATATCAAGTGAATCTAAACTAATGGCTCACATCATTCATTATTTGAATCAAAGTATTACTGATAAATGTCTTACAAACCATTACATGGTTAGAATAGTTTGTTTCAGATGAAACTGAAATAAAATTCACATTTAAATCCACAATAAACACAAGCGTTTTTAATGCAAAACATTCTACTTTAGGTTCTTAGAATTCACAAATAATCGGTTTTTAAAGATTGCTTAAACACTCGTGTGATAATTCCTAAAGGATCTCTTTGAAAATCTTAGAATGATTTTATTAAGTTATGCAAACAATACAAGTAAATTGTAGATTTTATAGTAAGACAGAAAAACAAGATTGAGGCAGTAATTTACACTTAAAGAAAATCACAAGAAGTTAAGCTGGGGCAAGCGGGCTTCTAATGGTGTTCGTTTTTATTCCACTCTATTTCATGTTGACATTGAAAACTAAGAAAGAAGTTTAACCTGGATCGAACGAGGTCAATGATGGTATTTGTTCTTTTTATTTTTCACTCTATTTTTTACTGAAATTGACGAGTAAAGCATAAAGTGAACAGTAAACATACAAAGTTTCTTATAGTGTTTATTCCTTTTTTACTTATTCATTGTTCAGATTGACAGATTAGGCTTTTCTGGTTTCATGAAATTATTTCAATTACTGGTTTGAATTTTGAAGTCTCGATCCCATGAGCTTGTTTGTTCTATGTAACTTACTACTTCTTTTATCTAAAACCTATTCTGAAGCTATATTTAAAAGTAGCTCGGCAAGAGATGGTTAAGGCACTCGACTCGTAACCTGAGGGCCGCGAGTTCGAATCTTCGTCACACCAAACACACTTGCCCTTTCAGCTGTGGAGGCACTATAATGTGACGGGCAATTCCGATATTAGTTGGTGAAAGAGTAGCTCATGAAATGGCAGGGGGTGGTGATAACTTGCTGTATTCCCTTTAGTACTAGATTGCAAAATTAGGGACGGATAGCGAAGATAGCACTTGTATAGCTTTACGCGAAATTAAAAACAAATATATCTAAGAGTTGTATTAGTTTTTTTTATTTAAACATTACTCTGAAGTTTTATCTAAGAGGTGCAAAATTAATTTAATTTCGTGTCTTTTTACAATTTTGCATAAATAATCAATCACATACGGTATGTAATACAAAGACTTGTTCGATTTTAGTGTTTTGTCATGGCCAGGTGGTTAAGGCACTCGACTCGCAATCCAAGGGTAGTGGGATGGAAACCCGCTACACCAAACATGCTCGCCCTTTCAGCCGTGGGGGCGTTATAATGTGACGGACAATCCTACTACTCGCTGGTGAAAGAGTATCCTAAGAGTTGGCGGTAGGTGGTGATGACTAGCTGCTTTTCCTCTGGTCTTACACTGTAAAATTAGGGACGGCTAGCACAGATAGCCCTCGTGTAGCTTTGCGGAGATTCAAAAACCAAACCAACACGCTGAGCTTCTCTGCTTGAAAAACTAAATTTACCACATCCTATTGCACTTTCGAATATATGGCACTGTTTCTATTGGAAGTGCTAGGAGGAGATTAGGCCTTTTCTCACAATGCACATCTCACCATCATAGTTTATCCCGTAGCGATTACTAAACACTTTGTTATAGTTTCAAATCATGAAAATGACAAAGTACCACTCGATCTTTGATGTAATAGTTCTATTAAACCTATCAATGTAACTCCGTTAGCCATAAATGCAATGCTCTTATCTTCATTAATTGAAGATACACAGATGTCATACAGATGACAATGCTGAAGAAAGATAGAGAGATAGTAAACCTACTAGAATCAGAAGAATATAAGTTAGAACTCTATGAGACCAAAAGATGAACAGAGCTAAGAATTGGGATTCCTGAATGTATTGCTACACCTTTCAGTAAGCGTACTATTACTATTAACTCTTCTATTGTAATACTTATAACTATAGATTTTCACTCGTATTGTTTTATTTTTCTTCACCTTCTGATTTAACTTCTACTTTATCAATTCTTTGTCGTCTCTTACTGTTCCCTTTCGCTCTATACTTTAATTAAATGTGTTCATCGTGTTCGTCAACGTTCTATTTCTTTCCAATTTTATGTCTATCTCATAGTCTTCTAAATGAAATTCTTTCTTCAACATTTTAAATTGTTTCACCCTGCTTAGTGTTTTATCATCTCTAAGTTCTCATTTGTTTTGCACTTTTGTGCTATTTTGTTATATTTCACTAACTGTACATAATTTCACTTCACTCATCCAAAGCTTTGACACTTTCTTACCTTTCTTATTGTTTCTTATTATCACTATATCCTGCCTTCAATGCTCTTTTCTTCATTTTGGTATATTGTTTTGACAGCATAATTTTCTGTTTTGAACGTTACTAGTTATTTACAGTTTAAGTTTTACTACAAATGTGCTTTTTTGGTTATTCGGTACTTTTTTTAACCTGTTAGTTTCCACCTAAATATTGCTCTGATTTTTTTCTCTGTTTCTTCTTGTCCCATTCTTTTTTTGCTTTGCAGTATTTTTTATTATTTCAATTTTCTAGCTTTTATTCAGAATAATTCTTAAAGTCCTGTAACTCTAAGTTCTAATGCCTTTTGTTATTGCTCAAACATTCTAATAATAGTTTTTATTATTTTAACTTTTACTATTTTATTCCTAATATTATACAGTCATGTAAAAATATTAGGACACCCTATGAAAGCCTGTGTATTTTTGTAACATTTTTCGATACACAGATATTTAATCTCAATTTCAACAATACTGAGAGATTATAGGAATATAACTAAACAATTAAAACTGAAGAAAAGACTTCAAGATCTTCTGTAAATGTAATTCTACAAAAAAGTTAGGACACCCCCACATTTATTCCCACTTAAAATGGCTCCACTCACACACAGGTGTATCACACCAGGTGCACATGATTAGAAGATCGTTACTCAGCATTTTGAATGAGGCTTGCCATATTTAAACCTCAGACGCTGAGTTTGGTGTGCTTCTTCCTCACTCGTGCCACATCGAGTTGCCGTGATTTCGAGTGCATTGTGGTCCCGTTATTTGCCATGCCCGTTAGGAGTGGTTGTATTGTTTCTTACCATGTACCCGTGTCCGGGTCCTATTGTATACCTTATTCGTGTCCGCGCTTTTTCACGGCCGTTTCATGTGTGTTTGTGAACAGTATTGTGTAGGTCGGTATGGCTGCGGCCATACTCTGTTCAACCGCAGTCCATCCGATTCGTAGTGCCCGCGGCGTCGCTACCCTCGGCAGTTATAGACGACCTAAACGTCACTGTCGGGAGTAGCCACACGAAATGTCTCCAGCATTTTGGCGTCGGGCGTTATGTGGCGACGCTGGTGTCGGCCGCTCATGCCCGTCGCTTGATGGACTAGGGAGACTTTCCCTTGTGGGGACCAACTTGTGCCTGTGGAGCAGACCAGGCAAAACATTAAGTGGATCACCCTCCGGTCGGCCCCTTATGAAGTCTTCCATGATGCCATCAAGGACGTGACGTCGGACTGTGCGAAGAATTGAACATGAGGCACAGCAGTCTTACCCAACTGCATGCACGGGGATTCGTCGTGTGTGTATGGACATGCGGACGCTGGTCCCAAACTTTATTGTAGTGCGAGGGTTCCGGGTCATGTGCAATTACCCGGAAATGCGTCACCTGTGTCGCCATTGTGGTCAAGAGGGCCACCTGTTAACTGAATGCCAGACGACATGGTGCAGGATATGTCTGGCGTATGGACACGTGTACTGTTAAATGCAGTATTTGTAGTGGTGGCCAGACGCCCTCGCGTTGCCCGAGGCGTGTGGCGACGAATGCCTCGGTGGCTGACGGTTATGCGGCCCAAGAAGTCGAAGGCAAAGAGGGCGGGGATGGCGGCTCCTCATCCTGCGTCGTCTGCAGTAGTTGTGGGTGGGGTCCCTGAGGGAGCGCCGGTTCTGGTGGCTGAGGCGTTCGAGACGGTTATGTCACGGACCCCTGCGGAAGACGGCGTATCACCCGCCAAGTTCGTGGATGCTGTATTTTTTGGGGTTGAGGGTGGCGCTTCGGGTGGAGGAGGCATCTGAGAAGGCTTCGTCCCATCCTTTGGGCCGGGTTTGAACGGGGCCTCTGTGAAGGTTCAGGTCGGTCTGGGTGGCCCTGAGGCGTCCCCCATCTCTATGGGGATTCTAGCCTCCCTGTTGGGTGGTGTGGGGGCTGTGTGACCGCACACGATCCAACCAACCCTGTCGCTGTTGGGAATGGTCCTGTTTCCATTGTATGGGTCTCTCTGTGGAGAGTCCTGTGAGTCAGTGAGGGAAGTCGGAGACTTCATAGAGCCTCAATCTTCTTCTGCTGGCGATGCTGAGGCTGGTAGTTCTGAGGGACTCTCGGCTCTGGGGATGGTGGTTGTTCTAGCTCCTTCCCTCGAGGTGCAGACCCCAATGCTAGACCAGCTGCCATCACCGAGCTTGTTCATGAATTTTTTGGGCTTTTCCTGTCTCTCCGGTTTGATTGAAGACAGTGGGGAGGTGCGGGGGCCTTTTAGCCCCCGTTCTGTTGCCGAACATTGGTCCCTCGAGTGCAGCGGCGGTGGTTGGATATTAGTGGCCGCTGCTGCAAGGAGGGGTGGGTCGGGTGGCCTCAAGAGGCCGCATGCTCCCCTGCCTCCACCAACTTCGTCGAAGCAGTTGTGTCATTGAGTCTTTTTCTCTGATTGGTTGATGGGTTTTTCCTGCCTTACGCTCAACATCTGGGGAATTCGTAGCATTGCTAAGCGATTCTACGCATTCTTCTCGTTCAACGGCCTTGCAGTTGACGCGATATTTTTGCAGAAGACCTATTTTACATATTGGAGGGACCATGTTTTGTTTTCTTTTCGTTACCTTGTCCATGCTTTTTGGTCGTTTGGCACTACACGTTCGCGTGGGGTGGGGATCCTTTTCCATCTGCATTTTACTGAGACCATCTTCGCATTGCATAGTGATGCTGACGGATGGATGGTGTATGTTGATGTTGTCGCTGTGGGTCGTAAGATTCGTCTTGTCATTGTCTATGCGCTTGTCTGGACCGGGGAGCGGGATGCCTTCTTCTCAGGCTTGGACAGGTTCATGGTTACACAGGCCAATATTGTCCTTAGGGGCGACTTCAACTGCGTTTTGGATCCTTCCGTCGACAAGATTAGGAGTAACCATCTTTCTGGTGATCAGTGTACGCGGTCTCTGCATGCGGTGCTGTCGGATTTTGCCTTTTCCAACATCTGGCATGCACTGCGTGGATCTGCAAAATAACACCTGGACTATAGCAGAGCCTCAGTGGGGCTGCTGTTTATTGGGTTGGGGATGTCTCGTTTTCGCTGTCTGTCCACTGGGCGTTTCTCACCCCATTCCGGTATTTTATCCCCGTTTCTCGGGACCGCGGTGTGTGAAATCTTAACGTTTTCCTCCTTGCCGAGGATGGGGATGGAGACGCTTTGCTTGCCATTGTTCGGAGGCTCTGTTCTGTTGGATCTGTCACCGGGTCTTGGTGAGCGGGTCTCAAGGAGGCTTGTGCCTCCTTGCTGAGGGAAGCAGGCATGCGGCTTTCGCGGGCCCGCCGACTAGCCTTGCGGGGCAAGCAGAACAACTTGGCTGCCTTGCTTTGTGGTGGACCGACGGATCGCTGGGTCCTCTCTAACATTGAGACACTACATAGAAATATAGATTTGGATTATTTCAAGTTGTTCCATGTGGCGAGTATCTCTAGTCTGATCAAGTTGCTCGATCCCAGAACTGCCACCATGGTTCCACTGTGTAAGGTACAGGAGATGGCTAACACCCGACACATCTCCAGTCTGGTGTTGGAGAATGGTCAATTTTTATCTGACATCTCCGACATTTTGGACACGTGCCTCGGCTACTATCGCCGTTTGTTTTCGGCTTCGCCCGTGGAGGAAGGGTTATGGGACGACATTACTCGGTTTTTGCCTTCCCTCGACCTTTCCTTTCACAAACAGCTGATGAAACCACTCCCCTTTGGCCGGATGGGTTGCTAGTGGAATTTTACAGCCACGTGTGGCATGTCGTCGGACCTGCCTTTGTCCGACTTTTAATGACTGTATGGCTGCAGGGACTCTGGATGGGATAATTACACTTAGCTATAAGGATCCCAGCCAGTCTGAAGATCTTTCCTTGTAGTGCCCCATTTCTCCCCTGAACGTGGATGCAAAGATCATTTCTAAGGTCCTGTGTCCCCGTTTGGGTTCTTTCATACCTTCCTTGGTCTGCTGCACTCAGATTAGTGGCATGCAAGGAAGAAGTATCCAACAAAATCTAGTGATTCTCAGGGAACTGTTTCATTACATCACGGATCGGAATATCCCTGTAGTCTTTGTGTCCCTCAATCAGAGAAAAGCTTTCAATTGATTTCACCATGGATTTCTGTGGTTTGTATTGGAGAGGTGTGGCTACTCTCCAATTTTTGTATGCTACGTAAAGGCCTTGTACGCGACCGCTTCGAGCAGGCTCTTGGTTAATGGGTACCTGATGTCTTCCTTTCCCATCTTACAGCGGGTTCGTTAGAGTTTCTTGTTGTCCCCAACACTTTATGTGTTGGTCATCGAGTGCCTGCTTTCTTATCTGTACCACTCGTTCTTGGTGCATGGTCTCCAGCTGCCTGGGGGTTCGTGCATTACGTATGTCTTGCATGCAGACAATCTAAACCTGTTCCTTGAACTTAACATTCTTCGGTTCAACGCTGATCATTGTCTATCGTTACTCTCGGGCCAGCACCGCCCAGCTAAATGCTTCCAAGTCTCGTGCGTAAGGCTTTGGCAAATAAGACTCGTCTGCCGACTTTCCATTTGGTCTGGATTGGACCCCTTCCCCGATCATTTGCTTCGGGTTCGTTTTCTCATGGGCCCTGGGAATCCTTGGGAGGGGTGGCTCAGCGTGTTGTTTTAGCAGTGCACGATTACCGCTACTGCCCTGTCAACCTGTTTGATAGAGCGAAGGTAGTGTGGAGGAAGATCCTCCCCTTGGTCTGATACTCGGGTGCCTCCTTCCTCTGGATTATTGCACTGCTCAAGCCATCAAACGCCATGTCTTTGATTTCCTGTGGGGCGGCAAGCGTGAGGCAGTGTCTCGGTACTCGTTAACGTTGCCGCCATGTCGTGGTGATCTGGGCATCCCGTGTGTCCAAACCCAGTGTCTCTCCCTTCTTCTGTCTGTCTTTGAAGAGTATCCTCTATTAACACCTCATAAGATTCTTGGTTGGCACGGGGTGCAGGCTCTTTCGTATTGCTTTGAGCCTGCAGACTCCTATGTGTTTTGACCCTCTTCCCTGGTATGTCGACGCTGTTACTGCGTTACGGCGGTGTCGTACCGTGTCTGCCAATGTACCGACAGACTCCCATTCTCTCTACCAGCTACTGGTCCCTGCGTGTACCCACAGGATCGAGCAGTACCATCTTGCTCTGCCGTAGGACGTTGTTTGGGGCTTCTTTGCGCTGCACCATGTTGATCCCTACCTCCTGACTTTCAACTGGCGTGTGGTGCATAACATTCTGCGTACCTATCTGTGGAACTTGTGTACAACTGAGTTGTATTCAGCGTGTTACACCCAGGTCTGTCTTGCACAGGTTGGTCCTTTGTCCGACTTCGACAGAGATTTGGGAAAGGGTTGCGGGCCTTTTCCGGGTCCCGTCCCTCTTGGAGGAGACCATCCTGTTCCATGTACCTGTGTATGATCCCAGCCACCTGGCCTTTTCCTTTCAGTACACAATTACCATCTTTAAGTACGTGATCTGGTTTGCTCGTAACAACTTGGTCTTTGAGCAGGCTCCAGTGTCGTACTTTTCGATACTGAAAAGGGCCAGGTATAGGCTGTTACTCCGCCTTGAAGTGGACTACCAGCGCCTGGGTTCCGAGACCTTTTATCATCTCTGGCTGCCGGACGTCTCGCCCCTTTGTGCGTTGGTGCGGGGTCGGGTGGAGATCGGCTTTTGAGCTGCCCTGCCTCCGCTCTCGCTTTGTTTATTTGTATATATTTTATTTTGATTTTTTTGCTTGTATTAATGGTTGTATTTATTTAATTTTTTTGAATATATTCATGTTATTTTTTCGTTTGTATTCATGTTTGCATATATTAACGGTTTATTTCGTTTGCATATATTACTATTTGTATATATTTATTGATTTTTTTTCTTGTATATATTTCATGTCTTGCCTTTTTGTCCTGTTTTATTTGTTGTAAATAAATCCAAAATGAGAACAAAAGATCTGTCTGAGGCCTTCAGAAAGAAAATTGTAGCAGCTTATGAGTCTGGTATGGGATTTAAAAACATTTCAAAATATTTTGAAATCAGCCATTCCATTGTCCGGAAAATAGTCAACAAGTAGAAGGCTTTCTAAACAACTGCTAACATGCTCAGATCTGGTCGTCCAAACAAGTTCACCCCGCGAGCAGATCGTAAGATGCTAAAAGACGTCTCTAAACACCCTAACATGTCATCACGGGACCTACAGCAGGCTCTGACAACTGTTGATTTTAAAATACATGCCTCTAAAATCGGAAAGAGACTGCACAAGTTTAACTTGAATGGAAGGTGTGCAAGGAGGAAACCTTTGCTCTCTAAAAGAAACATCAAAGCCAGACTGAAGTTTGCCAGAGAGAATGTAGACAACACCATGACTTCTGAAATAATGTTCTTTGGACAGATGAGTCAAAAATTGAATTATTTGGACACCAGAACAGAGGATATGTTTGGCATAAACCAAATACAGCATTCCTGGAAAAGAATCTCATACCACCTGTAAAGCATGGAGGTGGAAGTGTCATGGTTTGGGGCTGCTTTGCTGCAGCAGGACCTGGGCGGCTTACAATAATAGAATCCACCATGACTTTCACTGTGTATCAGAGGATGCTTGAGGATCATGTGAGACCATCTGCACGAAAATTAAAGCTGAAGCGGAGCTGGACCCTGCAACATGACAATAACCCAAAACATACCAGTAAATTCACCAAAGACTGGCTGAAAACTAAGAAATGGAGAGTCCTGGAATGACCGAGTCAAAGCCCAGATCTTAATCCCATTGAGTGACTTGAAATGGGCTGTACATACAACAAACCCCTCAAACATCTCACAACTGACAGAATTCTGCATTGAGGAGTGGGGCAAACTTTCTTCAGACAGATTTCAGAGACTAGTAGATGGCTACAAGAAGTGTCTCACTGTAGTTATTTCAGCCAAATGGGGTAACACTAGCTATTAGGAAGTACGGTGTCCAAACTTTTTCCTCAGTTAGAATATGCATTTTTGTAGAATTACATTTGCAGAAGATCTTGGAAAGTCTTTTCTTCAGTTGTAATTGTTTAGTTATATTCCTATAATTTCTCAGTATTGTTGAAATTGAGATTAAATATCTATGTATCCAAAATGTTGTACAAATACACAGGCTTTCATGGGGTGTTCTAACTTTTTCACATGACTGTGTCTCCATATCTTTCAGCACCAATATTCTTCTAATATAATTTTTCAACGTTGATATTTTCTCATTATTTGTTTTTTTCACTAAATTTTCTTCTAATACAGTTCCAAAA
Organism: Carcinoscorpius rotundicauda; assembly: GCA_011833715.1. NCBI lineage: Eukaryota > Metazoa > Arthropoda > Merostomata > Xiphosura > Limulidae > Carcinoscorpius > Carcinoscorpius rotundicauda. Next base: position 30,003,634 of record CM022396.1, read on the forward strand.
CCATCTATTCATTTCAGCATGAAATTAAAGTCAATCAGAAGCAAGTATATGACGTTGGGGATAATACTCTAGGAAAGTTAAATATCATCTGGAGGAAGGAGGACAATTATTAGTTACATGAAAGACATGTGAAGTTTGAAACATGCATAGAGAATCATCATTTAAATAGCTGAGTAAAGTTTAACTATGATAAAGATTCTGTCTTCTGAGCTTAAAATACTTTATGGTGAAAAGATCCCAAAAACAATGTAAATTGTAAAACAGTAATTAAAAGCATGTATTGGGTTCCCGATTAGAGCCATTATGTAATTGAAATATAAAATTATGAAACTTGATTTAGGAGTTAATTCAAGACTCAAAAAGAAAAAACAATAAACAAAACCGCTCTAATACTTTGAATACTTTTCAAAATTAGAGTTGGTCAAATGTTTCATCTGACCTTTAAAGAAACTTAATGTTAAATTATTGTTATACACAGTCAGGAGTGGAGTACAAGTGGAAACAGCCACATATATATATATATATAATATTATGATGTGACAGTAGCATTATGGATTTTATTGCAAGATTCAACAAACTGATCTCGTAACTTGAAATGGCTGTAGTGTAGTTGAGTATAATGAATACAACCAACATTGTTCAAATAAATTTTGGTGATATGATGTTATGGTAAGTTTTTGACAAATTCTCTACGATATTCCATTTATAATTAAGAATAAAAAGAGATTTTTACCCATTTCCAACAATTTCGATAATGGATAGCATGATCTCTGGTGCACTGGATCCTAAAGCCATCAGAGTAAGGTTGGCAACAGTGTCGTTCCACACTCGGATTTCAATCACTTCTGTCTCGGCGCCACTTGTTGTAGAAGAAAGTACCAACTTCCTAGTCTTGCTGGTTATTTTTTCAATAGCACACATAAAAATGTCTGCAATGATAGCAACGCCTAGGAAACAGTAAATAAGTCCTGTAAAATACAGAAAGGCGCGGACTTCACGAGACCAAGTAAATTCATTGATCAGAGGCAGGAAGAGTCCTTTGTCTGAACAGCTATAGTTCCATAACGTTCCCTCCGACATCGTTTTTGAATTTTCTCTTTCGAAAACGAATAACTTTTCAACTAAAGAAAAAAATTGTTTTCATATGGAATAAGTAAAGCTCATTTTACCAGATATTTTCAGTATAAACTGTCAAGCCGATAACTCTGTGCTTTAGATGTTGAAAGAAAATATATTGTTACTTTTAATCTTAATAATTAAAATTACCTACACTACACAAACAGATGTTCAGTCACGTGTCTTTTACTATACAATGATACAAAAAACTGCAATGGTTAATGCGCAATAATATGATAGTAGTTTTACGTTTGAAATTCTTTGTGTCAGTCGGAAGTGGTGACACGTTAAATCACTTATAATTTAATGATTACGAATGAAGAATTCACACAGACATTGTGATTCATGAAATCTCTAAGGTTAAGGAAATATTACACACTTAAGGTTTCAGAAACAAGAATTTGCAATAGACGAAATGCATATAATTTTTTTTCAATGGAAAACTTAAAACTGGAGTTTAAAATATTATTCGAACACAATATCATAATTAATTTTTATCTTAGCGTTTAATGAGAAATTAACTTTTGACACTAAGCGTAAAATGTTTTCACTTTATGAAACACCGAGTGACAACAATTCGTCAATGCTTGTTAGATAATTAAATGATGTAATTGAGACCATTAAATTTGATTTTCAATGCATCACTTCACGGTGCAGTAGTATGAAAAATACACAACCAAATATGTATTTTTAAAGGAGTCGCAGACTTTTCATTTTGTTAAAATTCCTCTTTTAATATAAATCACATTATACAAATATTACTAAAACCAGGTAATATGTTTTTAAGTAAGTTAGTAAGGTAACAGTAAGTCTGACATGGTAGTTAAGGTATTCAATCGCCTTGCAACCGGTGGTTCGTAGGCTCGAATTTCCTTCATTGAAAATTATCGTCATTTGAGCCGTGGGTGCTTTATTATGTAAAGGCCAATCTCTTTATTCGTTGGAAAAAGAGTAGTTCAAAAGTTGTCGGTAAATGGTGTTTACTAGCTGCCCCCCATCTTATGTTTCACAAATAAATTAAAAGCGGCTACCTCGAGAGGAAATCTAGTAAATTTGCCCAAAAATTAATGATGATGTATTAGCATTTAAGGTGTACTAGCTGTCGCAAGCGGCCTTGAGACTAATGAAAAATATAGCTTTATGGGCCTGATACTTCCTATACTATACAATAAATGTGGTAATATTAAAATTTTCACAGAACCAATTGTTAATTTTAACATATGATTGAAAAAGGTTTCATTTGTTATGAATTTCGCGAAAAGTTGTACATACACACAAGGGTTATCTGCACCTTCGAGATTTAGCAGTGATGCTCTTTTTCTAATGAATAGTGGGATTAGCAGTCACACTATAACACTCCACGGCTGAAAGAGCTAACACGTGTGATTTGAAATGAATTTGAACCCGCGACTCTCATATTACAAGTAGAGCGCCCTAACCATATCACAATGCAGAGCCAATTCTAAAAAGGAAATAATATTTCATTCGCTTGTATTTAAACTAAAATCTATCAATTGAATATTGGTGCTCTGTACAATGCGGTATTGAAGTATAATATTTAGTGTTATAAGATCTCCGACTTCATGCCGGGTCATGGGAAGGCATCAATATTTACAACATCAGAGAAAAAGTAGCAAAATATTAGTATTACGGACAACAAAAAATAATGGAAAAAGTGTATTTAAATATGCAGTCTAAATTAGTTAGATGATTAAGGCAATAATAGCTTATAATATATATTTCTTTTTTTGTTTTTCAAAACTTCGCAATAAACTATTAGAGGGTTATCTGCGCTAGCCGCCTCTAATTTTGAAGCAGTAACTCAGAAGAAAAGTAACTAATAAACACCACCCGCCACTAACCCTTGGGTTACTCTTTACCAACGGATAGTGAGTGCAGTTTACCGTGTTACATATTATAATTTATCCCGGACGAGTTTCTAATTTATTATGCTACATATGTTAGCATATTATCATATCAAAAAACGAAATCTGAATTTGAGCTTAGAAGTTCATTAAATGTTAAAATATACTCTTTAAAAAAAGAAACGCAAAAGGGATATTTTTGTTATTTTAAAGAGAAATATGTGGAATAACGTTACAAGTTCAGAGTATGTGATGTTACACGTGTTAAGGCACTGATTGTCAGACCAAAATGACAATAAAAGTTGTGCACTTTGAAAACGGAGGAAAATATCGGATTTTTTGCCAAAACGCATTCGTGTCCATTAAATTTGTTTAAGAGATCTGCATGTTCTGCAAGTGCAACATGTGCAAAATCCCTATAAAAGTGACGGGTTCTCGGTTTCCATAGCTCAGTGTTAAGCCACTGACACGCAATACAGTTACGCCAAGACTGACTGAAGCACAACGCAACAAAGCCATTGGTCGTTTGGAAGCAGGCGAATCTCGATCACATGTTGCCAGAGCTGTGAATGTCCACCCAAGCACCATCACAAGGCTATGGAATCGTCACCAACAACATGGATCAACTTGTGACCGTTCACGATCTAGCAGACCTCGTGTGATCACGCCCGCACAAGATTGCTACATCTGGTTACGTCACCTTCGGGATAGGACCACCACTGCGATGTCTATTGCCTCAACCATACCAGGGCTTCGTAGGATTTTCGATTTAAACCCCATCGAACATCTTTGGAACGAGTTGGACCGACGTCGGCTAGGGCGACAACCTCAACCGCAGACTATACCTCAGCTTGCAGCAACTTTGCAGGCTGAGTGGACAGCCATTCCTAGGATGTGATTCGTCATCTCATCGTTTACATGAGCAGTAGATGCCAAGCAGTTATTGATGCTCACGGGGGCATACTCGTTATTGACGTTGAGTGACGTTAAACTTCAACTAGTGAGCGTGGACTTCGCCTTTGCAGACTTTGGATGTTTAGAGTATATATATCAAATTCATGATATTTGCTGACAAACTTCATAAACAATTTTTTTTTACACAAATATATTTGAATATACAAAGAACAATATAATTTATAATAACAGTTGTTATAAATGGTTATTACAAATGATAGTTTATTTGCAAGACTTGCAAACTTACAAACAATATTGAGTCTTATAACTGGCCTGGAACAGAAACTTTATCGACTGTTCACGGAGAATAAATTAATTCTTTGTTGATACACCTGTACAGTTCTTTTGACAGCTGGCAAAGCTTAAAGCAACTGCACGTTTCACAGGTGACAATACCTAGTGTCCTCGCAGAAATACGCCCGAAGTTAATTCACTGAAGTTAAATGGTTTGTGATGTTCCAAATCTATAAACGTTCCTGATCCAGTTCTGTAGTTTTCCGGTTAATAGGTGTTAACTCAAATTATAGTTTTCGAGGCCTATAACATAGTAATTGTAACTGACTCATAATATTCTTTTTCAACTGGCTTTCGGCTAACTGCTTTTATACGACTCCCGCGAGTTTTCCGAAGTTTCAACAATGTTCAAAAACACTGTTTTCATAAAACACATGCTGTTGATTTGTGCTCTTAAAAATATTCTACAAATTTCGAGAAAAGATGGGACTTAAGTGACAAACAATCAAACATATAGATCACATGCAAAACAGAAAGCTATACTGAAACTGAAAAATAAAAGTACAAGGGTTAAACCATTAAAACTGTCACATAATAGCGCCCTCTACGGCTAAAAGGCGAGTATATTCGGTAACTGGATTCGATTATGCGACCTGAAGAATACCAGTCGAGGACATGTTATTTTTCTAATTCTGAAAATTACTAATTATTTGTAAAGGGTAAGAGAATTCATAGAATATTTTTATTCGGTGTTGGTCGTTCTACATGAGATTAAAAAAACATCTTTAAGACATGAAGAAAGACAGCAACACACTGCGATTAATTTTGATTTATTTTGTTTTCTTCAACAAGATTGAGAGCTGACATTTCAGGTTTTATTTATTGTTTGTTTTCGAATATCCGCGCGAAGCTATTCTAGGGCAATCTATACGAGACTTCCCTAATTTAAAACTGATACACTGGAGGGAAAGGAACTCTCCAACAGCACTCATCACCAAGACTTCGGTCGCTCGTGTCTTACCAAATAGATTGATTTGCAGCCATTTTTGTTCTCTTAACACCCACTCATGATACCAAAGTATAAATTGCATTTCTTTGTTGTTGTTGTTCTTTCCCATGGTAATTATTAGCTCTCAGATTTAAAGTATGACACCCGAACCATTGGGGCCACGCTTCATTCGCTCACTAAAGCTACACAATGTTGCTATACTTTGTAGAATTACTCACCACTACTTTCTTATCATTGTGTTCAGATTACCCTGTAGTGTACTACTAAGAAGTTGATAAAATACCACACTGTGTTATATCCCATGTGGGTTGATTATATTTACAGGCTTACAAAGTTAATTAAAATAGGGGGTTCGATTTCCCACTATCGACAGAGCTTTTCTCAAAACATACCCTTCTAGTGTTTAAATGGAGTAGAAAAAATAAAATGAACAAGGGTACATGCCATGTTAACTAATTGGTTTCGACTTTGTTTAAGGTCCTTCCGTTAAATCACACACACACACTTAAAGTCCTTTTTCAGAATAATTTTTAAACTTTCATCATCGTAAAGTTAACAAGAGAAAATGGTATATACACACAGACTTATAAAAAGTGTTTTTCAAAATAGAAACTATATTCTGTAAATGTATACATCTTTCTAATTAGGTATGAAAACCCTTGTCGCGTTTCATATTTGTCATTAATAACATATTTTTAGCGCTTTAAGTAACATTGGAAGATGTTAATTAAGCAGGGAGTTACAGTAACGTTCTGCAACTTTGAAAGTATTTCATTTATTAATCCTTATTTGGATGTTGAAGATACTGCGAGACAGTGAGCTGATGAATTGAGGCATCTGGTCTTTAGAAGTTTTTGTTATATCACATTGCGTACATTTTTTATTGGTCGGTTATATTAAAATAGGTACATAAATTATGAGGTTACTATTTTAGTTCTAATATATGCCGGTAGCTTGCTTTCATCAAAAGTAACTGATAAATACATTGAACGTTATTTTAATCATAGATATAGTGTTAATACTTTATGATTAGATGTCACAGGTTAACAGAATCAGTATAAACGTAAAGGATATGTTTAAAATGTATGCGCTAATTTGTAAACTGCGACTTTATTTCATTAAACTTTTTAAAATAAAAACGATAACGTATTTTAAAGTTACAAGATCGTTTTCAGCAAAGTTTTTGTAGCAAGCAACTTGTAGTTACGAGAAAATTGGGAGATCAGCGATCCTTGGTCTCACATTGATTTGCATCATTTACGTTAAGTAACTTAAACAAGAATCTAAGTTCTCTTAGTACAGGTATCTTAAATATGTTTGCTCATTTCCAAACGAATTTAGTGCTTACTATGCTGCACTGTAACGGTTATAAAATTGAACCTTGTATTCAATTGGTATATATTTCTTTAAAATATCTGCTCATTTTTAAAGGAATCAATGCTTTACCAAGTTACACTAAGACAGCTACAAAATTGAACTATAAGTTCCGAGAGTTTAAACGAGAGTGACGTGCTTTACTCATTGTTTTTACCGATTACAAAATTGTTGCATAACTGTTCCTGGAACATACAAGAAACGGTAAAAATATACAAAAAATTTTCTAAAACGTAAAAACACTCACCTTACAGAAGTTACACTATACACTGTTACCTGCATTGTTCTCTTCCGCCTACAGAGGGTTTCTGCACGAATACAACTACAGTGTTCAAAATTACATTTCCGTACACGTAGAAAATACATGCCAATAAAGCCTATTTCCCAGGTGCGAGCTCTTCCAGGCACACACTATGTACTTTTATCTCTCTGAGCCACCTGGATTCGTTATGACAAACCAATCCATGGTCTCTCTGTGGAGATCGTGTAGAATAGACACTGTTTTCATGTCGTATATTCGTAAAACCCTAAGTTTATAAATGTCAACTCATACCTGTTGTTGCGAAGAAAATTTCTGAAGCGAAATTTTATAAAACGATGTATTTTTTATTATCACTAATATATAACTGTTATTGTAAAAACATAGGATACGTACCAGGGTATAAATAACCGCACAAGAAAAAGTATAATTCATTATAATATACTGATATATATATATACATATATATGTAATTCATACTGTAAAAACACAAGATACGTACCAGAGTAAATAATCGTACAGGATCAAGAATCTTTCATTACAATACACGTAACTATTGTTGTAAAAACACAAGTAACGCAGCAGGGTATAAGCAACTTTAAAGGATAAAATACTCTTTATTAAAAATATTAATCATATTCTCAAGATGGCTGGTTTGGGTATTAACAGTTTAGTTAAAATAAAGTACAGAAGAATGTTTCGATCTTGTTAGGTCATCTTTAGGTTAACAAAGAGAGTTTAAGTTTGCAACTGACCGTTGCCGGACACATGTCTTAGGGATGACCGTGTAAACTGGTGCGGTATTGTAGGGGACGTTACAATTAAATGTTAAGTTATTAATTATTATAAGGTACAAGGTACAGGTATAATGGTGTTCCTTTATATTGATTTCGGTTATTGTATACTTAGGGCTTCTTTGATTTTGCGTTTGTTTATATTTGTTTTCCTACTTAGTATCTGAGTGTTTTCTATGATTATGTTTTGTTTGCTTGATTTATACAGTGTTGGAAAACGTGTGAAGTTGTTTTATGTGTTCTTTAAATCTGGTTTCCCTTTCTCTGCTTGTTTCTGTTCTTCAATATAGAAGTCATGGCAGTTGTTGCATTGTATTTTATAAATAATGTTGGTGTTGTGTTTGCAAGTGCAGTTTTTACATAGTATGGATTTTAGTTTTGTGCCTGTTTTTTGAATAAATTTGGTATTTACTGTTTTGTTATAAGTTTCTTTCCAAACGTTTGTTATTTTTTTCGCCAATATTAGAAATATATGGTATATAGCAGTGTAAATGTTACACTTTCATAATGTTAATTGTATGTGCAGCCAACATATATGTGGTGTGAAAGAAAGATTAAAGGAATAAACTCGCTTTTTAACGATATGCTTTAATAAAAAAGAAGACTATTATGCTGAAAAAAACGTGGCATAATGTAATATATAAGATATTACTAATTGACGAAAATATCCTAACGAGTTTTAATTAACTATAAAAATAACTAAGTAAATCAAAATCATGATAAAAATGTTTGATATTTTCAAAGAAGGTTTGAAGACTGAGTATGTTAATTAAGTTATTGTTTACCATAAAATTACCTACTAAATAGTTATTTATTTTATACAAAGTTAATATTGAATATTTATGATATAGCTCATACACTTAATCACGAATGTTAAATACAATATTATTATCTTTTTTTCCGTGCAAGGGCAACAAATAATTTATATCTTGGTGAATCTTCCCCGAAAATATTTGCATATATGAAACTTGATAAACAAAGCTGTAATATAAAATTATCAACATTTCCTATTAACTAATCCTTTCACTTTGCTTGTTATACTTATGTATCTTGCACATTTTTTTCTTAATAAATCTTAAGTATTCAGACCAGTTTTACTGATCGTCATATATAACACTCAAACATTTCAGCAATACTGCATTCAAGCATATTTCTGTACTATTAATAGTTTTATCAGGAAAAGAATAAACTTAATCCTTTCAAGATTTGCAAACAAATCACTTTCACTAAGCTTAACGTTTAGCCAATCTAATTATAAATTAATCAGCTCAATTAGGGATCCTGATTTCTTATTATAAGCTAAAATTTAGTATTGCTTTAAAATAAATTCTTATTAATGTCAAGTAGCAAATCTAGCATACAATTAACATATAATGAAAGCAGCAGTAGCTCAAAGAAATATCCATGAAGAATGCCTTTTGCAATTATTAGTTCATCAAAATATTTACTATTTATGATAATTACTGAAAGTATATTTCTAGATAACTCGCCAACTAATTATATATTTTACCTCTTATTCCTATAGAGCACGTTATTTAACAATAACTTATGATATACATAATTAAATGCTTTAGATGAACCTAAGAACTGCCGTATAAAATTCACTTTTCTGCATGTTATCCATAAACCTGTCACACACAATTTGGATAGCTGGTTGTGTTGGTCTCCCTTTATGAAAAAGATGCTGACATTCAGCCAATAAATTACATTTATCAATAAAATATAAAATTCTACTGTAAATTAATTTTTAAAATTTGTTTGTAAATGTACTTAACGTAATTACTGATTTGTTTTTTATCCCCCTTTTTAAATATTCGTATTATTTTTACCCTTTTTAAAGAACCTGCAAAATCTTTTTAATATTAAATTAAATATATAATGCAATGGAATGATAATAAACGAAATTATTGATTTTTATAACTATTATATAGATAATTTCCAACCCAACTGTTTTAGTATTTTTAATTTGTTTTTACAATATTAATTATTTTACTAGATGTTATTGATTTCACAAATAATGTGGTCAAATTACTTTTAGATTATCAGGCTTGTATTTATTATATTTGTGATTAAGTGTTTCACCAATTTCTGTACTGTATAACCAACAACACAAAATAAAATAAATTTGCTTTGCTTAATGCATCTGTTATTGTGACATTATCAACAATTATATCACAAATAGACCGTTTTCTTGATGGTTTATTCAATAAAAAAATATTATAAAAATATTATAAAAATGCATTACAATGTAAAGATAAGATACCATTATGATAACATTTGTCGATAGTTTTAATACAACCGTACAATTAATTTATAAACACAGTACATTTATTTCTGTTATCATTATTACCAGGCAATTTATTTTTTGTTCTTATTTTATTTTTATAACTTTGTATTTTTATTTTATATTTATTTTTTATCAAATTTTATGACTTCCTTCGATGTTATATTGTTTTTTACTACAACCAGACAGCTACTGCAATAACAACAGAAAACTTTCCAAAATATTCGCAATTTTCACTTATGTCATTTATACTCCATAAATTATTCTAATTAATTACTTTTAAGTTATTACAAAATTTATGTATACCTATGCTATTGGTTTTTTTATGAGTTAGTGGTTTTTCTATTGAGGATATTAAAATAATTAATAATATAAAAAAGTGTAATAAATGAACGTAAAACTTCCATTACAAATATTTGAAATCAGAGACAGCATAAACAAGTAATATACTGTTTCTTTTGCTCTTAGTCTTGTCAAATTAAAATTGGCTATATTGTTATTTTGATTATAATAAACTAAGAAGTTCTGATGAATAATGACTTTCATAGTCATTTAAAAGATTAAAATTATAATATCCTATTGTGATATACGGTGCTTGTTCCTTATTTAGTATAACTAATCTATTTCTAAAACTTTCCATAAATACTTTTAAATATGTTAAGGTGACCTATCGAAAAAAGCCTAAGTTAAAGCTATTAATTCTTAATGATATAAATTCAATATAATTTTCCAAAATAATAAATGTTGACAAATATTAAATGATATTTCTAGACTACAGTGTTCGAACTAATAAGTAAATAAGTACTGTTGGAACTCTGATAATAAAAACTCAATGTATGAGTCCGCTTTTGTTCTTTATTTTACACGAGTTTATTAATGTTGAGTACGTTCGTTTAAAGAATTGGCAAGTGTTCCAAACAGTCATCAAGTGCGTGACTTAATACGATGTAGAAAATGCTTACTGAAGCAGCTGTTACGTCATTCTCGATGTATCACATGTACAGAAAAATGAATAAGTGTAGTGAGTTTTTTAGTATATCTTGTGCAAGATTCATAACAGCATCTGAATATAGAAATAGCCTTATAATCACGGAAAGTTCTAAAAGCATATTGATTTCATTTTTACTTGTAAAGTTTCTTACTTTTATAACAGAATACAAAAATTCGTAAACCTTTGACACTTAAAACGGTCAAGTAATAGCTGAGTTCATTCATAAAACTAGAGCTGAATAAGTTGAGACTATTTTCCCTCCCACTCTCCTCAAATAGTAATCTTTAATAACTTGGATATGAGATCTTACATTTTTATTGAGAGCTGGGAGGGTCGAGTACTATCGAAGATTTCTTCCTCCCTGCTGCACAGTTGCTGTTATCATCATTCTGTTATGTAATACTTTTTGTCTGTTCTAAAAATGCAAACGCACTTGTATTTCAACGAATGTAAAGAAAAGACAGGTATAAACATACTTTAGCAGACATGTTGTACAGCAGTATATTGAAATCTTAACAAAAGATTTTAAAACGTCCTACCCGAGATCATAGAATAACATTATAAGTTATTCATTGATAGCTTTAAATACGGTAACATTTAGCTCTAATTATATTAAAGCAAAAAACATAATCAAGTTACAGTGTTAATTTGTCTCTTTATCGAATATAGACCGTACTTAATAAAGCCTAAACTAATGACACAGATTTTGTTGTCTTTGATTAGAATTTCTTTGTATCAATCTTTAAATATTGTATTTAAGGAAGCACCATTGCAATAAAGATAGTAATTTGATCACAAATATCTAGCAGATATTCTGCAGGTATTGATAAATTATAAGCTAAGTGGTGACTATTCTAACTTTCAAAACAAAATGATAACAAAAATTAAATAGACTCTTACGGGTAACCCTATTTAACTATCTGGGTGTTAACAGGTTCACTTAATATTTTCATTTTTTTAAGTTATTCCCTCTTCATTTCACTAATCTATCGATAAAATAATATAAAATATTTATTACACCCATGGGTATTCTTTGTGGTGAATATTTTCAAAATATACAATCATATTTTAATCATTCAATACAAATCATTTTTGTGACTGTCGTATTTGTTTTGTTTTTTTGAGATGTATTTTATTTACTAAATCATATGATTGAATATTTAAATATTCCTCAAGTACTACATCACTTTAATCATACAAAATATATTTTGTATATTATTTGCATACTAAAATATATTTATGTTAATAATGAAAATTGTGTGTGTCAATCTTATTGACAAATACCATAAATTTGACATTCATTAACATTTAATTATCTTCTAAATTAACATTAAGATTTTCATCTGTTTAAAGTCATAATAGGTAAATTTATGTAGCATCATAACTCGGAGATTCATTTGAAATAAATTATAATACGTAATAACAATCTAATTTCGTCCACAAAGAAAGGTTTATTTTGACCGATGGTGTAATTCTATGCATATTAACAACAGTTTCGACAAGTAAGACAATTATGTCTTATTAGGACAAAAGAAAGTTTAAACATCAAAAAAATCAACTTCACTCTTCAGTGATTACACTTACACACAAAAACACATTTTTATAAAAAGAAATTCCTGCTATTTAAGTAAAAACCTATTCCTGTTTAATCTATTAAGTTGAGGATTTTTCTAAAAAAAAAACTTCTCTTGTTCTAAATCTTATTACAAACGGGAGAAAATTTCGTCAGAATTATGATGTCTGTCTACCATTTCAGTCAAAAACCTAATTATGTTATGTTAGATTGCTGGAGTTTCAAAAAAGAAAAGAAAAAGTAGGAAGTACCCAGTGTGTTCGTGTCCACTTGTGGAGATAGCGTCAGCAGATTACCCAGTCATGTTAATCTGCCCACTATTAAAAAAGGCTGATAATTAGAAAGTAACTTATACCTTTTGTATCTGCTGGTTCTGTGCTTTAAAAAATTATACTGATATTCACATACCCATATGTATTTTACGTGATACTGAAGCGAATAATTCATTGTTGTTAGAAAGTATATTATCTTGAAATTTGAGTTCTGCCACTGGTAAGACTGTTATTGCTAAAGAGTGTTGAGGGTGGATTTGTTAATGTTACTTTTCATCACAAGTGTTTAACATCATACCTGGTTTCGGAACCAGTTGTAGTTGGCGTAAGACATATTCTGCCAATTAAGGTTGTCATTACTGTTAGAAAACGATTGGGGTCAAGTTATTTCTGAACCCATGATAGTTAGTGACCCGATCACTGTTTCATCTTAAAATAATATTGTTGCTGAGGAAAGTCCATACGTGTTTCTCTGTGTTCTGTGACTCCAGTTCAGGCGAAGAAATTAAGCTAAAAACAAGTAACAGACGCTTCTTTAGAATAATATATTACAGATTTATCTCGGGCATTTTTGGGATTCTACAGGGATCTTGTGAATGATTAACCTACTGATAATTTATTGGTAAGTGATAATGATGAATGTGGAGGATCTGATTCACCTGGTGAAGTTCCGTTTACTAAGAGCAAACTGATCAAAAAGGATCCGCAATTCACATAACTATTTTAATAAGCACTCCAAAAAAATGAACTGGAGAAAGATCCAAGTGGTCACTTTTTCAAAAATGGTGTGCTTATGGTAAAATGGAAATCATCGATGTACCAGCTTCAGGGGCCTGGCTGTAGTTTATCAAATCATTGTTTCAAAAGATATCATTCTGTTGTTGTTTTGAATTAAGCACAAAGCTACACAATGGGCTATCTGTGCTCTGCCCACCACGGGTATCGAAACCCGGATTTTAGCGTGTAAGTCCGCAGACATACCGCTGAGCCACTGGGGGGCATATCAGTCTGAAATATTGAAAGTGACAAATGAATTTCCCGTGGGAGGTCACTTAGATGTCAACAAGACGTGTGACAAAATTATGAGACATTTCATTTGGCTAAAAATAGCCAAGATTTTTCTCACTTTTTTAAAACTTGTCATATAAGTAAATTTAACCAGAAAATTACAGTTACTCCTTTGAAACCTATCCCAGCTTTTGAAAAAAAGACCAATCGTATGATTATTAAGCCAAAAAGATAACATTTGTGTTTAAGAACATTCATGTGCTACGTAGTTTTAGGCTCATTGGGATATTTATTTTGATTTTTTTATGTACTGTCATGATTTTTAAAATTGTTTAATTATTTGACAATGTATATACATATATGTAATATCTTAGTAAAAAATGGCGTTAAACAATTTTTAATTCTGTAACAAGAGAAGTATAATAAATTTATTATTCTTTTAATAACTCTGTATGTTTCAGTGTAATATACATTCAGATATTATGTAACTTATATTTTTAAATGTGCATTGCACAAATCACGCCTATTCTCTGAATTTGTAGATGATTCTCAGAAGTAAGAATCAACAATATATGTTTTACAAAACATTCGAATATTGTTGGGCCAAGTGAACTTTCGAGAATTTCACTTAAAGTTTATAACTCGACGATTTCGAAAAACATTCCTTGTCAAAATATCTGAGGTTCCTGATTAATAAGCGTTGATTACGGTTATAGCTCCCGAGGTTATAGTGTGACAACTGTAGCATACCAATAATAAATAGTCTCTCAGCGCATCTCGTTGATTAGATTTGTAGGTATCGGGAGAGTTTCCAGAAATTTCAGCCTGTACAACAACACTGACGATACACCAATGTTTACGAACATATATCAACACATATATTGTTGATTCTTACACTCAAGAATCTTCTGCGAGTTCAGTGAATTGGCAGGAATTTCGCAATACAGATTTAAAAGTATAAGATATGTACATTTCTAAGTGTAAATTAAACTTAAACAAATATTGGTAAATCCGTCACAGGTCTTACAAACAGGTTAAGCAAAAATTTAAATGTGATAATATTAAAAATGTCCAGCAGGAAAAGCAATAAATAAAACTAACAAACAAAAATACATGCCATGCATATTAAATGCACTGATTTTTAAGTGCTATCGTAACACTTTTTCAAATTATATTGTGGTTCTGAAAATATAGTGTGAGTAAATTGAAATAAAACTACCTTGTTTATTATACGATTACTATTCGCTGTATGATGAAAACTCATACACAATGATAGTTGTAAAATATGGTTGTTTTGCGTTCATAAACTAAGTTCGTGTGTTTTATATGCAAAAACGGCTCATTTGGGTTGAGAAAGTATTTTAAATAGAAGAGCAAACAACGTTTCGACCTTCTTCGGTCATCGTCAGGTTCACAAAGAAAGAGGTAACTGACCGAAAGCTGACCACATGTTTGGAAGGGGTTGTATAACTGAGTGTCGCAATGTAGAGGGCGGGGTTAGATGTTTGAATACATAATTTTATTTATAATATTAATATAGGTATAATGGCGTTCCTTTATATTGGTTTATTTTGGGTTTAAGTTGTTGTATAAGTAAGGATAAAAATTCTAAAAGCAGATAAAGGTAACGCTATAGTAATAATGAACACGAATAAATACGTACAAAAAATGAATAACATCCTATCAGACACGAACAAATTTAAACCAATACACACAAATCCAACAAAGACACATGAGACGCAAGTGAACAAATTACCACTACAAATGAAAAAAGCCAACACAATTTCACAAACACTTTATTCCTACCTACGTGAAACCGACTCACGCACACAGCAAATATACGGCATCCCCAAACCTCATAAACTAGATTGTCCATTACGACCAATAATGTCTACATATGAATCGTTTAATTACAATCTTGGTAAATACATAGCATGGGCATTCTCCAAATATCTAACATCAGCAAGCTCATTCATCAAAGACTCTTTTAATTTTAAGTCTAATCTAAATCAACTTAATCATAAAGCCTTAATGGCCAGTTTCGATGTTATATCCCTCTTTACAGAAGTTCCAACCACTGAAGCCTGCACGATAGCCTTAGAACTTTATATCCGAGACCCTAACCCAACAATAGACATTACCAGTAACCAGTGAGCAACCCTCATAGAATTCACCACAATAAAGACAAACTTCATGTTCAACAACCAAAACTATGTACAAACAAATGGCCTAAGCATGGGCAACCCAGTATCACCAGTTCTAGCAAATATTTTTATGACACAAATTGAAACACAAGCAATTAACACAACATTACATCCACCACTATACTGGTACAGATATGTAGATGACACGGTTGTGGGATTCAAATCTACAGAACACATACTTAATTTTTTCAATCACATTAACTCTACACATCCCAACATAAACTTCACATGTGAACAGGAAGAAAGCAATCAAATATCATTTCTTAACCTCAAAATCATAAGAACCGACACACAATTCAAAACAGAAATCCATCGAAAAATCACCCATACTGGACTATACATTCATTGGAACGCAGCACATGAAAGAAAACAAAAACTCAACATACTAAGAAACCAGATAAACACAGCCATAAAACTATGCTCACCAGATAAAATTAACAATGAATTAGATAAAATAAAACAATACTTCATCAACATCAATAAGTTTCCTCCACAAACCGTGGAAAACATTATACGCACACACCTAGACAGAAAGCAAAATCAACCAACAAAAGTAAATATATCTCACGAATCAAAAAATCACGAAACCATATACTGCTGTATACCATATATTCCTGACATCAGCAAATAAATAACCAACATTTGGCAAAAACTAGTAACAAAATATGACATTCCAGTTAATACTAAATCTATTCAAAAACCAGGCACAAAACTGAGGCCTATACTATGTAAGAACTACACTGACAAACAACATACCAACATTATTTATAAAATACAATGTGATACCTGCCACGACTTCTATATTGGAGAAACAAGTAGAAAAATGGAAACCAGATTCGAAGAACATAAAAAGTCACCTTCACACGTTTTCAAACACTGCAAGTCAAGTAAACACAACATAACCACAGAAAACACTCAAATACTAAAAAAAGAAACAAACATAAACAAACGCAAAATCAAAGAAGCCTTACTTATACAACAACTTAAACCCAAAATCAACAAATATAAAGGAACGCCATTATACCTATATTAATATTATAAATAAAATTATATATTCAAACATTTAGCCCCGTCCTCTACATTGCGACACTCAGTTACACAAACCCTTCCATACATGTGGTCAGCTTCCGGTCAGTTACCTCTTTTTTTGTGACCCTGACGATGACCGAAGAAGGTCGAAACGTTGTTCGCTCTTCTACGTAAAATATTTTCTCAACCCAAACGAGCCTTTTTGGCATATAAAATTCCCAACAAGTGGGTTTCTCGACATCACTGATTGTCAAGTACGTGTGTATTTCTCTACGTGCGTGTGTGTGGACAATAATGTACATATTATTCCTATTATCGTTGTCAACAAAGCTGAATTGTTACAATGAGTCAGGGAGAAATGTCTGTTTGTTTTGAAATTTCGCACAAAGCTACTCGAGGGCTATCTGTGCTAGCCGTCCCTAATTTAGCAGTGTAAGACTAGAGGGAAGGCAGGCAGTCATCACCACCCACCGCCAACTTTTGAGGTACTTTTTACCAACAAATAGTGGGATTGACCGTAACATTATAATGCCCCCACGGCTGAAATGGCGAGCATGTTTGGCGCTATGGAGATGCGAATCCGCGACCCTCAGATTACGAATCGCACGCCTTAACACGCTTAGCCATGCCGGCGATCTTTAAGAAATGTACACAATTAAATGTACGCTAAACTTTTATACAATCCTTAGTAGCATTGTCCACGTTTGTAAATTAAACGAAAGAAAATGTATATAACTGTAAACGTATGTTGTGATCTCAAATTTGTTATAATCTTATGGATAGTAAAACTGTCATTGAAATAGCGGTTTTAACATAATTAAATCAATACATATGCAGAAGTACAGTGGCACCACCCACCCTTATAAAATTCAAGTAAGGCAAAACTATAAAGTTTGGTGTGTAAAATGAAATATTTTGTCAAGTTATATTGGTATGAAAGTGAAAGTGTAAGTTTTAATTATTGCATGCTGTTTAAAGAAGTGTTTTTTCAAGACGATTTACATATCAATTTTCAGTGAATGTAACTGAATATAAAATTAATAAATTAGTGTAAAACGACTTTTTGCAGATTGAATTACATATAAATGATCAGGTAATGTAATTAAATATGGAAATAATTAGCTAATTTTGAATCGATTCTAGTAAATCTAATCACATTGATACACTTTGTGTACCTCTAGCAACACACCCTCTCGTTTCACTTAGTGGAACTACGTCGTTATGTCCGCCTGTAATAAAAAGCTAGCAACGCGCTCTCTCCGAGTGCATCATTATCTTTATACACTCTCTCCATTCTCGAAATACCTACTAATGTACATAAGCGACACATGGTTAGAGCTGGATGGTTTGTAATGTACACGAGATAAACTTTGAACATATGCGGAGATAGATTAAAATAAAGATTGTTATTTCGTGTTTAGTAATAGAAATTCCTGGTGTGAGTAGTGAGGCATCCTTCGAAGAGTATCATACTTTAAATGTAAAACAATAAATTTTAGCAAAATTACAAATTCACAGAAAATTTCCTTTGTCTTAATGTATAAAAGTCTTGTTCAATTGTTATTTTTTCTTCAGTATTGTCTGTAAATGGAGAAGCCGATAAAATGAAGAGAACTACCAAACTTTTCACTATCTTTAAAAATCATAGTTTTCCTCAAACTTCTTTTTCACATACCATTTATTATAGCCAAGGAAATGTATTGTATAATTTAGATACAGATGCTTTTCTGTTTTACCTTTGAAAGTTTTGTATGCCATTTGGGTCTGTGTTTCGTTTTACATGAAGAAATAATTTCCAAAAGTCACAAATAACTTACAATGAATTGGAATAAAATAACAGCTGAGGAGATATGATGTCTGAGAATGTAATATAGCCTAAAAGAAATCCATCCTCGAACCAGGACTTTCCCTCTAGATGTTAAATGTTTTGGATCCATTCTCAGGACCAGGTAGTAAAGAGCTGTTAAAGAAATTTCCCCTGGTGATGGATGTTTGTAATTGTTGAAATTGGATGAAGTGGTTTTTATAATACAAATTAATAAAACAATAACAACAAATAAACAGTAATCCTTAAATTACTTACCATTTTGAGAAATGTAGATTTTTCTCTGTTATTTGTTTTATCATCATAAAACATGCAAATATCAGGGCTGAAAGCTAGTCATAATATGTAAATATAGAAAATAAATATTTTTATTCAGTTATAATCAATAACTTTTTCACAACACCTGATCAGTTTTTTGTATGAAGACATTATTATAAAAATATAATGTACATATCAACGAATAACACTGAATCCAGACCTACCAACCCTCAGACCTACCAACATGGTGAACTGCACAAGAACATCACACAAAGTCTGGTGATTCTGAGCAGTAGAATAACTGCTGCATAAGACTATTGTCCTTGTTGAATTTTGGTAGATGTTGAAAGATACAGTAATACAACTTCAAAGACCGCTTGGTTGTTTCCAGTAGTAACTTTGGGAAAAAAGAAGGGGCACTAAGAACTTATGTAGATTTCAGGTGAGTAAATATGTTTATTTGCATTAAGGACTTTTCTTCTCCTTAAACAGATAAGTTGTGGAGATGTTAGATCTAGTATCTGGTATGATGTTACCAGAAACTAGGAGATAACTTAATGTGTGCTTGGAGGATGAATTCTGCCCATAAAGGAAGCTGCAATACTATTAATCGTGGCAGAAGACATCTCTGAAAGAGGCAAATGATTCTTGAAACAGTCAGGAACTTTCTGGCTAGAAGATGGTCTGCTAAAGTTGCCGAAAGTCAAATGGAGGAACGATGTATCAGTTGGAAGAGTTTGTATGCATACTGGTTTTCCCAGACCTCAAAGAAATTAGGTACTTTTGATGACATATAACTCAGCTGCTCTACCGTTAAGAAGCGTGGAGTGGACACCTCTTTCCATTACTTACATTCAAGGGATATGCAAACGTAGAACTGTGTCATTTTCTGAAGCAATGGTAAGATCAAGTGGTTCAGTGATTGAGACTATAAAACACTTGTTGTAAGATCAGTTTGGTAGTTATGGTAATCATAGTTCCAGTTGTGCCAGTGATTCAATTAAATATAGAATAAAGAATAAAGTGATTCTCTGGAGTAAGTTTCAAGCTTGAAATCATTACATTCAACAGAACTTGGTTGCTGATGTGGATGTTCGGCAATGCATACATGGGGAAAGCTGGTTTGTTCTGGTCATAAACTTGAACAGGAGCAGTGTCCAAAATTCTAATGGCCATCTGGTCATTCTAAATTGAACACAACTTGATACATGCTCATGAAAATACATGGATATAAGAATAAGGAAGGTCTTGGTGTATACTTGTGTTGTAATAAATTCGTTAAGCCTCATCATATACTATAAATTTTTAAATGAAGTCATAACTCCAGCCAGTTAACACTTTTTTCTTACTGACAGAGGTAAGTAAAATCAGTGTAGAAGGATGACAGTGACTCTCTGTTGTTACCATCTCTCAAAATACAAATATTGTAGTCTTTGGCTTGAAATTGCATTGGTATATTAACCAGCATGGTTTGTAGACTAAATGATTTACAGGTTTTTTTTTTGGTAAATGGTCAAAGCAAAAAATAATTGATAGGATAAAAAAAATATAAAATAGAACCCAGTAATGAACATTAAAATAAAGTAGTCACCGCTCACAATTCTTTGAAACACCAAGGATAGTTTCAGTGCTGAAATTAAATAGATATTGAAAGACAGAACGTGGCAATTTTAGGCACGTGCCTACTGTTTCCCGTAGTAAACTTAAGAAAGAAAAGAGGTTTCATCAATACTTCAGGTATGTCAGTGTATTGATATGCATTGACAACTTTTCAGCCCCACGGACGGGTAGGTTTGGGACATGCTTGATCTGTCATTTGGCTACAAGAAAATTAAATCAAACAATTAGAGTATTCAGCATCAAACATAACTTTTAGAAATTTCACAACATGTAATCTGCTTGTGTTATATACCTGCTACTTTTGAAATCTTGCAGTTACAGGAATCTCAAAGGGTTACAAGAGGAGAAATGTTCATCTATGTGAATGATATTCTGATGCTTGGCTGCATACTTCAATCAGATTATGAAAGCCTGAGATTATTGATTCAGCGAATAAGAAAGAGAGTTTTAAAATTGAAACCAAGAAATGTGTACTTGTAAGAATATTTTGCATTTTTGTAATTCTAAAGTGTTCTTTATTTGAAGCTCATATGTACGCTTATCATTAGCAAGATTTTTCATTTGTTTTGGATATTTTTAGCAGTGGATCAAAACATCATTTTTACTGTTCTATGATGATGTGAAATTTGTTATAATTTATGCTTGTTGTATATTAATAGTTAATAAGCAATAATACTGCAAAGCAAAGCCAAGAAAAACCTGGTTGAAATTGTAGTATTTTGTCATCCAATATTCTTTCTACTTTCTAAATAGAAAATTTATCATTAACCTGAAACGTGCATCACTTAAATGGCTTATTAGCTACAAAAACCTACAATGTTTGATTGTACACTAGACTGCAATGTTACAGAAGTTTAAATTCATTGTACACAATTATCTAGAGCAGTAATATGGTAATTAACATAAATTAATTCATCAGGCAGTAAGAATGTGTCAGTTAATTCATTTTCCAAGTGTCAAATTCTGAACGCTGTGCAATTCTAAAAGCAATTGCGGCAGCAGAGGTATAGTTGCTAGTGGATAAACTCCATTAATGATAAATCAGGAGTTTCAAGAAGTGCAACTGATAGAACCTAATTTAGCTTATACCAAGGTTAACAGCTGTGAAAACAATGCAGTTAAAGGAAATCTTTACCACTTGTATAAGAGTTAAAAGTACAGGATTACGTGATGTGCTTTGGCAACAGATAATATAAAAATGCTGTATATTCTGTGATACAACTAGTAGTTTTATGTAAAAATATTTTTTTAGACTTGCCATAATTCATGTACTGAAAGGTAACTTTCGAACAACATTCTAAAATGGTTATTATGACTGACACTAAGCATTCTAAATTCTTCAGGTGCTGTCAGGACTATAGTCTTTACATTCTAAGCATTCAGGCAAAGTTGTATGATGAGTATTGATGGATGTTTGCTTGCAGGAAGAACTCCAAGAGAATTTTGTGTTGACGTGTACAACTTTAGTGTGATTTTACACATAAAGCCATACATTTGGATTTGTGCAGTGCAGGTATTGTGGTTTTGAAAAACTTGAATTGCTATTAAAGCTGTAAGTTGTTTTGTTTCAAAATGATAGAGCTTGATTAGTCTCTTTCATTTTGATAGAGCCTGACTTTATAAAGCTCTGCAACCATGTCACTTGAATCAACTGTTACTGTGAAACGTTATAATAAACTGTTGGCTAAATCCACCTTGGAATATCAGACTTCAGTATCACCTTGTATCTTGAAATTGAAGATTTGTTATACTAATGCACTGTCATTGGACGTACTAAGTATATTGAGCTAATGCACTGTCTGTATTTTCGCATTGAACATACTATATATATGTATATTTTAAACGAGAAGGATGAAAAACAAGATATATTTTTTATGGTTAGCATAAAGCTACACTATGGAATGTCTGTGTCCGCCACGAGTATCGATACCCGGTTTCTAGCGTATTACGTCTGTAGACAGATCGCTGTGCTACTAGAGAACAACAAGAAAAAAAATAGAGTGGTTTCGAGTGTTAAGACAGTGAAGTAGGAACTGTCTAAACTCATGCTGTGTTGTTAGTTTTAATAAACACTCAAGAGAAGAAGCTTTGCCAGTTGTATCTATATTTATAATTATACGATAACTGTGTAAATTCAGATTAATTACAGATTAAATTTAATAACACAAAACTGAGCAGACAGTAGAAAGTATTGGCTACTCTTTATAGTTGCTAGGCTCCTTCACTGGTTACTAGTACAAGTCATCACTATGAAACTAATCAAACAAAAGGTACCTGTAAGAGATCTGACCGCGACAAACAACCTTTGCTCTTATGCTTATTCATGCTCACGCATTACTCTTATTAAATACACAAAACGAACAAAAATAATACATTAACATACCCTTAATATTTAACTAAAGTCACAGAAGTACTCGAGTAAAATTGCTGTGAGCGAGATTTCCTTATTCTGAGGAAATTTTTGATTCGACTCCTTAATCAGTCACTTATTAACATTTTACTAATAATGCATGTAATTAATGGTTAAGCACAAGGCACCAAGAAATGAAGGGTATCATATAACGTCATCTTTATTTGCAACGTCATTACTGACAGCCTCACCAGATATTATAAGATCGAATTATTTATGTAAAGCTGATGTGGTTTTATTTTTACTTTATATATATAGATATATAATATAATGCTATGAAACGTTCAGAAAACAGCCAATTAGTAGGTTTGATACTTTTACAAATGGTGAACATGCTCACAATTAGTTTTCTCACTCGCTTGATCATGTGATACATTTAAGAACGTTTGTTCAAATAATCACTGGAATCCAAAGTATTTTCAATTAACCGACGAAATTTCCTGTTTTTCTGGAATAAAACTACTTTAAAATTACCTTTAGATGAAACTATATTTTGAAAGTAGATTTTTCAATCTGAATAGAAAGCGCTTTTGCGCATGTGACTAAAAGGCCAAGTCAGTGACCGTTATGACTTAAGTATAGCTTTCAAATTTTTTATTGATTCTTTCAGTTCAGCGCCAGTCACCGAGCAAGCAACACGTGCTGTTCTTTCTGATATCATGCTGTTTAAGATGCTCGGACTTGTCACGCCAATGACTCCGCTGGTCTTTCAAGTAATCGTCGACGGTTTACCGCCTTACCTCACGTCGCTTCAAGTAGCCACGTTCATCGCCCAAGCCAATCCGGGTGGAACTATCGACCCGGCAAGGACTCAAATCCTCCGCCTGGGTATTTTCTCCTGCGGATTATGTATACTTATGCCAACTACGGAATACTATATTCAACATCAGTTGTTCTCCACCAAAAGTCCTATTAGCCTTCTCCTTAGAAGCGTCCACACAAGCATCAAGCCAGACGAAATCAAACAAGCCACTGAAGGTCAGACCCAAACCAGATTACATGCAGTTCATCGTATTTTTATAAACATACTAATCGGCCCACTCACTTTATAAAAATAGTAACAACTTCAAAACATGTCGCCAACTACGTCTTGCGCAATGGGTTTTTTTACCATATCTTTCATTTCAGCGTCTAACGCCCGCGTCGCCGCTCCACACACCCGAAGTCATACAACTCTTTCAGACGAAACAGCAACCTATGGGCGACTTTCATCAGTCAAGCATCGATTCATCGCTTAATCCAGGTCCACTCAGGAACAACATCCAAACATCTTCTTCCAGCTCCACACTGACGCCCTCACCCTCCACTACCAGCAACATGTCTGGATTTACCGACCCGAAGTAAACACACGACAAATTCTGCCAGACTACATCTGTAATTTCAGTCACTACAACCTCAAGCCAGACACAAACCACGCGAACAAAGACTACAAACACACCAGTTCAGACCGACCTGAAGGTTACAAACACTCAAAAAGTACACACTAAAACTCCAAGATGACACAAATCAATCCAAAAAACCGAAGAAGAACAAAACGCCCAGGGAGCACAACATGAATTCTCTTCAGTTTTATACTCTTCATGCACTTGTGCTTGTGATCCACTACCCGAAATCCAGCCGAATAGGGAGGCAGACTCTCCATCTCCAACTCAGACTACTGAGTCTTTTTCAGGATCTTCTCCTTTCTTGTGGTTCCAATACAGGTTACGCGATCCAGACTTTCCTTCTTCACCCACGAATGACCACCAGATCAACAAGACCTCATTACCTGCAGTCCAACCGAACAGGAAGATGGACCCACTACCTCCCCTTTCTTGCTGATCAAATATACAGGGAATAGCCCCCCTTACTTCAATTTGAACAATGACCCAGACTCTCCTTCTTCCTCAAATCAACTAAACAGGCACTAGCTGGATTATTGGCACCAACCAGTGAAATTAGATTTTCTTGGGGTTCTTCCGTTTCCCTCACATCAAAATTATGGCATCGGATTTAGAGATCCCTTCCGCCCTGAAGGACCCGAGGTCATATATCGGTCGTTGATTTTCTGATATCCACGAACAGTGGGTGCTCAGTGTCGGTTTTTCGTTCTTTTGTCAGCTCACTATCTTGTCTCTAATATCATTACACTCAGGATCATCTCGTTTTACATCATACATTGATTGATACTTTTGTTTTATTGTTTTATTTTCATTGTCCAGTCACTCAATTTCATTCTTAAATCAAGTGTGGGGTGAGGAGAAATTTGAGCACCCCTGGTTATCTATATTTCCTCAGAGGATGGAGAATTTAAACCGAAATAATTGTCAGTATTTTGTTTGTTTGTTCTGAATTATTAACAAGAGAAAGGAGGTAGCCAGCAAGCAGAATACTCCAACACACAGTTTTATGGTTCCTTGAACTGAATAATAAAGTTTACTGTTACTTTTTATAATAATCATATATTTATAGAAGAAATATTCTTTTGCAAGACAATATAATACCTATACTCTTGTAGATTCGAGCCCGCATTTATATTTTGTTTTAATAACTCATAAAAAGTAATATGGTGGTTAAAAAGCAATAACAAAAAGCATTAGATTTCTTTAGTTATTCAGTTTGATAAAACAACTTAACGAATACTGAAAACATTTTGGAAACAGAACATGCACACAGTAATTTTCATTACTCAGAAGTGAATTTAAATTTGTTTCTACTCATGCATGCACATTTAGATTATTAATTAGATGAAAGTGAATGACGAGGTTGACTTTGAATTAATACAACGAACCTTTGAAGGTATGGAAAAGAATCTACTTCGCTAGATATATTGATTTGTGTGTCTTTAAAAACTGTTTACTGAATGTTGTATTACAAGATCAGGCTTTTAGCGGTATTTGCCTTCAGCTATTGAATCAAATTTCTATACTTGTGTTTTTTCTTTTAGCAAAACCACATCGAGTTATCTGCTGTGTACACCGACAAGAATCGAACTCCTGATTTTAAAGTTGTAAATCCGTAGCTTTATCGCTGTATCAGCGAGGGACGATTTCTATGAATTGCTATTATTTACCTTGACAAGACAGCTGGGAAAGACAACGTTTCAATTTTATAACTGGTATTGAGAGTTTTGAATGAATTTCCTTCAGTGGCACAGCGGCATGTCTGCAAACTTACAATGCAAGAAACTGGATTTCGATACCCGTGATGAGCAGAGCACTGATAGCCCTTTGTGTAGCTTTTTGCTTAATTACAAATAAACAAATAGGCGTGAATTTCATCCTTTAGCTTGATGAAACTCTGCCAAGAAATTTACAGAGAATGTGAAGTGACGTTTGTAGAGCTATGCTGGACACTCGAAGTGAAAATTAAAAATACTGAAAGTAATATTTTAATACATTTGAATCATGGTATTTTCTGCAGACACAGAAGGCATGTATAGTTAAGAACAGTTTATATTTACAGCCTGGCGTATTATGATTTTCTTTAAAAAGGCAATAGATTTTATTTTCATTGATAGTTTGTGGGTTATAGTCTGGTAACTTTTATCAATGTCAATTATATGTTGACCCTAAGTTTAATTTCTGTATAGGTACATGTTAATCTTTGAAACTTGTTATAAATGACCGTACAGCTTATAACTTTGGGAATCGTAAAGGTGTCTTGATGTATAAGGTCATACAATGTACATTTAAATAATAAATATTAAGGTATAAGTAAGTAATATGCTTACAGGGCAATGTGATAAGTTGTTAACATCAAAGTGAGAATTTTTTTAACGAAAGAGTTTTGAGAAAATTTTTCATTTTTGTAACGTCAAAGTGAGAATTTATGAACATCAGAGTGTGAATTGGTAATTCAGAGTGAAAACAAATGTAGAGTAAAAATAATTCTTTTCAATTATCATTAATAAAAAATGATTTACGTTGTCATTTCTAAATAAAAAGCCTCAGTCATTGCTTGCAATGTCATTCCTGATAGCTTCACCAGAGATTATAAGATCAAACTATTCAAATAAAGCTGATGTGGTTTAATTTCTGCTTTTCAATGTATAAGGTCATACAAGTGTGAGAGATTTAAAAATTGAGATGATATAAAAACAAAATTACGTTGTGTGAGATAAGCTGAAATTTCTAAAGACGACACAAAAATATTCATACAGTTATATTGTGCGGATCATGTATTTATGAAGTTTACATACTTGGCTTAAATTTATTTTGTATTGAATTTATCGCTGAATATATTAAAAAGTGAAACAAAATGCATCCACAAAATAACGACTTCTATTGTCTTTAGACTTTGATGTATTAATCTTAGTAGAATTTTTTTAGGTAAAATGATATTATCCTGTGCAAAAAGTAATAAGGAAATAAAAAATAACGAAGTGTCTTTATTGTTAGTATTACTGAACTGTTGACACCTGAAATAATTTGTGATTTCCAGTTATGTAAGAAAATGAAAGCAAAATAGTGTAAACAACAGTGTGAAAAGCTGTGTATGCGACTTTAACGTATTTAGCATCACCATATTTCGATAAATGAAAGAGTACTGACCAACGTGTGAAAGGTAGAAACTAAGAAACCACAATGGACGCAAATATTTGATATAAAAGCTGATAGGTAGTAATTACAGAGAATGAAATGCCACAGAATACTACAGTCTGTAATAGTTAACTAAGTAAAGTAATGGAAAGCTTTTGGATGCTAATATAAGTAAGTGAATTGGGTTTCCGAATAACAGGAAACATATTACAAGCCTATATAAGATAAAAGATATATTATATATATATATAAAAGCCTATATAAGATATCCTATATAAGATATAGGGTAAAAAGAAGAGAAAAAACCAGTACTTCATTTTACCAGCAGGAAGCAGAAGTTATAAATGGACAGGTTGACGAGAAAGTTTTACACCGTGTTCAGAGAGTAGATCAGAGTTAAGGAGATAATGAAATAAAAACACTAAAATTGAGTCTACAGAGCTAGGAAAGGGAAGAAAACACGTAAAAGGCAGATGTAGAGTAGTCTGGATTATGGGCAAGCCATAGAAACAAAGGACATACTATGAACTCTTAAAAGAAGAAAGCCCTTTCTTCTGCGAATTCTCCTTAGTGTTTGTAGCACTTAAATTTCCTTTTAAGTTTAAATTTCTTTTCTGTTTAGTAAAGTATCTGCAATATTGGCCAAAACCATTGAATACTGTTGCATATTTGTTATTGTTTACATACATGGAGTAGTAACTGAGAAAATGCAAAAGTATTAACAGAGAGGGTAGCATATGATTGGACAAATTCGCACGAGGTGTTATTCTGGTTTGTATAAGTTGTTTTGAGCATTTGCTCTCCATAACACACATACAGATCTCTTTAGTATAAAAAGGCTGTGTTTGAGATATCATTTGTGTCTAAACAGATTAATACTTTGTTCTATCAGTTTCTCTGTACTTTGTACAGTTATGTTTTGTCACATGCATGAAGTTATAAAGTGTCAAGTTGTTCAGCTTTTTAAAAAGATATTGCTAGAAGAGTAGGTATCCCTGTGTGCTGTATTCAGAATCCTAAAACGTTATTGAACTACATGAAACATAGTTCTATAAAAATCTACTGGTAGACACCGAGAAACTATTGACTGAGATCATATTATTTGATCAGGTTAACATATCAAGCTCAAAAGAAGTTTTGCAACACCTCACGAGGAGATTGGTGTGAACAGGTTCATTCCAAAGTATAATGATGTTATGCCTACAGACTTACAACGCTTTAAACCGGGTTTCGATACCCGTGGTGGGTAGAGCACAGATAGCCCGTTGAGTATCTCTGTGCTTCATTCAAAACACAATTTAAAATGTAAGCATTGCCATCTAGTGTCGAGATTGTTATTCATAAGAAAATCTATAAATTTAAAAAGTTTAATTGAAAGTACTCAAATACCCAAACTGCACGAGATAAGATATTAGATTGTACATTTTTTTATCCAAGTCTCAGCACAAATTTATTTTATCGCACTACCAACATAAGTAAAAACAGCTGAGAAATTTTTTTCTAATAAAAATTTACATTTCTTAGAATATCTTTCACAAATTTTCAACGATACTCATTACTTAATCTATTTTTACTACCTTCCACAAGCGATTTTCTTTTGAATGTTTGAAATGTCTGCTATAGAAGTTTAAGCATGAATGAAAGTTTTACGGCCCGGTATGCACAGGTAGTCAGGGCGTTGAAATCGCAATACGTGGATTATGGGTTCGAATTTTTGTCCCATCAAACATGCTCGTCTGTTCAGCCATGAGATCGTTACGAATTATGGCCAATCCCACTATTCGTTGATTAAAGAGTATATCAAGAGTTGGCAGTCTAGTCGTTTACTGCTGGTCCGGCATAGCCTGGTGGGTTAAGGCGTTCGACACGTAATCCGAGGGACACGGGTTCGAATCCCCGTTGCACCAAACATGCTCCACTTTTCAGCAGCGAGGGCGTTATAATGTGATGGTCAATCCCACTATTCGTTGGTAAAAGAGTAGCCCAAGAGTTGGCGGTTGGTGATGATGACTAGCTGCTTTCCCTTTAGTCTCACACTGCTAAATTAAGGACGGCTTGTGTAGATAGCCTTCTTGTAGCTTTGCACGAAACTCAAAAACAAACTAAACCTTTCACTGATAAATTAGATCTGGCACAGATAGTCATCTTGTAGCTCGTGATTCACAACATGCTCAATTTTACTAACATTTCGATCAAACAAATTGCATAGGCATTCTTCATGTGATGTCATTTAATCTCTTTATTCGTTGTTAACGGTAGATGGCGTCAACTAGTTGTCTTTTGTCATGTCTATCATTGATAAATCAGGGACGGTTAGCGCAGATAGCCCAGCCCTCGAGTACCTTTGCGTGAAGTTTAAAACAAACGAAATTTTACTGTAAAGGTGACCCATTATATGTGTGTTTGTGTGTTAACATCCATTACATAAAGTTTGTTGGCTCGATTTTCTTTTATATAGTAACTGGAAATCAAGCGGCATTATATAAAACTATTTTTCTTTGTTTGCCCGATGAAAAGGATAGAAAAACCCCTGAAATAGTGCGGATTTCTACTTTGTTATATACTTTTGGCTTCCATCACAGATAATTTATTAGCTTGATTACCCCAGTTTTATAAGGTAACTAGAACGTGTTTCACGGTATACAAAGGTCACGTTGTTTTGGGAATTTTGCCAGAGAAGAATGACAAAAAACACACTTTAAAATGGGGCAAATTTTTACTTTTTTGCAGATTTTGGGCTTTAAATTTAAAGACACAATCATTCAAATGAATCACTTAACTTTCATAATCAGGTTATACAATTACCATCTGATGAGGTCGTTAGGATTTTAATAATAAAGAAAAGGGGAACATTATCTAGTTTTGTCTTTTATACAATTTTTATTCCCTTAACAGTATTTTCAGCTATGTTTGTTTGAAGTAACACTTTTCAACTTCTACTAGAATACCGCCATCTCCTATTTTTTGTTTTACTTTATACAGAATCGTGATAAAGATTTATTAATAAACTTTGCAATTATTTTCTTTAACTTCTTTTGGAAGATATATTTCTATAGAAAAAGGCATATGGAAAATTGCGATATTTTTTGCTTCGTTTGTGAAGGCTAAATTTCATTTTATGTTAAATATGACTTGTCAAAACTTGTACCAGTTTATGAATTTACATGGACTCATACTCAACATTCAAAATAAAAATTGTTGAAAGTGAAAAAATTAGCCTAAATGTCAACGGGGTTACGATTAATAGGTATTATTGTGCTAATTGGCAAAGGTTGTTATTTTCGTAAAAGATACAAGGTTATAAACAGTTGTTAAGGAGAAGATTGCCCATTTTGATATGAGAGATAATGATATTAAGCATGATCTATAAATATAACAACGAATAAAAACGAGAAAATATATTGTTACAAATACGTATGTGTGAAAGTTTATTTCAATAGCTCCATCGTTATCCACGAAGGTCCTAGTGTGTCTGTCAATCTCTTTCATTATCATAAATTACTTCTATAGTTACACTATTGGGTTGGAGTCAATAAAAAGCCGCTAGGACACCTACCTTTGTAATTTGACAGTGTTTTCAAGTTTGATCCAACTAACTTGTGTTGGTAGTACGAGCACTGTTGTAAACACCTTTCTCGGGATACTGGGGTGAGTGGGTGGGTGGGGGTGAATCAGAAACATAATATACTATTCCAGACTGGAGTTTAACCATTTTGAAAACTTACTTAGTAAGAGGCTACTCTCACCAAGTTTAAGCTATTCTGGGAGGACGTCTATATCCTCTCCAGTAAAGGGGTAAGAATATAGATTAGAATAACCAGGGCAACCCCCACTCTGTTAGCTACAGAACTGTGAGAGGAGACAATTAAATGTATATACAAAGTTAGGAGCCGTGCTACTTGACCTTGAGTTTTTTAACTATCTGTTTGTATTTTGAAAAAGTATGTTGAGATTCTGTGGGTAGGAGATAATTTTCATACTTATCATATGTTAATATTTTAAAACAGGTTGAAACTAAAGTAACTTAGCCAATTCAATTTAATTTATAGTTTAGTTATACCTTGACGTGTAATTGGTACAATTAAAACTAAAACACCCGAGCGTGGTCATTTGTTTGGACTACTGGACTGCTAATTTCAGATTCCATGGTTGACGCTCCTCTATCGTGAATATCAATAATAAATTATGCTTTGCACTTCGGGACCGCGGTTACGTTATAAGAGTGACTGTTAAATTTTACTATTTGATTAAAGCAAAGTGGTGCTACCTCTCCTAGAACAAAGGTCCTTGCCTTTGCCCTAAGGTTTAATATTGACATCTTAAGAATAACCCCACTGTAAAAGAAAAATCAATCAGCATTTTCTGTGGAATATGTGAGCTGCAACTTCGTGTTAAAGCACATAAACGGTTTATACATATGAAATCTTAAAATGTGATTGTACATTGAGGTATAAGTCTGTGTTACAATGTTTTGTTTGTGCAATCTTTAGAAAAGTTTCATGTCTGTTGGTTGATACTGTATCGTCTGGTGTTGTATAGACGGGAAATATCAAGTTGCAATTAAAGTTTAGGAATAAAGCCAGACAGGAGAAGTGCTGTTAAAGTAAACATATAATAATTACGGTTGTAAACATTTCATATTTATAAAAAAAAATTCTAGGTGTATTTTGGAGTCTTTTTTTTTAATATTTATGTAGCTTACATGTATTTACACTGTGAATAATATGTACCCAGTTGTCAACAATACTTAATTTTGTCCTTATGTGGTTACTCATGGTTATGGCCAGTGCAATGGTGTTTAATTTGCACGCTAGATAAGTTTTATATATTGGTTTCAAGACAATTAAATATTAGACAGATTCAAAGAAACAAATAATTTAAATCCGAGTTACAACTTTTAAATAACGTGTGTAGTTTTGTGATTTGAGTTACGTGGCAGTCTATGATATCCTGGAAATCACAAACTTGAACATTGTTTCTGAAAAGCTAGTGTTGGGCTTAGTTTATAGGCCTTCTAATTTAATCTGGTGAATGTTAGATGTAGTTGTCTCGAACTATTTTGAGTTCCCGTTTAGTATTCTATATGCAGAGAGGCCAGCCATCAATGAGAGGAAGACTATAGACCTAACAATTGCTTTGGACTTCCGACTGAAGTATTTTCTTTGTCTCATAGTGTCAGTCTCTTTTCGTGTTGTTGCGTAGACTTTTCCAAGCTTTGCATACATTTCTCATTATCTTCAGTGATTTACATTTTAGCTTAACTTCACGTGAGGGTCTTTCTATTCATACATTTAATATCATGAATACTGTTCTTTGCTTCTTTCCTCAAACCTTGGAATATTAATCTATATTGACTAAGTATTAGAATATAGTAAATCAGCGAACAACTAAATAAAATGTGTTTAGCACTTAGTTTAAAGCATGTGTTGAACCTAATGAAGCAATCATTAATTCGGACAGCGCACTCTAATAGCTTTAAATGTTATAATACTAATAATATTCTTATGTTATTTGAATATAATTGTTTTAATGTTTACTGGTAAGGATATTGATTATATATTACCCATTGTTTTTTCTGTGTAGTCACCAACCCTCAAAATGATGAAAATATAAACAATACCAGTAAACTATTATATACTTTCTAAAGTCTGGATTATATATAAAATATGATCTCTAAAATTGATTACTATCTTTTAAAATATTAATGAAAAGTTAAGAACTCTTTACAGCGAATTATAAAATTGATAACCTTATTTTCCATTTTGTTTAATATCTATCCTGAAAAGCCTGTATGTTTTTGTAACAAAGTTACGTCAAGTTATCTGCTATATCCGCCGAAGGGAATCGAACTCCTTATTTTAACCGCTATCCAAACGGGGAACCATGAATATCCACCCGTAATCATTGCTATTAATACAATTTACCAAAGAAACATTTTAAATCTTTATACCAATAACGCTGTTATAATGCTATAAGTGCTTTTTATGATTCACAGGTTACTTCACAACAAATGAAACACACACTTTTATTTATACAATAGTTATGTTTGTTTCTGTCTCGCATCTGAGGTTATTTTATGTTACCTGTTGTGGTAGGGTATTAACAAGAGAAACATTCTGTTCAGCTAAAAAAAATAGTGCTTTGTACTTTGCATGACAGCCAGAATTTAAATTGCTATACAAACGACCACTACAATTTCTTTATTTGCAGCTAAGCGCAAAACTACCCTTTAGGCTGTTTGTGCTGCTTTCACTACAAATATCGAAATCAGGTTTTTAGAATTTATAGCCTTAAGACTTATAGCTGTACCACTGATGAAGCTAACACTATAGAACCTCCCACTGTAGTTTTTTTTTTAATAGTTCGTCATGGCAACAGTAGATAAGCAAATAGGTCAAGTACAAAGAGCTTACGGAACAGCTCAGAACACAGAGCCAGTTCCAGAATGTAGAGCCATAAAATCAGAGAGACTGAAAGATGAAGGTCAAAAACAAGTGTAAAAATAAAAAAATAATAAAAAAGGAATCGTTTTTTGTTCTTATGGTTACGACTTCGTTTATTAACTTAATTAAGATATAGTTGGGTAGAAATATTTGGAATAACCTGAAAATTGCAGTTTCAGAATCCACACTTGTTTAAATATGAAAAGAAAACTAAATGACGTTATAAGCTACACCATCATCTGCCTCGCTTCTTGCATCACTTAGTTCAATATAAACATATTCCCAAATCATATTCACTAAAATGACACCTTTCAAACCTATATATATATATATATATATATATCTATACAAGGGTGGACAAATGTCCCCTTAAAAATATTGTTAATTTCTTATCTTTTACTAGTTAACATAAAATATGTAAAACTACATGTTTTCAGAACGCATTCGACGAGATCTGTTCAAACATGATCTCAAATCCTAATCTTAACACTGGATATCGTAAATACTTAAATATTTCATGATTTTAGTTACATTTAGTCATAATAAGTGTTGTGCACCTGCTGTAGTTTCTTAGCTCGACGTTATACTGAAGTCTACCATATAATGATTTAATTGAAAATTTAAATAATAATCACCTTGACGGACCTTACCTTCCTTCTAAATTGTTTATTGAATAAACAAATAAATTGAAACAAATCTCAAGCATACGCGTATGCAGCATTGTGTAGTAACTTTTGTTGCAATAAACAAAGCGATCTCCAAAAGCATTTCTCTGTGAGAGAGCAGGGACGTTTTACAGATAATATTTCTACATATGGTGGGGCCTCCCTGAGAACTACTACTCTTATATAGCTTCTGACCTAGTCGTTTAGCCACCTTGTACATAAGATGCTATTTAGGTTGAAAATTCCAGTTTCTACAAATTAATAAAGTAAAACCTCCAAGAAAAATGAGAGAAAAATAATGATTTAAATGTTACTAACATTCACAAGAAGAAGACATACTTCAACAGGCTGTCGTAATTAGTATTTATGCAATAAATTCCCAAATCTCCTATTTTCAAACTCTTTTTTATTAAACATATAATAAATATTTTCCGATAATTTTCGACAATGTTTGATAAATATGTATTTGTTTCAAGGAGCCTGTAATAGCTGAACCTAGGAACTTATTTTTGCTTCATTCTGACATCTAATCTCCGTTATTATAGAACACTAAAGTTTCCTTATTCACATTGATATTCTAACACCAAGTTTGCCACATATGTTTACATATGCCACTAAAAAAAACTAATAATACCTAAGTGCATCTTTTGTGTTTCCGTCAGCGTAACTGATTGTCCCTACGTAAATCTACTGACCTTGGATATTGCATGGTTTTCCGTTAGTGTTTGTTATTATACAGTGTACCTAATATCCTTTTACCTTTAGTCTACGGCTGTTCGAATTTTCTTTTATATACAGTAATTTTTTGCTATTCAAACGTGTTGTTTATCATTACTTAAATGAGTTAACGCAGTATACATCCTTACTGATTTTTTAATATAAAGATTATTTTTACAACTACACTGATTTTTAATGTTGCACGTCCTTTATTACTTATTGCAACTGTTAACAAACGTTACTTACGACACTGATTAGCTATATTGCGTGTCGAGAAAGGTTTGTCTTTTGTACTTTTGCTTATGTACGTTGGTCAACTCACGTTGTTTTTAAAAGCACGCAACCATACTCTTGGTGCGTCTAGTGGTGTGCCTTCAAGTATGGAATTTAGGTATTCGACAACTTTTTAAATAACATATAATAATTGTCTTACAACGTGAATTCCTACATGTACATATAGGCATGCTGCCTTATTCAAGTTTCCAAGCCTTGAGTCAATATCAGTGTTGTAGTCTATCGTGTAAAAAAAACAATAACAATGTTTGTTTGTTTTGGAAATTCGCACAAAGCTACTCGAGGGCTATCTGTGCTAGCCGTCCCTAATTTTGCAGTTTAAGACTAGAGGGAAGGCAGCTAGTCATCACCACCCACCGCCAACTCTTGGGCTACTCTTTTACCAACGAATAGTGGGATTGACCGTCACATTATACACCCCCAGTAGGGCTTCTGCTACACTTTAGGCAACTAATTAAAGTAATGCAAAAGTTTAAAACCTTCAACGTTGAGGCGGAAATTCTATGCCATTAATGAGGAGGCAAAATTGAGACACATATGCAATTATTTTTATTTTCAGTGGTTGTTTAGACACTTTGAGTTATTTTTAATCATTAATTGGCATTTCAGATGACGTTTTGATCATTTTCTGATAATTGTGGGTTCTGTTTGATGACTTTGGCCTATTTTCGGAGTTTGTTTTTAACAATTTAGAGTTTTGAAATTTGACGACTTTTAGCAGCAAATACATATACATAGTGTCAGGCACAAAGGCAGATGTTAGTTAGCATGTTAGGGGGCCTGGTATGACCAAGTGAGTTAAGGCGTGCGACTCGTAAACTGAGGGTCGCTAAATGCTTCATAGATTTGACCTGCACACAACACACTTACACCTGCATGCTATGTTTTACTTTTTATTAAAAGATAAATGAAATCAATGGGTAAATACCTGTGAAACCTTTGGTTTATCAAGTAAAATCCCTGATGATCTGTTATAACTTGAAATCAATGTGGTTGTTTAATCTTCGTCAAAGCCCAAGATAGAATGGCATTACACAGGGAGCAGCAATACAGTGCATGAGTTTCAGTGCATTCAGTACGTTGCTATGGGACGCATGACACACACTTCAGTCTTAATGAAGATGTTGAGTTCTATAGATCTGTCTCTTTCATGTTAATTGTTAAGCAACAACGACGATTGTGTTTTTAATATTTTATGAATATCTTTAAGTAACAATATTGGGAGGTGAGTGGGCTCAAGCCCCCCAAGACCCCCTTGGCGTCGCCATTGTTAGTGTCTGCATTATTTTTATTTCATTCAACACAGGTAAAATACAAACAATCAACAAAACGTTTAGTGTCTACATTGTTTTTATTTTATGCAATCAGTAAAAGTAGGAAATTGAAATAAAGATAACTAATAATTAAAACGTTCTATAGAGTAACACTGCCTTTAATAAGATTGTATATGTATTTCTATATCGATAACAAATAGATTAGTACTTTATAGAACTACCAATTTAAGAAGTAGGCAACAGATATAATAAATATACTTAAAGAAATGCTTCCTAGTCTTTAGTTCTCATTTAAAAGAATATGAAGTTTTTGTCCGTTTTGTAGCAAATTTCATCTACTTGCGGTAGTTCTGAATGGTATATCTTTTGCCCTAAACATAGACTTTACAGATAAAGTTGTTTGTAAACAGTTGCAGTGTAACCTTCGAAAATTATTAGCTAAAATAACATTAGTATCCCACTGAAGATGTTTTAAGTTTCAATAATTCGCGGTTTAATCGTATATTAATGTCGTTATTGAAAGACGGCAGCACATGCATTACTCCAGAGTCACGCCGAGTGTTACCATGCCAGTTTGCAGTAGTTAGTTGTTAGCAATATAACTCACTGAAAGTGGAAAAGCTTCAGTAATAATTTTCGTTTCTAATATTATTATAAAATGAGTTCAAGTGTTTATTCTGGTTATGAACTGTCATTCAGTACTGAAAGCTGTTATAAAAATGAAACATTTTCTGTATCGTGTACGTATTGAGCTTTTCAATAAGGCCATCTTGTTCATTACATTTCACTGAATTCTTGGTAACAGATCTATCATTTACATATGACGTTTTTCAAACAGCAAGTGGCTTACGACTAGTTGCTCTCGCTCTGGCATAAGGTTAAGGTACTTGACTCGCATTCTACTCGTTGCTGGATTGAATCCCCTTTCAGTCGTTGGGCTTTATAATGTTACAACAAATCCCATTATTTGTTTGTAAAGAGTAGCCAAAGAGATAGCGATAGATAGTGTTCACTATCACCCTTCTACCTAGTCTACTACTAAATTAGAGACGGCTACCGCGGATAGCCCTCGAGCAGCTGTGCGAGAAATTTAAACTAAGCTGAAACCTCTATTTGGTAAAATAATTTGTGTTAAATGACATTCACCCTTCAATAACAAAGAACAATTAGAAATAGAACTTTCACTGCACAGCATAAATTACACAAAAATAGAAAGAATAATTTCAAAACAGACACAAAAAGTCCACAAACTTGAATAAAGTTTACAAACATTAAACATAAGATATCTAACGTGTAATATCAGAAGGTATCATACTCTTGTATCAAAATTAAAAGGTCGAAAACCTAAAAAACGGCAGTGGTAGTTGTGATCCGGTGTTACAAGTGCCACAGGTTTGGACATGTGGCGGCACCATGTGAGATACACCCTCGTTGCTACCAACGTCACAACACGCCAATTACACAAAAAAACTTACACCTACATCCAGGTAGCGCACACAGAAATACTGAAAAACGAAACGCATAAACAAACATAGCAAACAAAAACACAATCTGCAGTAAACATAACACAGCAAACACAAGAGAAAAACAGTGAAGAACAAGCACTAAACCGAGTCATTTAATAAGCCAAAAAACATTTTACGATTTCATCACTTAATACAGAAACACACAATACCGCATGATAAACATAGCCAAACAGCACTTTATATCGATAATCCCATATGTAAAAAAACAGTTTATGAATCCTGGAACGCAAAAGTATAAAACACAACAATAACAAGAAAGAAAATTATGGCTGTATAATAAACACAATAGAAACCAGATATTACACGATTGCGGCTCAGAAAAGGAGATAAATAATAAATAAGCAAATAACATAAAAAAACATAAAATATAATATCCCAAACAATAAATTAATAAGATGAAAACATATTACAATAGTAAAGGAAGGAAGGAGAGGTTATTTCAAACCTGACCCTTTCAGGTCTTCAAGATCGAATTGACACTGAAAGTCTGTTTGTTTTTTGTTTTTTTGAATTTCGCACAAAGCTACTCGAGTACTCTCTGTGCTAGCTGTCCCTAATTTTGCAGTGTAAGACTAGAGGGAAGGCAGCCAGTCATCATCACCCACCGCCAACCCTTGGGCTACTCCTTCCAACGAATAATGAGACTGACCGTCACATTATAACGCCCCCACGGCTGAAAGGGCGAGCATGTTTGGCGCGATGGGGATTTGAACCCGCGACTCTCGGATTACGAGTCGCAAGCCTTAACCCACAGATAGCTCTCGAGTAGCTTTGTGCGAAATTACGAGTCGAGCGCCCTAACCACCTGGCCATGTCGGGCCTTGAAAGAATGAAAACAAAAGAACTAGAAGTTACAATGATCAAAAGGGGTTAGAAAACTCAATAAAACATTTTGGGACAGTTTTTAAAAAACACAGTTTATATGCAAACTTTGCCAGATAAAGCAATTGTTTGTAATTGTGCCTCGGTGAAATTTTGCTCTTCCAGGAAAAGTAGGTCTTTAGGTATAATAAATATGAACAGGCCATGCCGGGGCCAACACTGAAAGAAGAAGCGTAATCGTCTGAATCGTGTGGTCCCTAATCTGTTCCGTGTGGTATCAGATACAACTTTTGTAATGTGCTACAAAAATCAGCCAAAAATATTATAAATCCTGAAAGTATTTTCAGCAAAATTTATTAAACAATAGCTTTTACAGTTTTCTTTCTTTCATTCACAAACACTGAAATGTATTCTAACAGAAATCGCTCCGAATTATTCTTCATAAGATACAAATATTTTTAATAATTACTTTTATAACACTTAACCTTTAAGATGTTTCCCTTAGACCTCGTTTTCTGTAATGTCATAAGAAGAGTCCCATGAACCCAGTGTATCACTAGCCTGCCATCTTGTGCTGTTTAATCTGTGTGAAAAATAAATAAATAAACGTGCACTAATTTCTGTAATATATAGTTAGGAGATATTAAATCCCCATCGCGCCAAACATGCTCGCCCTTTCAGCCGTGGGGGCGTTATAATGTGACGGTCAGTCTCATTATTCGTTGGAAGGAGTAGCCCAAGGGTTGGCGGTGGGTGATGATGACTGGCTGCCTTCCCTCTAGTCTTACACTGCAAAATTAGGGACAGCTAGCACAGAGAGTACTCGAGTAGCTTTGTGCGAAATTCAAAAAAACAAAAAACAAACAGACTTTCAGTGTCAATTCGATCTTGAAGACCTGAAAGGGTCAGG
Source organism: Carcinoscorpius rotundicauda (assembly GCA_011833715.1). Classification (NCBI taxonomy): domain Eukaryota; kingdom Metazoa; phylum Arthropoda; class Merostomata; order Xiphosura; family Limulidae; genus Carcinoscorpius; species Carcinoscorpius rotundicauda. The sequence continues at coordinate 30,043,884 of CM022396.1, forward strand.
TTTGAAATAACCTCTCCTTCCTTCCTTTACTATTGTAATATGTTTTCATCTTATTAATTTATTGTTTGGGATATTATATTTTATGTTTTTTTATGTTATTTGCTTATTTATTATTTATCTCCTTTTCTGAGCCGCAATCGTGTAATATCTGGTTTCTATTGTGTTTATTATACAGCCATAATTTTCTTTCTTGTTATTGTTGTGTTTTATACTTTTGCGTTCCAGGATTCATAAACTGTTTTTTTACATATGGGATTATCGATATAAAGTGCTGTTTGGCTATGTTTATCATGCGGTATTGTGTGTTTCTGTATTAAGTGATGAAATCGTAAAATGTTTTTTGGCTTATTAAATGACTCGGTTTAGTGCTTGTTCTTCACTGTTTTTCTCTTGTGTTTGCTGTGTTATGTTTACTGCAGATTGTGTTTTTGTTTGCTTTGTTTGTTTATGCGTTTCGTTTTTTAGTATTTCTGTGTGCGCTACCTGGATGTAGGTGTAAGTTTTTTTGTGTAATTGGCGTGTTGTGACGTTGGTAGCAACGAGGGTGTATCTCACATGGTGCCGCCACATGTCCAAACCTGTGGCAGTTGTAACACCGGATCACAACTACCACTGCCGTTTTTTTAGGTTTTCGACCTTTTAATTTTGATACAAGAGTATGATACCTTCTGATATTACACGTTAGATATCTTATGTTTAATGTTTGTAAACTTTATTCAAGTTTGTGGACTTTTTGTGTCTGTTTTGAAATTATTCTTTCTGTTTTTGTGTAATTTATGCTGTGCAGTGAAAGTTCTATTTCTAATTGTTCTTTGTTATTGAAGGGTGAATGTCATTTAACACAAATTATTTTACCAAATAGAGGTTTCAGCTTAGTTTAAATTTCGCGCACAGCTGCTCGAGGGCTATCCGCGATAGCCGTCTCTAATTTAGTAGTAGACTAGGTAGAAGGGTGATAGTGAACACTATCTATCGCTATCTCTTTGGCTACTCTTTACAAACAAATAATGGGATTTGTTGTAACATTATAAAGCCCAACGACTGAAAGGGGATTCAATCCAGCAACGAGTAGAATGCGAGTCAAGTACCTTAACCTTATGCCAGAGCGAGAGCAACTAGTCGTAAGCCACTTGCTGTTTGAAAAACGTCATATGTAAATGATAGATCTGTTACCAAGAATTCAGTGAAATGTAATGAACAAGATGGCCTTATTGAAAAGCTCAATACATACACGATACAGAAAATGTTTCATTTTTATAACAGCTTTCAGTACTGAATGACAGTTCATAACCAGAATAAACACTTGAACTCATTTTATAATAATATTAGAAACGAAAATTATTACTGAAGCTTTTCCACTTTCAGTGAGTTATATTGCTAACAACTAACTACTGCAAACTGGCATGGTAACACTTGGCGTGACTCTGGAGTAATGCATGTGCTGCCGTCTTTCAATAACGACATTAATATACGATTAAACCGCGAATTATTGAAACTTAAAACATCTTCAGTGGGATACTAATGTTATTTTAGCTAATAATTTTCGAAGGTTACACTGCAACTGTTTACAAACAACTTTATCTGTAAAGTCTATGTTTAGGGCAAAAGATATACCATTCAGAACTACCGCAAGTAGATGAAATTTGCTACAAAACGGACAAAAACTTCATATTCTTTTAAATGAGAACTAAAGACTAGGAAGCATTTCTTTAAGTATATTTATTATATCTGTTGCCTACTTCTTAAATTGGTAGTTCTATAAAGTACTAATCTATTTGTTATCGATATAGAAATACATATACAATCTTATTAAAGGCAGTGTTACTCTATAGAACGTTTTAATTATTAGTTATCTTTATTTCAATTTCCTACTTTTACTGATTGCATAAAATAAAAACAATGTAGACACTAAACGTTTTGTTGATTGTTTGTATTTTACCTGTGTTGAATGAAATAAAAATAATGCAGACACTAACAATGGCGACGCCAAGGGGGTCTTGGGGGGCTTGAGCCCACTCACCTCCCAATATTGTTACTTAAAGATATTCATAAAATATTAAAAACACAATCGTCGTTGTTGCTTAACAATTAACATGAAAGAGACAGATCTATAGAACTCAACATCTTCATTAAGACTGAAGTGTGTGTCATGCGTCCCATAGCAACGTACTGAATGCACTGAAACTCATGCACTGTATTGCTGCTCCCTGTGTAATGCCATTCTATCTTGGGCTTTGACGAAGATTAAACAACCACATTGATTTCAAGTTATAACAGATCATCAGGGATTTTACTTGATAAACCAAAGGTTTCACAGGTATTTACCCATTGATTTCATTTATCTTTTAATAAAAAGTAAAACATAGCATGCAGGTGTAAGTGTGTTGTGTGCAGGTCAAATCTATGAAGCATTTAGCGACCCTCAGTTTACGAGTCGCACGCCTTAACTCACTTGGTCATACCAGGCCCCCTAACATGCTAACTAACATCTGCCTTTGTGCCTGACACTATGTATATGTATTTGCTGCTAAAAGTCGTCAAATTTCAAAACTCTAAATTGTTAAAAACAAACTCCGAAAATAGGCCAAAGTCATCAAACAGAACCCACAATTATCAGAAAATGATCAAAACGTCATCTGAAATGCCAATTAATGATTAAAAATAACTCAAAGTGTCTAAACAACCACTGAAAATAAAAATAATTGCATGTGTGTCTCAATTTTGCCTCCTCATTAATGGCATAGAATTTCCGCCTCAACGTTGAAGGTTTTAAACTTTTGCATTACTTTAATTAGTTGCCTAAAGTGTAGCAGAAGCCCTACATATATATATATATACACACACTATATTTCTTCAGCAAAACATAAAATGCTTAAATTCTACAAATTACCTTGTCGTAGAAATAATCTTTATAATAAAAAATCAGTAGTTTGCAGGTTTAAGTAGATTATTTTGTAATCATTCTACTAAAGACAGTAGACGTTACTGAAGACTTTGTTCATTCATTACTAAAACCAATTTCTTTTATGTTATCAATTATATTTTCGTATCTCCTACTGAATAATCGTCAAAATAGAAAACATTTTATTTTATCTTGTCGTGATTACTTCCATAAACTTTTTTACCCAATATATATTTTGTTGATGATCTTCCATATATGGTGGTTTACTTCTAAGATAATGATTAACAGAACATTAGAAACCAAGTAATGCTTTGTTTAACTTACCCTCTTTAGCACCACTGAGTAGATCTGGTTTATCATACTTATTTCGTTCTGGGTTATGATTTTGCTACCTACTTTATATAGATATGCACATTTCATATCATATTCTTCATCTTCCCTTTTAATCTTTATCACAACCTTTGAATTTGTAACTATCTTTAGATAATTCGATGTGTAATGAACGTTTTGGATTATATTTATTGATTTCAATTTCTAAACTGACTTTTCTTTCTGAGACCCATTCAGAACCTCTTGCTTCAAACTTCAGTGATGTCTGTTGAAAGTTTAACAATATTTCTATTTTATCTTTCAAATCAATATACTTCAAAATTATTTTAGTTTTAGTTTTGAGTCTAGTGTTTGTTTTGAATTTCGCACAAAACTACTCTAGGGCTATCTGTGCTAGACGTCCCTAATCTAGCAGTGTAAGACTAGAGGGAAGGCAGCTAGTCATCACCACCCACCGCCAACTCTTGGGCTACTCTTTTACTAATGAATAGTGGGATTGATCGTCACATATAACGCCCCCACGGCTGGGAGCGTGAGCATATTTGGCGCGAATCGGGCGCGAACCCGAAGCATTTGACCGGTGTTGTGTTCTCTCTGAGATCATTTTGCATTGTGTATAAGCCATCCAAAATTGTACTGATGATTGCGGCATACACTTAAAATTGTGAATTACAATCCAATTACTGTTATACTTATGATTAGATGATAACCTTACGTGTTAACTGACCAAACAACATTTCTAAACAATTCTAGAATGAATTTTGAAATTGTCATTTGGCTATTTAGAAGTGCCTAAGTTAATGTAATGTAGTAGTTACATTATTGTAACAGGTGCTTGTCACACTTATGATAATAAGAACAATATCATCATCACAGTTTCACCTGTATAAATATTGTAAACTTATGAAGAAACCAGCATTTCTGTGAAGGTCAACTGCAATTTAGCAAACAATGGTGTGTCAAAGAGTGACCTCGCAGTGGATGTCCACCAGTTGAACTGTCCAATTGCCAGAAAGAAAGATAAAGAAAAATTTAAAATCAATATATTCTCTTATGCAGTTTGGCAAGCTTTTGCAACTTGTTTAAACGACAATATTATATCTTCACCAAACATTATTATCTAAATAATAACAAAGTAAGATAATTCTGCTGAAGATCAGTTTAATATGGTTATAGTGTAAAGAGAGTGTTGTTTTAATGCCTAGGATACTGTCACTCTTCATTCCAAACGGTTCCCAGATGAATGCCATTTGTATAAATCTGCGGCAACAAGTTTCTACTGCAGACCCATTTTCACATAAAAACAGAGGATAGATCATGAATGACAGTCGTTATTAACAAAGCCGCTATATTGACGTACGTCGCATTTGCACAACGCTTTGAACATAAATATTTGTTGTTTCATAATATTATTAGGATGATTTCGTTATCTGCATTTGTACGAATAATTGTTGTTGTTTTGATCGATTTAGGTAATTTATGGTTTACAACATTTCCTTTGTTATTCACTATACTTATATAAGTTCAGGCATCAGTTGTTAAAATATAATAATTCATTTTGTATAGTTAGCTGTAAATTGTAGTTTATAATAACTTAAATATTTTAGTAGGGCTGTATCTAGCTTCTAATGACATCACACGTAACTCGATGCACTTGACTTTCCGGACAGCTGAAAGTTGGGAATTTGTTTTTCTGTCGTGCTTTATCTTGTATTAGCCACATTTTCAAGTGACTGTTTTAACTGTCAAGTCTATGATCTCAAAAACAGAGCTGTGTGAATGCTTATTGATGATAATATTAGCTTCCTCTATAAGTATTTCATTAAATACAAGCACTATGTGAGTGTGTGTTTTTCTTATGGCAAAGGCACATAAGGCTATCTGCTGTGTCCACCGAGGGGAATCGAACCGCTGATTTTAGCATTGTAAATCCGAAGACTTGTCGCAATCGGGGACAAATACTATTTGAATTTTAATAATTTACATTTATAGAAATTTTATAGATCGGTATAAACTAAATTTATATGCTTTAACGTTAAAATCATCAAAAAAGGAAGAAAAGAAAACATAATTCATAACGAAACAACTTTCTGAAATTGAGATAATCGTCACGTAAAGATACTTGTCAGTGTGTTTATCTAGTGATTTAATGAAAGCGTTTTGAAAAGAATTATCGCAATAAATATCACAGTGCAAATTATTTTTTATCTATACCTTAATACACGGAGATTTGTAAATGTTTAATAACATTTTATTTTATAGTACTTGATAAATTCAAATAATCCTCATATACCTTGCGCCTTGCGAATTATAACATAAAGAAATATACAAGTACAAATTTTGAATGAATCGTATGCGCACAACAAGGTTTATGTTTGTTTGTTTTGAATTTCGTGCAAAGCTGCACGAGGTCTATCTGCGCTAGCCGTCTCTAATTGTATGGTAGACTAAACTGGTACCACTTTATGTTTGTTTCTTCGTTATTTCTCTCCTGTACATTTATATGTACCACGTCACCTTCTTCTTTTTTTTCTCTTTTTTTACTGGTGAATGGTAGTGTGCCAGTGTATTTGATTCTTAATACAAACATAATCAAGACGGAAAGAAGAATAAATAAGAGAAAAATCTGAACGAATCATTATTCTGTAGTTGTTTCTTCCTCGTTCAGCTGCAGTTCCAGAACAACCAATATTTAAATGTTTCTCAGCCAATAAAGCTATTCATAGCAAACGTTTATTACAAAGCAGGTATGGAGGATTCAAAACAGGTTTTCAGAAACGATTACATAATCATTCTATCCTTGTGTAACATTATTTCAAACACATTCGTTCTATCCTTGTGTAACATTATTTCAAACACATTCGTTCTATCCTTGTGTAACAATATTTCAAACACATTCGTTCTATCCTTGTGTAACAATATTTCGATTCCATCAGATAACTTGAGAATTCATGTAAATATCTGAAAATATATACGTATATTTACTTGGTACACTTTCTACTTAGATTTATTTTTGTCTCTTTTCGAACAAACCCACAAAGTGCTACCTCCTGTGTCCACCACAGGGAATGAAACTTTGGATTTTAGCGCTGTGAAATTTATTGTTGATTTCTGAGTCTACAATATAAACATAATACATAAATATATATATACTTGTACTGAATGAGAACTAAGAGACGTGAGTAACACTAAATGAAAATTTACAATAAAGGAAATACTCAATATCCGTGGCAGGATTAGAGTAAATCAATCTTTGAGCCCTTTTTCTAGCTGCGGCATAGCGGCTCACACAAAAGCTATGATTTGTTATCAAGAACAAATATTTGGCTCATAGGTCCGTCATCTCTTGACACAGCAGTAAACCTGCAGACCTTTAACATCTGGGTTTCGCTACCCGTGGTTTGCACAAATAGCCTATTCTGCAGCTGTGTGTTTAACTAAAAACTAACATTTCTTTAAAACTATTATGCCAGTTTCATGTACTTAACAGGATGATGATGTTGTTAAACGTCCTTGTTAAAAATGTTAGCTAATTTCAGGAAACGAAATAACAGTGAAATTCACTGGTATATGTTTATACTTCTGTAAAATAATCAGAAATTCCTAAAAATAAAAAGTAATAATTAGATAATCAGCAATAAGAAAAATATAGTATAACATACCTAGAGTAATTATTATTGTATTTGATAAACAGAAAAACAAATAATATTTTCATATTTTTATATATAAAAGGCTTTAACAGATAAATTGAACTAAAGTCTTTATTTTCAGTAAGAACTTACTTTTGATAAATTAACGTATTTAAGTTGTTTTTTTTATCTTTTACTTTACCCAGTCTAGAAAAATATTTAATCAGAGTTCTTTTGAAAATCTAATAAAGAAAAATATATGAATTTCAAATTTTATTTCCTCAATTTTTATTGGTTAGTACTGCCATAGTTGCAACGTAAAAGTGATCGGACATTTCCTCCTCCAGGATACTGTTGTACAGACCTTATTCTGCTACGTTGGTGGTGTTTTACAGATTGTTACCGTACGAGAAAAGGTAAGTAGATACAAATATTATTTTTTTTTTTACAATGAATGAATAAGAAAATAATTTTGCATTTATATTACAAAGCGTTCAGGCTATAAATTGCGGTACATATACCTAATTATTTCGTAACTTCAACGTACAGTTATTAGCGCAAGAAAGATAACATAAATGATAAACAAACCGATGCATTAAAACGAGACCCACGATAACATGCAACAACTTTCTTCTGCTTTAACAATTATATTCTTCAATGAAAACAAAGTTCTACGTTTGTTATGAGTGTTTTCGGAGTTATACATTGCGGAATTTGGAAACTATACTTAAAGTCTCCTCTATTTGTAGAATGATCGTGTTTTTATTCATTCAGAAGTTAAATAATGTATTTTAGTTTTAATGTAAGATATATGTATATTATTCATATCTAACACTAGTTAGAGGTATAAACAAATTTGTCTTACAATTCCTATAGCGAAAATTTTTTATATCAAATACAAATTTTATAAACTTTCAATTTTTTAGTTCGTTATGTGCAATAGTGGCGTTAAAAATAAGTTGGCGTTTTGTTTTAACTTGCGAAATCATATCTATCCATTACTACATTTACTTACAATTTAATTTATCCATTTAGTTTGTTCATTGTTAGAGATAAATCTAAATTTTTAAAGTAATCACATATGAATAACTGTTGAATAAAATATGACATTGTTGTAACAATATAAGTAAATATGAAATAAACAACATATATTATGGTGAAATGCGTCTTCCGGTGACTTAGCGACAAGTCTCAGATTTTATTAACATAAAAATGTAAGCTTCTATAGTCGCAGTGGACAGAGTAGGAGTATCTTATTTTGCAGCTTCACGAAACAAACAATAGCTCAGCTCGACATGACCGGCTAATTAAGGCACTTCAATCGTAATCTGAGGGTCGTGGGTTCGAATCCAGGTCACACCAAACATGCTCCCTTTTTCAGCCGTGGGGGCGTAATAATTTGACGGTCAATCCTACCATTCGTTGGTAAAAGAGTAACCCAAGAGTTGGCGGTGGGTGGTGATCACTAGCTGCCTTTCCTTTAGTCTTACACTGCTAAATTAGGGATGGCTAGCGCAGATAGTTCTCGTGTAGCTTTGCGCGAAATTCAAAACAAACAAAGAATACTTCAGATCACAGTTTACTACCACGTGACAGCATATTGAGTTGTAACTTACGTATTCAAATTAATCTGAAACAAAGTTTTCTGCATTATCCTGAAACCTGAAAAGAAGTTTGTTATTATTAGCTTAACAAAGTCTGAGTTGTAGCTTGTTAGATAAATTTAAGGCTTTTTTTATCGAATGTATCTATCTTTTTCATGTTTGGGGTTGATTTTCTAGGTTGTGATGTGGAAACCAGAGATTAGTGAATACAGGCTAGTACGAGAATAATGTATTGTTATTGGCTATAATTGAATCATAAATGTGGATGGTGTGGGTTGATCTTGCCAAAATATCAAGTCTAGTTAATTGCTGTCTGAGTTACTTGGTGCTAAAAATAGGTTATAGTTTCTTATACTTAAAGTTCGAGGGTCCTGATACGTCAGTTGCTTGTAAAACTAAAGTGGTGAAATCTAGAGACTAAAATATATTCGTCCATTGATAATGAATATCCTCTGTAAGTTGAGCCTCTTGAGCAAATCTCCTGGTGTGCTGCTGGGATAAGCGATATAAATTGTTTTTTAATATGTTTACTTTAGCAAGGACAAATTAAAAACAGAAAATGAAGGTAGACTAAGATAACTATACCAAGTCTAAGAATGATGTTTTAGTCAAGTTTCAAGTAGTTTCATAGACTGTTTTATTCACTAGTAAAAACATATTTAACATTTTGTTTCAAAATTTAAAAGAATCAAACATATGAAATTTATAAAATTTCTCTTCTGGATACAGAACACCATTTAAGTTGAGGTAGTAGTGACTGAGAAAACTAGCTACACAAACTAATCTACAGAGGAACAATAAACCATAATTACTGAATTTCCCTTTTTGCGTAGTTTATTATTTGATAAAGTTATCCGAATTAATTCCTAAAAAGTTCTAAAGCTACTGGTATTTAACTATTAACCAATTACTACATTTTAGGGTCATCCATTAATTATATTGTTATATTATTACGAATGTTTGTGTTAAAAAAACTATGAATGTGTGAATCAAGTTATATTTATTTCAACTTAGTAACATGCTAAGCAGTACTCATTACACATAAGGAAGTTACAATTTTAGAATTTCTTTATCAAAATAAAGGATTAATAACATAAATAACTTAAAACTGCTTTACGCAGTGCAAAAACAACAACAAAGGAAAACCAACAAATGCATGTAATACTAAGATTTGAATTGAAGAATTAATACAAAAATTTTAAATTATTTAAATGTTCCCCTGTTATTTCCTTATGAAACTTATATTTTTTCAGTATTGCGTCATCAAATAAAGTACGTGACGTTACTGTGACCTTTAGAATAACTGTTTATATAATGTAGTTCTTTGCTTAAAGAACACGGATGTTTGTGTTTGTTCAGCCCGACCTTCACGTTGAACTGCTCAGGAGTATCTATAAGAAACGAATGTGAATTGAAACACCTGCATCAAATTCAACAGTTTTATCGTTACAAATGTACATGCTTTTGTCATAGATATGACTCATGTCACGACAAGCGACATCTATCTATCTATATGTCCCATTATTTAGCAATGCAGAACCATGAAGATAGACCTATGGTTGGAAGTGTACTTCACAGTCTTTCCTGAGAAAGGGTGTTACAACACAGAAATTAAATGACAGAACTAATGGTTGTAAGTGTACATCACAGCCTGTCCTGAGAAAGGATGTTACAACACAGAAGTTAAATGACAAGAACCACTGAACGTATTCTCTCACCCACAAATGGATTAAACACATGTTAATTCTACTCTTTAACATGCACAATACATCTCTGGCTATTATTTTCTCTTACTTATGCACAACATGAGAGCCACTTCCCCTTCTCAGTGCTCCAACAGTTGAGAGCTAAAGTCTACATACGATGAACTGTCAGCGCTTTGAAAAATTTGAAACTGCGATGCTGGGTAGTAGTATCTAATAATAGTCGCCAGACAGCAGATCGAAAACTGAGGGAGATGCTCCATAAACAGTACAGGATTTCGTGTATCGCTTTTATAACAAACGTGAGAGTCATTGAAGAACTAAAACTAGAAACATAATTAAATGGAAAGACAAAAACAAAATAATTAGGCTTGTGATTTCCTTTTTGCAACATTGTTTTCAGATTTTATCAGCTTCTCTTATTTATTTATGACTGCTTGTCCTTGTGCTGGATTCTTAAGTAAAATACAGTTTAAAATGGCTAATTTCACTTTGAAAGTTTTTCACATTCTAAAATGAAATAATTTCACCGTAAAATTCTTCTAAACTCACAAGTAATAAACAGGAATAGATAAATATTTTACATAGTAAATCTTTAAAGATCAAAATGATGAGATAATACAACGACTTGACGCTTATTTTGTAATAATCCCCCACAATACCCTTTCTAGCGGATCTTTTTTTTTTTTTCAGGCAATGAATTTTAATACACCAATAGAAGCTCTTATAATATTTTTTATAAAACTATTTGTTATGTTGGTAGAATGTATTACATTGATTACGTGTCTTTATTTGAGTAATCAACTTAATATGGAACTATTCATTTGGATAAATATCAGTAAACTTGCTTCACCTACTTTTTTAACAGCAAGTAACAAAACTGGTTGATGAGGCGTTGCTAATTTAACAAGAAACGCTCTGTTAGTTTAACTGTGGCGTGGTAACACCATATTTTGTTTATTCACACTTATAGTAATGTTTCACTTCATCTTTGTAATAGAAGTAAAAAGAAGAATCGTAAGTACGATTTGTTTAGTTAATATAAACACTGAGAAATCTCCTCGTAGTTCAAAATGTCTTGAAATATTTTATGACTTTAGCCTGGGGCTAAGTTTCACGGGACAGTGTTAAAAATGCAAAGAGAGACTATCCAGACAACGTTACAGTGAAGGATTAGCTCAACAGAAAACTTTTTAACGTATGTACTTAATGATAAAAATTAAGAGTCAAAATCTGAAAGAAGTAACTTTCCAAATTTTTCATTCTCAATCCTGATAAACTCTGTCGAGCAGCGTTTTAAGAATATGAGCATTTCTTCTGCCTGTATCGCAATATAAGAATTTTTAAAGCAATTTTGTCAAGTACAACTAAACATTTGTTTGAACCTTTTAATCCATTTTGACTGAACAAAATTAACCATCACTTAGCAAAGATGTTTCAGATACACCAAAAAAAATTTATTTGTAGAAAAGTTTGGCTGTACTATGTTATAAAATGTGGTTTCAGTATAATATTTGTTTTATAGCATTATTAAATGGTTTTCTAGAAATAAAATAACTAACACACATTTATCCCAAATTATCCCAAGTGTATAAGACTTTTATCGTGATGTTAAACGTTTGTTCTCATTTTATTAGTCATTTTAATAGATAACGTTGTAGCAATTTTAAAAAATAAGAAACGGGGAAGTCCGTGTAGGAACACCATATTCACTGTTGTTTGGTGGGTGGGTTGAAGATGTTCAGTATACTTACGTCTTTTGGTCGCAGTTCTTCTTTTAAAATGTATAGCGTTTTGAAACTGCATTTTAACAGATGTTTTTAGTTTATTTTTTCAGTATTGTGTATGAAAGATCTTTTTTAGACAGTTACGAATAGGTTTAAAAAGTTATTTCATAATTAATGTTTGTTTGTTTTGACTTTCACGCAAGGCTACATAGAAGGCAGCTAGTAACCACCGCTCATCGCCAACTCTTAAGCTACTCTTTTGCCAAAGAATAGTAGAATTGGCTGTAGCATTATAACTTCCCCACGGCTGAAAGGGCGAGTATGAATAGTGCGACGAAGATTTGAACCCGTGACCCTCAGAGCATGATTAATGTATGAGTTATATTACTTAATTAAAGCATTTGTAATATCAACACAAAATATGTAATAAGACGCACTTGTTCTCAACATATGCTCTTATCCGAGGTCATAATAATGGTCAGTTACGTCATTGTTATTTTATTTTAGAGCTGCTTGTTTGTTTCAATTGCTTGTGCACAATGTAAATACGAAGGTAACTTTGTCAATGTACAGGTTAATAGTCTTTATGTCTTTCTTATGAGTACGTTTCATTGACAACTTTATGCTCGCTTTTTTATATATTTGTACAAGCCAAAAGATCTTCAAAGGTCTTTAGTTATTGACAGGTTTATTATTGTTTGTTTGTTTTGGAATTTTGCACAAAGCTATTCGAGGGCTATCTGTGCTAGCCATCCCTAATTTAGCAGTGTAAGACTAGAAGAAAAGCAGCTAGTCATCACCACCCACCGCCAACTCTTGAGCTACTCTTTTACCAACGAATAGCGGGATTGACCGTCATATTTTACACCCCCACGGCTGGGAGGGCGAGCATGTTCAGCGCAATGTAGTCGCGAACCCGCGACCCTCGAATTACGCAGGTTTATTATATACGCACCATATTACATTGTATCTAACTCTAACAAACTTTACAACTTATAACATGATTTCCTAGTGTCCTACTTTTCCTGGTTTGGCAGGTTTATTATATACACACTATATCACAACGTGTCTAGCTCTAACAAACTTTACAACTTATAATTTCCTTGTATCATACTTCTCCAGTTGATGCCGTGGTTGCTTCATCTGCACCAAAAACAAAAATATTCATCTGCTTGCTCATCTGGTGTTGTGATTGATAAGTAAAAGGTTAATTACAGAAAAATTAAAATTTAAATAACAATAAGTTATTAATCTTTTGCTTAATTCTGAGTTGGAAAAGACTCAAAATAAAAAAAGACTAAATTTCATTTTATGTGCTGAAACTGCAGTTTATCATGTATGTTGGTAATATGAACAGCGTCGTAACAACTACTTGTCAAACTTTTGTAGAATTTGTTATTCAGATATATGTCTCTTGTTTATCTTGTCCTAAAATCATGGTGCTCTTAAAGACTAGGGAAGAAATGTTTATATTTGTTTGCGATCTATTGTTACACCAAAACGCTGATGAGCTAATGCATTTTATAAAATTTGCAACGTCAAATGTATCGGTGACTATTTTTGGATGCATTTTTAGTAATAAAATAAAACATTTAATAATGTATGTTTTACAGCTTTTGCTCAAAGCTAAAAATCACAGTGTTTAATTTTAGAACTGATGCAATTTGTTGTGCAGCCCCTCAGTGGCTCAGCAGTATGTCTGCGGACTTACAACGCTAAAAACCAGGTTTGGATACCCGTGGTGGGCAGAGCAAAGATAGCCCATTGTGTAGCTTTCTGCCTAATTCAAAACAACAACAATTTGTTGTGCATATTGTCTGAAAGAAATGTGTTAACAATTTTTAACGTTTGCATCTGTTGGTTTTTCATGTGAACTGTCATGCAATAAAATCATCTCTAATATTTATATTTTTATTGTAGAAACATATTTTTACTTCTTTCATACATTTAGACTTAGATAAAGGGTCTGGCTACAGTATATTTCAAGGATCAAGCCTTCCATTGGTCTTACTCGCCAGTTTCTTCTTTGGCTTTGTTTACATAAGAACAAGTTAAGATGCGTTCATCATTTTTTTATATGAGCCCAAGTTATACCTATATTGTCGATTTCTTCTCTATTTTTGTTTTTTTTATCACAGGTTAAGTTACGGCTATCTCGTTAGTTTTGTGTATGTGTGGTTTTGTTTATCTGAGCACAAGTTAAGACTAACAAATTTAATTTGGACGCGTACTGTTTCTTCTAGGCATCGTAGAAGTTAGTTAATTTTGTTTAAGTTTTATAAGACTTTTAATTCTGATTATTAACTGTAGAAGGCATTTGGGTTTCATTGTTTAAAAGTTTGACTAAGCACGCATTTTTGTGTTATGTATTATAGTTTATCTCGAACGAGTCTCGAGAAATTAAAAGCTGTTTAAGCTGGAAACTACGTAGTGTTTGTTTTTCTTATACCAAAGCCATATCAGACTATCTGCTGGGCCTACCAAAGAGAATCAAACCCCTGATTTTAGGGTTGTAAATCCGTAGACATACCGCTGTACTAGATGGGAGCAGGTCTCTATACGGTGAAAATTTATACAAGCCAGGAGTATTATAATTTTTGCAGCATTATCTTAAGATTTCTTTTATAAAATATTTTTAACGCGGACGGAAAACTATCTTTCAACAGCCTCATCTATCAACAAGTAGGATTAGAACCTGAGTAAAGCGAAAAAATAAGGTTTTTGATTTAGTATTAATTTCTTATTTAATTAATAATTTATTTAAATATCAATAAATTCTTGGTTCATTAATAATTTGTTTAAACTTTCAAATATTCGTTTGGTCTTTCTACTTCCATGTACAACATCAGTGCTACAGCCTCTAGATAATTAAATTATACAATATATAAAATTGCAATACAGAAAACTGATGATTCAGCATATTATTGCTAACATGGACAACTGTAAGAGAGCATCTGAAGTTACCATGAAAATTGACGTGCTAGATACAATTGCATTTTTAAGTTATTCAGTCAAATGCGTAAAAGATGAATGCGTAATAAAGTGCTTTCGAAATTGTGGATTTATTCTTCATAATAGCGGAGATTGTGGAGTTGTTTGTTATGAAGATTCTTATGAAATCTAAACTCTGATTGAGAAGATTGATACAGATGATTCTGTGAATGCGAAAACTTTTGTGAACGTTGGCAAGAATGTTTTAACAGAAACTGGTGAAATTGATTTAAAATCTATAATAGAATCGCAAGATGGTAACTGTGGGAGAGATTCAGAAGATGTACAAAATGGAAATAGAAATTTCTAATTCATCGCAAGTGTTAGGTTATATTAACGCTATCAAATTGTATACAAAAATGAACTTCTTGAAAAGGCCGTAGAATTGGAGTTCTCTTGTAACCGCATGAGAGAAGTCCCATTAAAAACACGAAACAGTTGAAATTGTACACTTTCTTCAAATAAATTTGATTAAGATCTGTGTACTTATGTATAGTTTGAATGTCTATTTTTGTTTTCATTCGGAAATTTTACTCGGTCCCGTGCGTTACTGTTACGTATTACAATTTCTACCAGGCGAAAACTTTTATTTTAATTTCCAAGTTAACTGAACCTCGATACGTATCAAATTTATAATAATTACCAACAACGTTGATACAAAATATTGTTATAAAATCTAAATTTTTATATCACTTTCTACTGTATTCTAAGTCATTTCAGATATTGCCTGTCGTTCCATAAAGCTTCTTATTATAGAAGTGGGTCAATAATTTTCAACATGGCTGCTGAAAGAATCTCAACAATCTATCGTCATATTAACGGAAGCAATAGAATTCAAGACCAAACACAAAATAAACATGGGAAGGAAAAATCCGATATTCCAAAACACAGGTAAGTTAATAATGTGGTGTCATCTAATCTTTCTTAACTTTAGGCAGAAATAAACACTGAAATATAAGATGGATAATTAACAGCTTGTAGAGCGAGATATACAGCATTGTCAGTTTGTAATATAAATAAATAGGAAAACAGTGATCGTTGGTTATTTGTAGAAATGATGTAAAAATATTCAAAACAAAATAAATGCTGCAATAAAAAGTACATAAACAAATAAAGTGAAACTAGTTCGATAAACTCTAAAACGATTTTTACGAACGTTATTATTGCTTTGATTTGATATTCATACCATGAATGTTACTTTACCGTTTGGTATAAATAGTAGATGTTTGTGGGTAATAGCAGTCTTAATGTTCCTTAATTGGTTTTTGGTCGCTACTTAATAATATTGGAAGTTAACCTTCTTACTGGACGTATGTTTGGTCAAAGGTTTGCCCATTTTTCACAAAATATTTGTATATAAGAGGTACTTGAAATATTATTCATTATAACATTGTAACTTCTTAATAGTTTATTCAAGTAGTTTCTTGGCTTTATATCGATGATGTCTAGAAGCTCACGTTGAAAATGTAAATCGTGGCCCAAATAAATATTACTTACTTGATATGTAACCTAACCAGGATATGGAACATCGGTACATTAGTATATACGATATCATAATATCAAAATGTTAGACAATTTGTTACACGTGCTTACCAGAGTATGCTAATTATGTAGATTAGTCAACACAGAGTGGAATGAGTCACGTGAAACTGGAATAAATACACTGGTTTACAAAGAAATTGAGGCAAGCACAAAAATAGCAGTTTTAACCTAATTTGGGGATGCTGAATTCAGATTTGAAATCCGTTTTTACTCATCACCTCTAGTTTTTTAGATATGGATACTGTACATTTTGTATACATACTGTACATAAAGGCGTATATGCATTCAGGGTTAATTTCTAATATTGTGTGACTTATGTCTTCTTTTTTAGTTATTATGCAATAAATGTAAGTGATAGCATTACATTATATATATATAGCTATATATCAAGACGGATCACCAGTTTCAGGAATCGGAACAAAGACCTTGCTTCATTTCTCGACATGGAAAACAAGTTGTGCTACTGCACAAATGTACCTGGCTTGTTCACTTTCCTTGGTTTGCCACATAATCCTTCAGACTAGCGTCTTTTCATAGACTCTTCCAAGCGAAGTCTCAAGGCTGTGCTTCTGCACAACGGGAATAAATATCCCAGCATTCCCACTGCACACTCTGTCCATCTAAAGGAGTTCTATGACAATATGGAGCTTCTTTTAGAAGCTGTTAAGTACAACCAGTACCAGTGGAGTCTGTGTGGGGACCTCAAGGTCATTGGTCTTCTTATGGGTATGCAAGCGGGCTTCACAAAGTACTGTTGCTTTCTCTGTCTCTGGGATAGTCGAGCTGTATCCCAGCATTACAAGCAGAAATACTGGGGGTCTAGAAGCACTTTCGTTTCTGGCGGACACAGCGTCAAGGAGAATCCTCTGGTTGACATGAAGAAGGTGCTTCTTCCTCCTCTTCACATCAAGCTTGGTTTGATGAAGGATTTCGTGAAGGCCATGGACAAAAATGGTGCTGCCTTCCAACACTTGTCTACTGTGTTCCCAGGTCTCGGTGCTGCTAAGCTCAAAGAGGGCATCTTTGTCGGACCTCAAATCCGAGAAGTGATGAAGGATACTGATTTTGAGGAGCTTCTTACCTTAAAGGAACTGAGAGCATGGGAAGCATTTAAGTCAGTGTGTAGTGGCTTCCTTGGTAACACACGCGTACCAAATTACCAAGCCTGTATTGAGAAGTTGCTTAAGACTTATGAGGATATGGGATGCCACTCAAATGTCACTCAAAATTCATTTTCTCCATTCCCATCTCAACTTCTTCCCTCCAAACCTTGGAGCAATGAGTGATGAGCAGGAGAAAGATTCCACCAAGACATTACGAAGATGGAGAGCAACTACCAAGGCAAGTGGAACCCCAGCATGATGGGAGACTTCTGCTGGATGCTCTTGCGTGACATCCCGGAGGCAAAATACACTAGATCATCTAAGAAAACACACTTCTAACTGGCTGCGGTACTATGAATTGTGTACATTGTGTCATCCAAGTATATTTATTCCGTCAATGTTCTTTATCTATCCTGTTTTATCTGTAATAAGCTGCTGCAACTGTTGAAATAAGCACGTATATACTAAAATGAGACTATTTAAAAGCCAGAAAACTAGAAGCGATAGAGCAAAACTGTTTATAAATTTGAATTCAGCACACCCAAAGTAGTAAAACACCTATTCACATTCTTGCCTCAGACAAAAAATATTTTTTGTAAACCAGTGATATTAACTGTTCAAATGTTCCAAATATCATGCATACACACTGCTTATCACGAAACAATAGCATGTTTCTTTTACAAAAAAGAAATCAAAACTAAAGAACAAGCATTTCTTGCATATTAGACTTTTCAAATCGAGTTCCACTGATATGTGAAATATTCAACAATAATTATGTTGTTTAACAGCTAATTCGAAAATTTAAACCTCCAGTATAGTAAGACCATTCAGTGAATACTAGATTTAAGTCTAAATTCGAAAAGGTATTCTATTGTTATTTCTCGAAAGATAGTAAATCACTCAACGTTTTCTTGATTTGTATTTAATTTTTATATCTCGCAAAGTTACCCGAAAACTACTCTTGTCTGACCGCATACTGAACTATGACGTCCAGTCTTATCACCAATACTCTACAGTGAAGAGAGCGATTTTCTTATTTACGATAACGGGACACAAACGTTTAGCTGTATAATCTATCAATGTAACCACTGGGCCACTCCTGGTTCTTCATTTTCACATCGAGTTTTCTTTTCATTATTAAAAACTGTCTTTTTCTGCAGACAGAAAGTTGTGAAGTGGAATGGATGGGGATACAAAGATTCTCAGTTTGTACGCGACCTTGAACAGGATGTCGTCTCTTTTACTGGAACCAGGTAATGAGGTTTGGTAATAATCTTATATTTCATTTGTTAAATTTCTTTTGATGAAACTTAGCCATATAAATGAAACTAAAATAGCATGTATTTTTTCGTAATTTTGAAAGGGTTAATTTCGTTTTTAAATATCAAACTAAAGTTTTTACTGTTAATATAAACGGCCTGGCATGGCCGAGCGCGTTAAGGCGTGCACTCGTAATCCGAGGGTCGCGGGTTCGCGCCCCTGTCGCGCTAAATATGCTCGCCCTCCCAGCCGTGGGGGTGTATAATGTGACGGTCAATCCCACTATTCGTTTGTAAAAGAGTAGCCCAAGAGTTGGCGGTGGGTGGTGATGACTAGCTGCCTTCCCTCTAGTCTTACACTGCAAAATTAGGGACGGCTAGCACAGATAGCCCTCGAGTAGCTTTGTGCGAAATTCCAAAAACAAACAAACAAACAAGTTAATATAAACATTATAACTCTTTCTCTCTAACGAGTTTTTTTTTCCAAACTTAAATTAACCTTACATAATCATTCTTTATTTATTATTTGCTACAGTATATACAACTGGCTGGTTGTATAAACATTTATACAACTGACAAACGTACGACCTGACATAGCTTTCATTTCTTCAGCTTCAAGGTACCAGAGGAAAGATATGAATATGAATATTTTACAGTGCAGGTCTATTGGATGCGTTCGTTTTGAGTGAGGTTTACGTAGTAAAAATTGCAATTGCTGATCACCTTCAACAGGCCTAAGCCTGAGTTTCTCTACCATATTTTCATCGAAATTTATTCAGCGCAGTTTATTACGACAACTGCTGATGTCAAAACACTCACAGACAGACACAAAGCTCAGTTTATTTCTGAAATACTAAACTATTAGAAACGATTCACATTCAGTCACAGAATTGTTAAGATTTCATGTTTGGCTCAGGAGATTCAGTTTAAAAAACAATATAGACTCGAAAAAGTAAAAACGAAATATAAACGGTTGAAGATTTCTATATAAAATATTTTTTCCTTATTTACTATGTTTTTAAGGTACCCACTGGGGAACAAAAGGTTACCATTATTCCAGCTGTGGGCAGAAACTGTTCTTGGAGTGTCCAAAGAATATTTCTGCAAATCCTGCGTAAGAATCCAACTGTAATCTGAAATGTATACTTAAGAAATATTTTTTTAAATCAATAAAACTATGTTCTTGAAAACCATTGTTTGCAGACATTTACAGGTTTTATTAGAAGAGTTTGATTTGGTTTAAATGTTTATATATGTTTGTATATCTATATATATTGTAGAGTTACTTAGGTATTTTTGTGTAAATTAATGGCTAAAATTTAAAGTAAAATATCAAACACATCCTACTTGAGACAGTATTAAAAAGGTAGAGTTTAAAAACAGAGTATCATATCTAAACATCTATCTCTTAAAGACATGATATGCTGAGCATGTAAATATATTTATAACTTAATACATCGAAATATTCCACGATATTTTATATTGAGCAAACACACAGAATATTGACCTCGTCAAGTTCAGTTGTTATTTAGGAACTGAATAAATAATTCTAGAATATGAAAAAAACTGGATGATTTCACAAGATTTGTTCTATGAAATATGTAGCAGACTGGAGTATTAAACAGACATACAGGCAGGTAGACTGGGGGTGGAAGGGCAGTTGAAGGCAACTGTGTGTTTTTCTCTTAAAGCAAGGACACATCGGGCTATCTGCTTGGCCTAGTGGACAAAGTGTGTTGTTGTTTGTTAGATCAAAGCCACATCGGACTAAATGTTGTGTTTACTGGACAAAGTGTGCGTTTGCTTTTCTGGCAAACAAAGCCGCATCAGGTTATCTGCCATTTCCATTGGGATTAACGTTTGCGTACGTGTGTGTTTTTCATAGAATAAAACTACGTCAGGCTATTTGCTGTGTCCTCTGGACAATGTGTGCGTGTTTTTCTTAGAGCAAAGCCATATGGGGCGCAATTAACTTAGTACAGCATAACAGCACATTTAGTATTAATTACCTAGTTTGTTGTTGAATGAATGAAGTTTAAGATTACATATAGAAAGAGAAAATAGCAAAAAAGGAGATCAATTATAAATATTTTTAAATAGGTAAAAGCAACTTTCATACAAGTATTTCGTGTTTGGGATTTTTTAAAATCAAGCATCACGTCTTAAAATTATAAGTCAAAATTATGCAATGTTAATGGAAGATAATTATGACATTTTCTTCTCCCTAGTAAAATAGGTAATTTCAGTGAAGACAAAAAATTCCTCAGCAACATACAAATTTAATATGTTCTTTGAGTTACTACTCCTTCTGCAGCAAACTAATTTCGCCGTAATACTCGGCTCAAATGTACTGTTTGGGAAGGCAGTTAACATCTAGCATACTGTTTGGGAAGGTAGTTAACATCTAGCATACTGTTTGGGAAGGTAGTTAACATCTAGCATACTGTTTGGGAAGGTAGTTAACATCTAGCATACTGTTTGGGAAGGTAGTTAACATCTAGCATACTGTTTGGGAAGGTAGTTAACATCTAGCATACTGTTTGGGAAAGCAGTTAACATCTAGCATACGTTTGGGAAGGCAGTTGACATCTAGTATACTGTTTGGGAAGGCAGTTAACATCTAGCATACTGTTTGGGAAGGTAATTGACATCTAGTATACTATTCGATAGAGATATCTGAACTATTTTTCTTTTCACATTTTTGGAAATTTGGTGTGTGATTCTATTACACGAGGAAATCGATAGTATAAGATGAAAGCTATTGAAATTAATGAGTTTCTTTTTCTTCATGTCGTAAGTAATGAACTTTCAAAAATGAACTTAAACGTAAGTGTTCTGAAAGATAGAAGATTAAATAGTTGTCCAGCAATACTTCACTTCACCCGCAATAAGAATTCATTTGTTATGATTTAATCTATTTCATTGCTCAGAATACACATCTATGATTACGTCTATCACCCTGTATATTTTAAACAAGCGGAATCGAATTGAACCCACAGCTTAACCTTCTGTTCAAAATGTTAAAATGATGCACAGGGTTCATTTCAGAGTTTTTTAACATGTGCTATTAATTATCACTAGAACGCCCTTATCATATTTGATATGAAACATTTCACTCATACTGGATAGTTATGGTTAACTGATTATCCCACCATTTAGGTGTGTGTAATAATGATGGAAAAGGTTAGCTCAGAAAACTTTCTTTTGAGTGGACTTTTATATTTATTCTATTAATACAACATAGTAGCATCAATGTTACTTATTTTACCCATATCTATAAAAACATCTGTGTATACCCAGTACTCAGCTGAGAAAATGTACTCTATATTCAGTAGGTCAAGGACGATCAAATACTTGCATTCTAACACATCTAACTTTTCAGTAGATCAAAACAAGTGTTTTAAAGAAAACAAAATATAGTTTTGCTAACCGTTACCAAGCTTTAACAGTATTTGTATGAAAATGGCGAAATGCGGGATAAAATCGCAGTTAATATAAAAAGTTTTACATAAAATATAAATTGGAAGTTTCAAAACAGTTTCAGATTACATCGTTTATAGTAAACTCATACTATAATGATTCGATTATCCAATACTTCATTTCTGGTAGTGTAAGTTTAATTAAAAAGAATGTGTTATATCAGAAGTCTTCAGACATTAAGAATCAGTTGCAATATTTACATAAGCTAAATTGTCTCCGCAGGCAGAAATTAAAAATGAAGTTCTGCCAACTCCATTAACAAATAAGGATTTCTTAGAAGACCTCAAGACTGTTAATATTTCCTATACCGATGACCCACAGGACAGGCTATTTAGGTCACATGGTGAGTTGCAATATTTTAGTTTTTAATTTAAATTTAATAATTAACCGTTAACAAGAACACCTTATTATGAACTTATATTTAGAAAATTTATTTGAAAGAAAGCAGAATTTGATGTTCGGATTCTTACAAACTCCTGCATTAAAAACCAGGCAAATGAAAACAACATCAAGGACCTTAAAATTCTGGAATGATGAATGAGTTTTAAAATGTACAGCAATACATAAATACTTGCATATTAGGCTGAATCAACCCGATTGTTATGTTATTCTCATTTTTGTGATTAATACGAGATAAGGTTTGAAAATGTATATGTCTTATGCACAAGATTCCACTGCGTAAACAGTATAGTAGGAGCCTATTTTACAATGAAATATTTAATTCAATATTTAGTATTTTTTTAAACATCGCGAATGTGCGATTGGAGCCACTTAAATTAAGCGCCAACTCAATGAAATATACATCATAAGTTAAAGCACAGACTGAAACGTGGCAGTACTACAGTATAATTTTTTTATCGAAATCAACACTGATTTCAACGAAGGAGTTTTAGGCAACTAAGACTTACAAGTTATTTACAATGAATCTAATGTCCGGCTATACTTTGTGCTTAATAATTAATGAAGTGAAATATGAAAGTCGGGTATTCATGATACAACAGTGGCAGACCTTCTAGATAAGTAAGATCATTAGTTTGAAACTAATTCCATCTTAGTTTTCAGTTCCTGAAGGGAAAAAAAAGGTGCACTTGTGTTAGTTTCTTTCTTATCAAGTTCGTGTCACTTTTTGTGAAGATTGTTTTACGTAGGTTATTTATGCTGGTTTACATCGGTCATCATGTCGGTGTTGACAGTAATTCAACAATGACAACTTTTTTATCAGGAAAAACTTTAGCCAAATGCGTATTTTTCTCATTCTTTAAATATCTTACCTGACCACTTCATGTTCCTAAAGACTACTATAACGGCATTACTATAAATAGAAATCTCATTATACCAGTTTAAAAGAACATCCGTCGATATTAACGTTTAATGCAATTGTATGTTACGTGAAAATCATAGGGTATGGTATCTATTCTTAAAACCTGGCAAAGATTTTTTACAAGGTTGTTTGACAGCCATCTTTGGAAATAAGCCAAATGCGTAAAACGACTCCTTCTTCATATCAAATACAAATGTAGCTCATGACCGGTAACCTTTAGAAAATTAAAAAGTTCGTTCATAAAAAAACAATGAACTGGACAAAAAGTTACATATGGAACAGTTGATTTAACTGCATCGATTTATAAATATTTAATTTATTACAGTCAGTGTTATATTTACACTTGGTTGTCCTTCAATAGTAACTACAG
The DNA here is from genome assembly GCA_011833715.1 of Carcinoscorpius rotundicauda. Taxonomy (NCBI): domain Eukaryota; kingdom Metazoa; phylum Arthropoda; class Merostomata; order Xiphosura; family Limulidae; genus Carcinoscorpius; species Carcinoscorpius rotundicauda. The sequence continues at coordinate 30,067,845 of CM022396.1, forward strand.
CTTTAGAACACAAATAATTCTCCCCTTTAATTAATAAATTTTGTGAAACAGCTGTTACATCATGATGATAAAACTAAAACATGTTATTCACAATAAAAATGCACAAAAAGATAAGCATTATGTGATTATTGTATGTATAGCAGGATTCTAGTTTTGAAACTTGATCTTTTTAACCTGTACTTTCAGGTCAGACAATGCGTGAAATCTTTATGTTAAGAGAAGGATTGTTCAGCAGAATTCCAGATCTTGTTATTTGGCCAAGTAAGCTCAGTAAACTAGTTATTTTTTCTAGTTAGAGATAATTGTCTGTTTATTGCAGAAAACGAACGTGTTGTAACATTTGAACAGATAACATTGAGGAAAAGATGTATTTAGCAGATAACTTAAGTACTAGTGATAGTGGTACTACAGTTTTTTCATAAAAATGATAATTACTTTCATAACATTGTTATCTTCAGGATTTCTTGTGATCTTTTACATGTGTTCCAAGTTGTATCACCGGGACTTCTTTCTCCTCATAAATTTTATAAGTATACCGCATTTAAATGTGTCCCCAGATATTCAATAAATTGTTAAAAATAAAATCGAATTTTTGCTAATCACTTTTTCTGAATGTTAACTTCAAGATCTAAAATCAAATATACTGTTTCAACGGTTTCTTGTGTTAGCGATATTTTTTAGCTTATTCTATAAATATTAGAATGCAAAGTTCAGTCCGTTTACTGATACCTAAATCGTTTTATTTCTTCGACTAAAAGTTCTACAACTTACCTAAACCAATGTTCTCTGACAGGCCTAATACACTAAACACTACTACAACAGTTTCATTCAGTTACTAATTCTCTGTCAAATATTATTATTTTCTGTAACTTCGTCTGTAACTGCACTGCTGAACCAACTAACAAATTTAATAAATTGATATCCTACTATTAAACAGTAGGTAACAGAACAGTAAGGTTGAGGGTTTACAACATTGTCATTTAGAGTTCGACACCCACAATTGGCATAAAGCATATAATACATTAAGTATTTTCTTTTTTGAACACAAAGAAAATCAATAGACTCGGTAATAAACTGATTCAAATAATTTCCTAAGCTTTCAAAGACATTCTATTTACTAAGTCACGTCCATTAAATAATAATACAGTAATTCAGATTGAACATTTAGCCAACAACAGTACATCCATTGCAGCTTTGATCAATTGCTGAGTAAAAACAAAGTACTACTAGGTGACTGTAAAATACCTTGTTAAAGTTGTACCCTCAATCATGTAACATTAAAGGACAACAAGAGATCTTTTGATCGATTAAGGTCATTATATCCAGTCAATTAAAATAAACGCTAGAAAACTGAATACCAGCACTTATTTATTAAATATTTACCAAGCTTTTCCTCAAACTTCCTTAAATTAATTGCATTTATCACGGCTCAAAGCAGCTAGTTCCGGAAGTCTACCACTTGTTAGAAATATATAGCTGTGTTTGCTGAAGATGACTTCTATCATGGATAAATTTCCATTTATGTCCTCTAGTCTCAACGTTAAATAGAGAAAAAAATATGATGAATATAATATCAGTTCCCTCAAAGATTAAATATTTTAAACACATCAAACAGGTCTTCCTTGACTTTTTTTTCCAAGAAAAAACAATTTCAGACTTTTAATGTGTTTTCACACAATAACATTTTTATTTCAGGTATCATCCTAGTAGCTATCTGTCTCTGAACAATTTCCAACGACTGAATGTCCATTTTAAAGTAAAAAGCTCAAGACTGGACAATGTGCTCCAAATATGGCGTAATCTATGACTGCTACTATAACATTACGACTTATTTAGACTTGTATTGAATATTTCGATACATCCAACATACAATCCCATTTACTGTGACTCTAGCAACAGCACGTGGCCTTGACGTCTTAAAGAGTGAACAGCAAGTGCACGATAAAGGTCGTTCCACCAAAATTATTCTCATGTATTGATGTTGCGATAACCCTTATTCACTATCTTACATTTATGATAACTAAAATCATTTGCCCTTCATTCCCTTTAGTCGCCAATTTTTTCCAAAGCTACAGTCAAAACTTCAATGTTATTAGTGAATATATATAATGTATTGACTGTTCCTTCATCTGTATTACTTATGGAAATAAAAAATGAACCAGGTCGAAAACACTGAGCATGCTGCTTTCTTTCATTCAGCTATTTTTGTATCCAATGGGACAAACTATTACCCTCCATAACAGAGATAACTTTATTAAGAAACCTTTTATGCGTTACCGTGTTAAATTGTTTCTGAAAAAAATCTAATTACACATTTGTGCCTTCATTTAGATAAGCAGAGTCTCTTCAAAGAAAGTTAAAATATTAATAAAACAAAAGCTTTTCTTGATGAAACTTTGGTGGTTTTCGAACAAAATATTAATCTTTGTTAAATAAGTTTTTTAAAGTACCTTATATCATACTTTCCAAACGTCTTCCCACAACTGATATAAGACTAATAGGTCCATAATTACTGGGATAATTTTTGTCACCTTCTTTGAAAAGAAAAGTGATATTATTTGACTTGTAATCTTCTGATACTTGCTCACTATTTTAACGGCCATATTAAAGTTATTATCTCTTTACAGTCTTTCTCACTTATTATACATATTGCGGGAACTCGAATTACACAAATTATAAATATTAATTTTTCTATTTTATTATACGAGAAAATAAGAGTGAAAATTCATAAGGCCGTGACGAAATGTTTTAATTTCCCTGTTGTTTTGTGTAGTAATTTTAATGGATCTCTTGTTGAAAGTAACGTAAGAAATATATATGTTTATAACTTACATGCATTGATGATGTCATTTGAGGTATTAATATTTTCATTGACAGCTTCACATGACGACGTAGTTCAAATTGTTAAGATGGCAAACAAATATAATGTTGTCATTATTCCATTTGGAGGTAAGTGAAAATATTTTGTTTGATTTCTTATTTAATACAATCTTGGTTGGGTTTTATTAATATAAATTTTTATTTTCATACAAATGTTTGTTTTAATTTAAAAATAATTCTGGTTTCATACTTTTATCTAAACTTTAAGAATGTGCTGTTCAGTGTAATATGTTATGATATTAAACTTCGAGAAAGATATACAGCGGACAGCCGTTTGTGTAAGTAATACGAAATGTTTTCATTAGGTGGCACTAGTGTTTCAGGAGCTTTGGAGTGCCCTGAAGAAGAAAGGAGAATGATTGTTTCGTTGGATACCACTCAAATGGTAAAAATAAAACCAGTCTTTTCTTTTTCATGTTGGAAAAACTTTTCTTTTCTTTTATATTTGGTGTTAAATGTTACTTAAAAAAACACTATGTCAACAGAGAAGCTATCGTAATACTAAACAAATGGTGAACAAGTAGGCAAAATTCATCATAAATTACCTGTAATATCACCCTGCCTTATCGTTGTGACAGACGTTAAGTCAAAATAGTTTATTTTTGTACTTATGAAAAAATCAAAGTTGTTAATTAAAACCATAATGTTTAAACAATTTTAAAAATAAACTAGTTAATGTAAATGAAACAGGTGTAATCGAAGTATACACACAGGTTTTCAAGTTCAACTGCGAGGACCCGGCACGACCAGTTGGTTAAGACACTCGACTTGTAATTCTAGGGTTGCGGTTTCGAATCCCTGAGACACTAAACATGTTCGCCCTTTCAGCCGTGGGAGCGTTATAATGTGACAGTCAATCCCACTATTTGTTATAAAAGGATAGCCCAAAAGTTGGCGGTGAGTGGTGACGACTAGCTGCCTTCTCTCTAGTATTACACTGCAAAATTAGGGACGGCTAATGCAAATAGCCCTCGAGTAGCTTTGCGCGAAATTCAAAACAAACAAACAAACTTCAACTGTTTCTTTACAGAAAGTCTGTCAGTAATTTAGGAGTTTTAATTATGCTGATCAGGTTAAATAGAATTCTTTTCCCCGAAAAAAATAATTCATCATGGGTGATGAATCAGAGTATGACTGTGATGAGTTCGAGAAGTAATATGAACATTAAGACTTCTCGTTAAATGTTACTATGTTATATCATATAGATATACAGAGGCAGAAGCTGCCTGCTTCATTATAAATAATGTCTGTCTTACCTTTTGAATAAATATATGATCACTTACAAGTTGTTAGACTCTCAGTTTGTGTACAATAACCAGTTGTCTTAAACTTCTTGAAGCTACGCGGCTCATCTGACACTATTGCAAGTAATACCACTCAGGGAAAGTCAGTGGTCTTATAATGTTAAAAATCAGATTTTGATTCCTGATGCAACCGGAACACAGACGGTTTATTGTGAAGCTCTGAGCAATACAACAAACAAATAATAAAGGACTAACAAATTTAAGTACAAATAATACACAAGTAGAGGTATTTTCTGATATAAACCGACCTCATACAGTTCTGGATGTAAGGTTCATAAAGTTCTGAAAGCGTATTATTCAAGGGTTTTGAAAAACTTTCTGACATAAAAAAGTTTAGTTTTACTACCGAGTTTATGAAGCGATGAAACAACGTTTAACACACATATTCAACCACCCTTTGGCTGACACATTGTATAAAACGTTGTACCTCATGGTGAGATTAGATCAGCGAAACTACAATAATAAATGGTTTGTTTTCATTTTCTCATATATATATATATATTGAAGATTTCTGGAAAATCTGTGACATGACATTATCAGTCTTCAACTCAGTAACATCCATCTTTATTTTCTTATTTTATGATTCAGAATAAGATTTTTTGGGTAGATAAGAAGAACCACACAGCCCACATTGAAGCTGGAATCTTGGGTAAAGACTTAGAGAGTAAGGTAAATAATGTGGAATTATAATTTATGTGATTGTTTTTCTGAATCAGAACCAAATCAAAACACGTTATTGACTATCCTACTGGACGGTACCGTATTTCTAAATATTATGTATTCTTTGTGCAAATAAAATGTATTCATAAAGCCCTTGCAAATTCTGTCTGAATCAAAGTACAACTTACAGTAACAAGCTCAGGTTGAACATATGTAAAATTAAGTTGAACTAACTTTCTCAGACTCGATAATTACGAATTTATTTTTAATTATTTAATAGATATCCAGATAACGCTTCTGATAAGGATTTTTTTAAAATCTTATGAATTTATCTCATACATTAAACACTTGTATCAAAATGTGGTTATTTATCTCTTTTTCTTCAACGTTTTTTAATGTACTGGTTTTATATATTTGACCATATAAAAATTGGCTAAGTGCTGATGCCCATGTAAATTGAAATACAATCCATTAGTTATTCATTCAACACGTAATAGAGTCGTTAACTAAGAAATAATTCAAAAATGACACATCGACCCATTAATCACGGTAGAACACAGTAAACATACAAATGGGTCCGAACACAATTTATTACTAGTTTTTAGATCTGTAACAGTTTTTCAAAGCGTAACAAATAGTGATTCTCGTAGTTTACTCGTTACAAAAGTACGACCTACTTTTAATAGCTTACAAACCTAAATTTTTCCTATGTTTACACACTTATATCTCAACTGTTTGTTAAGAATAGTTACAATTATCTCATGCAACTTGTAATTCATGATACACTTGTAATATATTCTATAATGTTTTTTCTTCTTCTGTTTACTAAATACCTAGGTAAATTTGTTACTATTGACACTATTGATAGACCTGTAATTGGCCCGGCATGGCAGGTAGGTTAAGGCATTCGACTTGTTATCTGAGGATCGCGAGTTCGATTTCCGGTCGCACCAAATATGCTCGCCCTTTCAGCCGTAAGGTCGTCATAATGTGACCTTAATCCCACTATTTGTTGGTAAAAAGAAAAGCTCAAGAGGTGACGATGGGTGGTGATGATTAGCTGTTTTCCCTCTAGTATTACACTGCGCTGATAGCCCTTGTGTAGCTTTGCGCGAAATTTAAGAAAAACAAAAAACAAGACCTGTAATTAAAAGTGATCAATGGTGATAAGTAACAAAACTTGAATGGCCTTTATTACTTTGGTAATATGTATGTATTTGTTAAGTTAATGCAAGTAGAAACTTGTATCACAAAAATGTCTTGTTGGGGTTTCTTTTCAGCTTGCTGAATACGGATTCTGTACGGGTCATGAACCAGATTCGTCAGAATTCAGTACTCTGGGAGGTTGGGTAGCCACCAGAGCATCTGGAATGAAGAAGAATATCTATGGAAATATAGAAGACATGTTGGTCCACGTGCGGATGGTAACATCTCAGGGTATCGTTGAAAAGAACTGTCAGGTAGGCTTCCTTTAACGCAATGGTGTACTGTTTGAAAGTAGTATCTATACCAAACAACAAGGTATTTCCTTTTTGCAGTAACGAGAGATCTGTCGGAATTGGCTTATTATGATTGCGTAGCGTCTTAAAGTAAGAGATGGAAATTCTTTCTATAGAAGTGATAAAATTATTTTTTCTTCAACGTAACAAACTTCGATGCAGTATAAACAAAGGAACAAATACCACTTTTTGCTGAATAATATTTTGCAGTGAAAAAAAATGCAAAAATAAGGAATGCGAGAACCCGGGTGTATTTAAAAAGACTATTTCTCATTTTGGTTAAACTGGTGAAGAAAGGTCTACATTTACAAATGCGCTGGAGTTATAAATCCATACGTGTTTTCCTAATTCTGAGAAAAAAAGATTCCAACAAGTACACCAGTTTTTTTTAGAAGGTGAGAATTCCTATCTTTAAATGTATAAATTTAGACGAAATACTACTTTATAATTTTGTTATGAGCATAAAATGTATCAAGTTATAAACATAATAGAAATTGAAGTAGGTTGAATGTGAAAATAGAAAACAAAATGGAAAACAAGCTGGTAATAAAATCATTTTCACTGAAGTAACTGTATAATCTCTGTAAAGTGTTATAAATACAGTTGCTCTGTGGTTAGTCTGTAGACTTGTAACTCTAAGATCTGGGTCTAAGTTTTTGTGGAGTGTACTGTATTAATTGTTCACTGCTTAACTTTATGCTTAAAACAAAGTAACAACCAGTAACTTTTCAGAATATATATATATATACACACACACACATTTAGTATTCCATAAATAACTTTCTTCTTTCACAGTTTGTGAATGTATAACTTGTAATTTGAATTGGGCCTGGCATGGCCTAGCGCGTTAAGGCGTGCGCTCATAATCCGAGGGTCGCGGGTTCGCGCCCGCGTCGCGCTAAACATACTCGCCCTCCCAGCCGTAGGGGTGTATAATGTGACGGTCAATCCCACTTTTCGCTGGTAAAAGAGTAGCCCAAGAGTTGGCGGTGGGTGGTGATGACTAGCTGCCTTCCCTCTAGTCTTGCACTGCTAAATAGGGACGGCTAGCAGAGATAGCCCTCGAGTAGCTTTGTGCGAAATTCCAAAACAAACAAACAGTAATTTGAATTGTAATTTGTAATGCGTAATTTGAGCTCCCAATGGCACAGTGTTAGAACTGCAGATTTACAACACTAAAAACAGGATTTATCGATAGCCCATCGATCTTATATTTTTTAAATTTTAGAAAACGTTTTTGTTTCATTACTTTGTCGTACGCTGTAAATAATCAATGACAACAGATTACCTTGTTTTATTCCAAACAGAAAATTATCTGGACAGGAAACCAATGACGCTGATTTTAATTAATTCACAGTATTCGATATTTGCTTCACTTAATAAATGACTATATGACCAGTTAATTGTGTGTGTTTAGTTGTAATTGTAGGTACCATAACTTGTGTAGCATATCCAATGTTTTAATGTTAGAAAGAATTAAATACTGCAAGATGTGTGTTTGTATGTTTTAATGAATATTTGCTGTAAAAGTTTCAGTGTGTTTCCCTGTGTTTTTGTGTAAATGTGCTCTAAATTCTTAAGTGAAAAAATAAAAATCTGTGTCAAGCTATCATTTTAATTACTGAACTCTAAAAGAATTACAGGAGCAAAAGACTTTAAGATTCTCTTGTTTGTGCCAACAGAAAACAATTACAACAAAAATAACCCTTGTTTAAAATATCTGTATTCGAGTTTGTAAATTATCTAAAACTACTCTCTATTAATTTTTTATCCACAGCACAGTGGCTCATAGAATTGCTTTGAGCTTTTATTCATAACTTCGACATGATTGATTTGAAATCTTCTTACATATTTCGATTCAGGAGGTAAAACTCTTTCGAATGATGTATTTGACAATACTCAATGTCTCATAGATAAAGTCACTCTAATTTTTCATTACATAATTTCAGTTTGAGGGTAGGCTTATACAAATCCTGATGAGTAATAAAATCGGATGGAGTATAGCGCACCCTATGCTTGACATTGAAAAGGCTAATGAAGGTGGTAAAAAGATATCGTAGATGAAATAATCCTGTCTAAACGAATTTTAAAGATCGCAGCTAGTGAAGATTCCGCTTTGTTTATTTTTTAATCTTTTCAAAGCTCATAACAAGAACAGAAAGTTCAGAACAACAAACATTACCTAGATTATATAATTATTTCTTATTATGATGATTCACCAGGTTCCAAGAATATCGAGTGGTCCAGACATTCACCATTTCATTCTCGGATCTGAAGGTATTTACATTTTGGTTTAGAAAAACAGTACGTATCTAGCTGGTTGATCAAAATCATTAATACTCAAAAGTTTAGAGTTGAAAATTTCAAACATACTTCTTTTCACTAGATTAAAAAAATAAAAAATCATTATTTAAACCAGATTCTTAAACATTAAACCCAAATAAATTCAATTTAAGGAATGTTTTTATTCAATTTTTTTACTAACGACTTGTATAATTATAAGAAGTATTATTCTTTATAGAACCCAGTGTGCTAAATATCAAAACAATTTTGCTATAAACGTATGTTAAGATATAAATATATAATAATAATATCTTCCGATTAAATTTGTTTAGGTATAATAATTAAAATATGATAAACTGAATTTTTCGTGGGTGGTTTTAAGAGTAGTTTGTGTTGAAAACGTAGAAATGGTTTTAAAAACTGAACGTACAATGTGTTAAAAATTACAAACCGTCGAATATTATCTTGCAATAACTTGCTACAAAGACAATAAATATTAAGTAAATGATTTGCAAGATCGTAAAGGAATAAGTGGTTGTGTGTTTTCAATAGGGACTTCGTTATCTTCTTATTATTATATTGTTAGTTTCGTATTCTATTATTATTTCAACATTACTTCCTTTATTTGAATTCCATAGGAACTTTGGGTGTAATTACAGAAGTGACACTTAAGATTCATCCTCTACCGGAATACAAAAAATATGGGTCAATCATATTCCCAGAATTTGATGCCGGAGTAGGGTATATGAGAGAGGTTGCTAAACAGGTATAACAAGCGAGCTTAGAAACTTGTTGATATTATCGTGTAACTTAACTGGCTATCATTACATAATTTAACAAAGCCGACTGATGAGAATGTTAAGTGAACTATAGAGTCTTAGAACACAATGTTCAGTTTATATCATTAGTTACTCTTGCTAAGTGTTTCAGTCATTGAATATTTTCCACTTCTTTCCACGATTGCTCATATGACCATACTTGAAAAATATTATTATATCGTTTATTGAATGTTCTTTAGTCTAAATGATGTTCTATTACTTTCATTGTTACGAATTAAATGTTTCTTCATGACAAAAGTCACCTTAAAGCCATGAAACTTCAGCCACAAGTTTCTAAGATGAATTTCTAAAATAAACTGTCAAGTATAAATATATTATAAGTGTTGTATACAAATACACTCACGCACATATACGCAGTTTTCAAAGATACGTACCTGTTTATTATATTCAGCTGTTTGATGCATCCACTGAAACTGTTACAATTCTAGGAACTCAAGCCAGCCTCGGTGCGTTTAATGGATAACGAACAGTTCATCTTTGGTAAGTTTTGTTTTCTCTTTCCGTGTGTAGATTATAAAACAATAATGGTACGAATGCAGAAAATATTGAAATTAAATATTCTATTTAATAATGTATATCAAATGTTTCTAAAACGTGTAACTAATATTCATACGACTAAGAAGATATAAGATTTGGTTTATGTTTTATAAATGTGTTTGAAAACTCACACGTTTATATCACACCATAGTTGTAAACTGATCATGCAGTAAGGTATTTATGGTTTGTATCGCTTTGAAATCATGATGTTTATAATAAGTTTTTTATACTTTGATTTTCTATAATCTCCAGAGATGCTTACTCTGATAATAAGTGAAATAGCATGTATGTTTTTACGTAGTGCAAATACAAACTTCATATATGTTTACATATATAATCTGAAAAAAATTGATATTAATTACAAAGTTTGATAGTTGAAATAAATAATAAAATATGTTACAACTAGTTTCCTTTAACTATATTGATAACTAAGAAAAGTTGAATTCTGGGGAACATGCAGAACTATTACAACAGGCAAAAAATGGTAATATTATAAAACTAATATAAATGTGATGCATTAAAGAGGTTACAGCTTATTAAAGGTTTGTTTTTGAATTTGGACAAACCTACATGAGGACTATCTGCACTAGCCGTCCATAGTTTAGCAGTGTAAGACAAGAAGGAAAAAGCTAGTCTTGGGCTACTCTTTTACTATCTACTTTCATCTACTTTTAGTTGAACATGTGATGTTAGAAGAACGAAAGACTTAAAAAATAAACAGCTTCTTTAATTTATAAGTTTTATTTTGACTTAATGAAGAAGAGTTCCACAGGCTTAATTTTTTCCACTGGATTGAGCTAGTTCCTGTGACAGGATATCTACTCTTACAATTTTGTCTTGCTTGTTTGAATTTCGAAGGGCTATCAACGCTAGCCGTCCCTAATTTAGCAGTATAAGACTAAAGGAAAAGCAGCTAGTCATCACCACCCCTGCTAACTCTTGGGCTATTCTTTTACCAACGAATAGTAGAATTGACGGTCAACTTATAATGCCCCCATGGCTGAAAGGGCGAGTATATTTGGTGCGATCGGGATTTGTACCCGCGAATTTCAGATTACGAGTCGAGTTCTTTAACAACCTGGCCATGCCGGGCCAATTTTGTCTTCAAAAATCATGTGATATTCTTTATTAGACCAGTACGTTTTATTCAACATTTGATATGTTACATAAGGCATACATCGTAACATTTGATTATAATCAGATTCACACAACACAAAACGTGTTTTTAAACAAGGTATTTATCACGTGGCGAAGCAGGAGATCTGCGGAATTACAATGTTAGAAACAGGGTTTCAATACCTGTGCCGAGTAAAGCATAAATAGCCCATTGTATAGCTTTATATTTAATTACAAACAAACTTATATTTCCTTTACTGCGCTGTGTAATTGAACACTGGGTTTTGAAAAATGGTACAATTTTTATTGTCTCATTTTCTTGTAATTATTTGTCTTTTCATTATGACTGTCTGTATTTTAGTTATGTTTGGTGTTCTAAATTTGGTTATCTATATTTTAGTGATATTTAGTGATCTTGTTCAGATTATTTGTGTATTGATAATACTTTATGGTCTCATTGTCCTTACCTTTATATCAGCAATGTTTGATATTCTTATTAATGATTACTATATAATAGAAGTTTTATAGTCTCATGGTAATTACCTGAAATTAATAATATTTCGTGTGTTCATTATGATTAACTGTATTTTGATAATGTTTTGTTGTCTTGCTGTAAGCACTTGTGTTTCATTATATTTAATATTCTTACCAAGTATTTTGTTCAATACATAACTAACGGGACTTAAGTTTTTCTTTATATTTGTTGAAATAAATTGCGATGAGCAATTTTGTTGTGCTAACAGGAAACGATGATAACAGCAACAATCTTCGTTTAAAATATTTGATTTTTCAAATTATCTAAAACTACTTTATATTAATTTTTAGCCGCGGCAAAGCGACTCACAGTAGTATCGATTCAGGAAGTGAAAGAAACTCGACTGATGTAACTGACAATACCCAAGAGTAAATTAATTTTGCATAAAATAATTTTAATTTTAATGGCAGGCTGATAGAAATCCTGACAAGGAATAAATTCGATTGGGATATAGTGCACTCTACGTTTGATTTTGAAAAGGTTAATGAAAATGGAAAAAAAAACTTCTCGTAGGTTAATTTACTTTAAATTAATTATGTCTAAAATAATTTTAAACACCGCTGCTACTGAGGATTTTTTCTATTGTTTGTTTCGTAATCTTTTCACTGCTCGTTAGGTTTTTTTAATATTTAGATGAGTTTACTTACTTAAAGAGGAATCACGTGTCCTAACGAAGGTATTTACATCTTGGCTAAGAAAAACAGTACGTATCTAGCAAATGTATGTCAGGTTGCTAGTATAGGTATTAACACTTTTATTAATCAAGCTGAGAACAACTGGATTTTGAAAAATGGTTCATTTTCTTGCAATTATTTGTGTTTTCGTTATGATTTTAGTTCTAAACTTGTTTATCTGTATTTTAATGATGTTTCGTGTTTTAAACTTGGTTATCTGTATTTTAGTAATGTTTGATGTTCTAAACTTGGTTGTCTGTACTTTAGTGATATTTTTGGTCTTATTTTATTTTGATAATGTTTAATGTTTTCATTAAGTATATCTGTATGTTGAAAAAATTATTATTATTAGCTCAACATTTATAAAATATTTTGTTCTTATTACGATTAACTGTATTTTGGTTTAGTTATATTTAATATTTTACTCAGTATCTTGTTTAAAAGGCTAACGTTTTTACTTTTATTTGTTGAAATAAATTGTGATGAACAATTTTATTAATTTTCTGAAATTGTGTGATCAGAAAAGCGAAACATTGGTTATTAGAAGCTACTAAAGGCTCTGCTAGTTAATTAAGAGAAAGATAGTTTTTAAAAACATTTGAGACATAGAAGGATAATAACGTAATGGATATCAAGCTAATTACTTGTTTTTCTTATATTACTTGTAGTTTTATGCGTCAAAGAAAAACTTTAAAACTGTAAGACTTTAGTTAATATATGTATAGTCTTGATCACTTTTCTATATCGATGTTATTCTCTGCGTGCATTTGACAAGTGTGTACTAACTGCTATTCTGGTCTGTATAAGCAGATTTTAATATATTTTGTGCAAATACAGATATGCATCTGTTTTGTATAAAATAATGTGCTTTTGGTACAAAAAGTTCAACGCTTTGTTCAGATAATCTCGGTATTTAGTGTAGAACCGTGGCAGAAGTTATGGGGCGTCTAACTGTTCGACTGCCAGCAATGTTATGAAGAAAGCGGATATTTCTAGATCAATAGTATACACCCAATGTCCGAAATTCGTGAAACTCATTTGAAAACAGGAAACATAGGAAAGTTTACTGGTGAACGCTAACATAGTACTACCAGAGATTACCGTGTTTTGATAGGGTTTACATGTCAAGTACGAAATAAGTTTTAAAACAATTTAAGACATGAATGGCATGATCAAATTTCTTCCAGAGTATTCAGAAGAACAGTTAGTAGGAGACTGATCAAACAATGGTATCTGCAAACCGATATTACCCAAAATTCGTTGCATTGACGTTGTTGCGTGAGTAAAAAAGTATATTTACTTACAATCAGGGCACTGATAACGTGTCTTCTTTTCATATGATCCTGTTTCCGCTGATGACAAAATCATTTTTCTTAATTGACCTAGCTAACTGTTCTCACTGGAGAAATACAGAAGAGGATGCAGTACACGTTTTGGTTGCTATTTGTCAATGGCGCCTCCTACAGGCATCAAATGAGATAATATTTGTGCCATATGCAAGGACAAAGTTTGGCAATAACGTTTGGTTCCAGGATAACAATGCCACTCTCCTACGCGTATTGTACAGGCGTATCTCGACCACAGCCATCAACATCTCCGGATTGTAATACCATTGAGAACTGTTGGGCAAAAGTAAGCTGAAAAATTGCTAATCACCACCCTAATCCAGGTACTGTATTTCAATTGCAGGAACTTCTAGCGACAAATTGGGATGAAATCACGGTGCATTACATCTATAACCTTGTCAACAGTATGACACGTTGCCTTGTAGAATTTATGAAAGTACAAAAAAAATCAGCCAAGTAATGAATGTTTAATAGAAATTGATATAAAGTTACAGATGCTATTTATAATTTGATATTATATTGTATCATTATATATGTTTTGGTAAGGTTTAGTTATTATAGATAAAATTTTGAATTATACATCTTTCTTCATGTGCGTGATATATTTCCTTGATGTTCTGATAAATCGTTCATGATTTCCATAGAACCTTTGGCATTGTACAAATTTCATACAGTGCTTTACAAAAGTTTTCAACTCTGAAATGTTTCCACATTTTATTGCTGTCTACGATTGAAATCATGAATATTTCAAAGGGGACTTTATGTTTAAAACCTATACAGATCATTTCAAACTGTAAAAGCGAAAAAAACTGATATTGTGTAAGTTAGATTTTTATAAAAATAAAAATATTTTAAGTTACAAAATTATTGAACTCCTTTTCTACAACTCTAAATCAGTTTGCTTGCAAAAGGAACAAAATTAGCAAAATATTCTCTGTTTGTGTGTAAGTACATTGGTTCAACTTCAATGTAAATGCATCTGTTCAAGCTATAACTCACCTCGTGATACAAGTGAAGACCAAGGAGAGTTACAAGAAAGTCAGGGATAAAGTCTGAAGAAGCACAACTCAGGAGGAAATTACAGGAAAATGTTAAATTAGCTGATTATTCCTTTGAGTACGGTGGAGTCCATCATTAAAAAGTGGAATGTGATTCATACCATCCAGTTACAACCTGGATCAGACCGCCCTTCCAAACTAAGCAGCTGAGCAAGTAGGAAACTAGTTAATAATGCCACTGTGAAGTCAACAGTAACTTTGAACTATTTACAGAGTGGTGTGCTTGAGATTGAAGTCAGTGCTCGTATGTTTACAAAATCCCAGTTTCTAAACAAAGCTAATCTGTCTGGGTGAGTTGCAAGAAAGAAGACATTACGAAAAATAAGTATCTTATAAGGAGTTTCCTACAAATCTTGTAAATTTCACTGCAAACATGTTGCAAAAGGTTTTGTGGTCAGACGATACACAAATTAAGCTTTTTAGTCTAAATTAAATCGTTACGTCTGGTACAAGCTCAACACAGCACATCACACAGTTAAACACCATCCCAAATGTTAATCATGATGCTGGAAGTATCGTGTTATGGGGATGGTTATTATTAGCTGGTACTGTAAATCTTGTTAGGATTGAGGGAAATATGGAGGGTGAAAAGTACAGGCAAGTCCTAGTGGAAAGCTTGTCATAGTCAGTTAAGAATCTAAAACTGGTTCGAAAATTCACATTTGGGGAGAACAACTACCTGAAGCACATGACAAAAGCTACACTGAAGCATTTTTTTCAAAAGAAGAAAGCGAATGTCCTGAAATGACTCAATCAAAGAACTGACTCGAATCCACACGGAAACTTTAGGTGAGACTTGAAGATTGGAATCTCTGAACGATCCATAACGAACTTGTCAAAATTGGGGCAATTTTACAAGGAAGAATGGGCAAAATTACACCTTTCCTTTGTGTAATGCTGGTAGAGTGTTATCCAAAAAGACTTACAACAATATTTGCTGGTAAAGGTACTTCCATCAAGTACTGACTTAAGGAACTGAATACCAAAACAATATCACCAAATTTCAATTTATGTATTTCTTTGCAGATTTTGCTTACATGCAACTTCCTTTACACATAACAATGTTAATTCTGATTATCAAGGTGTTTAATAAAAATATTTTCATTAAAATATGTTAACGTTAGTTGTATTTCATCAAAGTGTAACATTATTGGTAGGAGCGAATATTTTGCAAAGCATTGTATGTAGATGTTTAATATAACACACATTTTACCAGTGCTAACTGTATTTGTATTTCATCTTAATAATAACGATCTTACTTGTTACAGAATATGCAAACATTTTGGCCAAGACTACAGCTACTGGTAATTTGTTAATTTAAATATTTTAGCTCAACCGTTTCGTGTCAAACTTTCGTTTAAATTGTAATTGTATTGATTTTTCAGGTAAGCTTAAAATAATTTTATATGCAAAAACAGCTCGTTTGGGTTGAGAAAATATTTTAAATAGAAGAGCGGACAACGTTTCGACCTTCTCCGGTCATCGTCAGGTTCTCGACATCACTGATTGCATATAAAATTATAAAACTACATTTTGGTTTTAAAATATTTTCCAGCGTGAAATATTTTTATTATAGCGAAAAATATTTTATATTACTGTATATAATTATGAAGATACTTTTAAATACTAATATTTTATCAAACTGTGAATCATAATTAAAATATTCAAATGAGATTAACGAATAAATATTGACTGTCGAATGTTTTTTTATGGAACTGTCAAGAACAAATTCTTTGTAGCCATAAAAGTTACTGATGTTTTAATTGAATAATCATAATTTTGATAAAGATAATCCTGTTACTGAGAAACTCATCATGAGTATTTGTTCATAAAAAACATTATTTTTAATTCGGATCAAAATTCAATGTAGCTCAGCTGCAGAAACACAGTTCACAATTCTCTGAAGTTATACCGCCGTAAATAAAACAAACAATATAACCACATCTAAAGACAAACATAAATAAATATTTATAATATGTTTGTTCGAGTTCACTCAGCTAAAAATCATTTCCTAGTTGATATTTTTAAACCACGTTTCTATTTCAATTTTTAGGTCAAGCTTTAAAACCTGAAGCCGAATCTCTTTTAACTCCTTTTGTCGACGTCATGAAAAAGTTTTACGTCACTCAAGTGAAAGGATTTGATGTCACACGGATGTGTGTTGTAACGTTGCTTATGGAAGGAAAGAAAGAAGTGAGTTTATCTCTTTAAAATGGTTAATCACAATTTTTATTTTGTTTCGTTGTTGTTGTGCCTAATAATTATTTAAGAGATATATGGAGCATTATTACACTTGTTATATGCTATTTGAGATCACTTTACGTCAGTGCGAAAGTCTAAACAAAAAGAAACGAATGACAACGAACAAATTAAGTCAATAATCGTTAAGTCATAAACTTCAAGAGCCATGCATAAGATTTTGCGTATACAGAGAGAAGATGAAGATTCTGTAGGACTAACGCATCATTTAAACATGTCTTATGACCGCGTCCACGATGAGAAAATCAATTCCATGTTGATACAGAGGTACACTTTTCTTGACAAAAAGCTAGCTAGCTTCTTCACATGTGACTTTTTTTCCTAAACGAAAGTATCTAATGTCCTCGTAGAAATACTAAAGTCCAAAGTTAAATGGTTTGTAATGGTTGCGATCTATAAACGTTCACGGTCAAGTTTGTTTGTTTGTTTTTGAATTTTGAACAAAGCTACTCGAGGGCTATCTGTACTAGCTGTCTCTAATTTAGCAGTTTAAGACTATAGGAAAGGCAGCTAGTCATCACCACCCACCACCAACTCTTGGGCTACCAACGAATAGCATGATTGACCGTCACATTATACACGTTATGTGTATTTCTAAATATATCTTAGGCTGTAACATAAATATTAAACTAAATATATAATAATAAATCCATTACAATATGATGAAAACAAAATATTAAATGCATTCTTTATTCAAGTAATCTTTTCTGTTATCAGATGCCCCTCATAGACATAAAGGTATGTCTGCGGATATATAACGCTAGAAATGTGGTTTTTATATCCGTGATGGGTAGAGCACAGGTAGCTCATTGTGTATCTTTGTGCTTAACTTCAAACAAGCAAATGTAACCAGATTTTAGACCTAGGTTTTCGTGTTTTGTTTTACATCAATGAGATTATGAGCTTTTTATATATATCTTGTTAACGTCATGATAATCGTCTACAAAATATTAGAATGTTATGATTTTATTTGTTTTTAGTTAAGCTAAATACTAAAGAATGGCATATCTGTACTGCCCCATCATGGATATCAAAACCTGGTTTATAGTGTTCTAAGCTTTTACACTTACCGCTGTGCCTGTGGTTGCCTTTTAAATTTGTTTATTTGGTGCTAAGAGCAAAGCAACACGATTGGCTATCTATGATCTGCCTACCACGGGAATCAAAACTAGGATATCAGCATTGTATGTATATAAAAAGTTACTGTTATGCCACTGGGAAGTAAATGTTATTTTAATATTTTAAAGCCAACGTGTTATATATGGATGGAATAGTTTTATAATCACCATCACAGCGATTCTAGTTTTTCACACTTTTTCAAATTACTTTTTATATTCTTGTTTTTCCCTTGTTTTCAAGGACGTCGAAAGACTGGAGAAAAAACTTCTGCTATTAGGGAACAAATTTGGGTGAGTTTGAATTTCATGTTTATGTTTATTTAGAGTTCAGCACAAAGCTACACAATGGGCTATCCGTGCTATGCCCACCACGCGTATTGAAAGCCGGTTTCTAGCGTTGTAAGCCCATAGATATAACGCTGTGACACGAGGAGGGAGTTTAATGAACGCTTATAAAATAGCTTGATCTTCCTGTCTATAAAGCATAGACGAGGGTTCAATTCCGGTTTTTAAACCTTTAAATTTTTAAACGTACTTTTAGTTGTGAAACAAAAAGCGTGCATATTTTTAGGGATTAATTAAGCAAGATAAAAAACAAAAAAACTCGTAAAAATAGTGTAATGAAGAAAACATGTTAGTCAGAGACTGTATGGTTGGACCGTAGTTGTCCCCAGTTCTGAATTGAAGACCAGAGAAAGCCTAAATCAACTACTCTTGTCTAAATAGCAAAATTGACCGCAGGTATATAACTTACTCATAGCGGAAAGTGCGACGCATTTTTGGCAATATTGCGTCTGGAACCCGCGTCAATTACGCTAGCCACAAGTCAAACTCTTAACCTTGACAAAGTTACCATAGACGTGTTTTAGATAACGTTAGCGTTAACTTAATATACCTAGTACATAACTTCCCTGCTGCATTAGTACATACGTAAGATAATGTTTACAAGAATGACAGTTTGAAAGAAATATAATTAATAGCTTATTTTACGAAACAAGTAGATTGCATTTTGTTTAAAAAATAACTTTTTTAACATCCTTTAGAAGAGGCTAAAGCTTAAATACAAGTGTACAGAATGAACGCTGTTAGAAGTGCATTTAACATACTGCACTATTTCTTTCTACTTTTATTCGTCGTATTTTAAATCAACATTGTCCTTAACTGAAAGTATTATTGACGATCTTCGAAACGTTTTTAGGAGTGCCACTGTCAAGTACCATCTCACCAGTTCATTTTGTCTATTGTTTGTTGTTTTCTCAAGAAATGTTTCCATGAACACAACTGTGTTTTGGTTTGGAATCCTCGTGCAAAGCTGCACAAAGGATATCTTTGCTAGCCGTCCCTAAATTGACAAGAAGGAATGCAGCTAGTCGAGAGCATTCACTGCAAACTCTTCGATCACGGCTACTCTAATCAAATAGTATTATTTCATCTCAAAACGCAACTACTTCCCTGAAATGCGGAACGAAATAATTTGTTTTTCAACAGAACACGAACAGTGAATTCTCGGGAATTGCAGTCCAGAGCGATAACCATACTATCTCAACTGGACTGCTTTAGCTGGTTAATAACAAGCTAGTAGCTAGAATACAATATTCTTTACTAATGTTTTTTAAAACATCTGTAATAAGCTTCAAGAGTTCAAACTTCAGGGATCAGACTAAGGTTACGAACACTCAGTTATTCTGTTTTAACAAGACGTTGACTAATTTTTCCAACATGTACAGTTGAAACGTGACAAGTGATAAAATCAGTAAAAGCCTCCAGATATCATGTGAAATTTCTGCCGTCCTAATTAATAAGCTCTTGTAATTGACGAAGGTTTTTCTTTAGAGGTCGATGTATGCTTTAAATTTGGGTTTGAAAGACACCTCATAGTGACTTGATTGAATTTAGTACAGTGATTGTAGTAGAGGCTAAGATAAATTACTAAATCCTGTGTTATGGAATGCAAACAATTCTCAGAACATGGGACGTATCCATTTTGGAAACATCGTTTGCATTTAAGTGACAATTAGTAATATATGATGTGCAACACTTGATCATCTATGATACTTAAATATTCATTTGCCGTTAGCTCTTCCTCAAATGTTTTAAAAAATCAAAGTCCTAACTAAAAGAGAGTATTATAATTCATTATATTTTGATTTTATTCTATAATAAACTGTAAATTTAATAATTTTACGCTTTTACAGTAAGCGTTGTAAGCACTCTACAGTCGCCTTCACTTAGGATAATTGGTCTTAATTGATAATCTAGCCAATAAGTTACACTCGGACCACTCTACCAGTTTCTATGATCATGTCTACTTCAAAGTTTGAAGATTTATATACAGATTTGCTTAATTGCTCCCAGTGGCACAGGTCTATATATGCTGACTAACACCGCTAGAACGAAGTTTTGATACCCGTGGTGGGCACAGAACAGATAACCCATTGTGTACCTTTGTGCTTTATTTCAAATAATCAACCAACGAAACTTGCTTAACTTTGACAGTGTTTACTCGGTTGAATTAACCTGATGTTCTCAAGTTTTTCGTCTGATCCCTCTTATTCTTATATTATAAGAGTGAAGACATCTCTATTCGATCTTTTTCCTTTACCGGATATGTTTCACTTTATAAACAAATAGTATCTCATCAATATACATCAAATTTCACTAATCACTATCTATTCTAGCTTGACCTATTATTACACTAAATGTGTTGATATAAGTTGAGTTCCTTCGATTTTTGTACGATGTAAAAAGCTCATTTGATCAAATTTGTATAGTCTTGACTGAACTAACGAGACTATTAAATGGAAACTGTTTCTTTAAAATGTAGAGAAACAAACAAAAGCAATATAAATATATTAACAGGTTTAGCCAAGAGACATAACTGATGCTATCAGTAAGTTCTGATGAAACTTTTCCACTTGCTTAATATAGTTGCATACAGTACGCGTAATTTGATAAATATCAAAATCTTAACTACACTGAACTACATTTGTCTGCAAAATAAAATCTTGGAAAGTTTCTTTAGAGGTTTCCTTAACATTTAAATCTCTTAATACAACATTTGCAGTTAAACAACTTACACGCAATAAAATGTATATGCTTCTATATTTAATTAGACATCTGAAACTGTTAATCTCTTGGATATATTAATGGAAATAAGATCCTTTCCCTGTCTCCCAGTGACACAACTATACAGTTGGACTTAAACCGCTAAAAACTGGAAATCAATACTCGTGGTAAACAGAACACAGATAACCCATTGTGTAGCTTTTTGCTTAATTCCACATATATATACATTAACATCCTTTCTTGATGGCGTTGTAAAAATCCAAACCAACCTGAAAGTGCTTGAGATGAATATACATTAATATTTACCCAAAGTATTAAAATATTTCATTTGTTAAATATATAAGGCATCATTTGAATAATTGTAGACATTTTTTGTGTAAAGATATCGAAGGACTAATATGACTGTCTCAAACCAAGCAATCTTAATGTTGATGAGTTCGTTCTTCCTCCAATAGTGTTTCCTGACTCAATGTAACTTTTGTCACATTTCATTTTTCAGGCTACAGTAATCTTATCACACATATTATTATAAAACTGCTTCCAATATTATAAATTATAGTAATGTGTATTTATATATTTCAGAGGTCTATCTGCAGGGGAAGAGAACGGTAAACGAGGCTATCTATTAACTTACGTGATTGCATACATACGGGTAAGTTATGGAACAATAATATATAATTATTCCATACCATGTTAACAGACGTGAAAACGATAAATGGTTACACTCTCGGCATTTGTAGCTGATGAAATAACAGACGATAAAAACAAAGTATTGATGAATCTATCACATCTTGTAAAGTTTTACATTTATTTATTTAGCGTAACACATTGTGACCCTATGAGAAGACTCAAGGAATGTGGTGATACAAACCCTGCTCTTAATAATTCTCCAGTAGTGTATTTTCCAACATTGTGATTTTACCAGAAGACTCGAGTAAATTCATGATACGGCCCCTATTTCTAAAATTTATTTTGCAGTATGTGTAATATTTTAACCTCATAAGAAGATTCATTACAGCCTCTACTCCTAATAATTCTCTAGCAGTACGCACAATGTTTCAACTTTTGAGTAAAGCTCGATACAGCCTCTACTCCTAATAATTCTCAAGCAGTATATAAAACATTTTAGTTTTACAGTAAAGCGCGATACAACACCTACTTTTAACAAATCTCTAGCAGTATGTACAATGTTGTAACTTTAGAAGGTTCGATACGACCCCTGATCTTAAACAAGCTACTACTAACGAAGTAAACCCTAGCCGGTGTATTTAGTGCTTGAAAATGTGTAATTTATTGGGACTTAGGATTTCTCATATCTGGTAATCAGTATAAAATTTTAAATACCAAGAAAAGCCACTGATGGTAAATACTTTGAAACTAATGCAAATTAACTGTTTCGCTGCCTGTGTTCAATAAACCAGATTATTTACTTTTCCTATGTAAAGTAAGAATTTAAAATAAGGAAGAATATTGAATTACTATAAATATATTTAAACAATACCTTATATTGGCTTAAATATACCTTTCTTTTATATTTAAGTTACTATTACAAGTTTTTATTTACCGTATTTTTGTCTCCATAATTATTCGAAACGAAGATAGCCGAAAAGACATAAAAAAAATCGCAATAATGAATCGTTTGGTGTGTTAGTTTCGAGCAATCGTGACGAAGCTACACCAGAGATACCTGCACTCGCTGTTACTAATGTTATTTTAACAAACTAGATGGAAATCAGCTCTTTGAGAAAACTCGCTACCCCAAGACTACTATAAACGAATAATGTGATTTGATCGTTTCTCTCATGACGCAACCTTGTGTACTTTAGCATAATATATTAAAGATTAAAATTACGAGAACTTGTATGATAAAAATAATAAGTTATTATCATTAGTTACTTTAAGTCTTACTTTGTTTAAAAATTGGTCTACAAAATATGGCCTCATCAACTCAGACTGTTATTAACTGAATACAAGTCCAAAAGAATGGTTTCTGTTTATATTTAGTTTTATAGCTTTCTATTTTAAATTGCTACTTTCCTAATGTTTAAAAAGTTTGTGTTTTAAGTAATTGTTTTAAATTACTGATTTAGTTTCAGCATGTTTTCCCAGAAGGTATACTGTTTTCTTCTTCTTTCTGTATTTAATGTGGTTAGGCTAATAACGAACTCATTGTCATAGATTATTGGTTTGTTTATCATTTCTGAAAAACTATCAACTTTATTTAAGTGTTTTCGTATAGCATAATGTGCTATAATGAATAGTTATTATTCCACATTAAAACAGTTTTTATTTTCGTAGGATCTAGCATTTGACTACGGCGTATTTGCAGAATCGTTTGAAACCTCCGTACCATGGGATAGGTATGTTTACTGAGCGCCATGATAATGATAAAGTAAACATATATGCCAAAGAGAACACGAAAAAGTTAAAAATGTGTTTAAATTATACTTAGTATGCAACAGAATATAAACTGTTTTATAGACGTCTTTGTGAACGGCATGGAGTAACAAGCACAAAAAGGTGACTTCCATATGTATTATTATGAATTTTCATCGCAGATGACATATGGAAAAGAGAAAATCATAAAATAGTTATATTTTGCTGTTAAGCACAAAGATGCACAATGGGCTACTTGCACCGAGCCCACCAGAGGAACGTGACTACAAATTTTATGTATTATAATCCTTTAAATTAAGCTGCACCATGAAACAGGGGTACACTAAAATCTGATTTTGATACCCGCGTTGTGCACAGTACAGATAGCCTATTGTGTAGCTTTGTGCAAGACCTGGCATGGCTTAGCGTGTTAAGGCGCGCGACTCGTAATCCGAGGGTCGACGGTTCGCATCCATGTCGCGCTAAACATGCTCACCCTTTCAGCCGTGGGGGCTTTATAATGTAACGGTCAATCCCACTATCCGTTGGTAAAAGAGTTGGCGATGAGTGGTGATGACTAACTGCCTTCCCTCTAGTCTTGCACTGCTAAAATAGGGATGGCTAGCACAGATAGCCCTCGAGTAGCTTTGTGCGAAATTTAAAAACAAACAAATAAAATCTTTGTGCAAGTTATCCAAAAAAAGTTATTTTGTGTAACAGTAGTAGGATGTTTTTGCAGTTTGTATTTAGAGGCACAAACCTACAATCATTTCCCAGTATTGTTTAATGTTTTTCCATTGTGTTATTTATATAAAAAAAAACAACTAAAATGTTCATTCATCTGTTACTGCACCATTATTGATATTGCACCAACGATAACAAAACTAAGATAACTCATAAATATGACATCAGTGCAAGGAATACTTAATTTATTTTTGACAATTTACTTCAATTTCCAGAGTTGTTGTTCTATGTAGAAATGTGAGAGACAGAATTCTAAAAGAGTCGGAAGCACATGAATTAGCACATCAACCATTTATTTCCTACCGAGTAACCCAGACTTATGAAGTGGGAGCTTGTATTTACTTCTATATGGGTATTAACACACGTGGCCTTCCAGATCCTGTTCATGTCTACGAGGAACTTGAGGTATCACTTTTATTTTTATTAGTACGTCTAAAATTACAGTTGGAATGCTTGTCAATATTTTGTTAAGAGATGTGCAACCGAATCACAGAAGACGAATATTTTCAAAAAGTGAATAACTTCATGGAGTGAACACTTACACGAAAGATGGTTTGTCGCGTTTTTAGATGTAAAGCAACATCATGTTTTCGAAATACCCAAGTGTTCCTTCTTGGAATACTTGGATGTTGGTACGAGCAGTTCAAATGATTTGGCTATAATTTTTTCTTGTGGTAATAAGATTCTTTTACGTTTTGAATTTCGCCCGAAACTAGACAAGGAATATTTGCTCTAATTTTGAACTGGTTGTTTAGAGATAAAGCAGCTAGTCAACACCATTTATCACCTACGTTTCAGTTATTTTCATGAACATAATCGTAGGATTTGTCTGTCACTCTTGTAACGAAGACTGTAGAAAGTTAAAAAGACAAAGAAACGTTAAACTTGTTTTTGAAGGGAAAACACTTCTTTTAAAAGGGCAATTATAAACTTGTTTCAAAATGAATTCACACGATTATTTTCTATGTTTTAAATAGATATGGCACAATAAATTATAACAAAGTGGTCATGTGAAAGATTATGTAACATTTTTAGATTACTCTAACTACAAAAATTTACTGTTGGAGTAAACTCATGTAAATCATGGTAATTTGATGTTGCTGATTTCAAATATGTGATCAAACTTTGTCTATCACCTCTAGGTATTGAGTTATTGTAATATCTCCATACTTTAACAGCACTATATGAAATACTCAGAACAATTGATTTATATTGTGAAATTTAGTTTATTTGAATGGATTAATGCGAAAATAAACATACGTTTGTGATAACTTCAAACGCTGACTGTATTATATTGATGTAAAATTTTAAATATATTGTTCATATATACTAATTGTTCTTGATACAGTTTTAGCGATTTGCACCACTTTTACTTAATACCACGCTCACCTGCTCATATAAAAGTCCTTCGACTGATCATAAAAGGGGTGGAGTCAGACACTTATCTGTCATCACCTTCTCATTCAGTTGATGACTTCACCTCACTTAATGCACAGTTAAAACAAAATCCGATCTTCATCCTTACATTATAGTCACATGCTGGCTAAAGTAAAGATACTTTGCTACATATTTCTGTGTATCATTTGTAACCAAGAGAAACATTGGATTTAATATGCACTATATGTAGTACAGTTTGTACATCTAGTTTGATACAGTGGCTGAATATGAAGAGAACAATTAAGCCATCTGCAGTTCCTACGATATGGCGTCCGTTCAAAGATCATCTAGCTGACTGTTATTTTTACATGAATAATGTTTCTGGATAATCAAAAATACTAAATAAATAATTAAATATCCATATATCACATCTGTCACTAAACCAGTACCTCGTGGGAATGATTCTCCAGTGTCACATCCGACAATGAATTAAAAGAGTTACCCTACAAAGAAGACAATGAATACTTATCATCTAATAATTTTATTCCTGTAGCACCTGAAAAAAAGCTGCGTCGTCTGATCACAAAGGAAGAGCTAAAGGATCTGATTTGTTACTTGTCTCTATCAAAACAGCTTATAAAATTTCTTGGCTCTCATTTATTGCAGTGGGATGTATCAGCTCCAGGAACAATATTTTTAATTTTCTGAAGTTACTGTCAAAGTCTTACTTTTTAGAATAGAATGAAAGATACCTTGTGTTTCTGTGAAAATTCTGATGCACTAATAGGAGAATTAGGTACTGAACATTATCTTTAAGAATGAAGATGGCCTAGTATGGCCAGGAAGTTAAAGCACTTGACTCATAATCCGAGGTTGTCCTTTCGCCGTGGGGGCGTTATAACGTTACTATCAATCCCACTTATTTGTTAGTAAAATAGTAGCCCAAGAGTTTTCGGTGGTTGGTGAGAACTAGCTGCTTTTCCTCTAGTCTTACACTACTAAATTACGGACGGCTAGCGCAGATAGCCCTCGTCTAGCTTTGTGCGAAATCCATTACAAACCAAACCAAGAATGGAGACTTTATCAACTCATCTAAATTTAGCCTAAACGCTGTACTTTTGCACAATGGGAAAACCAAGCCATTGATTCCTGTTATTTAGGTTGCGAACTTGAAAGATGCTTATCAAAGCACGTAGATTATACATTCTTAAATGAAATTTTAATCAGTTCTTTTCAACATGTCTTTTAAAATAAGCATCTCATTCCAGTTGCATGTTTTTATGTAGTGGAGAAAATTATTATTTTTGTTGGCCAGCGTTATCAATGGGAAATTGTAGCGCAGTGTTGTCTTTGGGCGGGGTTCGGCATGGCCATGCGTGTTAAGGCGTGCGACTCGTATTCCGAGGGTCGCAGGTTCGCATTTCCGTCGCGCCAAACATGTTCGCTCTATCAGCCGTGGAGGCGTTATAAAGTTACGGTTAATCCCACTATTCGTTGGTAAAAGAGTAGCCCAAGAGTTGGCGGTGGGTGGTGATGACTAGTTGCCTTCCCTCTAGTCTTAAACTACTAAATTAGGGAGAGCTAGCAAAGATAGCCCTCGAGTAGCTTTGTGCGAAATTTAACAAACCAAAAACATAGTCTTTGGGCGTGAGCCCATTACACCATTCCACTGAGCACGACCCTCCCAAAGCTGGTTGGACAAGATAGAAAATTTTAACTAAAGAACAGCTTGAGGCTTGATTTCCTTTATCAGGATGAAATTGTACCCGTTTTATGTAGGATAAAATCTAATGAGTTTCTACAGTGTTTTATTTCAATAAAACAACTGGATTGGGGTCTTTACAAGCACACACTTTTTATACTGTTGTAGAATGAACATTTGACGTAAAACGAGAAATTATGATAATCGTCTTTCTTCGTCAGGAAATTAAAATATTCGTAGAAGAAAAATCACAAATAATCTCATAAATAATCTTCATAATTTCATATTTGCTTAATCGCAGACGAAATTTCCTCAACCTTTTTTACGATCGAAAACGTAACAAATGACAACCTGTGATTTGATGACGTGTCTTCAATACTCCAGAAAGTCATTGAAACTTCTATAAAATTACCTTCAAACTTCTTTTGTTTTCAATGTCTGTCTGAAAAAAATATCAATTCGCAAAACCTGTACAAAAAATCGTTTCAACTTTTTTTTACAATGATGAATAATAGTAACATAATTTGGAGTTGGGATATCAAAATTAATCAATATCTTAATCATTGACTGGATGAGAATGTGTTAAAAATAGTAAAAGACAAAACAATATAATGCTGATTTACCTCACAAGCAAGTTAACAGGATTATAGTTAGTAGATGTACTTTGCAAAAAAAAAAGGAGACGGCTCCGGAAATACATTTTACAGAGTGAAATCGCCTGACGTTTTTCTGAAGTGTAGAACACGAGATATAAAGGGAAAACGCGATTTTTTTGGTTTAGCATAAGAGAACATGAACAAGAAAACTTCAAATCTACAGTTTGTTAACTTAGCGTGAGAGGCATGAATCGATGTTTTACAGATATATTGTGTTATGAAACTTCTTTTGACTATTATCAAGCACTTATGAATGAAATCTTTACTTAAATGTAGTTAAACGTTAAAAGCGCTTTTATCTGAATGTTATAAAAGTGATAATCCAATGAAAAGCACTGGTATTCATTTACCTAACTGTTAGACGCATATCATTTATAAAAGCGCACTAGCATAATTTTGTAATATGTCTAAAATAATATTGAATACGAATTTTTTATATTAAATGCAATATATTTTATTGAATACTTGGCTGTTGTTTGTTTTTTTAAATAAAAGTAACATTATCTTCCAGGCAGCAGCTAGAGACGAGATACTTGCTTGTGGAGGAAGTGTTTCCCATCACCATGGAAGTGAGTACAGAAGTGCTCTACAATTTTCCTTTCTCTCTATTTGCAATGGGTTATAAGAGAAAATGGAAATTTATCAGATATTTTAATCGACTTAAAAAAACAAAAAACAGTAAACAGTCTACATCTACCAAAGGGTAAACTATTTTCGAATGAAAACACATAAACGGATGTACTAAACTTTATTAGTGGAGAAATGATTACAGTTTTGGTGTAGTATAATTGTCAATATTCAACTATTATTGATCGATTAAAAATTTAGCTAGGGTGAAATACTAATTCTGAAAAAGACATCATATTGTATATAATTTTCATTAGGTGCTTTAATTTTCACCAATTAAGTGGCTCCGAGTTAAGTAAAGTAAAACAGGTTTAACTAGAATCGAATTGTTTGAAATATGTCCATGTTATATGATAGAGTTATTATCCAGAAATATACATGGAATACAAAGCAAATAGTTTAACGTAATCATGAAAGTTTTGTTCTTCTTTTTAACAATAAGTATTAGTTTGAAAAGCTTATTACAAATAAACAATACGAATAAATTAATATCACTCTTAAAATATACTATTTACAGTTGGTAAGATCCGGAAACGTTGGTTGAAACAGACTGTGTCAAGTGTTGGTCTTGGAATGATGAGAGCGATTAAAGAATACATAGATCCAAACAATGTGTTTGCCAACGGAAACTTGATGATTTGATCCTTGAACATTTTGAAAACAGCAAGAAGTACTGAATTCTATCTTTATATCAACTCTACAGGTTATACATACAAAATATATACCAATCGAGAAAATTCTGAAAATAGGAGATTATCTTCCGTCTTGATGTTTGTAAATAACTGGATTGAAGTTAAAGAGCAACGATAGAACATTAAGAATAGAAATTAAGAAATTTGTTTTTCATAGGGAAATTTGTTTCTATAAGTTTTAAGGAAATACCTAGAAAAAGAAAATACAGAGCAAAATTGATCTTCATTTTAGTTTTTTAGTAAGAGTTCTTTGTAATATTAAGAAAATTATTTCTTTAAATAGAAAATTATATGTACAATGTATTTTATAATGTATACTTGAAATGTACTAATCGATTTTTGCAAGCAACTCATCAAGTGTGGTAATGGTTATTGAACTGTCCTAAATATACACTGTCTTATCATCCAAGAACAAGCTGTGACATGTTACTTATTTAGATGTGTAAATAATTTTCATTACATTTTATAACTTTACTTTTTTTATTGAACGATCTCATACAATGGCCAAAACATACCAGTATGGACACTATCAATAATCTGCTGATGTTAGAACAGAGGTTATTGTACCTGACTTTATAAAACTTTGATATATTGAATAATAAAAAGAAAACTGATTGAACATGAAAGGGCTTATAACCAATATACACAAATATCGTGTAGTCACGCCATAAGAGTTGTATGTTTATGTAGAGATACATTTTACACTTGTCATATGGTATCATGTATTTGTTTCCTTATGGAAAATGTGACGAACAACAACAATTAGCAAAGCCAATCTTTGTTTTATAACCATTGTCGCTGATTTTTAATCTCCTTTAGGCAATTCTAAATTATGGTTTGGGTATTTGAGCTGACTTTTATGCCACAATATTTCACGTGTGTTTGTGTGTTTTTCGTATAGCAAAGCCACAAAGGGCTATCTGTTCAGCTCACCGAGGGGAACAATCATAACACTAATTTAAGTGTTACTTTGTTATACCGATTCAGCTGTAACTGCATGTTTTCTTATAGTAAAGTCACATCGGTCTATCGTCTACAGAGAGCAAATCGAACCCCTGATTTGAGCGTTGTAAATCCGTAGACTTACCGCTGTAACTGTATTTCAGCTCTAACGTGTGTATTGAATTTGTTAAACTACCAGTATTTATCCCTCTATTACAGAATAAATTTAAACACAAAACTTGCCTATCCCACGGCACTGATGTTTCGTTTCGAAAGATTAGGCAAACACACAAGCTTTAAAATAGGTATTAGAGTAAAACACATTTTCAAAAATTATAGACCATTAAAAGCGGCAAACAATTCATTAAAATAACTTCCGCGACACCAAAATCGCGAAAGAATTTGCTTGTTTTTTAAATTTCGCGCAAAGCTACACAAAAACTATCTGCGCTAGCCGTCCCTAATTAAGTAGTGTAAGATTGGAGGAAAGACAGGCTAGTCATCATCATCCATCACCATCTCTTGCGGTACTGTTTTACCGACTGGAATTCACCGTTACATTATAACGCTTCCACGGTTGAAAGGGCAAGAATGTTTGGTGAGACAGGGATTTAAATCCGCGACCCTCAGATTACGAGTCGAGTGCTTTAATCACCTGGGCATGTGAAAGAATAAATTTGAAAAATTAAAATCAAAGGTATAGTCAATTTAAGATAATGAATAATCTACAATTATAGTAGGTTTAATGTGATATTAACATGAAGAACTAAGGTTCGATATGCGTTGGTAATAAACTTAAGATATATAGGAGTAGAAAGATGCTATAGATGAGCAACGCTGCAACTATTACTCCTGTCGCGCCAAACTTGCTCGCCCTCCGAGCCGTGGGGGCGTTATAATGTTACAGTCAATCCCACTATTCGTTGATAAAGGAGTAGCCCAAGAGTTAGCGGTGGGTGGTGATGACTAGCTGCCTTCCCTCTAGTCTTACTCTGCTAAATTAGGGACAGCTAGCACAGATAGCCCTCGAGTAGCTTTGTGCGCAATTCAAAAACAAACAATTACTCTACATACAGATATAGTGTACTCGTCGTGAAGCAAATACTCGACTTCGGTGTCTTCACGAAAATAAGTGAACGTTTATTACAACTAAATTGTTTGAAATTAAGGCATATTAGATTAATTAAACAGCGCTGTTATTATTACTTTAAGCAGTATTAAACAAATGCAAGCTGAATATTAGAAATGATTTAAAGGTAAGTTCTGAGATTTTTTTGAGGCTGCTTGATTAATATTTTTCATAATTCTTTACAAGTATTCTAAACAATTTTGTGTTCTTTTGAGAATACAACAGTCGACTTAGACTAACTGTGTTTGTTTTGTTTGGTTTATTAAGAAGGGTGATATATATAATATTTTTAAAATTATAACCAAAAACTAAACCGCTGAACAACACTATACCATTTGATTTAGAGGAGTCGTATCTATTATTAACATAGATTTTAAAGTCAATTTGTTTTATTTGTCTTATAAGATGATTCATATAGGTAATTTTTTGTTTTTGAATTGCGCACAAAGCTACTCGAGGGCTATCTGTGCTAGCCGTCCCTAATTTAGCAGTGTAAGACTAGAGGAAAAGCAGCTAGTCATCCCCACTCACCGCCAACTCTTGGGCTACTTTTTTACCAACGAAAAGTAGGACTGACCGTAACATTATAACGCCCCCACTGCTGGGAGGGCGAGCATGTTTGGCGTGACGCGGGCGCGGACCCGCGTTCCTCGAATTACGATTCGCACGCCTTACGCGCTTGGCCATGCCAGACGACCAGACCAACTGTGAACAAAGGGTAAATAGAAGGCATGCTTTATATAGATACGTTAGATAATAAATTAGTTGGTATATTCATCAATCGAGCAGGCCAAAAACTTTGCTATCTAAAAAAAGTGTTGAATTACACTATATTATATTAAAAATGCAAGCATCCTCTTATAGGTTTTGTTCTCAATGACCGCAATTAAAAATATTCGTCTTAATCCATTATAAATATTCTAGTCAACTCTGGATTGTTTTGAAAATACAATAATTAACTTCAATTAATTTTCTTAGTCTATATTACTATATACTAGGTTGTTGGTACAGCCTTGAGCAGCATTGACCTCCACCTACTTATTTCAAAAGGACATCCTCATTGCAAGCTTGTTTTAACAAACAATACATAATAACAGTGATGAAATTTGATAGATTAATGAGTTACTTAATAACGTATATAGAAAAACAACAGCTTCAAATCACTGCTGACTAGTACCTCACGACGACTCGAAATTACAAATGTTGTCACGCTACTTGGAGTAATGCTCAATAACAAATATATTGTGACAGGACTCTAAAACTGGAAGAAGGAGAGCCTGTGCTGTATCCGATGCTAAAAACAAATTTATCTTAAAACAATAACAATACTCAATCCTGCAACACATCGTTTATCTTCTTCGATGTTGAAACAAATCAGACGAACACGCGTACTTAAACACACTTACATTAAAGACTGAAATAGACACAAACAGACAGATTGATAATGTAAGCTGTCAAGTCAATAATTATGTGATTTAAGATCGTCATTGAAACATGTATTACAGAGAAAAGAAGGGGAAAGTAAGAGCGGGAAACTTTTTGATTAATTGGTTTCTCTAACTGTGATAAACCGTAAAATTCTAATACTGGTGTGTTTGCATCAATCACATTATTCGGAAATAACTCATGCTGTGAAATAGTAGTAACAAAATGTCGACTTGAAGACAAATGGAGCTTGTGAGAGTTTGAAGCCTAGTTACGACTTCTTTATTTGTAAGGGTTTTTAAAACGTGATTAGAATATATTTGTTTGTGATGGTTTAAAATTCAATAAAGATACTTAGGTTTGTGAGAGTTTAAAGCCTAAAAAGGATATATAGGTTAATAAAGGTTTGAAGCCTTATCAGGACTTATATTTCTTTTAAGGTGCAAGACTATAACTTTGATAAGTTATATTTTAATATACACATTTCAGTTAATTTACAAATAAGAACACCTTATATCTAATATTACCGAATTTTGCATTTGATATATTTCTGTATACGAAATGCATACATATAGGTAAAATAACTAGCAATTACAACCTAATAAATGATCTTTAAGCTGTCAGATCTTACTCCTTTATCGACAGATACTTGTAATCAAAAGTTATATCTGTAAACTTACTCGAATGTGTGCAATTACATTAGTTAAAATAAACCAGCGTTGGCCGAATCCTCCCCTGCATACACATCTCTGTAAAATAAACTCAAAGGTACTTAAACAACATAGTTTATAATCTACTAAAATTATGAAGAAGAAAGCCAAGGAAAAAAAATAAACAAAATGTTGCCTGCACGATTAGGTAGATTCTGTGATCAATCTATACGTAACCAAAATCAATGACCCTAAAAATAACTACTTGAAGGAAAAGAAAGGTAATTTATGTGAAACTGTTGACATCTTATCGAAGATTTTTATTTAACTGTTCTTCACGAATGTATATTTGCTATTAGAAATTTTTTTACGTGTTAGATTTCTAAATTGTTTTTGTATAATTTTTACATTTTAACGCTATTTCACCCTCGTACCCGCTGGTACAGTGGTATATATCCGGATTTACAACGCGAGACTCGGAGGTTCAATTCCAGTTAGTGGGCTGCGGAGATAGTCCGAGGTGGCTTTGTAATAGGAAAATACACAGTTAACTGTATTACAAGGTATTTTAATCAACTAGAAAATATCCTTTTTAACAATAGACAACTATGCATATCATTTATGAATTTTAAACCTTAGGACTACATTTTTCAGTAACCGTTTAGGATATAAAAAAATGAAATATTACTTCTTACTTTTACTGGCTCAAATCTTGTTTTGTACTGAATGAATTAGTGTCCATTTATTTTCGTGGACATATATATTACTTATTATTCCAATAAATATAGCTGAAAACATGGAAAATATTAATTGTTTAGAAAAAATATCACTTTGGAAAATCCTCCATAAACAATTATCACATTGATTACAGCACCAAACGAAATGATGTAATTTTAACTTTAAGTCTCTACATCTTTTTGTATATGTAAAAGAGATCGATCAAATGAAGTGTCAGGCTATTGTGTGAACACTATAAAAGCAGAGTATAGTATACAATGACTATTTTAAAAACACTGCATAAGACCAAGGATCGTCTCAAATTTCAAAGGAATATATTAATGGCAATCTTCAGCGTAAGCATAATCCACCAATCCTCTTTTGATATCAATCCATACGGATAATCAGTGGTTCATTTGTAGTTAAGGGCGTAACTACACAATAGGCTATCTATGTTGTGTCCATCAGGGGTTCAAAAACATGGTTTTGAGCATTATAAGTCCGCAGACTTATCGCTTTACAATTAGGGGTCCTCTTTGTCTTTGTAAGAAACTATGTCCGTAAAACGCTGGTGATTGACCAAAGGTGACTGTAATCTAAGTGATCCATTACTTGTGACAGAATTCTTTTATCACTAATTCTACTTTTATAGTACGTTACAAAATACAATAACTCACAGCTTAAATGAGGATACAACCAGAAATTGTTGAAGATGAAACTAGAAGAAGTGGTTGATGTGAGTTACGTTTATAGTGACAGTAGAGTAAAATAATGTAAGGACTTGATTTTGTACTTTTGTAGCTGTTCATACTGTTGGAATTGGAGAGATAATGTTGAATAAACTATTATCACAGCAAAAGATGGTTGAAACCCCCTACTGAGTGAAGGTACTGATAAACGTTCGGTTACAAGAGCTTTTTAACAAGTGCAGGACTTTTGACCCAACAATTCATGGTTTGTTTTCGTTTAAGACAAAAAACACTTTTGGAGACACATGATGAGAGTGGTGGTTCAGTCTCACAATTCGATTACAGTAGCTCACAAGTTAATGATGGTCTGCCCGTTGGCTACCTTCTCTCTAAGTTATCAACACTTAGACAAAATGTCCTTTAATCTGCGGATAATAATAACAATAAAGTTTATTTCAGGCAATCTTTTGCTATTGTGACCTCATCAAGGCTAGCCTATCAGTTCAAAATTAGTAACGGCTATCAATCGAAAGTCCTTGTCATTACGTGAATATTCAAAAGAAATTATGAAAGATCACAATACTCTTTCTCGATATCTTATGTAGCCTGTACGTAATGCTATACATCAGAGGTTTTAGTATTTAACAGGACGCACGCTTCCAGCATACTTTGATGATTTCCTGCATATCAGATTGTGTAGTCTTAGCTCTGAAGTAATATGTTTAAAATTTAAGTTTTAGTAACTGTTTTTTCGTGACTCAAGATGACTTTTTTTCAGATACCAGTTTCGTCACATTCCATAATGGCGGACCATAAACTTGTTGAATGCTGGATTGGGCAAAGGAAGTATTATGGGAACTAAATGTTTTGCTGTAAAATGAAGATGGGTTGAATGTAAAAGCTATAAGAAAGTCCTCAGTGACACAGTGATATGTCCAGGACTTTTACTGCTAGAAATCGGGTTTCCATATCTTTGATGAACCGAACACAGATAGCCCTTTGCGTCGTTTTATGCTTTATAACAAATAACAACTATTAAAAAAGATGTGATTTACTTTACTCGATATTGTGTTTCTTTCATAGTAGTATGTCGGTGTGTTTCTCATTTCAATGATATTGTAAACTACATTATAGTATGTGTAGCCTAGTAGTTTTTCATAAAAAATAAAATTGTAATTAAACCTGTTAGAAATGATAGCTTTTAATTTAATATTTTGTATTTTGAAATAACCTACTTTATTGAAGTGTTAATTGTTTACAAATCACCCTTATATCTTTTATTCTATAATTATACAAACTATGATAAAGTAAAGTGTTTATTATAACGGAAGCTAAGTGTAATTGTAAATCACAATGTTTCTAATAATTTTGATTTGAAGTATTCGTATTATGTGTTGAAAAAAAAACTCTATTGAACTTTTATACAATATTCTTACAACAAGCAGCCTTGACCAAATTGTTGTCATAGCATTCATTAATGTGAATTTCAAGAGTTCAATGTTTTAAGAGCTGGTTGTCCTTGAAGTTGGAAACATAGAAGAACAGAGCAATCAAAACTATACGAAAAAAGTTAATTTTATTACTAATTTAAATATTTTAACATTAACAAAATTATTTGCCAACTCTTTCTTATTCCGTATATAACATTTTTCATGTCCAAGACCACATTCACCTTATAAATATGCGTTTGAAAACATTTCTTATCTTGATTTTAAAATCTAACAACAAAAACATGCACTACACAAAAAACTTAACTAACGAGACATGAATAAGAACAATGTGATGCAGTTTAAGGTGTCGCTTCTCCCTGTATAACACTTTTATGTGGTTCCTTAAGGTTAAGTAGATCCTTATCTCTTTGTTAAAGATTGCGTTTACACATGTTGATCACGTACAGGTCCCCATCTTCAGTGAAGTATAATAAAACACTTACCATTAAAACTTGAGCGCCACACTCTGAAGCTTTAAACTCGTGCCACAAAATGAAAAATGATAGCTGTGCTACCCCGGTTCCCCTCTTTTAAAAAAAAAGGTCACAGAAGCTGACGGATTACATGTTATCGATACACTGAACTGTGTTTTGTCTTTTAGAACCTTTAATGTATATTTATTACTTTATCTCATAATATTGGTTAATTTAATAAAAGGTGCGTAGAAGTGTTTCTAAATCCGTATGTTACAGAAAAACAGGTGTTAATACTAATTAAACTATTAATTTAGGTATTTTGTTCGAAATTACTTCATGGCAGCAGAATTTGAAGTCCAATTTTTATAAATCTTTGTATTAGTCAAATTAAATTAAGATATAGGTATATATCTGACGTCCAATTAGCTCCAAAATTATAACTTATATCATTCGTTCCAGCTATCGCTTCGATTTTCACATTATAAATCAAGAGTCATACATTAACGGTTGAAAGGGCGAGCATGTTTAATGCGACAGCGATTCGAATCTACAGCCTTCAGATTACGAGTTGAACCCCTTAACCCACCTGGCGTCGCCAGGCCGTTAGAGACAGAGAATTTATTTTTTTTTTATTGGTTTATTTTGACACAGATCAGCACAGTGGCCTATTTGCACCGGATACGACGATAATGTTTCAAGCCTATTTCTGATTCATATGGAGATCAAAACAGAAATGAAACAAGAAACAATAGACTGCAGAAGGGCAGAACTTAAAACAGAGAAAAATAGCCAGAACTGAAGACCAAAATATAGTAAAAGAACTACAAATAACTGAAAGCAAAAGAGAGAAAAATATAATGAAAATATCAATACACGAAAATAACATAACCTAATATTTCGGACGCTCGACTTCTAATGTGTATCTCACAACTTCTGATTTTACCATCGATAATGCTTAATTTTTCAGCCGTGGAATTTTATGATGTAGCTGTCAATTCCACTCTCCGTTGGTAAATCGTAGCGAAAGAGTTGAGGTGGG
Organism: Carcinoscorpius rotundicauda; assembly: GCA_011833715.1. Taxonomy (NCBI): domain Eukaryota; kingdom Metazoa; phylum Arthropoda; class Merostomata; order Xiphosura; family Limulidae; genus Carcinoscorpius; species Carcinoscorpius rotundicauda. Next base: position 30,105,690 of record CM022396.1, read on the forward strand.
TGGTTTAACTAGCTGCTTTCCCTTTAGTCTGTAACTTGTAAAGTAAGAACGGCTGTCATGGACAGCCTCCTAATACCTTCGTAGAACTTCAACAAAAGTAATATAAAATTAACCTTAAAAACTTTTTATATGCAAAAACGGCTCGTTTGGGTTCAGGAAATATTTTAAATAGAAGAGCGAACAACGTTTCGACCTTCTTCGGTCATCGTCAGGTTCACAAAGAAAGAGGTAACTGACCGGAAGCTGACCACATGTTTGGAAGGGGTTGTGAAACTAAGTGTCGCAATGTAGAGGGCGGGGTTGGATGTTTGAATATATAATTTTATCTATAATATTAATATAGGTATAATGGCGTTCCTTTATATCGGTTTATTTTGGGTTTAGGTTGTTGTATAAGTAAGGCTTCTTTAATTTTGCGTTTGTTTATGTTTGTTTCTTTATTTAGTATTTTAGTGTTTTCTATGGTTATGTTGTGTCCATTTGACTTGCAGTGTTCGAAAACGTGTGAAGGTGACTTTTTATGTTCTTTGAATCTGGTTTCCATTATTCTACTTGTTTCTCCAATATAGAAGTCGTGGCAGGTATCACATTGTATTTTATAAATAATGTTGGTGTGGTGTTTGTCAGTGTAGTTCTTACATAGTATAGACCTTAGTTTTGTGCCTGGTTTTGGATACAATGCGTGCACTGTTGCGAAATTTCATGTTCTCTTATTGGCCTTCGTGTAATGAAGTGACGTTCGACAAAGTATCTGACCAGCAATTTACAACTCCTGCTGCACTTAAAATTTTTGTAAGATTTTTTTTTAATTTAAAAGCGTGAAGAGTTTGAAACGTCCATTCACGCGACCTTATTTGAAGTTTAGGTTACGGACTTACTTGGTTGTACAGGTAAGGTGTAGAGATCACGACTACGTCAGTGTCTGTTGAGAACAATTGTTGTTTTTTTGTTGTTATTTTGAATTAAGCAGAAAGCTACACATTGGGCTATTTGTGCTCTGCCCACCACGAGTATCGAAACCCGGAGTTTTGCGTGTAAGTCCGCAGACATACCCCTGAGCCACTGGGGGGCCTGTTGAGAACAACGGTTCAAGCTCTGGCAACAAAGCAACCTAATGTGTGGAGCGCCTTTTTTCAGCAATGGGACAAATATCACAGATTCTTGGATTCATTGTCTGGTGTGCTACACTTGGCCAAGAATTTGATGTCTACTCGCTCCTGTATGCTTATATTATATGAAAAATAAACCAGATATTTCGGAAGATACTTAAAAAAATTACAGCAGTGTTCTGGGAGATGTGTTAAAAAATGGAGTCTATCGTGAAATAACAGAGATAAGAGGAAACTTAGGTAGATTGGTTTTATACTCAATGATAATTTGTATCAAATTAACAAACAATGTAATAAAAATAGTTATTCCACTGAACTACGTGCATAAAATCTAATGAGTAGACGTTAGGCTTAGGATCTATATAACTAATTTCCCTTTATTCAATTAGGGGAAGATTTTAGGCCTAAGCCTTATATAAGCCTAGCTACGCTCTTTTTAATTATATTTAGGCCTACAAATTTAAGCTAAATTCAAAGTTGGAGCTTCATGAGAAGACTTAAACAAAATACACTCTTAACAGTAATTATGTGTTTGATTTTTAGTGCGACGTTTAATATTTGAAATGAAAAAACTGAAGTATTTTCAACTTTTCGAGCAAATACCATTCGCCGTGCAGTTTAAACCATGTTAGAAAAAAGCTTAGACAGAATCGTTTAAAGGCTAGAAAGCAGTTATAACAAGTTTTTTAAAACTACAATTTTACATCCCAAACTAACATTAACAGAAACATGTTTGATATAAACAAAATACGTCATTCATAATGATCCATTTAATGTTAAAAGACAAAGTACCTACTTCAAAAAAAGCTATCACAGCTAAAACTGACCATCTATGTCATCAGAGTCCTTAATATTCGGTATCAGTTGAAATTAAATTATAAAAATATACCGAAGCTCCACGCTGACCTACGAACATAAAAATTACGGGATAATTGTCACCCTTGTTGGACTGCTTGTTTGTTTTAGAATTAAGCACATAGCTACTCAATGGCCTATCTGTGTTCTGCCCACCACGGGTATCGAAACCCGGTTTTTAGTGTGTAAGTCCGCAGACATACCGCTGTGCCAAAGGGGGCTTGGTGTACTGTCTTAATAATTTAGAAAAGAATAACGATGAAAACAGAACCTTCAGAAAATACATCACCCATCATCTGGATACACAAAACAGTGTACGTAACCGTCTCTTCCCCCCTTTATTACACACACACAACGTTTAAAAAGTTACAAAAACATTTACTGGCGTCAAGAAAGTCGGCGTGTCTACGTTATTTCGACATTCATCTTATTTAACTTATTACTGAAATGGATTTCTTCTGCGTCTGCGACGTTCTTTCTTTTGTAATATTAATAGAAAAAAAAATACAAGTGTCAATCATAGTGATTTCATTAGGAAGCTAAGCATAATTATATAAAACGTATAAATGAATATCTTACTTTTACGTAAAACAATAAATGAATATATTTTATAATTATATAAATTATATAAATAAATATATATTTCTTCTATAAACAACACTAAATAAATGCTACTTTTACGTAAAACACTAAATGAAGATTTCTTTTATACAATACGGTATATTAATACTACTTTTGCATAAAATCCAAACAAATGTTAATCTTATAGAAATCACTAAATGAGTTACTTCTTTTATATAAAATACTAAATGAATAATTTATTTCATTTAAAACACTAAATGAATGTTACGTTTATATGAAACACTAAATATTACTTTTTCATAGGTGCTAATCATGGGACTGGTACAAATGAAATAAATGAGCAAGAATAATAATGATTTTTCAGTTCAAGATTACCGAATATTTATTCATAAGTATCTGTATTCAAATCTATAGTTTCTCTGTTCAGAAAAGCCCCCCAGTGGCTCAGCGGTATGTCTGCGGACTTATACGCTAAAATCCGGGTTTCGATACCCGTGGTGGGCAGAGCACAGATAGCCCATTGTGTAGCTTTGTGCTTAATTCCAAATAACAACAACTGTTTAGAAGATGATGTGGAAGAAAATGTTTCAGCAGAGAACAACACTCTTGGATACGTTGTTTGAGTTCTTCTTGGATGAAATGGCTCAGTCAAAAGAAAATTTTTTAGAACTTTCAGAAAATTACCAAATATATCCACTACATCCCCCCACACACAGAGTTAATAATAGTAATAGTCTGTTATTTAATTTTAGCAAGAAGATTTTTGATCCTGAGGTAGTGTCTATTTCAATATGAATCCTTTGACCGAGGCTATAGGGTCTTATCAATACTAACAAGGTTATAAGAAACTTATCAATACTACCAAGATTATATGCCATCGTTGAGTAATGGATAGCTGTTGTTTCTTGTGTAGGATATGCTAGTCGTTTGTTTTATCTAGACAATATGATATCCGTTTTCTTATGCAATAAAACCTCACATGATCAACGTTGATTAACTCTTTGGATGGAGGTGGGTCTGAGTATGCATGTCATAACGTTTCACATAAAATATATTTAAATAATTTTATTTCTAATAAATTTGGAATATAGAACATAATTTTATAACTCTTATTTTACTTTTATGTAAAGTTGACTTAATTTTAAAACTAAATAAATTATTAACCTTCAAATTTCAAAGGATAATAAATAAGTTCTTAGTCTTTATTTTTCTCTCTCAAATGATGTTTCGTTGCTTTAAGTCGCTCACTTAACAAACTTTGCAAGAAATTACACACTTGGAATGTGGATATTTCCAAGTCATAATGTAAATTTATAGCCTCTGAGCTTCTTTCATTAGTGAGACATGTACAAGAAAATTTAATCTATCTTCCATATCCATTCTGCCTTTGAAAAATGTGTATATAATTATAGGATAGTAAAATTAAAATAGTTTTCACACAATCTATTCAAATGAATGTATTTTTGGTTTTCTCAATTTCATGTTTAAAATCTAAGGGAATTATTATTTTTTATGACAAAGTTACAAGAAAACAGGACTAGAAAAATAATCAGTTGATAGTATACTTACCTAAAGTTTTAAATTTCTTTCCTTTTTATCTATATTATTTATTTATTGTTATTAATTTTTGTAATAAATATTAAATCTAATGCACTGTATGAAAGGAAAACTAAATTTTTGACACGCTCAGTAATCCAGATAGTTACATCTTTTAAAAACAGTTAAGAAAAGTTAAGCGAGGCCTGAAACTGTCATATAACTGTTACTGTCTGTTACAATCATTCTATTGAGAAAAAGGGGTGTTATTGATTGCACTTCATATTTTACAAATTATTATTTCACAACAATGTAATGTTACTATAAATAATAGATAGAAGATAAAATATAGTTTTATAACAAAATAATCCTTGTTAATTTCTTCTATAAGAAACGATGAAATATGGTATTAAATGTGGACCATTACTTAAGAAAATGTTGTGCTTTATATCTTAAATCTAAAATACATACTTTTCATGTACAGTTTTCTCGTGTAAAAAAATCACAGAATACTAAGTATCGTCTTACAAAGATTTTGTAATAACCTTTTATTTTTATGATGTTATCTTATCTTGGAAAGTGTATGCATTATGCTTGATTTGCTTCATTGAAGGTGTTGAAAGATTAGTAGGCAGAGGATGAGAATAGAGATATAGTTCTAAGGTCATCAACATACTGGCATTCGGCATCTTTATTTCTATGGAAGGTGAATACTCATTAGTTTTCTTTGCTTGAGTGCTAGAAGGGACTGCTTTGGACTCTGGAGTGCTGTTTTTTTTCAAATTAAAGTCCAAGGTTGTTTGCTTTCCTAGTTGCATGTTCTTTGGTGCATTATTTACTTAAGTAGAAAAAAATTCAGTGCATTACTCCCTTTGATTTAGAAAAATAAGGTTAAATGTCAATGGATTTTAAAGTGTGTGTATGTGTGCACTAACGTGTGTGTTAGTATAATTGCTTGACCGATTGGAATTTCAAGTAAAAAAAGATTACAATGATTGTATAGTCGAATGGTGTGATTGGCTGATGCAATCAGTTACAATAGTTTGGGGAACGGTATGTATATTTTGTGTCTTTGTGCATCAGAATCTATTTTTGATTAAACCTTTACAGGTCAGTAAAGTTTCAAACTTCTCTTTCTAGTTACGAAATTCACAAGATTGCAGATCAAAGTAGAAATGTTGAAAGAGATTTGTGTTTGTGTCCGACGAGTAGCCTTAACTATTTGTGATGCATTTCGAAAATAATATACGAACTGTTGATGTCAAGAGCTCGCTGATTCTGTGAAAAAAAAAGTCAACTTTCTCGACGTGTCCCAGCAATGGATTGTGAAGAGAAAGTCTGGATATATAGTGACGACCGTAACTGTCGTTCCTGTGCGTCCGAAGATGATATTTTTTATGAAGTTGATAACGAACCCAATTCTTTCACCTATATAGATTCAGTGTGACCCCTTTGTGGGAAATAACTATTTGGAATGTTATAAAGCTGAAGACATTACCTCAAAAACATCACAACATAAGGTATTACAGCGTCTCCTTTTTCAAACAGCTCATTGTTTGTATTCAAATGTTCAAACTAAAAATTAATTAACATAACTTTTAATAATTACATTTTTCAGGTCTGCTACATTATTTATCTCTTACAAAGTGAAATTAACCAAGAAATTAGTTTTTGTTGTTTTAAAACAATTTTAATGGCAACAGTAAAATTATTTAAATTAGCTTTTGTGATTTCTACTACAGTATCTTATTACTGCCCTTTCTAATTTATTACAATTTAATTAACGTAAATCAAAATATTTTGTACTTTTTGTTTAGTTGTCTTCAAATACTTAAAAAGAGTGTCACTTGTAATATGTTTTGTAGTTCTTAACTGTACTTTGACTTGTAATGTCCAGTTTTTCTACAGACACAGGTGTAACATCTTCATAGAAACTGCCAATACAAAGTGGGTTTGAACTTCTTCAACAAATAAAAACCAGAAAATATTTTTTTACCTGATCTAAAACAATTTCCTTTAGAATGCCAGTAAGTTTTGTATTTATAACAGATAGTTGTGTAGAGGTTTTTAAAAAAAATTAATATCGAAACCAGTGGTTCCTAACCTGGGTTCAATCGAACCCCAGGGGTTCGGTGAGTTAGTTTCAGGAGTTTGGCGGAGCTCAAGACACGCACTGTTTGTGTGTCCGTACCGTTCACCCCACTCGTATGATCTGTGGCGTTATGCTCCACTTGGCCATCATTGACTTCGGCTGATCACGTCACATCACTTGGCATTAATATTTGTGCTGCAAGAAACTTCGTGCGCTTTGCAGTCGACTTGTGAGTGTAGTAATCGTGCGTAATTTTTTATTTTTTTTCTAATCTTTCAATCCCTTCATACAAACTATGTCGAGCAAAAACAGAAAGCAGGTCGGACGAATATGTACAATACGGATTAACGTGTATAAGGGAACATAATGGAAGTCAACGTCCTCAATGCATTATTTGCAATGCTAAATTCAGCAATTCTAGTCTAGCACCGGCAAAACAAAGATAATACTCCCCAAAGCTGCATGTAGATGGAAAATACAAGAATTACTGAATTCAAGGTAAAGAGAGCCAGGCTCGATTTTCTCATAGAAGGCGAGGTTTTGCTATGAGATGAAATAATTAAATATTAAAGTGGTGGAATTTTGGTGACTAGCTGACTGCTTTATCTTTAGTTTTCCGGTTCGAGATTAGCTGTAAACGAGTAGCTTTGTGCGAAATTTAAAAACAAACAAACAAACCAAAGAGAGGAGTATAATGGATTTCATACGCATTCGTCAATTCATTAAAGTGTTTTGAATTCCTTCTTCAAAGCTGTTATACCAGTTTCTTGTTTGTTTGTGGGGTGGGGTAAATTAAGAGTGAGAAAAAGGTACGATATGGGATAAGGTTTATATGAGATGTTATAATTATGTGAAAATAATAGTACAGGTGATGTATTAAGAAACATAATAAATTACTATGGGTAAGGAAAAGACTGAATACATTTTCAGTAGTTGATTAGTTAAGAAACGAAACTAGGAGCAGTAACACGATCATTTAATTTACAAAAGTATATATTAGAATCAGTTATGAAAAAGTATTTTGTTGGAAATGATAAAAAATTGGATTTTCTGACACAAGTTTTAGGCCAATGGGCTCAACTGAAATGAAATTACAGGTAGTTTACGTTTGTCAGACACCTTTGGTGGGCAGAGCACAGGTATTCCTTTATTTAGCTTTGTATCTAACAAACAAGTCTCCAAGTCTGTTTCTGTGGAATGCAACATTACAAACATTAGATAAATGAGTAAATTAAATAAGTGTTTTTTCATAATCATTACACACCTTCATCTCGATGTGTAGTACAATACAATAGAAAAAGGGACATGACTTATGTGATTCAATATTCTTAACCTACATAATTTATTTGAAAAAGAAAAAGGTAATACAGTAACGTAGCTAGATCTTCAAAGGGTCTCAATGATAGACAAAGAAAAGGAAAATAAAAAGCATTTATTAGAAAGTAGTTTTTAACTGTTCACTTTAGAACAGTGGTTCTTAACCTGGGTTCTGTAACTCAGTCTCAGGAGTTCGGTGGAGGTTAAGACATACACATTAAGTGTGTGTCCGTTCCATTCACCCCATTTGTATGATTCTGGACGTCATTCTTTACTTAGCCATCATTGGCTGCGGCTGATCGCGTCACATCACTTGGCCTTAATATCTGTGCTGCAAGAAACTTCGTGCGCTTAGCAATCGACTTGTGAGTGTAGTAATCGTGCGTCATTTGTGATATTTTTTCTAATCTTTCAATCTCTTCATACAAACAATGTTGGGTAAAAACAGAAAGCGGTCGGACGAATATGTACAATATGGATTCACGTGTATAACGGAACATAATGGGAGTCAGCGTCCTCAATGCATGATTTTCAATGCCAAGTTAAGCAATTCTGGTCTAGCACCGGTGAAATAAAGAGAACACTCCCTGAAGCTACATGTAGATGGGGAATACAAGAACAGAACGCTTGCTAAATTCAAGGTAAAGAGAGCCAGGTTTGATGAAAAGGCTACTTTGCCTTTTCTCCGCTTTCTACCCATCGACAAACCGATCCTCACAGCATCGTACGAAGTTGCGTACTTGATCGCAGAGCAGGTTAAACCACACACCATTGGTGAAGCACTCGTAAAACCAGCTGCGTTGAAGATGGCGAATATTATGCTGGGAAAAGCTTCTGAAAATAAGTTATCCCGAATTTCTCTTTCAAATGACACCATCAGTAGCAGAATAGATGACATGAGCTATGACATCTTGGCTCAAGTAGTTGTAGATCTAATTTCAAGCCCAGCAAAATTCAGCCTTCAACTCGACGAGACCACCGACGTTTCCAATCTAAGCCAGCTTGTTGAATTCGTCCGCTACGTGAAGAATGACGAGATAAAAGATTTTTTATTTTGTAAGCCTCTTACAACAACAACTAAGGCAACCGACGTGAAGAAACTTAGATGAGTTTGCAAAGTCATGTTTATATAACATAATTTTGATAATAAAATAATCAGATGGCAAACAACGATTTATGGGCACAGCAAAACGTTTACTTTTTGTGTACTTGTACCACATATTTAAGATCTGAAGAAGACAGATCAATGTTCTGTTAAAACATATAGTATGCTATCCCAAAACTAAATTATTTACTATATTTATCAAACATTGTTTTCCAACTTTTTGTCAAAACTATTTAGTTCCACTTCTTTAAAAATCATACTAATATGAAAGTTGGAGAATTGTTTATCGTTTTGTTGAACAATAAAATCTTGTTACTGTCTCGCAAAACAAAAATCATCAAAACAATGTGGTAGTTGTTCTTGACCCATGCTAAATATTGTCAAGTACATACTTGACAATACCTTTGTTTGAACTAAAATAAAATAGACCTGAATATCCAGGTCCAGGTACAAATCAAGTAGGTCTTTGGCAAACCAGCTTTTTAACTCTTTACTTTTGCTTCCTAATTAAAGAAAGTCTGAAGTATATAGACTAGCTGCATGAAATATAAAAATATAGACGGTTAATTTATTGAAAATTACGTGAAAGTCTAGATAAAATCTGAAGACTGCTTGAAACTACCTGGTTTACATTTTAAATATCATACACTGATAAATGATTCCTGAAAACTAAGTGTAATCTTTACTTTAATTTTGCAGAAAACTGATAGAATTATAGAAGTTTTCAGCTGTAAATAATCCGACTGTAATCAAAATATAATTTCAGTTTCCAAATCCAGACAGTCTTTGTTTTTGCTTTAGCCATTATCATGCTAAATACAGACCTACACACCCTGAACATTAAGGCTATCAAGAGGATGAAATTGAAAGACTTCGTAAAAAGTCTGAAAGGTGAGATTTGTCACTTAGATAGATTTATTATACTTTTGTAGAATAAAATAATGTATATTTAGAAAAAGTAAGTTATTCTTTTTTTTTTCAAAACTCACTGTTATAATTAACTAGATTATAAAGATCATTTTTTATACAAGATGTACTAAATGTTATCAAGGTACAAACATTTACTCTCCAATCTCACTAATGTTTAGATTTATTTCACTATTTTTCTCTAAGAAAAAAAATACTTCAAATAGTGCTTAATTTCTTTACTATTTTAGTCCTTTAAAATTCTACTTTTTAAAGAAGCTTGCTGATATTCGAGTCTATTACCAATGACTGTATTTGTTTTATTATTTTTATCAACCCTGTTATACTTAAATTAACCAATTACTTTTATAACCCTTTGTCAATGACTACTTTAAGAGCCGTACACTGTATACACCACATCCTTATTCGTTTTTTCTGTCAGTATATTCATGCTATAGTTGCATACACAGCTTTTCACACGTGTTTACACTATTTTGCTTTCATTTTCTTACATAACTGGAAATCACAAATTATTTCAGGTGTCAACAGTTCAGTAATACTAACAATAAAGACACTTCGTTATTTTCTATTTCCTTATTACTTTTTGCTCAGGATAATATCATTTTACCTAAAAAAATTCTACTAAGATTAATACATCAAAGTTTAAAGACAATAGAAGTCGCTATTTTGTGGATGCATTTTGTTTCACTTTTTAATATATTCAGCGATAAATTCAATACAAAATAAATTTAAGCCAAGTATGTAAACTTCATAAATACATGATCCGCACAATATAACTGTATGAATATTTTTGTGTCGTCTTTAGAAATTTCAGCTTATCTCACACAACGTAATTTTGTTTTTATATCATCTCAATTTTTAAATCTCTCACACTTGTATGACCTTATACATTGAAAACAGAAATTAAACCACATCAGCTTTATTTGAATAATTCGATCTTATAATCTCTGGTGAAGCTATCAGGAATGACATTGCAAGCAATGACTGAGGCTTTTTATTTAGAAATGACAACGTAAATCATTTTTTTTATTAATGATAATTGAAAAGAATTATTTTTACTCTACATTTGTTTTCACTCTGAATTACCAATTCACACTCTGATGTTCATAAATTCTCACTTTGACGTTACAAAAATGAAAAATTTTCTCAAAACTCTTTCGTTAAAAAAATTCTCACTTTGATGTTAACGACTTGTCACATTACCCTGTAAGCATATTACTTACTTATACCATAATGTTTATTTACATTTTAAAACGTTTTCTTGTAGATTTGTTAATTGCAAAGTCTTTGATCAAGTCCTTAAAACTAATTTGGCGTAACAAATCTGCTTATGTACTTAGCAAAGACAAGGTATCCAGCCTGTCTTGTCGCATCGTTGTTCTGTTGGGATTTTTAATATGGTTGAGTAAAGAAAATGAACGCTCAGCTGTACAATTTGTGACCATTAATCTTAAAAATATACGCAATGCAATGTCTACGTTTGGAAACACACACTCAATTTTGCTTTCTGAAGTTATTTTATAAAGTTCGGCATGACTGAATCTGGTTTTTACAGTTTTTGTTGCACTGAACTTATGACGCACATATGAGTGAAACTGATAAAGCTCGGCATAGAGATTGGTGTCCAAGTCCTCTGGGTAAGCATCAATTAGCTTTTAAGAATACTGAGAGTACCTTTTAGTTCCAGCAGATGAAGTGAGATCATTTGGCACATCACTTAGGAAAGAAAATCTGTTTGCTCTTTCTTTGTAAACCTCTCATCTGGGTTTCGAGTTTAACAATAGTTGTGTTGAAGGTGGTGATATACAATTTATCTCTAGCATTCAGATATACATCTTGTGCATCTCAGCCATTGAGTACCTTCTTTCTGACACATTTGCGAGTTTGAGCTGCATTGTAATCAAAATGTGGTAGAATTTTTTTGCAACTGCTTGAAATCTTTCAAAGTCATCCCTTGAAGCACATAGTTGGTCAGCTAATGACCCGAACAGATCTGCACGTGTTCTTAAGTTCACATCCTCATTTTGCAGAACATGATTTGCTTCATGAAACTTTTGCAAAATCTCATCCCACATGATCAACATAAAAACAAACTCTACCTCTTGCATCTTATTTGCAATATTGTCTGTTTTTCTTCTAGTGTCTCCCTTTTGTGACTGGTCCTCAACTAGACTTAAGGACTTTAAAATTGCTGTTGTTGCTACAGCATGTGCCTCTTCTGGCGTCAGAGAGGGATTTTATTTCTAAGACAAGCTTTACAAATTTTCCACCGGCTGGTTGAGACTGAACAAAAATATATGGAGCAAATGTACTGTAGAGAAAAAACTTAACTTCCACTTGGCAGCAGTCAACAGCAATTCGGCCTACCAGATTTACTGAATGGACTGCACCGGGCACATATATGACAAACTTATTTTTTACTAAAGTCTTTTGCTGCATCCCTTAATAGCGTCCAGACATGTTAGCAGCATTCTCATAAGACTAACCTCTACATTTTGAAAAATTAAGTTTACAATTTTCACGTAAGTACTTCAGTATCTAGTTTTCCATTTCCTTACTGGTATGGCTTTTCAGTTTCAGAAGGGTTATAAAGCGTTTAGTACGCTGCTCATCTTTTAACTATCGAAGTACGACACTTAACTGATCTATATATGATAGATCTGGCATCGATCTAAGTGAAAAGCTAAAATAACCAGAAAAATTTACTTCATGAACATTGAGCGCGTGGATCTTCTTAGCCATTGCTTCAATGAGTTCTTTACAAGTGGTTTTGGACAAGTAAGAAAAATATCCTTTTCCAGAATTTCCATATTTCTAAATGTGCCCTGCTAAAAATGGATTAATCTTGCTTATGAGCTTAAGCAGCTCTAAAAAATTTCCATTTTGCAGTGAACCAAATTTTCATGTGTGCCTCGAAAAGCCAGGCCACGTCCAGTTAACGTACGAATAACAGTTTTTAGTAATTTACTCTTCTTCAATTTGTTTTTCCAAGTGTTGTCGCAAGCCTAAACCTTGTTTGCGGGTTAAGTATATTAGTATAGAGTATCGGTGAGTAGTGTTTCATTCATGATGATCAATTACAATAGTATTTCGCCAGTCACTGAACCTTTTTCTTTCAACAAAACGCGAGGTAAATTTAGGGGCAAAAAGTTTACAAACAAAGCAGTAAACTGACCTTCTTGATGGTGAATACAATAATCACTCTTTCTTGCTCACCATTGACTTTTATCCCCATGAAAAGTTTTGCGAACAGTATCTCGTTGGTTTGCCACTATTGAAAGGCCAGCAAAATTTGCCAAATGGCCCATTGTGGTGTTAACAATAAGTGGATCCACAAGTAATCCAATAAGCCACATCATCAGCAGAGAAGTCAAGCTATAACCCTGGATCTTTTGTCAAAATTTTGTTGGCTATTTATGAATGGGGATAAAAGCAAGGATTCCGTTCTTAAATCATTTTAAGACTAAGCACTAAGTAAATCTTAGCTTCAGATCTTCTTATATTATTACATAATCACATACATGCCGAAATACTTTTATAAGTTACATGTAATTTATGAACGGTGGCATTCCTTTCTAAATTGTATTTTGGTATGATAAATTTCAAAACTTACAAGAGGTTTTTACAGCAAGTTGTTTGAAGCCAAAAAAAATTACTGCTCAAAAAAGCTTCAGTGAGAAACACACTTATAAAAACATTACAAAACACAAATGAACAATGCAATACTAACGCAAATAAAACTAAAACAAACTGAGACGATAACCAAAATATAACTTACGAAAACAGAAGCTAAAAAAACATAACATTAGCCACATCTTTGTAATATCTGTCACCATTTCGTTTGACTAATGTTTTTGTGGTATTATACTCTTATTTCTGTAGATGTAACTGAATAGGGCAGTAAAAAGGTAAAACAAAACAGTTCAACTGATTATAATTTATTGTAAATTGTCATAACAGAAGGAATTATCAAGAAAAATATTTCATCTTCAAGGTCAGACATCATAACATACGACCATCTTTTACCGGAAGTTTTATCAACATTTTGTACTGTTCTTTACAGTAATCTTTCTCAAATCTGACTTCAGATACATTTATTAGTAGTTTCTCGAAACTTTAATCACTCATCGAACCAAATAAAACGTACTTCTTCAACAATGCAGAGTAAAGTCAAACACGGCAGACAATGACAATTATAAAAAATCGAATAAAGTTGAGTATGGCAGTGAAAGAATTAAGAACATGACAGTTAGGAGGAAAACTCTGTGGTGCCATCCTTTCCTTTGTGCCCTAAGCAAGTGCTTATTTTGCTTAATGGTTAATTCAAGGCTGGTTTTACCTGTAAAGATAGGTTATTGGTTGTCGATGGAATTGACCAGAAATTGCTGGTTTTGCAGCATGTCCTGGAATAGTCACAGCCACTGATGCAGGATTCTTCTTCTCTGGCAATTTATTCTACATCATCCTTTTTAATCTTTCAACTAAAATTAATAAGTTGTTTCTAACACCAAAGTTGTGTTACATGTTCTTCTTTAAAAGTCTCCCAGTGAGCTTGTTGTCAAAAATATCCTCACAATACATCAATTATAAATTATATTAAGCTTTCCTAAAAGTATGCTTTGCCGAACATCCACATCAGCAACCAAGTTCTATTGAATGTTATGATTTCAAGCTTTAAACTCACTCCAGAGGATCACTTTATTCTATATTTTCTTGAATCACTGGGACAATTGAACTATGATTACCATAATTACAACCTGATCCTTCAACAAGTGTTTTATAGCATCAACCTCTTAGCCATTTGATCTTAGAACTGCTATAGAAAATGATTCAGTTTCACGCATTTGTATCCTTTGAATGTAAGCAGATTTATCTTCTTTATATAGCTGCCATTTGAATGAAGCAATTGATAGAAATGTCCACTTCAAGCTTCTTAACTTTGGAGCAGCAGTGTTACGTGTCACTTTGGGGTCTGGCAAAACCAGTATGCATACAGGCTGTTTAAACTGATGCATCTTTCTTCCATTTGACTTCTGATAACTTTAGCAGACCACCTTCTAGCCTAGAAAGTTCCTGACTGTTTCAAGAATCATTTGCCTCTTCCAAAGATTTCTTCTGCTACGATTAATAGTGTTGCAACTTCTTCCTTCTCGGCAGAATTCATCCTCCAAGCACACATTAAGTTATCTCCTAGTTTCTGGTAACATCATACCAGATACTAGATATAACATCTCCACAGCTTATCTGTTTAAGGAGAAGGAAAGTCCTTACTGCAAATAAACATATTCACTCCCCTGAAATCCAGATAAATTCTCAGTGCCCCTCCTTTTTTCCCAAAGTTACTACTAGAAACAGCCAAGCGGCCTTTGAAGTTGTATTACTGTATCTTTCAACATCTACCAAAATTCAACAAGGACAATAGCCTTATGCAGCAGTTTTTCTACTGCTCAGGATCACCAGAGTTTATTTATTGTTCTTGTGCAGTTCACCATCTTGCTTTGTATATGACTTGTTTTTCAACATCTGTATATTTTAGGCTAATACGTAAATCAAAACACAGAAAAAAGTACATTTTTCAAAATGGTAAGTAATTTAAGTATTGATGTTTTTTTTAATTTGCATTATTATTGTAAACCACCTCATTCAGTTTGAGGAATTACAGACCTTCTGACACCAGAAAGAAAGTTGTAACAGCTGTTTTACTTCCTGATCCTGAGACTGGATCGAAAACATTTTATATATAGAGAGAAAGTCCTGGTTTGAGGATGGACTTCTCTTAGGCCATATTACATTCTCAGACATCATATCCCCTCACTTGTTATCCTCTTCCTATTCATTGTAAGTGATTTGTGACTTTTGGAAATTATTTTTTCATGTAAAACGAAACACAGACCCAAATGGCATACAAAACTTTCAAAGGTAAAACAGAAAATCATCTGTATCTTAAATTATACAATACATTTCCTTGGCTATAATAAATGGTATGTGAAAAAGAAGTTTGAGGAAAACTATGATTTTTAAAGATAGTGAAAAGTTTGGTAGTTCTCTTCATTTTATCAGCTTCTCCGTTTACAGACAATACTGAAGAAAAAATAATAATTGAACAAGACTTTTATACATAAAGACAAGGGAGATTTTCTGTGAATTTGTAATTTTGCTAAAATTTATTGTTTTACATTTAAAGTGTGATACTCTTCGAAGGATGCCTCACTACTCACGCCAGGAATTTCTATTACTAAACACGAAATAACAATTTTTATTTTAATCTATTTCCGCATATGTTCAAAGTTTATCTCGTGTACATTACAAACCATTCAGCTTTAACCATGTGTCGCTAATGTACATTAGTAGGTATTTTTAGAATGGAGAGAGTGTATAAAGATAATGATGAACTCAGAGAGAGCGCGTTGCTTGGCTTCCATAACAAGCGCATATGACGATGTAGTTCCATTAAGTGAAACCAGAGTGTGTGTTGCAAGGGGTACACAAAGTACGTCAACGTGTCTAAACATAATTAGATTTACTTCAATCGGTTGAAACTAGTTCATTATTTCCATATTTAATTACATTTCCTAATCATTTATATGTAAATCATCCTGAAAAAGGACATTTAATAAAATATTATGCAATAATTAAAACTTTCACTTTTTATATATCTGTCTCTTGGCGCGTCAGTTTATAAACTTTATGCAAAATCTCGAAAGTTCACTTAGTTTGCCAATATTCAAAGATACATTTTTGTAAAACATATCTTGTTGATTTTTACTTTCGAGAATCTACAAATTTAGAGAACAGGCGGAACTTGAGCGATACACGTGTAACAATGCAGGTTACATACAGATATTGAAATAATCTTAAATCTGTTACACTTCTCTTATTAGAGAATTAAAAATTGTTTAACACTGATTTTTAACTAAGATATTATACATATGTATATAAATCGTCAAAGAATTACAAGTATTGTCAAAAATCAAAACAAATAATCTAATGATCATATAATCACATAGCACGTGAACGTTTGTTTGATTTTTGAATTATTCACAAAGCTACACAATGGGCTATCTGTGCTCTGCCCACCACGGGTATCGAAACCCGGGTTTTAGCGTGTAAGTCCGCAGACATACCGTTGAGCCACTGGGGGCAGCACGTGAAAGTGCTTAAATGCAAATGTTATCTCTTTCACGTTATAGTTACAAGACTGGGGTGTTATTCAAAAACTGGGATAGGTTTCAAAGGAGTAACTGTAATTTTCTGGTTAGGTTTACCAACCAATTGACAAATATAACAAGATTTAAAAAAGTGAGTGTTATGTAAATATCATGTAAATGTTATGTAAACGACAACCATGTCGAGAGTGTTATGTAAATATCATGTAAATGTTATGTAAACGACAAACATGTCGAGAGTGTTATGTAAATATCATGTAAATGTTATGTAAACGACAAACATGTCGAGAGTGTTATGTAAATGTTGTGTAAACGACAAACATGTCATGTCGTGTTTGCATTCCCATATCTATTATATTTCCATATTTATATTATTTTTTCGAAGTTTAAACCAAAAAAAAAATATGTTTTTCATTTAAAATAACATTTTAGAACTAATTAAAATTCATTTAGAATTATTCATGTAGAAATTTTTAAAACTAGGTAGATTGATCACTTGTATTGGCCTGGTGTTTGTATTGTGGAATTCTGGGAAGTTACGCGATATAGTATATAAACAGACGGCGATGCGAGGGAAGAAAATAATCCATTTTTACTCGGGTCAAGAAGTGAATCATCCATTTTTACTCGGATCAAGAAGTTTGTCTCGTTTGAGAAAGTTTAAACTGAATTTGTGAATAGAGCTAGATCGACTAAAGCGGTGAAATTTTTATTCCGTCAATCTTTACAATTCAGTCGGATTACGGATCATACCGAAAGTCAATACGAATTGGACTGTGAATTTTTGTTTGAAATTACCCATTCAAACTTCGAAAATTTCTCCGTGGGACTAAATTCACCGCCTAGATTAGAACTTTGGATTTCGGATTTGGACACTTATTCTGAATCATATTATTAAGCACAGGCCAGTACCTTTTTGTATTGTAAGTTGTTTTGATGGTTGAAACTGGATATCTGTTATTGATATTGGATAATTTATTTTATGTCTATCACATAAGTAGATCATTATAATAAATTATACAAGCTGCTATCTGTGTCTTTCTGTTGCGTTCAGTCCGCACATAAAAACGTAACAGTGAGAAATATCTTGCTTAATTTTTAGCCACAAGAAATATCTCATAATTTTATTACACATCATGTTGACACAAGTATGGATATTCATTCTTCATTCATAAAAGTAACCATTGGTGTTTGTATTATATGAACAAAGTTTGCGATAATTGCTATATTACTGTTAATATAGTGTTAGTAGGTATATTTGTTAATATAGTGTCAGTGAGAAGCAGTGATGTAAGTTTTGAAAATCTATATTTAATTCAAAAACAAGTAGTGCACGTCGCTAACTGTTGAAAATGTTAAAAGCACAAAAAGTATTTTCATGGATTAAACACCCTGTGATCATCTTTGTTATACGGCCTATAGAAAGAAATTAAAGTTTCGGTTACTTTAGAAATTACTAAGCAAGTATATAGTTTAAAGTGTAGAAACCATTTTTTCAATAGACATAAAACTAGATATTAACACAAAATTTTGTAGCTTTCAGAAAACATGAATTACACGCTGCTTTTGCCAAAAATAAGTAAAACGTGGGCATCGAAACATTTATTTATTGTAATATACAAGAGAGTACGGTATTTTGCGGTTAATAAGCCGAATAAGCCGAGGCCAATTTTCAGCTCTGAAAATGAGGGTTTTTGCTTATTACCGCCAGTAAGCCGAGGCCATTTTTAAGAAGTGACACGTTTCTTCATAATGATTTCTTAATCTCGTTTCAGCGTCAGCATGCATGTTGTGTGTGATCATTGGCGTTCTGTAGTAAAGCAGAACGTGTCGTATTGAGACAGAGATGGAATCAATATGTCATTCGTTATTGGCTCCACTCACTGTAATTAGATAACCAATGAAATACCAGGAGTATGTAGTGGGAGTTTATCATTGTACCGTCAAAAGCCAAAGATGTTTACACTTGCAAAAAAAAATGCGTTATGATGCTGCTTTTAAACTGAAATAGTAGAGCTAGCCTTAAAAACCTCAAATATGAATGCCGCTCGCTATTACTGTGTGAATGAAAAACAGGTCCGTGAATGGAAGAAAGCAGAATGTGTGCAAAAATAAATGTCTTGTTTGTTTGTTTTGGAATTTCGCACAAAGCTACTCGAGGGCTATCTGTGCTCGCCGTCCCTAATTTTGCAGTGTAATACTAGAGGGAAGGCAGCTAGTCATTACCATCCACCGCCAACTCTTGGGGTACTCTTTTACCAACGAATACTGGGATTGACCATCACCTTATAACATCCTCCACACTGATTAAAACGTGGACACATTTGGTGGGACGGGTGAAACACTGTGACTATGTCACTAAATATTTACTAAAGACATTTAGTTAGTATAATATACTATACCGAAATGCAGTGTAATTCCAACAGTTACTATGTTCGATCGATGACCGAAGAAGGTCGAAACGTTGTTCGCTCTTCTATTTAAAATATTTTCTGAACCCAAACGAGCCGTTTTTGCATATAAAATTCTCAACAAGTGGGTTTCTCGACATCACTGAAGCACTCATTTTATTCATGATCTCATCTGACCCTCAAATTTTCCGCTTTTCTAGCGACCACCTTGTAGAACGAATAATTTCAAAGAAAACACAGGCACCTACGAATCTCGTACGCATCGATATTGACGACAGTTACAACATACAAAATTTAATAAATGATGGAATAACGCTCTGGTATCAAAAATACCAAGTAAAGCAACTAAAAACTCCGGCAATTGTTGTAACACAATGCTACAACTGCCAAAGATATGGACATATCTCTGCTGCCTGCCTAGCAGCACCGAGGTGCTACGGCTGTGGCGACGAACACCATATCAACCAATGTAAAAGAGAAAAGGGAGCGCCTAAATGTTGTAACTGTGGTCAAACCCACACAGCAAATTACAAAGGATGTGATAAATACAAACAAATAAAACAACGTATTTATCAGATCAGAACACCAACAGAACAAAACCAACCTAATACAAACAGCTCACGTAACACACACATACCAACAGAATTCAACAAAACAACAAAAACCACGTACGCAGAAATGCTAAAAGGAAAGCAACCCCACAAACAGCAAGAACAGAAATTAAAACTCAGAACAAGAACACTTCAACACAAACACAAAAACCAGAAGAAAACAACACTACCAAACAAGCAACGAATATTAACACATCAGATAAAACAAGCCTATTCACAACAATACTCAAAAACATAATCACAGAATTAGTAACAGAATACAACAAACCAAACCAGACAACTAACTGTTTTGAACTACTGAACAATATCTTCAAAAAACACATCACATCACACATACCCTATATAATATCAACACTTACTGGATATATGCTCACAGCGCAATGTTCACAGTAGTATATATCAATATCCAAGGTGCAATAGCTTCCAAGAAACATGAGATCGAAGACCTAATACAAAAAACTAACTCCCATATTATAATAGTAAGCGAAACTCTAATATATAATAACAATAGATTTAATATACCAAACTGTTCAACCATAAGAAAAGATAGAATAAATAGAAATGATGAAAACAGAGGCATTATGCTGCTCTACAGAGTGGAGCTTTCAGTAAAAGAAATTAAACTTAGCAGTAGCAATGAGCATGTTACTGTAGATATCCTGCAAAGGACTAAAACTAAAGTAACAGTAGCAGGAATATACTGCTCACCTAACAAACAAATAGATATAACATTACTTAGCAGCATTCTTTCCCACAACCAATACTCCATAGTTGTGGGGGACTTAAACAGTAAAAATGTTACCTTTGGATGCCGAAGCTCAAATTCCAATGGTAGAAAACTAATAAAATTCATAGACGATAATAACATAGCTTTATTAAATAATACCAACCCCACACATACGGCGTATGCCACTAACTCCAGTGACATACTAGACCTGTATATGTGTACATATAACCTAAGCCAGCAATTAATAAAATTTCAAGTGGGAAAGAATGTTGACAGTGATCACCTCCCAATATATTGTGTCTTCAATCTCGCCCCCCATAAAAATATAACATACAGGAAAGAAAAATTTAATTACAGAAAAGCAGATTGGCAATATTATAAACAGGAATTAGATAACCTATTACCTAATAAAGTTATAAAAGAAGTTAAAACACATATCGAAATGGATAACTATTGTCAAACAATTACGGAATGCCTTCAGAAAGCAGCCAAGTTAACAATACCAAAACAACACCAGAAAACAACAAACAACACATGGAAACCTACCACGGAAATGATCAATCTAATAAAAAAAACGAAGACAATTAAGAAGACAGTACATGATTACAAGAAACAGAGAAACCAAAACACAAATAAACAACATTAGAAATCACATCAGAACACAAATAAAACAACAAAAACAAAATAAATGGGACAATTACTGCAATAAACTAAATGATAAGACTGACCCGAAAAAATTCTGGTCACATCTTAAAAGACTCACAAATGAAAACACAAACAAAGAAATATCCCCCATTCGAACATAATAATACTATAGCACACAAAAACAAAGAAATAGCCGAAGCTTTCAAAGACCAACTCCAAAATACATTTAAAACTCACACTGATCCAGACATGAATACGTATTTTTACAATAAAGTCACAAATCACATAGTAAATAATAAACATCAATTTGAACAAATTTTTCCAGTAAACGTAACTGATAAAAATACAAGTTCCGATACAGGTTATGCAAGCACATTACTAACACATGAAATATCCCTTCAAGAACTACCAGAAGCAATAAAAAACACAAAAAACAAAGCACCAGGTGAAGACGAAATACAAGCTATCCTCCTAAAAAAGGGCACTCCGAAATTGTTTGACCATCTAAATTAACTTTTTAACCTATCTCTATCCTCAGGATACATCTCAGTTTCTTAGAAGCTTACAAATATACTAATGTTCCATAAGGAAGGAAAACCAGCGAATAAACCTAATAGCTACCGACCAATCAGCCTGACCAGCTGTGTAGGCAAAATTCTTGAAAGAATAATCAGTAACAGACTCTCCACATTCTTGGAGATAACATCAAAATTACCAGAAGAACAAAATGGATTCAGGAAATTTAAACAAACGACAGATTACCTAATCAGATTAACAGAAACCATAATAGATAGCTTCAACAAAAAAGAATGTACAGTCGCTTGCTTCCTTGATATCGAGAAAGCATTCGACACAGTTTGGCACGACGGTCTAAGGTTCCGAATGAATGAAATGGAACTACCGCGAGGAATTATTCGCTGGTTATCTAACTTTCTGGAAAATAGAAAATGTTGAGTAAATGTTGAAGGAACTTTTTACGAATACTTTACTCCACAAGCTGGTGTCCCTCAGGGAGGGGTGGTTAGCCCTATACTCTTCATCATGTATGTAAACAATATGCCACTGAGGGATCCAAATAATTAATTCTCATCACAGTTCGCAGATGATGTGGCAGTCTGGAAAAGTGCCGCAACACCCACGATAGCAGCCACGAACATATAACCACAACTAAATAGAATAAGTTAATACTGTCAAAAATATAGAATAAAAATAAACACAGCAAAAACACAACTCGTAGTCTTTACGAAATCGACCAAACACAAAAAACAACAGCCAGAACTATATATGAACGGCACTCTACTCCAGATTGCCCCATCGGCAAAATTTTTAGGTCTAACCTATGATTCAAAACTAACTTGGATCAATCATGTCAACGAAATTTAAAACAAAATTTCGCGAAGAACTAACTGTGCTAGGAGTCTAGCTGGTAAAAACAGTGGAGCATCTACAGATAACATACTAAAAATCTATAAAACATATATCAGACCAGTAATAGACTATGCAGCTCCAGCATGGATAACTGTAAGCAATAAAATAATTAAAACTAAACTACAAACAATTCAAAACACACTCCCCACAACTGCATACAGAGTTCTAAGAACAATATCATCTCAATTCATTCACAAATACTCGAACATACCAACCATACCAGATAGACTCCTACATGTTACAATAATGTACTTTAATAAGAATTGGATGAAAAACGAATTAATGTGCGAACTGGACCGGTACCTCATACCAGAGACGTATTTAGGATTTCGGCGCCCCTAGGCACAAGGTTAGGTTGATATTTTTGCCGCCGCCCCCCCTCCGTGCCACAACTTGCACCAAGCATCACCATCACAACAACAGACAAACACAGTTGTTATCATTCAAAATCAACACAACGTTTATTTTCCAACACAATAAAAAATGAAACATCAAAATCAATTATCACTAAATATTATTCTGCGGCTGAATATTCAGGCTTTCTCCTGGCCTTCTGTTCCGAAAACATGTTTATTGCATCGTCATAGTTTATTCTACAAACAATATCACTTTCAATGGCGAGGAGTGACAGGGCATTTAGTTTATCTTCTTCCATTCTTGATCTCAAGTAATTTTTCACACGTTTGAGAGCCGATAAAGATCTCTTTGATGTACAATTAGTTGCTGGAATGCACAGAAACATGCGCATAGCAATATCCAGGTTTGGATATACAGTTTGAAGTCCTTTAGCTCGAAGATTTCTGTATACTGCTAACGCAGAAGAGTCATCATTTTGCACTTTCATACTCAAAAGATGTGCGCGGAAATGTAGACATTCATCTACGAAGCTCACTTCCAAATCATTGGGGTAGAGTTTCAACAGTGTTCCAGCTTGACTGATGACATCAGAGGGTTCAAGATTTGTTATCTTGAACAAATATCCAAACCTTGCATGGATTTCTACATAAGCGGTTTGTCTTCGCTGTAGTTCTGAGCAAAGTCTGTCAATGATCACATTGAAAACATTTACTCAAAATGCCTCTCTGCCTTCTTCCACTGCCTGGGTGTCACCATCTGAAAATTTTTGCTTCCTTTTTCGCTTAATTTCGTACGTCTTCATGCTGGACTTCAACATCGCCTTGTCTTCAAAATGATCGAACAGTTCTCTTGAATCTTTCACAAACTGCAGCAAGGAAGCATAAAGCTCAACAAGTCCGATGTCCATATCAGCACTTTGCAACTTTTTACTGGCAGCATTGAATCTTTCCAGTATTGTTCCCCAAACTGTGGACAAAATAGCTGTTTTTAGCGTTCCTAATTTGGAAAGAAGCCCAGCGGCCTCATTCATAGCGGCTGGTTTTTCCATAGCATTTCCCTCCATGGTGGTGAGGGAATCAAACACTTGTTGCCAGTTTCTGTTGAGGCTTTGACAAGCATCTTCACGAGAGGACCGCCGAGTGTGACTGAGTTTCTTCAAAGAGAGGCTTTCTTTATTTGCGGACAGGTGTTTTTGTAGAATTTTCCAACGATGGGTTGAAGCATTGAAGAAAACATAGAGACTTTGTAAGAGTTCGAAGAATGAACATGCTTCTCTGCAAAATTCAGCAGCACACGTTCCTACAAGATTTAATGAATGTGCTGAACATGGGATATACACAGCTAAAGAATTTTTCTCCATCATACGAGCCTGGAGACCACTGTACTGACCAGACATGTTGCTGGCGTTGTCGTAAGACTGTCCACGACATTCAGAAATGTCAAGCTCATATGACTGAAGCAGGCTAAGTACAACTTCTGCCAGCTGTTCAGCTTTGTGGCCCGGATTGGGTATAAAAGTCAGGAAACGTTCCATAGGTGAACCATCACTGTTCACGTACCTGATGATGAATGCCAACTGGTCAACATGGGATATATTTGGCGTGGAGTCCACGCTGATTGAGAAATATTTTGCAGTTTTGACGTCCTTTAAAATGTTCTTTAGAACAAGGTCTCCCATAAGCTGGATGAATTCGTCGCAAGTACTGAAAGACAGGTAAGACGTGGATCCCTTGCCAGCATTGCCATATCGGTAAATGTGATCAGCGAGGAAGGGGTCAAACTCCGCAACTAGTTCTAACGACATCATAAAGTTGCCGTTGTGTACTGAACCAAACTTACCATCCCGACCTCTGAACGGAAGCCCACGTGAAGCCAATCTTTTCGCTACCACACGAGTGAGTACATTTCTCCAGTATTTGATTTTGTCATGCAGCTGTATGGCCATCTGGAGATCTACACGTCCCAACATGTTGCCCCTTGCTACTAGAGATAAAACTGAAGACCGATGCTCAGGAGAGTTTTCATGATCATTCAGCCGGACAGTAGCATTTTTCCAGTCATCAAAGCCTTCGTCAGCCAGTTTGGAATTTTTTCCAAAATCAAATAAACGACAAGGAGCACAAAACAGTTTACCTTTGCTCTCTGAATAAACCAAATATGTCCGCTTACTTTTTTCGCCATTTTGCAGTTTCCTTTCAAACATGCCTTTGGTTACAGATCTGATTTTCTCCCAGTCCTTTTTCACAGAGTTCTTGAAATCCGAGTCATCGTTTTGAAGGATGGCATGTGTGGCAATATAATCTTTTGTGTAATCATCTATTATCCACTCTGCTGGATCTGAACTTACTTTGTCTGAAAAACTTGCTGGAACCATTGACGTTTCAGGCACGCAACCGGCAGATCTTACTAGACCTGCTGCTGATGACGTCACTTGTTCAAGCTGCAATTCGATATGTTCGGGTCGTTCAGATTGTTCAAAACTGCTACTGCTAGGCCAGTCATGTGTATTCCCTCCATCGCTGTTGGTTTGAACATCATCGCTAGTAGGCTGTTCTTGCCTTTGTTTAGCAAAAAAGGCCTCCATCGTCGGTGTCTTATCCAAAACATTACGTGTGTTTTCATTTTTTAACTTTGCTATCTTCCTATAAGCTGCTCCACTCAATTTTCGGCGTATGTTACTGATGACGATATCACTAGAATCGTATATTGAGTATTGACAGTGAATTTGTTACTTTCACATCTCAGATCATCAGGATCTGAGTCATTTTCGTGGGATCGAGCTATTTATGGCAGCCGCGCGAACCTCACAGAGATCCGTGAGCCGTTTGACCCCCAGTGACTCTCGCCCTCACAAGAATTGTGCTTCTTGTAGAGGTTTGGACACTGACAACACGATATAACTTACAGTAAGATATTGGGTGACGGAGGAATAAGTAAAAGCATAACGAACTCTACATTTTGACACCAATATCGCTTACCACGTTATTATCTATATTGTCGATTATATTGTAAATATGTAAATATGTTGGTGAACGATATATTCGTCCGGCAGATAATGAGTTTTATGGTAGTTGGTAAAACAATTATCGACTTGCAACCATAAGTCCATAACAAAATATACACGAAAAAGGGGAGCTTCTGCACTACTGATTTATATTACTGCCGATGTATCCATGTTAACGGGTGCTGGGCTATTGACAATCAAATTATGAATTATAACACACTTTACTATTTCAAATTCTATACTATCAGTAACAAATACCTGTATCTTTTATATGCAAAAACGGCTCTTCTGGGCCCAGAAAACACTTCAAATAGAAGAGCGAACAACGTTTCGACCTTCTTCGGTCATCGTCAGGTTCACAAAGAAAGGGTTACTGGTCGGAAGCTGACCACATGTTTGGGAGGGGTTGTATAATTGAGTGTTGCAATGTAGAGGGCGCGGTTTGAATATATAATTTTGTCTATAATATTAATATAGGTATAATGGTGTTCCTTTATATTGGTTTATTTTGGGTTTAAGTTGTTGTATAAGTAAGGCTTCTTTAATTTTTCGTTTGTTTATGTTTCTTTCTTTATTTAGTATTTTAGTGTTTTCTATGGTTATGTTGTGTCCATTTGACTTGCAGTGTTCGAAAACGTGTGAAGGTGACTTTTTATGTTCTTTGAATCTGGTTTCCATTATTCTACTTGTTTCTCCTATATAGAAGTCGTGGCAGTTATCACATTGTATTTTATAAATAATGTTGGTGTGGTGTTTGTCAGTGTAGTTCTTACATAGTATAGACCTTAGTTTTGTGCCTGGTTTTTGAATAAATTTAGTGTTAACTGGAATGTTATATTTTGTTACTAGTTTTTGCCAAATGTTGGTTATTTGTTTGCTGATGTCAGGAATATATGGTATACAGCAGTATATGGTTTCGTGATTTTTTGATTCGTGAGATATATTTACTTTTGTTGGTTGATTTTGCTTTCTGTCTAGGTGTGTGCGTATAATGTTTTCTACGGTTTGTGGAGGAAACTTATTAATGTTGATGAAGTGTTGTTTTATTTTATCTAATTCATCGTTAATTTTATCTGGTGAGCATAGTTTTATGGCTGTGTTTATCTGGTTTCTTAGTATGTTGAGTTTTTGTTTTGTTTCATGTGCTGAGTCCCAAGGAATGTATAGTCCAGTATGGGTGATTTTTCGGTGGATTTCTGTTTTGAATTGTGTGTCGGTTCTTATAATTTTGAGGTTAAGAAATGATATTTGATTGCTTTCTTCCTGTTCACATGTGAAGTTAATGTTGGGATGTATAGAGTTAATGTGAGTGAACAAGTTAAGTATGTGTTCTGTAGATTCGAATCCCGCAACCGTGTCATCTACATATCTGTACCAGTATAGTGGTGGATGTAATGCTGTATTAATTGCTTGTGTTTCAATTTGTGTCATAAAAATATTGGCTAGAACTGGCGATACTGGGTTGCCCATGCTTAGGCCATTTGTTTGTATATAGTTTTGGTTGTTGAACATGAAGTTTGTCTTTATTGTGGTGAATTCTATGAGGGTTGCTAACTGGTTACTGGGAATGTCTATGATCGGGTTAGGGTCTCGAATATAGAGTTCTAAGGCTATCTTGCAGGCTTCTGTTGTTGGAACTTCTGTGAAGAGGGATATAACATCGAAACTGGCCATTAAGGCTTTATGATTAAGTTGATTTAGATTGGACTTGAAATTAAAAGAGTCTTTGATGAATGAGCTGGCTGATGTTGCATATTTGGACAAAACTATTTAGACCCCGTGCGGAACAATCGCGTCCCCTGGGAGTCAACTTCATTGATAGAGCGCGGTCGGCGGCCTGCAAAAACGATTATGCGTGACACCCGCAGCAGATTCCGCCAACGCTCACCTGCCCCAGTGACTGTGCGCCTTTCTGTTCTGGTATTCTGGAGTCTGCCACTACCCCTTCTTTATTCTAACAAATGCTTATAATTGCTAGGGAATTTGAAGGAACTATTCTGTAAGGAACACATTGGAATCAAGACAAGCGCATATTCAATCAATCAATTAAAAATAATCAATTAAGCTAAACTGTGAATGATGAGGAAGAATATTTCAAAATATATTTTTCCAGATAATAGCCTGAAGCAACCGAAAATCCGAATTTTCGTCTACGCGATTTCACAAAACAAAATACGTTATTAGGCCGTGATAAAATATTTTTTGTGTAGGCGTAGCACACTGAGTAGCAGGTAATTCATTGTTTGGTGTGTCAACATGAGTAAAAAAACATCTTGGGGGTTTTCAAAAACACAAATAAATAACTGAGGTGAGGGTGGATGGGTTGATGATGTGGGAGGGGGCGAGGCGTATTAGGTGGGACTCAGGGAGGGAAGACCAGAAATCTTTTAAACTTGAAGCGACCGACCCGACGGTGTGGTGGAATAGTGAGTGTATGTGTGTGTGGGGGGTCCAGATTCAAGAGGTTATTGGGGCGGCATAAATGGCAGGGGGAATTAATAACCAGGGTCTACATTTTAAAATGGTGTCCATTCTTTTTCTTTTTTTTTTTTGGTCAAAATTTGCCGCCCCCTAAAATCTGCCGCCCCATGCACGTGCCTCGTGTGCCTATGCGTTAATACATCTCTGCCTCATACATGATGAAGCTAGTCCTAAACATCTCTCCCCGGTTAATTTATATTTCAAATATAAAAATAAATAATAATAATAATAATAATAATAATAAATATAAAAAGTTTAAATAGAAAAAAAAATTAACAAAATATTTTTAGGTTATTTATTTATCTATTTAAAAAAAATGCCACCAGCAAACTTGACATTCTGCTAATAGAATAAAAACTGTATACGAGCCAAAATACATGGACATTGACCTGAAAAGGACCAAATAAAAATTCAGATCACAGTCAAAATAACAATCAGCCAAGAATATTAGTACAGGCAGGAGGAAGAGGTTGTAGAGAGCCTGATCCTCCAGGGTATGAACTTCTATTACCCAAACACCGACGACATTCTTCTTCTGTTCGCATTTGCTGATGGAAAACTAGAGAAACCATGGGTAATAGGTAAAAGTGAAAATTCGCGCTGTTTCAAAAATTTAAGGAATAATCAACTTCCTGTGGAATGGAAAGCGAAAAATAAAGCGTGGATGAAAAGTGCTACATTCGAGGACTTTTTGAACAATTTAAACAAAAGAATGGAACAAAAATATAGGAATATTCAACTTTTCCAAGATATTGTTTTTTTCTAATTTTGCGCAAAGCTACTCAAGGGCTATTTGCGCTAGCCGTTCCTAATTTGGCAGTGTAAGTTTGTTTGTTTGATTTTGAATTTTGCGCAAAGCTACTCGAGGGCTATCTATGCTAGCGGTTCCTAATTTAGCAGTGTAAGACTAGAGGGAAGGCAGCTAATCTTCACTACTCCAACCGCCAACTCTTGGGCTACTCTTTTATTAACGAATAGTGGGATTGACCGTCAGATTATAACATCCTTACGGCTGGGAGGGCGAGCATGTTGAGTGCGACCGAAATTCGAACCCGCAACCCTCGGATTACGAGTCGAACTCCTTAACCCACCTGGCCATGCTGGGCCTCTTTTCCTAGATAATGCAACTTGTCACACAGAAGTTCAACTTTCAAATATTTGTTTAGTCTTCTTACCTCCATATGCAACGTCAGTTCTGCAGCTTCTAGATAATGGAATTATACAGTGTATAAAATTGAAATAAAGAAAATTAATGATTCAATATATTATTGCAAACATGGACAATTGTAAGAAAGCATCTGAAATGACCATGAAAATTGACGTGTTAGATACAATTGCAGTTTCAAGTCATTCAATCAAATGCGTAATAAAGTGCGTTCGAAATAGTGGATTTATTCTTGATAATGACAGAGATTGTGGAGAAGTTGTTTGTTATGACGATCCTTGTGAAATCTAAACTCTGATTGAGAAGATTGATACAGATGATTCTGTGAACGCGGAAAGTTTTGTGAACATTAACAAGAATGTTTTAACAGAAACTGGTGAAATTGATTTAAAATCTATTATAGAATCGAAAGATGGTAACTGTGGGAGAGATTCAGAAGATGTACAAAATGGAAATAGGAATTTCTACTTGATCGCAAGTGTTAAGATATATTAACGTTAGCAAATTGTATACAAAAATGAACTTCGTGAGCAGGCCGTAAAATTGGCGTTCTCTTTTAACTGCATAAGAAGGCCCATTAAAAAACGAAATAGTTTAAAAGTGTACACTTTTTTCAAATAAATTTGATTAAGATTCTGTGTACTTATGTATATTTTGAATGTCTATATTTGTTCTTACTGTAATAAATGTAGCAAAACAATATAATAATGTTAATTAACAAACGTCTTACTTGCTGGAATTTTTGGAAATAATATATATATATATAAATCATTTTTGCATCTATACTGATTAATTTCTGTTCGTTATTTCCTTAGTAATAAAACAGAGTTCCAGTTAATCTTATGCTATTGAACAAATACGTCAGTTGAAACACAATACGAAAACATTTCGATCTTGGATAAAACACACACAAATAAAATTACGAAATGTTACTATCAATCCTGAAGTGTTGACAAAAATATGTATATTCAAAACAAAAATATTATCATGATTTCCAGTAACAAAGCGCATACTTGGCCTACAATAAGAAACGTCATAAATGATAAAATATTCTATATTGAACATATTTCGTATCTATAGATGTCTATTTACAGCTGAGAAAGCCAAGGAAATAAAGATACATGTTTACCACTGCACCATCAAGTTTCCAACAGCAAAACTGCTTTCAGAGCTCAGTCCTTGCTTTTCAGTTCGCAGTACTGAGCCAAACCTCGTAGCGCAAGCCATTTCTTAGGACTTTTTCAATCGTCAAATACACTTAACGGCAAGAACGGGTTAACAATAGTGAAAAAAAAACTCTTGTAAACCCTACTGATGCTCTAAATATTATGAAAAAAACGAAAATAGAACAACATTTCATTGCATAAATTAAAATCTATCAAT
Source organism: Carcinoscorpius rotundicauda (assembly GCA_011833715.1). NCBI lineage: Eukaryota > Metazoa > Arthropoda > Merostomata > Xiphosura > Limulidae > Carcinoscorpius > Carcinoscorpius rotundicauda. The sequence continues at coordinate 30,136,591 of CM022396.1, forward strand.
TAATTAATCCAAAACTAACATATTTTACTAACTCTAATAATAGTAAACCAAAGCTACCGAAATATGTTAGTTTGGAGCTAATATATTTTAATAATTTTAACTCGTTTGGTATAACATTGTTTCCTCCCTTTTCCTTCTTCTATGTTAATATATACCAGCTTATTTTCCGGAACTTTCTTCTTCATTCTAGGCTTTGTTTTATTCTTTTCTGAAGTAGATTTCAGTTAAAGAGTAAAAAAAATTAACGTCAACTTCGTAAAGTGTGAGCAAACTATAATACACAGTTTACCATTTTTACACCCCAAGTGTGACAGTGATACGTCTATAAACATACAAAACTAAAATCCAATAGGCAAATGTAGACTTGCTCTAAAACAAATCAACCATATTGTTGTTTTTTTACAGGATATTGCTTGTATGATTTGGTAAGGTTATGTAAAATGATGGCTAAGCTTTGGCATTTATGTAGTTTCTCATTTGTCGGAATACTTTGTTGTATGACTAATTAAGTATTGGAGAAATTTCAGTTTACGTTAACCATTAGAAAATTATGATTTTAGGTTGATAGTATGACTACTGATGTTCTAAAATTATGTCACTTTCTTAAGTCACTTTACAAAATAAAATATTGTGGTTTTGGTTTTCGTTGTTGTTTTTAATTTCGTTTACAGCTAATCTCAAATCGGAAAGCTAGAAAGAAAGCAGCCAGCTAGTCACCAACATTCCACCACTTTAATATTTAATTATTTCATCTTATAGCGAAACCTAGCCTTCTATTAGAAAATTATGATTTAAGTTGCTAGTATAACCATTCGTGTTTCAAAATTATATTACTTTCTTAGGTCAGTTAGTGAAAAGAATGGCCTCAAAATGTGAAGTGTTTTTCTGTGGCAGTGGGACGAGAATTCATAACACGGGCACATTAAGGAGTGTTTTTTTTTATACCTGGCTTGTTATATTCGTTCCATAATGTATAAAATGAATTTTCTTACCATTGTTATTGTGATTGGCTTTGTCCATAAACAGAAAACATCTAGACACATTTGAAAAAAAAACACTTAATTAGTCACAATTCATCTTTTATAGTCACATTATTATGTCATTTTTAGTTTTTCATTGTGTTCACATAACTTCTAAACTTCAACTTTCGTATTTATACTTCTCCTCAACTTTGATCGCTGATCTGGACATAACTGCTTTTACTTTCATCTACGTATTAGGCGACGAAAGTATATCGCTATTGTAATCGCTACAAAAATTGGTAAGAAGAATCCGAATGATTTATGTTAAGAAAAGCTTGACTGAAACGAAGTTACATAGGAATAAAACCTGATTCTGAAACGTTAAGGAACGAAATATATATGTATACAGATAGTAAACAGAACAGTAATAATTTGAGCCTGTATTCAAAGTAACCAACCAAATAAAGTTAAATATCTTAAGGTATTTACAAAAAATTTATCTCTCTGTTGATAAGCACAAAGTTACACAAAGGGCTATCAGTGTTATGCCCACCCAAGATATCAAAAACCCATCAGGGTGACGGACAAATTTTGACCACGTGTTTGAAATCAGTAACATCAGATTACGAAATTGCGTCAAGCAATCCAACTTTATCTACCTTATTTGCAAACAGAATAATAAAAATAAGAGATACAATGAGTTCCTCAAAGACATGAATCGGATTTTGAAGGTCACGTATACTAATACCCATGTAGAAGTAAATCTGGGTTACTCGATAGGAAACAAATGGTTGATGTAATACATATGACTTCGCTTCTCTAAGAATTTTGCTTTTCACATTTCTACACAGACCCACAATTATGCAAATAGAAATAAAATGTCAAAATGAAATGAAGTATTCTCTGCACTCACATCCTGTTTAAGAGTTATTTTCGCTTGCTGTTACTGATGCATCATCAACAATGGTGCAGTAACAGGCGAATGGACATTTTAATAATTCCTATAAATAATACAATGTAAACACAATAAACAGTACTGGGAAATTAGTTTAGGTTTGTGTCTCTAAATACAAACTGTAAGGACCTCCAGTTTATATCATACTACTGTTTGTAAAAAGCTGTTTGTTCGTTATCGTGCACAAAGTTACACAATGGGATAACTCTGCTGTGCCCAACTCAAGTATCAAAATCAGATTTTAGTGTACCCCTCTCCTATGAGACAGCTTAGTTTGAAAGTTTATAATACGTAAAATAAAGAGTTAGGTCCACGAATAGTCTATTTTGCATCTTTGTGCTTAACAAAACAATCTATATACTGTGGTGTACTAGGTGCAATTTAGACACATTTTTAACTTTTTTGTGTTCTGATTGACGCATATAATTTCACATTATCATTTTCATTGGGCTCACTAAACATACCTTTCCCATGGTACGGAGGTTTCAAACGATTCTGCAAATACGCTATAGTCAAATGCTAGATCCTAAGAAAATAAAAACTGTATTAATGTGGAATAATAGTTATTTATTATAGCGCATTATGCTCTACTAAAATACTTAAACAAAGTTGATAGTTTTTCAAAAATGGAAAAACGAAGCAATAAGGGACAAGGATATTGTAAATATAAGAGCATTGACTCCCATCTCAAGCATAGAGCTTTGTAAATACTTTAAGCTCAATGTTGGCTTCATAAGAGCATCCATAATCAGATTCCTGCTTGAAAAGGTGCTTAGTTTGGAAGAGTGCCCTGATCTGGGTAGTGACTGGATGATACGAAACACGTTTTACTCTTTAATAATAAGACACCACCATATTCAAAGTGATAATCAGCAACATTAAAATTCCATTGTAACCTTCTCCTAATCTGTGCTTCTCTGTCACTTTATCCCTGAATTGTTTGGAATTCTCCTTGGTCTTCATGATTCACTTATATCACAAGGTAAATTGTTGCTTGAACAGATGCATTTACTCTTAAGTCAAGTTGAACAAATTTGATTACACCCAGACAGACACTACTTTGTTAATTTTGTTACTTTTGCACGTGAACTGATTTAGAGTTGACGTAGAAAAGGAGTTCATTATGTAATTTAGAATATTTTAATCTTATTCGAAAATCTAACTTACACAATATCAACGTATTTTGTTTTGTTTTGTTTTTGCTTTCTCATTTTGGAGTGTTTAGTGTAGATTTTAAATATAAAGTCCCATTTGGAAGATTCATAGTTTCAATATCAGACACCAACCAAATGTCACGTTACCATCCACGTGCGGATGGTAACATCTCATGGTGTCGTTGAGAAGAACTGTCAGGTAGGCTTCCTTTAACGCGATGGTGTACTGTTTGAAAGTAGTATCTTTACCAAACAACAAGGTATTTCCTTTTTGCAGTCAATCAATATTGTCTATCAATAGTATTACTAATATACCTAAATATTCAGTAAACATAAGAAGATAAAACACTATAGAATGCAATACAAATGTATCATGAATTACAAGTTGCACGAGGTAATTGTAACTATAATTAACAAACAGTTGAGTTATAAGTGTGTAAGCTTATAATTTAGTTGTTAGGAGGTTTGTAAATTATTAAAAGTAGGTCGTACTTTAGTAACGAGGATCAGTATATGCTACGCTTTGAAAAACTGCTACAGTTATAAAAACTAGTAATAAATTGTGTTCGGACCCATTTATATGTTTACTGTGTTCTACCGTGATTAATGGGTCGATATATCATTTTTGAATTATTTCTTAGTTAACGACCTTATTACGTGTTGAATGAATAACTAATGGATTGTATTTCAATTTACATGGGCATCAGCACTTAGCCCATTTTTATATGGTCAAATATATAAAACCAGTACATTAAACAACTTTGAAGAAAAAAGAGATAAATATTCACATTTTGATACAAGTGTTTAATGTATGAGATAAATTCATAAGATTTAAAAAAATCCTTATTTGAAGCGTTATCTGGTTCCAGGATATCTATTAAATAATTAAAAATAAATCCGTAATTATCGAGTCTGAGAAAGTTAGTTCAACTTAATTCTATATATGTACAATCTGAGTAAGTCGTACATTGATACAAACAGAATTTGTAAGGGCTTTATGCACACGCTTTATTTGCACAAAGAACACATAATATTTAAAAATATGGTATTGGCCAGTAGGATAGTCAATAAACGTGTTTTTATTTGGTTCTGTTTCAGAAAAACAATCACATAAATTATAATTCCACATCATTTACCTTACTTTCTAAGTCTTTACCCAAGATGCCCCCCAGTGGCTCAGCGATATGTCTGCGGACTTACACGCTAAACTCCGGGTTTCGATACCCATGGTGGGCAGAGCACAGATAGCCCATTGTGTAGCTTTGTGCTTAATTCAAAACAACAACAACAACAATTTACCCAAGATTCCAGCTTCAATGTGGGCTGTGTGGTTCTTCTTATCTACCCATAAAATTTTATTCTGAATCATAAAATAAGAAAATAAAGATGGAAGTTACTGAGTTTAAGACTGATAATGTCATGTCACAGATTTTCAAGAAATCTTCAAAGCTATATATATGACAAATGATTACAAACCATTTATTCGCTGTTGTTACACTAATCGAATCTCACCATCAGATATAATGTTCTATACAATGTGTCAGTGAAAGGGTAGTTGCTTCATTGTTTGGTAAACTCAGCAATAAAACCAAAGTTCTTTTCACGTAAATGTTTTCTGAACTCTTGAATAATACTCTTTCAAAACTTTATGAACCTTATATCCAGAACTGTATTAAGTGGGTTTAGATCAGAAAGTACCTGTATTTATGCGTTATTTGTACTTTAATCTGTTAGTCATTAATCATTTTTGTTGTATAGCTCAATGCTACTCAATGAATTACAGGGTGGTCGCTAGAAAAGCGGAAAATTTGTCAAACAACTATTTATTTTTACAAAGAATAACTTTTACAAAGTTTTTAAAGCCATATGTTATATTACACTCATAGATGCTCAAAATTATTAAAATCATGCATTTTATTCATGATATAAAGAAATAAAAATAGAAATGAGTAAGCACGCATTTTATTCATGATCTCATCTGACCCTCAAATTTTCCGCTTTTCTAACGACCACCCTGTAATTTGTTTTCTGTCCTCACCATGAATCAAGACCTGATTTTTAATGTTATAAAACCAATGAGTTTCCGTGAGTAGTATTATTTGTAATAGCGTCAAATGAACTGCGTACCTTCGAGTAGTTTAAGTCAATTGATTATAGTACACAATTTGACAGTCTAACAACTTGTATGTGATCATATATATAATATATTTGAAAGATAAGACAGACATTATTTATAGTTAAGCAGGCAGCTTGTGCCTCTGTATATCTATGTGATATAACACTGTGGCGTTTAATAAGAAGTCTTAATGTTCATATTACTTCCCGAACTCATCACAATAATACTCAAATTCATCATCCATTATTATTTTTCGGGGAAACGAATTCTATCTAATCTGATCTACATAATAAAAGCTTTTAAACAGTTAACAGACTTTCTGCTAAATGTCTGTTTTTTGTTATTTTAGTTCTAGACTGATTGGATTATCGATAAAGAAACAGTTGATGTTATATATCTTGAAAACATGTGTGTTTACGTGTTTCACTTATATTAACTAGTTGTTTATACTTTATGGTTTTAAATAAAAACTTTGATTTTTTTCATAAGTACAAAAACAAAAAAGTTGACTTAACGTCTATCACAATGATAAAGCAGGGTGATATTACAGGTAATTTATGATGGTTTTTGCCTACTTGTTCACCATTTGTTTGGTATTACAACAGCTCCTGTTTTAACATAGTGTTTTTTCTAAGTAACATTTAATACCAAATGTAAAACAAAAGAAACGTTTTTTTCCAACATGAAAAAGAAAAGGCTCATTTATTTTTACCATTTGAGTGGTATCCAAGGAAACAATCATTCTCCTCTCTTCTTCAGGGCACTTCAGAGCTCCTAAAATACTAGTGCTACCTAATGAAAATATTTCGTATTGTTTACTCAAACTGCTGTCAGCTAAATATGGTTTAAAAATTTGATCTAATAACTAATTACACTGAGCAACACATTATTAAAGTTTCGATAAAAAGTATGAAACTAGAAGTTTTTTATTTGAAACAAACTTTTGTATGAAAATAAAAACGTATATTAATAAAACCCAAGCAAGATTGTATTAAATAACAAATAAAAAAAAAATATATTCACTCACTTCCAAATGGAATAATGACAACATTATATTTATTTGCCGTCTTAACAACTTGAACTACGTCGTCATGTGAAGCTGTTAATGAAATTATTAATACCTTAAATGACATCATCAATAAATGTAACTTATAAATATATATATCTCTTATGTTACTTTCAACAAAAGATCCATTGAAATTACAATGGTATACAACAGTGAAAGGAAAATAATTCCTTACGGCCTTATGAAGTTTCGCTGTTTTTTCGTGTGATAAAATATCAAAAATTAATATTTGTAATTCGTATAATTCTAGTTCACGTAATATGTATAGTAAGTAAGAAAGACTCTGAAAATAAAATAACTTTTTGTATGTTTGCTAAAAATTAAAGTGACATGAAACAGTATACACCTGTTTAACAAATAACAATCATTTATATCGATGGTTAAACATATCCAATAAGTAACCAGGATTTTAAATGCAAAAGATTAGTTGTTTTGTATGTATGAACCGTTTTCACTTGTTATATTTAACCACAGGAAAACAGGATAATCTGTCCTTTGCTACCAAATACACTATATCAGGTATAATACGAGAAGATAGAATTTTAATTTCATACAAACTAGTGCAAAAATGAAAAATGTCTTTGAGAAAAAAACACATAAAACAGCTGGAACCTACGATTTTTCTCTAACGTTAGTTATTGTCGTGAATACATACACATACACCTAATGCCTAAGGCTGAGAAAATGTCATGCAACTAGTTTCATGTCACTTCATACGAGTTGTAGAATATTCTTTTTATATCTTGAATTATTTATAGCAAATGAAAGTAAACTAAAACTTAAGTGAAAGAAATGTGCTATTATATCGTTTATTTGAAGTTTTAATTTTAGAGCATGGCTTGTTACAAATAAAATAATTTAAAGAGCACGTTTCAAGATTTATTTACAATTATGCCTTCATACTTAGAATCGTATAGATGCTGAAACCAGAATTGTGTATTTCAATCTAACTCGTGAACTTCTGCGACTTCTTCTCAGATTGGAAACACTTAAGTTAACAATTTTAAATAACCGAAAATTAACCGAACGTAGCAGCCATCAAATGTCACAAATGAATAACATATTTTTTGCACCAGAAATTAGATGAGCTGGTAAACAAGTTAGTGTGAACATATAATCAACGCAGCCGTGAAAGGCAAGGATATTCATTGTCAAAAGTTTAGGGGTTTTACTGCGAGAAACGTCATATAAATACAGTTATCAACAGTATAATAAAATGTAGATACAGCATCTGATGAGACACCCCACATATGAAATTACATACACGTCTGACTATCAGTGGGAACGCAAATAAAAACCTAATACAACTTCGTTGTATTGAGCAGTTGCTGGGAGTACAAAAATATCAAACTGATTATAGTATGTTACGTATAATTTATTTCTATATCTCCGATTTATTACATTATGTACGTTATGTATTGCTGCTTAAAATAACCGGAATTTTAATTTGAGCTTTGTTGTCAAATAAATGTTAGTGTGTAGAATTAAATATGTTATTAAATAAAGTAAATACCTATATTATTTGCTAATAAGATTGAAATACACAATTTCTTTCTCTAACACAAATATATTTTAATATACAAACATAAAGCAATACGAATTTGTAATAACGGTTATTACTAACAGTTATAACAAATTGTGGATTATATGGAACAGTTTTATAATTTTACGAGCAAACTAATTAAGAGTTGATATTGTGCTACGCCTCATCTAAGCTGTGGTCTTTTTTCTTTCTTTCTTTTTTTTTGCCTGATCTTGCATTGGGAAGAAGAAAACTCCGTCCGGCAGCGATATTTAATGTCCTTGTGGAAATAATAACGTCCGAAGCATTTAACTGAAGTTGAACGGTTTGTAATGTTTGAAATCGATAAAAGTTCCTGGTCAAGTTCTGCAGTTCCCATTAATAAGCGTTAATCATAATATTTTCTTCCGTCTCTTGGCTTTTATAGGAATTACGCCATTTTCTCGAAGTTGTAATATTCTAGGGCGTTTCGTAAACAAATATTGTTGGATCTGACTTTCAAGAAATCTCTTCAAGTTTCGACAACAGTCAGGACTTGCGCTATTTACAGTTAAATTTATACGTCACATGCAAAAAAGAAACCTATAAAGAAACAAACGTGGGCATTAAAAACAGGTACAACATTAAATCTGTAACGAGTAAGTTTGTTTGTTTGTTTTTGAATTTCGCACAAAGCTACTCGAGGGCTATCTGTGCTAGCCGTTCCTAATTTAGCAGGGTAAGACCAGAGGGAAGGCAGCTAGTCATCACCACCCAACGCCAACTCTTGGGCTACTCTTTTACCAACGAATACTGGGATTGACCATCACCTTATAACATCCTCCACACTGATTAAAACGTGGACACATTTGGTGGGACGGGTGAAACACTGTGACTATGTCACTAAATATTTACTAAAGACATTTAGTTAGTATAATAGACTATACCGAAATGCAGTGTAATTCCAACAGTTACTATGATTGACAAATGATTTTTATTATATCAGGTGTATTTATGGATTACTTTCATAACATTTTCCAATTTTCACAGAGAGCTACTGAAAGTATAGTTTCAGAACTTCCATTATGAGATTTTTAAATAACACTTAGGAAGTTTAGAAAAGTTGTTAAATTCCTAGGACAGATAATATTTATCCAGGATGTATCTCAGAACGCCTGGTATGGGTTTTAACACTATTGATAAAGGGAGAACAACATTTCGACCTTCCTTGGACATATTCAGGTTAAGAATTTGAAAGTGTCCGTTTCCGGACACACGTATTAGGGATGGTACAATTGCTGGATTCACATCTACAGAACCAAACTAACCAAATAGCATTTATTAACCTCAATATCACTAGAACCGACACACAATTCAAAAGAGAAATCTACAGAAAAATCACCCATACTGGATTATACCTTCCCTGGGACTAACACATGAAACAAAACAAAAACTCAACATATTAAGAAACCAAATAAACACAGCCACAAAACTATGTTAACCTGATAAACATCAGGTAACCTTCATCAACATCAACAAATGTCCTCACAAAACCGTGGATAAAATTATACTTATATTCCTAGATCAACAACAAACAAACAACAATAAATCCAAGGATACAACAAACTACAAAACCTTATAATGCTGCATACCATATGTTTCCAACATCAGCGAAAAAATAACCAATATTTGGAAAAACTTATAACAAAACACAACATTCCAGTAAATACCAAATTTAATCAAAAAACCAGACAAAACTTAAGTCCATGCTATGTAAAAACTACACTGACAAACACAACAACAACATAATATATAAAATATAATGCAGCAACTGTCATCACTTTTATATTGGAAAAACATGCAAAAATATGGAAACTAAATTCAAAGAACACAAAAAACACCTTCACGCGTTTTTGAACACTGCAAGTCAAATAAACACAATATAACTATAGAAAACACCGGATATTAAGTAGGGAAACAAATATAAACAAGCGCTAAATCAAAGAAGCCCTACTTATACAGCAACTAAAACCAATATAAAGAAACACCTTTATACCTATATTAATTAATAGCCTAACATCCAACTGCAATTCCACCAGGCCTGGCATGGCCGAGCGCGTTAAGGCGTGCACTCGTAATCCGAGGGTCGCGGGTTCGCGCCCGAGTCGCGCTAAACATGCTCGCCCTCCCAGCCGTGGGGGTGTATAATGTGACGGTCAATCCCACTATTCGTTTGTAAAAGAGTAGCCCAAGAGTTGGCGGTGGGTGGTGATGACTAGCTGCCTTCCCTCTAGTCTTACACTGCTAAATTAGGGACGGCTAGCACAGATAGCCCTCGAGTAGCTTTGTGCGAAATTCCAAAAACAAACAAACAAACAAGCAATTCCATTTACAATACCGTACCCGTTTATACTCTCGTCCCTTAGACATGCGTCTGGAAACGTTCACTTTCAAACTCTCTCTTTCTTAGCCTGAAGATGACCTAAGAACTTCGAAACGTTGTTCTCTTCTTATCAATAGTGTTAATATCCATACCAACCGTTTTGAGACACATTTTTATTTCAAGTGGGTTTCTAGTCATCAAGAAAATATTTACTCAAGAAGTTAATATTGGTCAAGGATTGAATATATACCATTTCCTACGACTTTTTACGTCTTTAACAGTGGGCAGAATGCCAGAAGATTGAAAGTCAGCTAATATCACTCCTTTTCTTCAAGGCAGGTAATAAAAATTATCCTACTAATTATAGACCTGTCGGTCTTATATCAGTTGTGGGAGGAGTTTTGTTAAGCCTGGCACAAGATGCTTTAAAAACCATTTAACAAAGTTTAAAATTTGGTAGGAAAGCCACCACAGTTTCATTAAGAGAAGCTTTTGTTTTATTAACATTTTAACTTTCTTTGAAGAGGTTCTGCTTATGTATATGAAGGCACAGGTATGTAATTACATTTTTTCAGAAAAAATTTAACACGGTAACGCATAAAAGGTTTCTTAATAAAGTTATCTCTGTTAGGGAGGGGAATAGTTTGTCCCATTGGATACAAAAATAGCTGAATGAAAGAAAGCAGCATGCTCAGTGTTTTCGACCTGGTTCATTTTTTATTTCCATAAGTAATACAGATGAAGGGCAAATGATTTTAGTTATCATAAATGTAAGATAGTGAATGAGGGATATCGCAACATCAATACATGAGAATAATTTTGATGGAACGACCTTTATCATGCACTTGCTGTTCACTCTTTAAGACGTCAAGGCCACGTGCTGTTGCTAGAGCCACAGAAATAGGATTGTATGTTGGATGTATCGAAATATTCAATACAAGTCTAAATAAGTCGTAATGTTATAGTAGCAGTCATTGATTACGCCATATTTGGAGCACATTGTCCAGTCTTGAGCTTTTTACCTTAAAAGGGACATTCAGTTGTTGGAAATGAGTTCAGAGACAGATAGCTACTAGGATGATACTTGAAATAAAAATGTTATTGTGTGAAAACACATTAAAATGTCTGAACTTGTTTCTCTTGGAAAAAAAGTCAAGGAAGACCTGTTTGATGTGTTTAAAATATTTAGTCTTTGAGGGAATTGATATTATATTCATCATATTTTTTTCTCTATTTAACGTTGAGACTAGAGGACATAAATGGAAATTTATCCATGATAGAAGTCATCTTCAGCAAACACAGCTATATATTTCTAACAAGTGGTAGACTTCTGGAACTAGCTGCTTTGAGCCGTAATAAATGCAATTAATTTAAGGAAGTTTGAGGAAAAGCTTGGTAAATATTTAATAAATAAGTGCTGGTATTCAGTTTTCTAGCGTTTATTTTAATTGACTGGATATAATGGCCTTAATCGATCAAAAGATCTCTTGTTGTCCTTTAATGTTACATGATTGAGGGTACAACTTTAACAAGGTATTTTACAGTCACCTAGTATTACTTTGTTTTTAATCAGCAATTGATCAAAGCTGCAATGGATGTACTGTTGTTGGCTAAATGTTCAATCTGAATTACTGTATTATCATTTAATGGACGTGACTTAGTAAATAGAATGTCTTTGAAAGCTTAGGAAATTATTTGAAACAGTTTATTACCGAGTCTATTGATTTTCTTTGTGTTCAAAAAAGAAAATACTTAATGTATTATATGCTTTATGCCTATTGTGGGTGTTGAACTCTAAATGACAATGTTGTAAACCCTCAACCTTACTGTTCTGTTACCTACTGTTTAATAGTAGGATATCAATTTATTAAATTTGTTAGTTGGTTCAGCAGTGCAGTTACAGACGAAGTTACAGAAAATAATAATATTTGACAGAGAATTAGCAACTGAATGAAATTGTTGTAGTAGTGTTTAGTGTATTAGGCCTGTCAGAGAACATTGGTTTAGGTAACTTGTAAAACTTTTAGTCGAAGAAATAAAACGATTTAGATATCAGTAAACGGACTGAACTTTGCATTCTAATATTTATAGAATAAGCTAAAAAAATACCGATAACACAAGAAACCGTTGAAACAGTATATTTGATTTTAGATCTTGAAGTTAATATTCAGAAAAAGTGATTAGCAAAAATTCGATTTTAATTTTAACAATTTATTGAATATCTGGGGACACATTTAAATGCGGTATACTTATAAAATTTATGAGGAGAAAGAAGTCCCGGTGATACAACTTGCAACACATGTAAAAGATCACAAGAAATCCTGAAGATAACAATGTTATGAAAGTAACTATCATTTTTATGAAAAAACTGTAGTACCACTATCTCTCACACAACTAGAATACTTAAGTTATCTGCTAAATACATCTTTTCCTCAATGTTATCTGTTCAAATGTTACAACACGTTCGTTTTCTGCAATAAACAGACAATTATCTCTAACTAGAAAAAATAACTAGTTTACTGAACTTACTTGGCCAAATAACAAGATCTGGAATTCTGCTGAACAATCCTTCTCTTAACATAAAGATTTCACGCATTGTCTGACCTGAAAGTACAGGTTAAAAAGATCAAGTTTCAAAACTAGAATCCTGCTATTCATACAATAATCACATAATGCTTATCTTTTTGTGCATTTTTATTGTGAATAACATGTTTTAGTTTTATCATCATGATGTCACAGCTGTTTCACAAAATTTATTAATTAAAGGGGAGGATTATTTGTGTTCTAAAGCTGTAGTTACTATCGAAGGACAACCAAGTCTAAATATAACACTGACTGTAATAAATTAAATATTTATAAATCGATGCAGTTAAATCAACTGTTCCATATGTAACTTTTTGTCCAGTTCATTGTTTTTTTATGAACGAACTTTTTAATTTTCTAAAGGTTACCGGTCATGAGCTACATTTGTATTTGATATGAAGAAGGAGTCGTTTTACGCATTTGGCTTATTTCCGAAGATGGCTGTCAAACAACCTTGTAAAAAATCTTTGCCAGATTTTAAGAATAGATACCATACCCTATGATTTTCACGTAACATACAATTGCATTAAACGTTAATATCAACGGATGTTCTTTTAAACTGGTATAATGAGATTTCTATTTATAGTAAGGCCGTTATAGTAGTCTTTAGGAACATGAAGTGGTCAGGTAAGATATTTAAAGAATGAGAAAAATTCGCATTTGGCTAAAGTTTTTCCTGATAAAAAAGTTGTCATTGTTGAATTACTGTCAACACCGACATGATGACCGATGTAAACCAGCATAAATAACCTACGTAAAACAATCTTCACAAAAAGTGACACGAACTTGATAAGAAAGAAACTAACACAAGTGCACCTTTTTTTTTCCTTCAGGAACCGAAAACTAAGATGGAATTAGTTTCAAACTAATGATCTTACTTATCTAGAAGGTCTGCCACTGTTGTATCATGAATACCCGACTTTCATATTTCACTTCATTAATTATTAAGCACAAAGTATAGCCGGACATTAGATTCATTGTAAATAACTTGTAAGTCTTAGTTGGCTAAAACTCCTTCGTTGAAATCAGTGTTGATTTCGATAAAAAAATTATACTGTAGTACTGCCTCGTTTCAGTCTGTGCTTTAACTTATGATGTATATTTCATTGAGTTGGCGCTTAATTTAAGTGGCTCCAATTGCACATTCGCGATGTTTAAAAAAATACTAAATATTGAATTAAATATTTCATTGTAAAATAGGCTCCTACGATACTGTTTAAGCAGTGGAATCTTGTGCATAAGACATATACATTTTCAAACCCTATCTCGTATTAATCACAAAAATGAGAATAACATAACAATCGGGTTGATTCAGCCTAAAATGCAAGTATTTATGTATTGCTGTACATTTTAAAACTCATTCATCATTCCAGAATTTTTAGGTCCTTGATTTTGTTTTCATTTGCCTGGTTTTTTAATGCAGGAGTTTGTAAGAATCCGAACATCAAATTCTGCTTTCTTTCAAATAAATTTTCTAAATATAAGTTCATAATAAGGTGTTCTTGTTAACGGTTAATTATTAAATTTAAATTAAAAACTAAAATATTGCAACTCACCATGTGACCTAAATAGCCTGTCCTGTGGGTCATCGGTATAGGAAATATTAACAGTCTTGAGGTCTTCTAAGAAATCCTTATTTGTTAATGGAGTTGGCAGAACTTCATTTTTAATTTCTGCCTGCGGAGACAATTTAGCTTATGTAAATATTGCAACTGATTCTTAATGTCTGAAGACTTCTGATATAACACATTCTTTTTAATTAAACTTACACTACCAGAAATGAAGTATTGGATAATCGAATCATTATAGTATGAGTTTACTATAAACGATGTAATATGAAACTGTCTTGAAACTTCCAATTTATATTTTATGTAAAACTTTTTATATTAACTGCGATTTTATCCCGCATTTCGCCATTTTCATACAAATACTGTTAAAGCTTGGTAACGGTTAGCAAAACTATATTTTGTTTTCTTTAAAACACTTGTTTTGATCTACTGAAAAGTTAGATGTGTTAGAGTGCAAGTATTTGATCGTCCTTGACCTACTGAATATAGAGTACATTTTCTCAGCTGAGTACTGGGTATACACAGATGTTTTTATAGATATGGGTAAAATAAGTAACATTGATGCTACTATGTTGTATTAATAGAATAAATATAAAAGTCCACTCAAAAGAAAGTTTTCTGAGCTAACCTTTTCCATCATTATTACACACACCTAAATGGTGGGATAATCAGTTAACCATAACTATCCAGTATGAGTGAAATGTTTCATATCAAATATGATAAGGGCGTTCTAGTGATAATTAATAGCACATGTTGAAAAACTCTGAAATGAACCCTGTGCATCATTTTAACATTTTGAACAGAAGGTTAAGCTGTGGGTTAAATTCGATTCCGCTTGTTTAAAATATACAGGGTGATAGACGTAATCATAGATGTGTATTCTGAGCAATGAAATAGATTAAATCATAACAAATGAATTCTTATTGCGGGTGAAGTGAAGTATTGCTGGACAACTATTTAATCTTCTATCTTTCAGAACACTTACGTTTAAGTTCATTTTTGAAAGTTCATTACTTACGACATGAAGAAAAAGAAACTCATTAATTTCAATAGCTTTCATCTTATACTATCGATTTCCTCGTGTAATAGAATCACACACCAAATTTCCAAAAATGTGAAAAGAAAAATAGTTCAGATATCTCTATCGTATAGTATACTAGATGTCAACTACCTTCCCAAACAGTATGCTAGATGTTAACTGCCTTCCCAAACAGTATACTAGATGTCAACTGCCTTCCCAAACGTATGCTAGATGTTAACTACCTTCCCAAACAGTATGCTAGATGTTAACTACCTTCCCAAACAGTATGCTAGATGTTAACTACCTTCCCAAACAGTATGCTAGATGTTAACTACCTTCCCAAACAGTATGCTAGATGTTAACTACCTTCCCAAACAGTATGCTAGATGTTAACTACCTTCCCAAACAGTATGCTAGATGTTAACTACCTTCCCAAACAGTATGCTAGATGTTAACTGCCTTCCCAAACAGTACATTTGAGCCGAGTATTACGGCGAAATTAGTTTGCTGCAGAAGGAGTAGTAACTCAAAGAACATATTAGATTTGTATGTTGCTGAGGAATTTTTTGTCTTCCCTGAAATTACCTATTTTACTAGGGAGAAGAAAATGTCATAATTGTTTTTCATTAACATTGCATAATTTTGTATAATTTTAAGACGTAATGCTTAATTTTAAAAAATCGCAAACACGAAATACTTGTTGCTCTTACCTATTTAAAAATATTTATAATTGATCTCCTTTTTTGCTATTTTCTCTTTCTATATGTAATCTTAAACTTCATTCATTCAACAAAAAACTAGGTAATTAATACTAAATGTGCTGTTATGCTGTACTAAGTTAATTGCGCCCCATATGGCTTTGCTCTAAGAAAAACACGCACACATTGTCCAAAGGACACAGCAAATAGCCTGACGTAGTTTTATTCTGCCCAAAGCTGTAATAATATTAACTTTTTGTTTCCCAGTGGGTGCCTTAAAAGCATAGCAAATAAGGAAAAATGTATATATTATATGTATAAAACATGAAAAAATTATTTGTTTTTTATTTATCAAAATACAATAATAATTACTTTAGGTATGTTATACTATATTTTTCTTATTGCTGGTTATCTAATGAGATGACGGACCTATGAGTCAAATACTTGTCCTTGATAACAAATCATAACCTTTGTATGAGCCGCTATGCCGCAGCTAGAAAAAGGGCTCAAAGATTGATTTACTCTAATCCTGCCACAGATATTGAGTATTTCCTTTATTGTAAATTTTTATTTAGTGTTACTCACTTCTCTCAGTTCTCATTCAGTACAAGTATATATATATTTATGTATTATGTCTATACTGTAGACTCAGAAATCAACAATAAGTTTCACAACATTAATATCCGGGTTTGATTCCTCGCGATGGACACAGGAGATAGCACTTTGTGGGTTTGTTCTAAACAGACAAAAATGAATCTAAGTAGAAAGTATGTTACGTGAATATATGTATTTTTTTTCTTAAAATATTCATGTTTATTCTCAAGTTGAAATATTGTTACACAAGGATAGAACGTTTTCGTTTTATTTTTATTTGCGCTCTCAATTACGTTTCTATATTTGTATCAGGAATCAATACACTGGTGCACTGCCATTCGCCAAATAAGAGAAGAAAAAAAAGGTTGTTTGGTATCGTACAGAATTTTATTTGTTCCAAAAATAATACCGACCTTGTATGATCAGGTGATGAGGGCGTTTGACTCGTAATCTGAGGGTTACGGATTCGAATTCCCGCAATACCAAACATGCTTGTCCTTTCAGCCGTGAGTGCGTTATGATGTGACGGTCAATCCTAGTATTTATTGGTGAAAGAGTAGTCCAAGAGCTGGCGGTAGATGGTGATAACTAACTCTTTTCTCTCCAGTTATACATTGCTAAATTCAGGACAGCTAACGCAGATAACCCTTGTATAGCTTCGCACGAAATTCAAAACAAACAAACAAACCAGCTTTACTGCCAAATGTATACAGATGTACATATTTTTAAACCACTACTGAGTATACCAATCCCTGAGAAATTACCACAATAATTAGAATCTCTCAGACGGGAAACCGTAAGAGTATAACTAAACTATAAATATAAATGGAATTGGATAAGTTACTTTAGTTTCAACTTGTTTTAAAATATTATAACAAGTAAAAAAATATCTCATACCCACAGAATATCAACATACTTTTTCAAGGAGCAAACAAATAGTTAAATAAAACTCAAGGTCGACTAGCTTGTCTTCTAACTTTGTATGTACGTTCAACTGTCTCCTCTCACAGTTCTAATTCCCTGCTCGTTCAGCGGCAAGTCTACGGATTTACAATGCTAAAATTAAGCATTCGATTCCCCTCGATGGCCTCAGCAGATAGCCCGATGTGGCTTTGCTATAAAAAAAAACACACACTCAGAGTTCTGTAGGTAACAGAACTAAACGCAGACTAGGGGTTGCACTTGTATATCCTAATTTACGTTGCTTTTTATACGTTGTTATATTCATAGATCACGCTTAATATCAAAATGGGCAATCTTCTCCTTTACAACTGTTTACAACCTTGTATCATTTACAAAAATAACATCCTTTGCCAATTAACACAATAATACTTATTAATCGTAACCCCGTTGACATTTAGGCTGATTTTTTTCACTTTCAACAGTTCTTATTTTGAATGTTGAGTATGAGTCCATGTAAATTCATAAATTGGTACACGTTTTGACAAGTCATATTTAACGTAATATGAAATTTAGCCTTCACAAACGAAGCAAAAAAATCACAATTTCCCATTTGCCTTCTTCTACAGAGATATATCTTCCAAAAGAAGTTAAAAAAAATAATTCCAAAGTTTATTAAAGAATCTTTATCGTGATTCTATATAAAGTAAAACAAAAATAAGAGATGGTGGTATTTTAGTAGACGTTGAAAAGTGTTACTTTAAACAAGCATAGCTGAAAATACTGTTAAGGGAATAAAAATTGTATAAAAGACAAAACTAGATAATGTTCCCCTTTTCTTTATTATTAAAATCCTAACGACCTCATCAGACGGTAATTGTATAACCTGATTATGAAAGATAAGTGATTCATTTGAATGATTGTGTCTTTAAGTTTAAAGCCCAAAATCTGCAAAAAAAAGTAAAAATTTGCCCTATTTTAAAGTGTGTTTTTTGTCATTCTTCTCTGGCAAAATTCCTTAAACAACGTGACCTTTGTATACCGTGAAACACGTTCTAGTTACCTTATAAAACTGTGGTAATCAAGCTAATAAATTATCGGTGATGGAAGCCAAAAGTATATAACAAAGTAGAAATCCGCACTATTTCAGGGGCTTTTCTATCCTTTTCATCGGGCAAACAAAGAAAAATAGTTTTATATAATGCCGCTTGATTTCCAGTTACTATATAAAAAAAATCGAGCCAACAAACTTTATGTAATGGATGTTAACACACAAACACACATATAATGGGTCACCTTTACAGTAAAATTTCGTTTGTTTTAAACTTCACGCAAAGGTACTCGAGGGCTGGGCTATCTGCGCTAACCATCCCTGATTTAGCAATGATAGACATGACAAAAGACAACTAGTTAACGCCATTTACTTTAACAAAGAATAAAGAGATTAATCCTCACATAAAAACGCTCCCACGGCTAACAGTACGAGCATATTGAGTGACAGGGATTCGTACCTCTGATCTACAAGTTACGAGTAGACAGCCATTACTAGACATTGATAGTAATAAATAAGATTTAGGACAACGTGCAATAAACGCAAAGATAATTTGAACATTATTCTAATACACATATGAACAAATATTTCATATAAATTAAGGATGGTGTATTGTGTATTTTGATAGGAATAACCATACTTTAATTCATCATGATAAAAGTCATTAAGATTCATATATAATTATAAGTACACAGAAATGGAACGGAAAACCGTCTGGGGTGTCACCAGTTTTAACCACTCGCAACATTATACAGTAGCTTATTGTATGTCACTCAGTCAGTAGAAACTAAAATAACGTCACATGAGGAATGTCTAACGTTAGAATTTGTTCTGTGGAGATGTCAGTAAAACTGAGCATGTTGTAAATTACAAGAATAATTATGAACTCTGCAGGCTACAACATAACATGACATGTGAACTTCAAAAGCAAGAAATGAGAATATTTGTTACTCTTAATTTTTGTTTTATTTACTCTTGAAACCAAACATTTTCGAGAAGCCTGAGGAGTTACATCTAGTTAATATATACATTTAATTATGATAGATAATGGTATCACTGCAA
Organism: Carcinoscorpius rotundicauda; assembly: GCA_011833715.1. NCBI lineage: Eukaryota > Metazoa > Arthropoda > Merostomata > Xiphosura > Limulidae > Carcinoscorpius > Carcinoscorpius rotundicauda. The sequence goes on from CM022396.1 coordinate 30,156,205, forward strand.
GGACAAAACATTAAACGCCATATAATTTCAGCAGCCTGAGAGCACAAAACTGGATTATGATATTATCATTCAAAATGCTAAAAAAACAACAACAATTACCAGTATTTTCAATCGCAAAAATATAATATAAGGAAATATACTATACAAAGCGTCGACTGGTTTGTATTGAATTTTTACGCAAAGCTACATAAAGACATTCTGCGCTAGTAGTATCTAATTTAGCAGTGAAAGATTAGAAGGAAAGCAACTAGTCATTACCAACCACTACCAACGAATTGGTAATAATATTAAAACTTCCTCACAGCTGAAAGGGCGAGCATGTTCGGTGGAACAGGAATTTGAACTTATGACCCTCATATTGCGAGTCTAACGCCCTAACCATCTGGCCATACCGGGCCAAAAATCTATGAACGCTCATTCATGTTTAAACTTTTACATCGGACAGTTTGAACATTTAACAGCAAATCACACTTGAATGCAAAGACGAGAAAAGATTAAATAATGAGTATTATTAAAAATTTGCGTGAGGTTTTCTAAGAAATGTAAATCACTTTATAAGAAATAAATTCCTATGTTGCAAGTGCTGAAATTATGCTGAGACTTGGATTTTAGAAGACAACAACAAAAAGACTTGTATAATCTAAAAATTAAGTAATATCTTACATTACGTATATTGCACTAGTTAATGTATTACTTATACAATTTGTTTAATTCTATAGCGTATAAGCGTATGTTTTCCAACTATACATGAAACTGAAGAAATAGAAAAAACTTGTTTTCCACATTCCAGACAAGATAAGGTTCGACTCTTACTGTTATTATTTTTATAATACAAGACCGGCATGGCCATCTACTTAAGGCTTTTGTCTCGTAATCTGAGGGTCGTGGTTTCAAATCCCCGTTTAACCGAACGTAATTGCCATTTCAGCTGTGAGGGGGAGGGGGGTTATAACACAACGACTAATCTTACTTTCGTTGGTAAAATAGTATCCCAAGAGTTATTCATGCTATTATTACAACTTAACTAATTTAAGTGTTTTATATTTTTACTTAGGTAAATTAGATAAATTAATACTTGGCATTTCAGTAATTTATATTAAACTTTTAAAATCTGTGGCTTTTCTTATAAGTAACAATTTTGACACTAGATGTCGATGTTTAAAGGTGAATTACAACAAATTTAATAATTGCCTTAGAAACTGTACTTTGGTTAGATATAATTCCTGTGTGGTTGCCATACTTTTAAACACTTTAGTTTTTTAGTAAAAAATGAAACAAAACGTGCGAGTTCCCCGAACTCAAGTTTCTCTCGGTCGTTTGGGTGATTTCGTGAAGTTTTACAACTATAACACGCTTCGTTACGCGCCGACCATTTTGTTCCTTTCAGTGCTGGAATTTTATGTAAATTTATCGGTGCTTTTTTCGGATTACATACTTTGTGAGACAATATTTTGTCTTGATATTGCTACTACTTTAGTTTGTTTTATAGTAACATGGTTTACGGCGTTGCTTATGGTTGTAAAAACGGTTTGGCATCGGGCAAAAGCTTCTTTTCGTTTCCGTGCTAGGAGAAGAAACCGGCAAGGTGGCGAGAGTGGTGCGGATGGTCAATATGAAAAACGAGACACCTTAACACCATCCAAAGCTTTGTCAAGATTACGTTAAATGTTCATGTTTTGTGTCGGATCCCACTATTTTGGATTCCGTGGGTTTAAAGCCAGGCAGGTTGAGATTGAAAAAACCCATCGGCAGTAGACAGGATCGTCCCCACCATATTTCCACGTGTAGAGCTGAGGACTGATCTTAGCCTTCTGCGTACAGGTTTTATCCCTCTGAAACCATCCTTTGCCATCACGAAAAGAACAAAGTTAAAGGTATGTGTGCAGAATAAAGTGATAAACAATAACTAGTACTATATAATAATTTAAAAAGTACAAGTTTTTGAAGAATTTAACTGGACATACACATTTCACATTCATAAGCGTGTTTTGAATTAGTGGCACCTGAAAGTCAATGTAACCTTGATTTCCTAGTTTAGACAGTGGACAAATCTATCCCAAATAGAGTATTTTCCAAGTTTAAAAGCTGGTAGATCATTCTGTAGATGTTTTTGTATCATTTTTAAATATGGAAAAGTTTGAAGAATTCCATTTTTTGAAATTTAACATTTCAAGATAAGTTGAAATAAGACTACGTGTTGGACATGTTGAAGTAATCAAGTACATGTTATGTATTTAAAAAAAAATTGTAGACTTATAAAAAATCAAATATAAACTCCATAACATATTTCCATAATTCATCATAATAAAATTAATCTTAACTCAGTACTATGACATTGTTATATCAAATGTAAATCTCATAAACCTCATAAAGCATGTTGTTTTAATATATAATCTTATATTTTCAGCGTTTAGATTAAAGTGGGGCTGATGACACAGTGCCTACTTCTGTAGAGGAAATTGTGATTCAGCCCACCCCTGATGATGACTGCCAAGATTCTAGAGCTGACTCATTTCAGACTGTGTCTGTTCAGACTCTTGTAAGTAGATCATGATTGTTAGATTAAACATTCATAAGTTGCAATAATTGCTGTATAATTTTATTTACATTAATTTGAATCTAACCGTGAAAGAATGTTATTATTTCAATATCTAAATAAAAACCTATTGTGTTAGCCTATACCAAGTATTCCAAGAGGGACACAGACTGGCTGGTATTCTGTTTCCAGAGGTGTACAGGTATGCCCATCTGGCTTGAAGACTATAGCTACCCAGACAGAAAATCTTCCAACAATAGATTTTGCTTGTGGTACTGGTAAGTTAGTTTGAATATGAACATGAAATTTTCATTCATAATTTAACATTATTCAATAGTTAGATTAGTCTTGTTAATATTATTTTGATTATTTATTATAAACTATTGCTGGTAAACAGTATATTGTTCAAATACATGTAATTCTTTCACTGATTTTTGCAGAATCATCACCTGCTGCTAAGAAGTCCTCTGTATCACAAGTGACAGATGCTGATGATACTGATGATGCTCATATGAGTGATGATCCTGACTAGAACTTGTCCGATTTGTGTCAAAAGTAACTGTTCTAGGTTCGTTCAGAGTAGGTTCGAATTGATATGGCGCTGCTCAACACTGTTCAGAACACAAAGTCAAAACAGACTCCGCCTCTGTTTCTCCGTATGCACTGGCTATGTTTATTCACATTTAACACGCTGGCGTTGGCGGTTTGTTTGGCAACTATTACGTCACAGTAATTTTCCTAGCGACAAACGTAAAAACTAAAACTTTCGGATTGCCGCTCGAAAAAGGCTCTTTCTGCACCAAGTTTTATGTTTCATTTATAAAAAATGTGAACCTGCAAAATTAATTAGTATGAGTAGTTCTTTTGACAGCAAAGTTTTCTTTTTTCTGTAAAATTCACCTTTAAATTTTAAATATTTTTGTCTCGTGAAATTATATTTTGAAATTCGTTTGAGATGAATTTTTTTTCCTGAACACAAAAACAAGAGAAATAGGATATATTTACGTGATTAAGTATTTTGTCAGGTCCACTTTTAAACATTTTATTAATTTCAATATTATTCCTTAACCTTCTTGAAACATTATTTACTTGTTAAACTTTACGTAAAAATATTATTAGTATGATTAAATTTTATTTGCTTCTTGGATACATAATGTGTTTTGTTAAAATTTTAAAGATAAGTTTATAATGTAATATATTGTTATACGCTATATTTTAATGTAATTTTGTAATTTGTAATTTAATGTAATCTGACGAAACAAAGTTAATACATGAGTGCTATCTTAAAACCGATATTAACCAGAATACACCATCATCACCATGTTACTTGGACAAGACAGCATGCCAACTTAAAGTTAGGACGCTGGCAACATGTAATCTTTTCAGATGAGTCCTGTTTTTGGCTTGTTAATGCTTATGGTAGGATTCGTGATCGTCGTTTTTCTGATTAGCAGATAGGAGAAAACAAGAGCCGGTGCAGTACACGTTTAGTTCAGCTGTTTATCACCTTGGAAAAACTGTTCTTCATATTCTACAGAGAAATGTCAGTGGGATTTCCTATAGGTATTACACGGAGAATATTTTTTTCCATATGCAAAGACAAAGTTTGAAATAATTTTGTGTTTCAGAATCACAATGTTGTTTGCTGCCTACACTGTACGTATTCTATAGGATTATCTCGACCAGGAGGACATAAGATTTCTATGTCCAAGAAAGTCAACAGACTGTAATTCCAATGAGAAGTACTGGGCAGAAATGAGGCAAAAATAGCTAAAAATGATCCTAAATAAAGTACTGTGACTGAGTTACAGTGCCTTTTAATGACAAATTAGGATTAAATCACAGTAGATTATATCAATAACGACATCAGCAACATTCCACGTCATTTTGCGGAGGTCATTAGAGTACTAGGAGGACCAACCAAGTACTGTGTGTTTAATATGAACTAACATAAGGCTACAGAGCTATTTATAATAATTTAACGTTATATTGGCAAGATTTTGTTGTGATAGGTGAAATACTGAATTAGCTGTGTTTATACATATTTGTGATAAAAATGTTTGCTGTTCTAATAAATCGTTTATGATATCCACATAACCTGCATCTTTATACAAATTACATATTTAGGTGTTTAATATAACATTCATTTCTGAGTTTGATAGTTAAGTGTATTTGTATTCCACATTGATCATAAAGATCTCATTTGTTTTAATATATGCAAACTTTTTGGTTCAGATTATATATATTACTATATATACCAATACATTTGCCATTTGAAAATAAGATCATTGTTGTTGGAATTATGTTGCATTCAGCAGCTCATTTTAAAACTAATTAGTAGTTCATTAAAGTAATAGAATTACATATGTAATGAAATAAATTTATAAGTAAGTTTACAGAATTCAACAAGTGAGCAATTAACCTTAATATTTAAGATTGCAGAACTTGTTTAATTTAGGTTTGGTATCTGGAAGTGACCAATTATCTTGTTGAAAATGTTTTATAGTTTTTGTTGCGATGACGTAGGTCAATTGTTAACTTTATTTCGAACTCAGGACATTTTCCTAACAAACGATCTTGGCTTTCAAGCTGTACAAGTGAACTAAATTTTATCGGATCAGTAACTTATGTCAAAGAAAATTAATAACTTTTTTGTTTAACTCAATACCAGCAAGATCCAAAAAATCTTACAATACTTCTTTTATCTATCAAAAAAGAAACCTAGCGAATTCTTAACAGAGAAGAATTGTATTTTATGATTCTCACTTACTTGTTTCCTTGGTAGGAAATTATATTAATTTTTAGACAGATTTTCTTAAATTTTAAACTTATCCGTTTCCGTTGTTTTATTTTTTGTACTATATAATTGATATACAAAAGTACTAAAAGAAATTAAAGAAATCAGATTGACCATTTTGCGCCCATTTTTCAGAAGGAATCTTTATGTCTTCATTTTCAGTGATCGCCTAAGTATTAATAAGCAGATAATAAATCATTATTTTGTATACATAGATGTATATCCATGAAAAAAGTGAAGTTAAAAGCCATAATACGTATTTTATTTTTTACATCACATTAATATTTACTTGTTTTATTTAATTTAATGTTCCACTGAATAATATAAAAACTATTTCTTGTGCATATCACTGAGAAAATCGTTTGTCAATAATATCTTCTCATAATGATTGGTTAAAATTGCTAAAGCAACAAATAAACACAAAGTTTTCATTATACCATATGCAGGGAAGTGCAATTACGTTTTATTTGCTTAAATCATAAATTAAGTAAAAGTTTAGTTTAGATAAATTGTTACAGATGACTTATAAGAGTAAATTTCATGTTTTTGTTGTTGCTAAAATTAAGAGAGTCGACTCTTTGTACTATTGGCAAAACGTCTAGCATGTGAAATAAAAGCACCATTACTAAGTCGGGAAGTCTTTTCTACCACAAGCGTTTCAGGAGCACTGGAGTGTCCAGTGAACTAAAAAAGAACGAACGTTTCCATAGATATTACTGAAATGGTAGCGGTCACTACAGACGTAATTGTTTTTATATATATATTTAGGCGGTTGTTGGTTTTGTTTGTTGTTATTTTTCTCGGTGAAAGGAAGAATCACCGAAAAAAAACAATAACTTAACTTTAAATTTCCTTTTAGCCTTGTAGCTTTTATAAAATACAAATAATTAAAACTTTCGGAAGAGAAGAAAGAAAGGTTCATTTTTGACAACTTTTTATTTGCGATTCAAAACAAGATTTTATGGGTAGATAAGAAGAACCACACAGTCCACACTGAAAATGATATTTTGGGTAAAGACTCAAAAAGTAAAGAGAGTAATGTGGATTTATAATTTACACTGCTGGTCAAAATCTTGAGGCCAATGAACAAATACTAGCTGGTCAAAAGTTTAAGACCATACCAAAAAAATGTCCTAAATAGGGTAGGAAATGCCCAATAAGAGGTCTTAGTAGTGAGTTGCAGGGTCGTCATTGCGAATAACTTCAAAACTTCACTTTGGCATGGTCGATATAAGCGTTTGCAGAAGGCTGGCTGGAATGTTATTCCAAGTGGTGAAGATGGCTTCACGAAGATCATGCACTGTTTGGAATTGACGTCCATTTCTATAGTCCTTTGTCCTGCGGGCACTGTGGGTTGCAGCGTTGTTCTACTGAAATATCCAATCATTTCCACACAAGCGAGGGCCTTCAGGCAATAAGGATGCTTTTCCGACATGCCAATATAGCCAGTCGCTGTTTCACGCCCCTGTATAACTTAAAGCTCCATTGTTCCATGGAAGAAGAAAGCACCCCAGATCATGATGGAATCTCTTCTACTGTGTCTGTAGAAACTACAAAAGAATGTATAAGCAGTAGCCATATCTTTAACCAATTTTTTTAATGTCATCATAGATATTAATTTGCATATCCGACAATAAAAAATTAGTTAAAGAAATGGCTACCACTTATACATTCTTTTGTAGTTTTACTCGACTTTGTATTTTATCTATGTATAAGCATTAGCCATTTCTTTAACTAATTTATTTTTTATTGTCGGATATGCAAATTAATATCTATAGTGACAAAGATTTACCACGTTAACCTGGTATCACCAAATACAACTACAAATTGTAAGTTTTACCTAACAGGGTAGTTTCTTTAAATATTTGTTTTATAGGCCCTTCGAAACAAATTTGTTAAATTAGCAATTTTCGGCTTAAAACTTTTACTGAAAGCCCTTGAAAGTGCCATCAAAACCGTTTGTGGCTGATCTTCTGAAACGCTAACATTTACCTTGAAAATTGAGTAAAACAATATTAATTCTTTGGTGTATAAAATAATACATCTAATATCGCGTTTTTCGTCACAGAATAAAGCTTCGTTTGTTTTGAATGTCGCGCAAAGCTACACTAGGACTATCTCCATTAGCTGTTCCCAATTTTGCAGTGTAAGACTAGAGGGAAGGAAGTTAGTCATTACCACCCACCGCCAACTCTTGGGCTACTCTTTCACCAATAAATAGTGGAATTGACTGAACGTTATAACTCTCTCATGGCCTAAAAGGCGAATATCTTTGGTATGACGGGGATTTGAACCCTCGAGCCTCTGATTGCAAGTCGAAAACCCTAACCACCTGGCCATGTCAGTCCTATGAATAAAGCATAGAACAAAGCATATCAGAAACCGGTGTGTGGACTGAAAGGATTATCAACATAACGCAGTCAGTAACGGATTTGTTCTCATTTGTAATTAGGATCCAGCATTCAAGTAAGAAATTATCAAATTATGACGTAATTTAAACACATTCGTTGACGTCACATAAAGAAAGATAAACGCATCCTTATAGCAATTCATAGAAGAAAACAAAACCAATCAAAAATATTAGGATACTTTTTACCCAAACGAAGGAAAATTTGTTTACAAGTAGAATTTGATTAAATTCATTATTTAATAGCATATAATTTTAATTTCAAAAGTAAATATATTTGGTTTTGGTTTTTGAATTTTGCGCAAAGCTACACGAGGGCTATCTGCGCTAGCCTTCCCTAACTTTGTAGTGTAGAGGGAAGGCAGCTAGTCTTCACCGCCCACCGTCAACTTTTGGACTACACTTTTATCAACAAAGAGTGGGATTGATCATCGCGTTATAACGCCCCTACAGCTGAAAGGGCGAGCATGTATTTGTGACGGGGATTCGAACCCATGACTCTCAGGTTACGATTCGAGTACCTTAACCCACCTGGCCATGCCGGGCATGTAAATATATAATTTAGAAAGGCTAAAAATTATAAAAGGATAACTCGGATCTTACGCAGCAAATCCAAACCTTAAATGAAGTATAATTAAATATAAATTAATGAGATAGAGGAATAAATCGCAGCCAGAATTTAAACATTCAACTCCAGCGCACAAATCGTAAGATGAGGCGTAAAAAAACTAAATACAGAATAGCTGCAAGATATAATAAAGCAAATATTCTAAGTCCGATAAAGAAAAATGTAGATGATTATATTTTGAAGGCCCGGCATAGCCAGGTGGGTTAAGGTGTTCGAGTCGTAATCCGAGGGCTGCGAGTTCGAATTCCCGTCACATCAAACATGCTCGCCCTTTCAGCTGTGAAGGCATTATAATGTTTGGTCAATCACACTATTCGTTGATAAAATAGTACTTCAAGAGCTGTCAGTGGATGGTGATGACTAGCTGTCTTTCTTCTAGTCTTACATTGCTAAATTAGGGACAGCTAGTACAGATAGCCCTCGTGTAACTTCGCGCGAAGTTCCAAAACAAGCAAACAATATTTTGAAACTTAGTTATTGTAGATTGTTCTCCAAATTAGTTTTCAGAAGATAGATATTTATAATTAGATTTAACTTTTACTTATTTAACTAATTATCCAATAGATTTAACTTTTTTCAACTTAAAGTTGAAATCCGAGAATGAAAGAGAAATATATTATTGTGTTTATCGATAATGCTAACACTCATATTAGCGGTATTCGTAAACATTTATTTTGCCTACTTTATAGGGCCTGGCATGGCCTAGCGCGTTAAGGTGTGCGCTTCGTAATCTGAGGGTCGCGCCAAACATGCTCGCCCTCCCAGCCGTGGGGACGTTATAATGTGACGGTCAATCCCACTATTCGTTTGTAAAAGAGTAGCCGAAGAGATGGCGGTGGGTGGTGATGACTAGCTGCCTTTCCTCTAGTCTTACACTGCTAAATTAGGGACGGCTAGCACAGATAGCTCTCGAGTAGCTTTGTGCGAAATTCCAAAAAAAAACAAACCTAATTTATAAATAAAGAAAAAGGTATAACACACATTTCTGTTTGTTTTGGAATTTCGCACAAAGCTACTCGAGGGCTAACTGTGCTAGCCGTCCCTAATTTTGCAGTGTAAGACTAGAGGGAAGGCAGCTAGTCATCACCACCCACCGCCAACTCTTCGGCTATTCTTTTACGAATATTTGGATTGACCATCACATTATACACCCCCACGGCTTGGAGGGCGAGTATATTTAGCGCGACGCGGGCGCGAACCCGCGACCCTCAGATTACGAGTGCACGCCTTAACGCGCTCGGCCATGCCAGGCCCACACATTTCTAACCTGCAATATAACTATAAAGAAGATATTATCAACAACACGTTGAAAGCTATAAATACTTGATACTAAAACAAATTAATATTCAAAACTACAATTTATATGTGATATCTAAATTACACAAATATCCTGTTAAATTTCGTTTTATTTGTCGTTCAGTAGAAACTATATTATAACAGCCTGAAGTTTTTTTAAATAAATTACTCGATCAGTTATTTGTTATATTATAACAAATTACAAGTCATGAACAAGATTTCTAGATAATTAAAGATAATGAACTGTCTTAAAAACGTCAGAAAATTCAAATAAAACACTATTAAGAGAAACAATTCAAACCTATGATTTTGCTACGTTATATACATCTATACTACTTAATGATTTGGTAAAATAGACAAACTTATATCTCTGCCCATAGAAATAGAAAAACAAACTTTTACTACTAATAAGATCAAAAGAATTTTCAATTTTTGTGTTTGTTTATTTAGAATTTAACAAAAAGCTACACTTTGGGCTGTCTCTGCTTTCCCCAACACGGTTTTCAGTGGTGTGAGCCCATAGAGATACCCCTGTACCACGATGGGGCCCAGTTTTTGTGTATATAATAACGCTATTTATTTTAATAAGTACATTTATTAGAAAAATACAGGAGTTCCTCGTTACTTGTTGAACTTACGGACCGGTAAGTTGCAACTTATAATGAAGCGATACATAACGGCGAATTTTCTCAAAAGAATAATGTGAAATGGTGAAGATATAAAAGTGTCGATACTACCTATGCGAAGCAAATCACACCAATTTTTTTCCAATAAGAAATGATGGTATTAAACAGAGACCATAACTCAAGAAAATATTGTTTTTTTTTGGTTTCTATGTGTAAAACACATTACTATACTCTACAACATGTAATATACACATAGATATAATCAATTCTGTGTTCAAGGGCATTTATATTTACCAAATATTTTATTGAAAACATTTTTATGAGCAATTTTAAGCAGTTCTGTACACTTTAAAACATTTTCCTTTTTCAATATAAAATGTATTTGTGAAATTTTTAATCAATAACTCGAACATAAAACCATGTTTAATGTATAAAATTACAGAATATTAAGAATCATCTTACAAAGATTTTACAATAACCTTTAATTTTTATGCTTTCATCTTATCTTGGGAAGCGTATGTGTTGTACTTGATTTTGCTTCATAAAGAAAGTATTGGGAAAAGATTAGGCAGCGATGAGAGTAGAGATACAGTTGTAAGGTCATCAACATCACTGATATTTCTATAGAAGATGAAGACTTATGCTTGAGTGCCAGAAGAGTTTGTTTTGGTTTCCTTGTGTGTCTTTTTAATAGAGTCCAAGATTGTCTGCTTGTCCACTGGTATACTATTATGTTATGTTATTTGGTGCAATATTTCATTAAATAAAAAATTACTCAGTGCATTAGTACGAGTGATTTAAAAGAGTAGAGTAAAGTGTCACTGACAACAGAAAAATTATGATTTTTTAGTACGTGAAAGACTGCCACATTTTATTCATGTATACACATTATATTGAAAGTTAGAAGTATTAAACCTATAAAGACTTTAAACTACTACAAAAAGATTATTTGATCAGTAAAATTGATTGAGATCTGCTGAGAGAGTTAATGCGAATCGAGTCAAAAAGTATGAACGTCGTATATGCGGGAAAATTTTATGTTATATTCTTCAAAAATACAGCGACGCAAGTGCAAAACAACGTATAAAGAGAATCCCCACAGAGTAATAATTATTCTAATCATGTTTCCAATTTACGTTTTCATTACTGCGAAAATAAATTCATAAATAAATTTTCGATTTATTTTCCTTAACAAACAGGAAGAGAAGATTGCTGATGAGGAAAGTAGTTTTTTATGTATGATACTTACATGGTATGTAAAGTTGGTTGGTAATCTGGCAACGACTGCTCGCGCCTGAGATAAACAAAATAGGTTGGTGTCTGACAATATAATTAACGGTTCATGTGTGTGTTTTTCAACAAAGCCACATTGTACTATCTGCTGTATTTACCGAAGGGAATCGAACCCCTTATTTTAGTGGGATACTCAACGGATTCTTTCAACATTTTTATCAGTTTTCACAAAACTGCACCTCATAATCATTTTTTTTCTCGCCCACTCTTCCAACCTCTATTAAAGAGTATTTTTAAAGCGATTGTTTTTACAAGCTAATCATTTTCATACCACATATTTCATAGGCAATGCTTTATATATATGTTTATTGGACGATGGCGTTTACAAAATATCCAAAGCTCTTTTCGAACTATTCATGTTACTCAGATAAAAACTCAACAACTGCGGATTGTCATGTTAATACTGTATCGGAAATTATTAAAGCACAATTAATTAACTTGACCTACAGAATTATCTATTTTTTATGTAAATTGTCCTCGGAGTTAAAATTTTATTTTTATAAAGAGTAATTTTGTGCGACTCTCAATCGAACATAGTTAAAATATTAATTAAGAAACACTGTCAATCTGCTTTACCTTGCTTATTAAGAAAAATGTCAGGGTTTTATTTACATTAGCATTTATTTTAAACTGTAGTTGTTATAAGTTAAATAGAGCAGTCTTATCTAACTTTACATATAAAATGATCCCTAATAACAAGAAGTGCTTTTTTTCAATACCTGAAAAAAGAAAGTCTTTATATTAATTCGAAACTTTATTTGCATTAAAACAGGATTTGTTTTCAAACCTTTTGAAATTTTACGAAATTCGTCTTAATTGGGGAAAATCACATTCAAAATTAAGGAGGGGGGCCTTCTATGTACCATTTTTCCTACATAATCTTTAAACTACCATGAAAATATTTAAACGGCACTGAAAACAGGTATCAGTTTTTATATAAATATTTAAATTCATGTTTGTAAATTTAGGGATAAAAATAATTCAAGTTACTGACTTTAAGGTAAATAACCATTCAATGACAATAAAATATTCAAATATTGCTGCATAAAGATTCATGAGTTTTCTGACAACACTAAAAGAACACCATTTTGAATAAAAAACACATATGGTTTGTAAATATCCTAACTCTTCAGTTTATAGAAGTATTTTCAAGATTTCAAGATTATAAATCATTTCGTAAACAAAGAGTCAGAAAAATCCACTTTCTTAAATGTATTGATCCATTACCTGAAATGAATTGAAACAAAAATTATGATCATATACTTTATTCTCATTTGGATTCTAAAGTGACCACGGTCACTGTTTACCGATCATAATCACCTCTGTTTCGAGTTTTTAGTGTAATAACGGATAAAGAAAAGTTATTTCATAGGAGACATTAGAGAAAATATTATTTTTATATTAACAACGAAAATTAAACTCTGGGGAACATAACACCAAAGAATTCACCAGTGGCACAGCGATAAGCCTGCAGATATGCACACCGAAAATCAGGGATTCTATTCATATCGGTTGACAAAATTGATATCCCGCTATGGCTTTCTTATAACAAAACACACATAAAGCGAGATTCTAGTATCCAATGGTTCGTTTCTCATTTAAACAATAACTTGTGTTTCTATTTATTCAAATATATTAAGGAAACATAGTTTATTTTAGGTTATTGTCATGAAATTATATTTCAGATTAATGATAAGTATGATTGAAGCATAACATTATAGATTACGTGTAAACTGATATTATAAATTTTACTTGCACAACAGTAGTCCACAAGGTCTTGGAAACATAAAACGAGTTTTAAAAAATTCCCGTCCAGGAAAGACAAAACACTATTTTGTATAGCAATTATATTTGGAGTGAATATGTTTCTTCAAATCGTTCTCAAATAAAATAATATTATTCTATTCCTAAAAGTATTTTAACAAATTACTTCTTTCATATAGCAAGGCATTTTTTTATAAAATGTGCATGTGTAAGAGAAACCGAAGTATAAATGTTCCCGAGGTAGATTTGTTTTATTCCCTACGATTTTAGACATTGATACATCCTTAGTTCTCCTAAAACTCAAATTCTATGGATAGAGTTTGATTCAAAAATTCACAATAGTTTCTGTGAAAGATTAATTCTATACATACAACCATTTGCTCTTCAAATAAGTTGTACATTGAAACGTCTGTATTCCAAGCTTGGTTACGGCTCACAAAAAGATTGGAATACAATAACTCTGTGATTAATGACAAAGTAGTAACAGAGATGGCCCGGCATGGCCAAGCGTGTTAAGGCATTCGACTCGTAATCTGAGGGTCGCGGGTTCACATCCCGTTCTCATCAAACATGCTCACCCTTTCGGCCGTGGGAGTGTTATAATGTGACGGTCAATCCCACTATTCGTTGGTCAAAGAGTAGCCCAAGAGTTGACGGTGAATGGTGATGACTAGCTACCTTCCCTCTAGTCTTGCACTGCTAAATTAGGGACGGCTCTCGCAGATAGTACTCGAGTAGCTTTGCGCGAAATTGAAAACTGACTCAGTTACTAACTAGTAACTGAGATAAGACTGTGTGTAAATAATATATATATCATGCATCACAAGACAGTAGCTCTATGCAGTCTGTTAATTTATTGATATTGGTCAGTACTATGTCTTTCACAAACACATTACGTCTTCAAAATTGAGGACTTACTTTTCACCGATATAATGTTGTAGTATTTTGCCCACGCGTATGATGTTTAACAAATGTTATAAGTCTAAACATCAGAGAAATATTTCTCACTTACACTAACATGTTTTATGCGTTAAAATCTTAACCCCGATTGCAGTTTTAGCGATACTAACTCCAAATCCTGTAAGAAAGGAAATCAAACTTCACAATATTTTTCTTTGACTAGTGAACAACGTATTGATTGTGAGACTATATAAATGCTAAAAGAGTTTTGTTGAATATATAAGTTTCGACAATTCTGACAAGTTAATCCAGTCATAACATAGCAATTGCTTTTTTAGGATTTTGATAATTTGGGATATAAATAGTGCTTTCTTGACATGAGCCTAATTCATTAATTATGACATCCAGATGCTCTGTTTTTTTTTCTACTTCATGGTTGTTCAATGTATAGAGATTTTAAAATTTTCTGCGGATTTTGCATACGTAGTCTTAACAACGAATTTCATTTGAAAAGATTTGTTTGTTTTGAAATTTCGCACAAAGCTACTCGAGGGCTATCTGTGCTAGCCGTCCCTAGTTTAGCAGTGTAAGACTAGAGGAAAGGCAGCTAGTCATCACCACCCACCGCCAACTCTTGGACTACTTTTTTACCAACGAAAAGTGGGATTGACCGTTACATTATAACGCCCCCACGGCTGGGAGGGCGAACATGTTTGGCGCGACTCGGGCGCGAACTCGCGACCCTCAAATTACGAAGCGCACACCTTAACGCGCTAGGCCATGCCAAGTCCCATTTGAAAAGAATACTACGTTCTCACTTACGTTGCCTACTAAACTAAGACATTTAACTAGGGTATCACTTGTACTTTCTTTTAGACTAAATAATACAAATTAGAGTACATTATATCAATAAGACAAAATATTTTCAACTAGAAGTTCGATCTTTCTTTGTTCAAGTGGGTAGCGCCTGCTTGTTTGTTTTGAATTTCGCGCAAAGCTACTTGAGGGATATCTGAGCTAGCCATCCCTAATTTAGCAGTATAAGACTAGAGGAAAGGCAGCTAGTCATCACCACTCACCGCCAACTCTTGGGCTACTCTTTTGCCAACGAATAATGGGATTGATCCTCACTTTATAACGCCCCCACGGCTGAAAGGGCAAGTATGTTTGGTGCGACTGGGATTCAAACCTGCGACCTTCGTATTACGAGTCGAACGCCTTAACACGCTCGGCCATGAAGGGCCTGGTAGTGCCTGCAGTGTGAGAAAAATTACAACGTGGTTTTAAATACCTAGTACGATGTTTTTTATGTTCAGAATCCAATAAAGTTGCACAAATGATTTCGATTATAGAGAGATTTGAGATACATTAGAAAGCTTTTTGGTAAAGGTGCCTAGCTATTAACATTGATTTTTATTGGTTTAAATAAATATATTTTTTTATTTTCTTACTTGTGTCCAATGCCTTTATTTTCTTCCAACTCATTTGAAGTTCGATATTACAGACTTTTGCTCTACAATACATTTTTAATCGGCTTCGTGCTATTCTGCAGAAAGTATCTGATATTATCGCAACTACACTCGGTGAATAGAAGCGCTCTTAAAGTTTACAAATTATTTTAGTTGATTGAAGAACAATTTTAATATGAAATATGTAGCACATGTAAATACTATAATTTTTTTTCTGAGTATCTCGCTACATTTGCTAAAACATTTTTTAAAAGTACACCAGAACTTATTCGTGTTATTAATATTTAAGTTTATTTTAATGCTTCAAAATGGTAACAGTAACAGGAAATTCACTATCATAGAATGTCTTTAACCTAAAGAACAGGCCCGGCATGACCAGGTGGGTTAAGGAATTCGACTCGTAATCTGAGGGTCGCGGTTTCGACCCACCAAATATGCTCGCCCTTTCAGCTGTGGGGGCATTATAATGCGACGGTAAATCACACTATTCGTTGATAAAAGAGTAACCCAAGAGTTGGCGGTAGGTGATCATGACTAGCTGTCTTCTCTCTAGTCTTACATTGCTAAATTAGGGACGGCTGGCGCAGGTAGCCCTTGTGTAGCTGTGAACGAAATTCAAAAACAAACAAATACCTAAACAACAATAAACATTATAAAATAATGAAAGAACATCGTCATTTAATACTTTTATTGTAAATATTACTACCTTCAAAATAATATCAAGAGTTTTTAATACACACTTTTACTATACCTTGTAATTGGAGAAATACCAAAGGGTAATAAAAACTATAAAGCAGTGTTACTTCAGTAACACAGTAACTTACACAGTAACTTCAGTATTACTTCCTTCTTCATAAATTATGGGTTACGCATTCTAAATTAAGATGCCATTTGTGAAGGACAGCGGGTTTAAACTTAAACCTTACCTCTGGAAACAAATTCAATAAATCCTTAACTGCACAAAGATATTAGCTTCCGAAAAATATTAAGGAAACCGAAGTAAATTCATAATGAAATTAGTCACTGTTTATAACACTTATGAGAATAAGCGCTGACAGATATTAAAATGAATCGATTCGTTCGTGTGTCATTTTTACATGCGTATGCTATAAAAGTGGTAATCGCAAACTAAAATTTGGTTAAACCTGTAAAAACGAGAATCAGCGAACTCCATTTTCTCAGTTCAAAATAAAAATGTGGCTGACTCGGTCCTGTTAATCCGTTATGTTTCTTTTCCATAATATTTTGAAAAACACACGCACAAAACATGTCAAACAAATTCTACTTATCATAGAAATTTATGAATGAAATGCTTCATTCCAGAAAGAGAAGATTTCATGTTTATAAATATAAATACAGTATTTATAAGATAATTATGATGGATGAGTTTTTTTTTCTTTTCCCTCAAAGCTACATGAAGACTACAGCACTAGCCATCCATAATTTAGCAGTGTAAGATTAGAGGAAAGGCAGCTAGTTAGTAACACCCACAACTAACTCTATGGTTATTCTTTTACCAACGCATAGTGGGATTGATCGTTACAATATAACGCTTCCATGGCTGTAAAGGTGGGCATGTTTGATGTGACAGGGATTCAAACCCGTGACCTTCAGATTATGAGTCGAATGCCTTAGCCACCTGCCCATGCCGGGCCTGAGAGATAAAATATCTTGTATTAAAGAAAACAGCTAGGTAATTATAATAAACGGTACAAAAACTTCTTTTCAGATGAATAAAATCTTAAACATTCCGGTAACTATAGGAGTTCAAAAAACAATTGAAATTTTATAAAACAGATAAGGACCTGGTATTGATGAAATAACTAATAAAATGTATAAAATAATTATTGGGAATGTAGAATTTATAATTCCTTTCTGAATAAGAGTTTGTTTTTTGTTTTGGAATTTCGCACAAAGCTACTCGAGGGCTATCTGTGCTAGCCGTCCCTAATTTGGCAGTGTAAGACTAGAGGGAAGGCAGCTAGTCATCACCACCCACCGCCAACTCTTGGGCTACTCTTTTACCAACGAATAGTGGGATTAACCGTCACATTATACACCCCCACGGCTGGGAGGGTGAGCATGTTTAGCGCGATGCGGGCGCGAACCCGCGACCCTCGGATTACCAGCGCACGCCTTAACGCGCTCGGCCATGCCAGGCCTCTGAATAAGAGAAAGTTATCTATCTACTATTGAAAACAAAGGGGACGTATGTAATTCTGGGAATTATAGAGGGTGTAATTGTTTAATGTCATGGAGAAAACAGTCATAAAATCTAAAAATTTTAGATTAAACATTTGGACAGATATAAATGGAAAATTATATGAAAACAAGAATCATACAAAAAGAATATTCAATAATTTATCATAGTTTTACCCTATATTGTTTTACTAAAGCAAAAAGGAATTTTATAGTGCTTTTATGGATTTAGTAAACCTTTTTTAGGGTCTGTCGTGAAATATTGTGGAATAAAAGTATTTAAAATGGTTATAGCAGAAAAAAAATTGAAGTGATTTGGAGTACATATAAAAATGAAACTGTATATAAGAACTTGTAAAGGATCAACAGATTCTTTTCTTTAAATGTCAAGTAGAAAAAAGGCAAAGTTGTATGATAAATCTTTTTATATTTGGCCAGGTTGATTGAGGCGTTCGACTAGTAATCTGAGGATCGCGAGTTTGAATTCCCATTTCACCAAACATGCTTGCCCTTTCAGCCGTGGGAGAGATATAATGTGATGGTCAATCCCACTTTTCGTTGGTAAAAGAGTAGCCCAAGAGTTGGCGGTGGGTGATGATGACTAGCTGCCTTCCCTCTAGTCTTACACTGCAAAAAGTAGGGGTGGCTAGCGCAGATATCCCTCGTGTAGCTTTGCGCGAAATTAAAAAAAAAACAAACTTTTTGTATTTATTACCTAAATAAATGTTCTTATGAAAAAAATTAAACAACTTGACTTTAAAATCTGTGTTAATAATAGATACTATTACAACTCTTCTGAATCAAATCGTATAATGTCGTGTAGTGAAATATGTGAAACTGCAAAATACTAATTGACTTTAATATCCTTAATCAAAAGATTAAAAAGGTGAAGTATGCTTTAATTATCTCAAAGCTGATATATATGTACTGAAAGGTCGAAGTATCTAGGAGGGTTTTATAAATATCTGGAACTGCTTCTTTGTTTGTGGTTTGTTTGTTTTTTTTAATTTCGCACAAAGCTACATGAGAGCTATCTGCGCTAGGCGTCCCTAATTTTGCAGTGTAAGCCTGGAGGGAAGGTTTACAGCCATCAACAATCGCCGCCATTTCTTAGGTTACTCTTTGGGCATGTAGGGCCATCTGGAATTGCAAAAACTAAGAAACTGTGACAGAATAATCAGCTAAACAGTCTTTAAAATGGTGAGAAGTGTGATAAAGAATATGAGTGAAGATATTCTGACATGAAATATGCCTTAAAATATGTAAAAAACGTAAATGAAATATTACTGTATGTGATAGAATTATGGACAATATGAAAGTACAAAAACATTTTGTAAGTAGGTTTATGGTTCTCAAGGAATGCTACAAATATAGTTATTTCAAAAGAATATAGGAAGCTACATCTCTGTGTTTAGTATAAAGTTATGTATGAAATACTGACTTAAGCTTTTAAAAATTAAAAGTAGTGGATTGCTTAAAGCATATTGTGATTGAATGCTTAGATGTAAAAGAAAGAGTAACATAAACATGTAAAATAAGGTATTGCCTTTTTGACAATATAGATTTGGTTTCATATGGGAGCACAATAGATTGGGCATGAATAACTTTCTCTAAAAGAATTTAAACAAAGATCTGAAGATACTTATATGCAAAACTTTATTCTGATTTACGTTACTGAAATAACTGGAATAAATATGTTGCTTTTAAATCATTTAGAACGAGAAAAGTATTTATTAATACAACTTGGGCAGTTTAAAAGATCAAGTTTGGCAAAATCATGCATTTGGTTCACCATTCTCTTTGTATCTTTTATGTAATGTATCCATCTCTTCCTTTTTTCCTGTAATTTGTCTAATCTTCTGTCAACAGTCATTTTTAATTTTCCATCATGGTTTCACTCCTCACTTCTCCTCTCTTTCATCCCCTCTGACTTTTTCACCCAGTCTATGGTGGAAATAGTCAATGTGTTAGACACCTTCCTACAAATCCTTCTTGACGTGTTCTCCATATGTTTTCTGTGTTCTCTTCATCAGATTTGCCTATTACAATTTCTTGGTTTTCTCTTTGACAAATAATCAGCCCCTTTTATCTTCATTCACATTATTGGAGTCTTTTCTCTCCATTTTCATGGCCTAGGGCTGGCACATCTTGTCTCAGACTATTGACTTCTATTGGCCCAGTCTTGGACGCAAGCCCTTTTTCATTCCTTCCTTCTTTTACATGAGGCCACTTAATTGGAATGGCTTGTCATGAGCTCTAAGCCCTTTCTCACACCCACTCAATATCTGGTATTTATGGGCATTTCAGTCTCATCCTCCATGAGAGGTTCTTTCATTTCTAAGAACTTTGACTTCAATGGAATATAATCAATGTTTTTAAAATAACCAAAAACTGATGTTATTATTACATATTGTTGATGGCTATTATTATATTGAGATGAATGAACTTCAACTGATTAAATAAATCTCCCACTAAGTATATGATTAATCGCCTAGGGATCATTTAAGTAAAACTTTTAATTAATTGTTGTTTCTATAAATTACTAACACTTACATTCTGTGTTTTGACTACTAGACTTCTTCTTTCTTCAGGGAGATCCAAAGAAAGACTGTAGAAGTATTAATAGTTGCCAGGCTATAAACTTAATTGAGTATTCTTGATAAACAACCTGATGTGTTATTCACTCATCTGAGATCTGCCCTGTTAAGACTTGAATCAGCTAACTTACCTGAATATTTGCAGTTGGAATATCCAGATTTTGCTGGCTTCTGTAGCATGTTGTCTGAGTGTTTATCAATTAGGTTTATGTAAGAAGCTTTTATTTTTTCTTTCTTTTCTCTTGTGTAACATATCTCATTACTTAAGTATTAATTCAATTTATTATAAAGTATTTGATCTTCTCTGGCATGATGTGCTGTTTGAGATAGATTAGTATTAAATAATCTTGTATGTGTATTATTATTCTGAATTCTAATTTTTGATTATCTTTCTCTTTCTCCGATGAATTGGAATCCATATTCACAAGAGATATTGTAAATGATGTTTAAATTTGGTGTGTAGTTACTGTGATCATATTGTGTTGTGACTTCAAAAAGTGTTCTGACATTATGTTGTTTAATTATACAACTTTAAGAAAACACAAAAATATCCAGCCAGGTATAAGATATCATTGTGTGCTGTTGCATGGAATCACAGAATTGTAACAATACCGTATTATGAGGCATAAAATTATCAACAATTCCTTGAATTTATAATACAGAAAGTATTCAATATATACCATCAAAATTTGGCCTGTATAATCACAGGTTATTTTTTACAGTATGTTGAAACAATGCATGATCCATTTTTGGGGGATATTAAATGGTTTGCTAAGGATTTGGGAAATACTGCCCTTGATAAAATGTTTTGTTTTAAGTAGGTAGCTTGGTGTGATTGAAAGTTAATATTAATTACCCTGTATTTTTCTAGTTTGGATTGAATTTAACAAAATGCCATTCAAAGGCTATTTTCATTAGGTCAAATAGTTAGACTTGATTGTACCTCTAATAATGCACCTTCATCTTCACATTGCAGGAAATATTTTTGATATCATTTGAATACAACTTGCCAACTTTATAATTCATTGCTTTAACACAAGGCCAACTTGAAGCTGTAAGAAACATAAGATATTAAGTCACTGTGATCATAAACTCGTATATTATATGCTACTATAGACAACCTGTAATATCCAGTTTATTTTTCAATTTAGGATAACAAAACTTACACTCTGCAGTAATACAAATTCATCAACTTAAACTTTTGCACATGCACTGTCACTGATAAAAGTATTTGGATGGTAGTAAACAGGGACCTCTACAGTGCATAACTGAGAGGTGCTCATTAATTGGATTCTAGATAATTTTCTAGAACAGCTGGAAAACATAAATTAATGGCATTATTACTTCTCACATTTTAAACTTTGACAGTACTTTTTCTAAATTTTGTTACTTTTATGTTAATGGGATATTAATAATAATTGGAATAATAATAAGAAAAGAAATATAAATTATATCATAAAACTTTGCATTTATAATAGGTCAACACTCTTACCCCTTTACATAAAATTGATTATCTAATATTAGTTAAGCTATTTTAATGAGATATATTTTTAATTTATTAGACTGTTGTTGCCAGAGCACTAGCCCAACAATTAAAAAAGATGGATGTTTATGTTGAGCTAACAATGATTCAACAAATAGCCAATGTGGAAATGGACAATCTTGGATCAATATAACTGACAGCACTGGTTGAATATTTGACAATCTTGGTTTCATATCCGGGTTGTCATCCATCTGTTAGTCATTTTTAAGAAGGTGAACTGATGTAACTTTACTAACACCAGCAATACACCTACAAGTAAATCATCAATGAACATTAGCTCAACTTTGGTCTGCTGAATTAGGAACAAAAAACAAACTATAGTATTTGTTTTATGATTTATTTAGGTGTTCTTTTCATTTTTCAAAATGTTTTTCTAAGTTGCTGAAATTTTGTTTTTTAACAAGATGTCATGTGGCCTTAAGTCATGGTTACAAATGTAAATATAGCAGATGACTGTTAAATATTCCAATGACTCAAACTAAAGGAACTTATTATTCATTGGAAATAAATCATATTTATTAAATATAATCTAATAATGACCAAGAATATTGTTAGAAAAATATTTTTACCTAGTGTGGCTTATGTTATTTTGAAAATTCAGGTTTTAGGACACTGATAATTTTTTTTTAGTTTTTGTGATGTTTATTATAATTTACAGTTGAAAGTGGTGACTAGTGAAATTGACAAAATAAAGTATAAAGTGAAAAACGTTAATGAATTACATTTAACTGAATATATGAAATGAAATGTTCTGATTGATAAAACGAAAGATTTGAAATTCTAAACTGAAAACAAGTATTTTAATATGTATGTGTGTTTTTCTTTTAAAATAGTGTTTCACAATAAACTTTTGAAATTTTCACATCAAAAAAATGATAGAAAAATAAATAAAATTTGTTTTTTTAAAAGCTGAAACATGCTGTTTAATAGGTTTGTTCTAAATTTCATTAAATTCAGTTAAGTATTTCCACTGAAAAAAGGAAAAATATTAAACTGTATTATTGACATCCCTCTGGTGTGAAAACATTTAATTAGAACTTTTAGTAGGTTAATTAAGTGTATTTTCAGATTGAAATATGAATTAAGCCTTCTAAATCCATATAAGTGATAGCATACTCAATTTAGCATAGATGCTAACTAAACATAGATACTCATATTGAAAACATTTGAATGAGGTTTTTGTTTCAGTTTTAAGGGGGAAAGACCTCAGTCAGTTGGATAATACACCAGATTTCCAACAGAAAGACCCAGGGTTGAATTCCAGCTACTATGAACGCAAAAGTTGTACTTCTCAGGACGCCCCTAATGATGGCAACAAACATGCAGCTGAAATGTAGTATAACAATAGCAAGTAATTAGCATTTAGTTGTTAAAAAAACGTTGCTAGTTAATAATTACACATAGGTGATCATATATACCATTAACCACAATAATGGTTGATATTCAATCACCACATCCTCATTATAAGCATTTAGCATAATCCAGGGTTCTTTAAAATTCCTTATTTTATGATGTTAAGTACTCTCAGCAAACTATCAAATAAAGGAGATTTGAAAAAATTGTATCACAAAGCAGTGCCTGATTTTTTCTAGCTTTTACTGAGTCTGGCTAACAAGAAAGGGACTTGAAATAAAATTTTACACATTTTCAATATTTTATTCATACATTCAAAGCTTATGTTAAAACTTGGATAATTAGTTTGTGTTCTCTGAACAGTCTACTTTAAGCTCTCAAATGTTAAGGCCAAAGCCTAACAGTAAGTAACTTTGAAATGTTCAAGTTTTATCTAAATTTCAAAATCTGAAATATCAGTGGCAATTTTGTAGTTCATGAAAACTTGTACAAATCTGTCTGAGGCTAAAAAAACATAACATTATATACATACACTTCTCTCCAGACAAATATGTTATCTGTGTGACTGATGCCACTTTCTACTTGCCAGTAGAAAATATCACTGCAACAATGAATAGGATATCTCATGCTGCAATAGTGCTTTCTAATGAGGAGTACATTTGATGGATGACCAGTCCCTTGATTAACTTGTGCAACAGAAAGCAGCAGCATCAACCTTGTGTGCTAAGAATGAAATCTGCAGTACACTGATGCTTTGAAAAATTTATCTAGTGATTAAGAGGTAGAAAACAAAATATTCTCCTCTACTCCAATAATCAGTGAGTGAAAACTGAGCATTTTGATACAGGTAATAACTCTGGTGGTTAAGTACCTGTCCAGCAAGCAGAATTATTGGTTTAGATTTAACTCATTGTTAATTTTCAGTTTTTCATACATATTTCAAGCTTTACAGGATAATATGACAACATTAAAATTACTGTTGTTACAAAAAAAAGTTTAAATTATTATTTCTAATCAAACTTCACAGTAAACATATTTAATTTCATGAGCTGATTGTTGTAGATCCATATTTCTGAAAAATTTTATCCTTTATAATCAACAAGGCAAAATCTAATATCTTGTTCACAGAAAATTGTAGTGTTCAGGACAGTATAGCACTCTTAAGATCATATACGGTACCTTCTGTGATAAAAATAAGTCATTATTGTTATTTAGCTGTTTCAGTCTTCGTTAATCAGTCATTGTTGAAAAACTTTTAATATTTTTGTTTTAACATTTTAATTTATATACCTGTAAGACTTCAAACCAGCAGGAAATTGAATAAATAAATAAATGAATAAAATATATTTACCTTGTAGTTGTTATATAGTTCTCTAACTTTAACATGATAGCATGCAAACACCTCTTCAAGTGTTAAATTTTATATTTAACCTTTAACTGGTAGCCATCATCAGTTGATTTTTTTACCTACATCTTCTTGCTGTTTAAGGGTTAAGAACTAAAGGAAATAAAGATACATAAATTTACATCATAATTAATATTTTCTAAGATTAACATTTGTATTCTTGAGCTATAATATTTTTCATAACATCATTAAGCATTATTTCCATGAAATTTTTAATACAGAAAAATGCAAACAGTAAAAACTTTGTTTTATATCAAATAAAAAGTTCATTGACTTCTAATCTGATAGTTTATTAAATACTTTTCGTAAATAAGCGTACAAGATTTGAAATTTACAAAACATATAATAATTTTTATGAATGTTAAATTACATTAATCCTATGGTCAAGTTCTCTGTGCCAAAAATGAGACTTGTATTTGTTTTTTTGTTTCTTCAAATGCCATGCTATTCTATAACAGGTTTTTTGTGAGATTTATAAATATAGAACAATACAGTCATTTCATTGGTTGCAATTAAACACAAGTGGAATGTTCTTGACATGCTAGCAAGCTAATTAATTTATTTCTAGAGGTTCGTTTTTTGTTTTGAATGAGATGGTTGTCATGATAATAATGTATATGTCTTATTGATGTTTGAATTATATTTAGACACATAACTCCATGCATAGCAAAACAACATTATCTGTAGTAGACAGAATATATTTCTTGCATAGGAACTTGTTTGTTTTCAAGACTTCAAAATTTCAAGTAAGTTACACATTCACTGTGCTTTAAATGTTTAAGGTAGCTGTTGGTGTTTCAAGCCAAATTTTATTTTAGGTAGATATTTATTTTTGCAACTGTGTTTAATATTTACACTCTTCTTAAAAAATTAAGGGAGGCTAAAATTTTGAAATTAGATATAAACTTCAGTGACAACTTTTCAAAACTGTTTAAAGTTCATTTCTTTGAAAGTAGCTAATTTGCATGTGCCTTTTAATACTCTTATGCATATAGTATAAATCAAGAGGAAAAACTTATTTTCAAATTAAGAGTAACATTATAAAACTTCTTTATGATTCTGTATTTCCAGTTTTTATCTTTTAAGTATTGCTAATCACTTACATAAGAAAATTTATTGAATTCATTTCCAAAAATACTCAGTTTAAAAATGGTAATATGTTTGTGTTTAGTTTTTGGTTTTATATATATTGTGTCCAAAAACAAAGTAAAAGAGGAATTTACTTCTGAATACTCACTGATTTAGAAAAGTGTAAACAGATTTGAAATGGTTTTGGTTTTCTCATTCTTCATCCTTTTCAGGAATTCATGAATATTGCAAGTTTGCTGCAGATGTTTTTACTTTTTAAATATCTAATCTGTTTGCTTGTTTTTATTCACATTAAAATCACTTTTTTATAGCATGATGGTTAATGTTTTTATTAGCAAGATAATATTTGTAAAAACCCAAATACTTGTAAGCTTCTAACATTGTAACTTGTAAGACTATGAAAATATGTATTTTCATTTAAATAGACAGATAAAACTTTTAGTATAAAACATTTTAAAACTACCCTAATAAATCTTTACAAAAGCAAATTATAATAATATGATTATGAAATTCTTAGAACTTTCTGACAATCTTAAATGTAATTATGAGTAACAGCATATTTTATTGGGAAATCTATTGAATAATAATAGAGGTATGGCAAAAATATAACAAAATCATTAGTAAAATGGAAAATAGTTTATCTTGCACAGTCAAAGAAATTTGTGAAAAAAATTAAATGTAAAACATCACATTGTTAACTTCAATAATATCCACTAACAATTATATCTACATCTGATGGTTGCAGATGAAACCTGTTAATAATTCTTAGCCTTCAATACATTGAATTTCCATGATTTATTATGTGTAATTTAGTAATTGTTACTTTTAAAATCTTTAAGTTCTACATTTTCCAAGTTATCATGTTCAGGTCTTATGTGTTCTTTAGCACCTCTAAGTAATTTTTGTTTCCTCATCTTATCCTGAAACAAAAAGATATTAAAAAAAGAAATTCAGATTAACTCATTGATTAAAAGAGTTTGTTTTGATCTAGAAAAGAAACATACTAGAAATACTTAAATATGAAAGATTCAGATTTTAATTAAAGACAAAAACAAGTTAGTTAAAACATAAAAAAGTCAGTTGATTTTTAAATATAAAAACAAAAACCTTTCGGTTTAACACATAACAGTTATAAGTACAAATATTCACTCTCTAGTGCTGCTGTAAGGGCCAGCTACCAGAGTGTGAAAATTCTGGGTTTATAATCCATAAGGTCAAACAAAAAAGAATTGTAAGTATGGGCATTACATTAATTCTGTTAAATATAATACAAAAATAACAGTTTCATAAATAAAGCGTGACAAAGAGAAAACTTCTTGTGACTCTAGGTTTTGCCAAACACTCCTAAAATCTACTATGATTAGACCTTAAATTTCTAGTTTAATTTTGGACACTTTTTTCTCCATTTCATCCATAGGCCAAATACTTGTGACATTTAACTATCCTAATAAACCTTTTATTTCTTATAATTTAAGTCAAAATTAAAGAGATTATTATAATTATTCAGGATCTTTAACTAAAAGCTACTGGCAAAGTACATAAAAAATTATAATGAAGTTACATACAAGAAAGAATTTACTGGTAATCTTCAAGCAAAGACAAATGTACTTGAAGAACAAGAAAAATGTTTCCATCTAATCCACAAAAGCTGCCAAATTCCCTGATTACTAAATTACTGATTTCAGCCAATGTTTGACCTGGTGGTTAGGGCATTTGAACCTGCATCTATTTGTTGCAGGCTCAAATTCCCCTACAAACCAAACATGCTCTCTTGTTCAGCCATAGTTACATTATAATGTGTAGGTCAATCCCACTAATCATTTGTAAGAGAGTAACCAAAGAGTTGATAGTGGGGTAGTGTTGACAGAATCCCCTCTACACCTTCTGTGTTCACTGCTGAACTGTATGCTATATCTCTTGCCCTGGATCATATTGCAGCTGAGCAGTACTCCAACTGCACTATTTGTACTGATTTGCTCAGTTCTATACTTGCCTTGGAATTGTTACACGTTAGCTCACATCCTATTCTCACTGATATTCGAAACTGACTGGCCCATTTCTCATTAACAGCTACTTTAATCCAGTTTTTCTAGATACCAGGCCATGTTGGTATTCGCAGGAATGAACTTACAGACATTGCAGCTAAATCTGTCTGCTCCAGCACCATCACCCCTATGCCTATTCCATTCATGGATTATGGTGTTGTCTTCAAGGCTCAGCTCTGTGCCAGCTGGCGTCCACTTGGAGTGAGCAACGCAACAACAAACTTTTTCAAATCAAACCCAAAATTTGACTTTGGCCATCTAGCTTCCGTAAAGTCCGGAAGGAGGAAGTTGTTCTCACTAGGCTATGCATTGGTCACAGTTTTTTAACTCATCATTTTCTTTTATCTGGAACTGATGCACCAATGTGTAGTTTGTGTAACACTCAAATCACTATCAGCCACGTTTTACTTTTTTGCCATCGTTACAATTCTCAACGACGGCAATATTTTAAACATATTTTTTTCCAGGGTCAGTCTGTTACATTGAACAGAGTTATTGGTGATGGTGACTCTGTCCACCTTGATAACATTTTTAATTTTTTAATGGCCATTAATCTTTTTAATCTCATTTAAGTGTTGCATATTTATTCATTACACCTTTTTAATTGTGGTTCCTTTTTTAAAGTTTTTAATCTCTCTCATTCAATTTGACATTGGACAATGGCCAGAACATTAAATAACTCGACACCATAACTGGAAAGGCCAACTTCAGGTGACTAACACTACTGTTTGAACTACTCGTTACTCATCCTGGTGAGTTGTTGTTATACTTTTGCTGCATATCATTTCACACTTTTACTTCTTTACTTTTTAGTACTGGCCATATTGACTCATAACCTGGAACGAGGACTGGAAAGACCAACTTCAGGTGACTGACTGTGGTTTTTATACTTACTTGCTAGTCTTCCTGGCAGGTTATGATTATTTCCATTCTGCTACAGGTCGTCCTTTACAACTTTGTAGACTGGATGCCAACATTGGTTTTTGCACCATTTTCTGTTAATTGCTGTTTTACTTTTATCTTCAATTACTTTTACAAATTTTACTCCATTTACTTGAATTTTATCTTTTTACTGAACATTTGGCTACTCATTATTACAGTTTTGCTAAGTGTCTTTTAAAACTTTTATTCTTTTACATTTTGATATAGCTGCTATGACACATAACCCCGAACAAGGACTGGAAAGGCCAACTTCAGGTGATTGACGGTGGGTCTTGAACTTACCTGTTAGTCTTCCTGACGGGTTATGATCATCACCTTTTTGCTAGAATAAATACTTTACAACTTTGAAGACTGGATGTCACCATTGGTTTTTACACCATTTTCTGTTTTAATTGCTGTTTTGTTTTTACCTTCATTTACTTTTACAAATTTTACTCCATTTACTTGACTTTTATCTTTTTACTGGAATTTGGCTACTCGTTGTGATTTTGCAATATGTCTTTTAAAACTTCTATTCTTTTACATTTTGATACTGGTTGCTATGACACATAACCCGGAACCAGGACTGGAAAGACCAACTTCAGGTGACTGACGGTGGGTCTTGAACTTACCTGTTAGTCTTCCTGGCGGGTTATGTTCATTACCTTTTTGCTAGAGTAAATACCTTACAACTTCTTATACTCTGCCTTCTATCTTAACGTTGTAGACTAGGTGTAAACATTGGTTTTATACTCTTTTGTTTTACCTTCATTTCCATTTATGTCTTTTACTACATTTACTTTATTTTTACATTTTTGCTGGATGTCTAGCGCAGATAGCCTTGCTGCTTTGTGCCATAAAACACTAAATCAATCAATCAATCAATCACTTCTCTAATTTTGATAAATATTCAAGAATTCCTTTTCGAATGTGTTTCAGTTATGGGCAATTGCTCTAAGTCATATTTTGAAAAATTTTAATCTCTTGTAGTTGACTGAAAAATGTATTTGACAATTGTTTTATTGAAATAGAACCGTTTTTTTCTGATAAGATGCTAATTTTATGCAACAAAGTGCCAAATGTTTTGCAACAGTGTGTTATTTCTCATCTGAGAATATACAAGATAAAACTACACCAAATTACCTATCTAATTAGATTCTCACTTTGTAACAAACCTAAAATTGCAAACAAATAAACTTTAAAGATGCCTTCAGGCCAAGATAGTTGGGAACCACTATTAGAGTAGACTATCCTTTGGTGATATACAGTTTCTATTAAGAGGTTAATCACTGGATATGTTTATAGTTTGATAAATAACTTCAGGAATTTAGCATAGTGATATTCCTATGGCAAAGGGTATCATCTTAATGTGATAGCTGTTTTAAAAGTAGAAAAAAAAATACTTGTTAAAATTATGTTGGGACAATAATATTCTGAGTAGGCTTGGTACTGTGCATATGATTTTTTTCTTAATTTAAAATAAAATGCAGAGATGAAAAGTATACTAAGGCATCATGAAATCTTATTGTTGTATAATCATTATACTTATATTTTATGCTAAAAGTATTTGTGTTTGTATGATATAGAATCCTGTTTTAGATAACAGTACAGCTGTCCTCTTTCATTTAACAGGTGTTTCTATGTTCACTTTATATTTTATGTTTAATGTTTAAATATTAGTGTTAATTTAATAGTCTATATAATTTCGAGTACAAAAATGTTTTTTGTGTGATATTAATAAGTACTATCAAAAAGAAACAAAACATTGTTAATAGCATAGGAAACATCAACTAAAAAATAAATAAATATGGTACAAATTGCCAAAAATATTTTTATATTTATTTTTGGAAGGGGAAATTTACAGCTAGAGCTCTTCATTACATAATAAAGCTTACAACAGATTTTCATAACGTGTATTGTCAGTACACAGGTTGATAATACATCAGCATATATTAGATGTATCAAGATATACAAAATATTTAAAAACATTGGAAATTTAAAATGTACAAATAGGGATTTTAAGAAGAAAAAAAGTAAGAAAACAAAGCTGTAAATATTATAGACATTCCTTACTCAAACTAAAAACTCCTATTTTGACTCATCAAATGTAATTCTAGGTAGCACCATGCAACACAATAGGGATTTGTAGTTTGTGTAAATAATGTCTACAGTATCCCCAGCCTTGTTTCCTTACTTTTTTACAATCCCTATTTGCTGATTTCTACATCCCCAGTTTTTATTTATCCTGTTTCCTGGGTTTTTGCATGCTCAACTATGGACAAAAAATTACTTGATATAGTAGCTAACTTTATAAATTGTAGTAGATTGTTGATACTCTATGTATTAGGTATGTGATTGCATTAGTTCTAGATTTTATAAACTGTTAAGCATCACTTGGAGATTGTCACGGAAATTTTTTTGAGGATGTAGCGAGCTTTTATAATGTCTGTGTAACTAAATTCTCTGTATGTTTTGCACACCAATGAGTAAATATATGCCTAGACGAAGACATAAACCTCTACTAAGCACAAAAAATCACCATATAAATGCATCCTTTTCAAATAAAACACATAATTCTAAAACATTACTTTAAATAAACCTTCATGTCTTTCAATACAGTTATTTTATAAATGTAATATAATTTAATAGTATGTGCATGTTGCTGTTTTTTGGCTCCTTCACTTCATACATAATATAGGAGTTATCTCCCTAAATACACTTAAGTGTATAGTGTACAAAGCATTGAGTACTACATGTTACAATCATATAATATTCATCTATTATTGGATGGTAATTTGAGCTTCACTCTGTATGCAAGATTTTTAAAGGAACATTGTATGTTTGTAAAAATGCTAATTTGAAGATGCTATGATAGTATTATTCACATTAGAATTATGATGTTTTTGGCTCATGGAAAAATAAAAATAAAACATTGACTTTTCAACACCTTGACAATATTCATTGTAATATATTTAGAACTGTAAAAATGGTTTGGGTATAATATACCAAGCCTATAAAATTCACGATACCCTATTTATAATTTTACAAAAGTTTGGGTACAATATACCAAGACATTTTTGTTGTAGGCTGGCAAGACAACGATAATAATAATTATAAATGGACTGATTTTAGTTTATTTTATCTTCCTTGTAAGTCTAATGTGTGTTTTTATGGACAGCTTTAGCAAATAACAGTACAGGTTTTAAAACGTTGTTTGGAATGAGTCATTACTTTTTAATATGTTTTTGCTCTAGTGTTTTTATTAGGGTTTTATGAAACTCCTTGCAATCCCTGTTATGAACCACTAGGATTTACGTGTAGAATATGAGAAAAGAAAAATAAATATAGAACCCTATCAAATAACATTGTACTTACTTTGTTATAAAAAGAACAAACTTTTGTTAAACAGCATACTTAAATACACAAGCTTAAGCACCTTAGCTTGTCACAAAATATACAATAAAACAGCTTATCACACTATAAAAATAACTTTGAAATACAAGACTAAACACACACACACATATATATATATATATTCACTTTTTTAGACTCCAGATGGTCTATCTTAAGGTAGAAGATAGTTTGACTAGGGCCACAATACATGTAAACATGAAGATGACATATTTTTGAATGAGTTTAGTTGCTTAGATGCATTGAGAGGTCTTATGTTCCTACAGCTTTCTTGTTAAAAATGTTGATGCAGTTATTTTAACATTGTTCATCACCATTGGAATATGCATTTGGCTTTGCTTTAAGCCCCACTAATATGGCCTTTGCTGGGCAGGAGTTCTTGGACATACTCTTTCTTTGGTACTTTATAGGTTGTACTTCCCATTGGCAGTATGACAGGCTAAATATATTGCTTAGGCTTCTTAAAGCCATCATCACACCACTTCTGGGCCCAAATTTCATTCAAGTAGTGCTCATTCAGGATCTTACTGTGCATTTTCTGGTTTTCTCCTCTTTCAATGGCTGCATTGTGGTCTCAGCATTCAGGGTGAACAGAGATGGTAGTGGAGAAATGATGCTTCTGGTTCACCAGAGGTGCAGCAATCTCTGGTACAACTTCACACATTTCAAAGTAATTTGTCTCCTTCAGCATTTGATTCTCTAATAGTAAGATGATTCAGAAAATGGGGAATGGGAAGGGATGAGTTATGCTCCTCAGTATGAAAACTGGAGGTATATAGACAGTAATTAGCTTCACTATTAATAAAATTCTTAATAAGCTCTTCAGCTCCAAAGTTTGGCTGATGTTAACATTAAAAACATCTTCCATAATAACAATCGAACTTTTTTTTTTTTTTTAGTTTTACTTTAGATCATAAAATTAAAAAAAAATTAAACACAAATAAAAAGATTGATTTTTATGTGGCACTATATTGCCCAGTGATAATTGGTGTCAGTACTGGACCACCTTCCTTATAAGAGGTCAATAGTGCAGGCATTATCATAGGGTGGTGATTAGGAATATTTATAACTAAACTACATACCAACCTGTTCTCAAAATCCTCAACATGTAACT
This sequence comes from Carcinoscorpius rotundicauda, assembly GCA_011833715.1. NCBI lineage: Eukaryota > Metazoa > Arthropoda > Merostomata > Xiphosura > Limulidae > Carcinoscorpius > Carcinoscorpius rotundicauda. The sequence goes on from CM022396.1 coordinate 30,189,598, forward strand.
GAATTTAAAAGTTCTCAGATGGGCTAAAATATACTCATTACCATCTATGTGTTTGGTGATTTGTAATGGCAAAAAATATTCTAGCTAGCTAAACATGTGATTATAATCTATAATGAGAAACAACACTCCAACATTTTACTCCAAACTGACTCTTGCAAAAACTTAAAAGACAATTATAAATCGTCAATAGTTGTTTATAATTTTTGCAGCATAGAACTTACAATACTAATTATACAGGTTACAGTTTCAACTGTGTTATTGTTTGGCTTATCAAAAATTCCACAAAGTTTTTGAAGTTGGATTGGTGAAAGTTTCAATCAGCAGAAAGTCCATATCCATCAGACACTGTTAGATCTAGTGTAACTCCCCCAGAACCATTGGAAACTTTGAAACTATTCAAGATCACTCCAATCAGAATTTGATTTTACATTATGATAATCTATGAAAAGCCAACTATAAAACTTTTGGCAAGTTAAGTTCATGAACCAGCAAGATAGTCAGTAGATCAGAAATTTTGTCTTGTATAGCTAATGTCAAAATTGAAAACAGTCAACTTGCTGTTTGATAGATCAGAAATTCAGTTAGTCAAGTAGGATTAAAATTTGTTAACTGGTGAGTTACACTCAAAATCCCCTCTCAGAGAAGAGTTTACCTACTAAGTTTTAAAACAATATTCTTGTCCACATGCCATTATTTACCTGATAAAATGTTTCTTAAGCATTTGTAATTGTCTTGGTTTCAAAATTTTGTATGTGATCAACACTTGTACTTCAGCTGAGCCACTGCCCAACAATGATAACTCCCAGCAATTAGCATGTCTGTCGGTCACTGTCATAACTATTCTACCATTGTCTGCTGGAAGACTTATACCAGTATCCATTAGGGAAGGGGTGAAAATTATTAGTAAAGAATCTCTACAAAGTAACTGTAATCAGGTTGACATCTTTGCAAGTGCCAACATCATCTCCTGTCAAGTCCAATAACATAAGCATAACACCTCCATTTGACTTAGCTTATGTCACAAGGTCAGTACACCTTGAAAAATTAAAAATAATGCTGCACTGATATTACTAACCTATCTCAAGTTGTAAAGTGAATATCCACACAAAAGTGTATTTAAACTGCTATGTGTACTAAAAATGTTCATATTCAATAAAAGTGTTAGTTTGTGAAATTAGCATATCACTTCAAAAATCAGTGAAAACATCAAGTGGTCCATACTTTCCTAGTTTTTTGTTGTTTTTTTTGGCACACAACATACTGTACTGTTTCACTTTATGCAGATGATTTCACTTACCAATATTTTATTTCTACCAAAAGTGAATACATTCTTTTTTTTTAGCAATAAAGAAAACATTCAGTATCACTATATTTTCTAATAATGTAGTGTAAGCCAACCCAAGTTTTTAACATTATACTTCTAGATAGAAGTCATATTCTATCACAAACATGAGTGAATCTATAGAGAGATGTATCTTCCCTAATTGTGATGTATGCTAAGAGTCTACTTCATATATTAACATCATTACTAAATTTTTTCTTCATTGTTTGATAATTGCTCTCTTTGTCTATGTTATGTATGTACATAATGCAAAATTCATGAATGTGGCTTCAGGTGTTTTATACCACACCTATATAACCACATATCTAAACCACCACACACATGAGTGTTAATACTACATATTAAACTACTATGTATGTCTATACAGTACAACATAATGCTTGGTAAACTAAGTTTAATAACCTAAATCTGTCATACTACATCCTGACAGCCATGATAATCATTTCCATCATCTATAACCTTAAATACTCAACTCCCTCTCTGTCTCTCAGCATAGAAAATATATACACTAATCTCAGATTCAATGATAAATTAGTTAACACTGGTACTCTTAAGTTGCTGAACTGGTGGTATTTCTTTAACTGAGTCTTCTCTGGCTGTCAGGTATTGCTGCCAACATCTTACTCCTCATCAGTTGGGTCTAAATTTTAAAATACGTTACATTGCTCTTATTGACATCTCACTCATCAATTTGTGATTCTTGTTCCAGTTAGTGAATGTGTTACGTAAGCTTTTATATACCACTTGATCTATCCATGCTATAATTTGATAGGCTGAAATGCCTGAGAACAAAATAAGGCCCAGTCAAGACAAAGCTAAGCTGCTTCTATGTGGTAGATATATGGCAAAGCTATATCCAATCTCCATACTCATATTTTTGTTGCATCATTGTCTTGTCATATCTTCTACATGACCTTAATTCTCCAAATGCTGACATCCATATTAACGTACATCAACCAGTGCAAACTTCATCCACTTCACGTATTATTGTGGATTCTATAACATAGCTGCACTGGGAAAAAGGTTCATCATAGCTACTTGAAGCTTTATTTCTTTGCTAAATATCCGTATGTTTCAAAAACAATAAATTATATCTTGCTCTACTACATAATATATCTTTATAACAGATACCTTACATACTTTGTAAATATACACCTGATAATCTGTACAACATATTATTCTGTTGCAGCAGACTGTATGAGGTAGAATGCACCTCCTTCTGAGGATCACTTTCAACACCTTGTACATGTATATTTACTGATGAAGTATTCAATAATGGTCAGCACATATATATTATATTTCTTAGACCCTTGAAGAAGACCACTCTGTATAAAGAATTATGTTATGTAAAAAATAACTTAAAACATTTGTCAGCTAGTTTGTTTTGGAATTTCACATAAAGCTACTCGAGGGCTATCTATGCTAGCCATCCCTAATTTAGCAGTATAAGACCGGTGGGAAGGCAGCTAGTCATCACCCCCCACCGTCAACTCTTGGGCTACTCTTTTACTAACGAATAGTGGGATTGACCGTACATTATAACGTCCCCACGGCTGAAAGGGCGACTATGTTTGGCGCGACGCGGATGCGAACCCGCGACCCTCAGATTACGAGTCGCACGCCTTAACACGCTTAGCCATGCCAGGTCCCTCCACAGTTAAATAGAACTATTTTGTCTAAGAATTAGAAGTGGGTAGCGTTAACTATCGATCTCCTTCCGATACCCCTTGAGAAACTTTGCTCAAATATATATAAAAAAATATTTACTGAGAATTTAAAATCCTACCAGGCTCTTCACACATTTTTACACTGGACATGTACAGACACGGAACGAAACATTCTGATAACACAGAGAAAATCACAATTAATCAAAAGGACCCTGCTCTCTAATACTCAGCTACACTGATGTCGAACGGACAAACCAAAAGTTCTCGAAAAATGTGGGTTCATAGCTGCTAATGGAAGTATAAATTGAAAGTGGACGTTAGAGGAAAAACGTAAACATAAACGTAGTTTGAAACAAAATTATTTATTTAACAAAACATATTGTATGTTACCTAAAATCGCAAAATTCTTCTCTGTATTGTCTGGCTGTTGGTATCAAGATCTACAAACAAAATGTCAATAAATAACTTAAATACACTTGTGAAACATATAAAGTCAGACATCCCACAAAATCTTCATGTTACAAACTTCAATTAGTTCTTGACTACTCTAAAACGGTTTGTTCATGGTTCTTTCAAAAAGATTAGCACGTTTCAACTTTGAAACATTCCATCAATAAGTTTTCCAACAAATGAATGCAACAACTGCCACAGAAATTCATAAAAATATTGCGTGAATATACCTGAATAAAGATACATTCTACACTAGTTTCATCATTAAACTTCAGTTTTTCGAAATATAGATGCGATGTTGTGAATGTATTTTCAACTTCAGGGTATTATTCCCCGGAGGAAAAGTGATATCTTTACGAACTTAAAATGACCAAGTTTGATTCTCCGTGATGTAAACAGCAAATAGATTAGTGTGGCTTTGAACTAAAACGAATACTCTTAACTTTACTTACCTTGGTTATGGCATGACGTGATGTAGGATTTCGTTTTCTTTTCTGGATATTCCTGGTGCATCGATCTCGTGATAAATACTGAAAGTACCCAAAGTTGATCCATATTATTTGTCTTTCATTATCACCAAGTAATGGAGAGTTTCCAATCTTGGAATATCTATATTTGCAATTTAAACGCATATTTAAGATCTTAGGATGTCGACACATCAAACGATCTCAGCATGTGTTCCTGTGCAATGTCGTTCCACCGCGACTTTTATATATGTTGTGTTTGTGAAGTGACTTGCCGATTTTCAACATGATTTTACCAAAAGCTAAATTTATACATAGAGCATAAAAACTATTCAGCTTTCCTAAATAATTCTTAACAGTTCATAAAATATTTGCTTCGACTAAATAGTTGTCTAATAAAAAATCATGAATAATAAGTTTTGAAATGTATATCAGTGACTCTCCCCCTCTCCCACATAAACATCATTGATGATGAAATTATTTTTATTTTACACTGAAAGTATTAAAAACCATTGAAGAAATCTATAATTTGTATTGAAAAAATATAAGATAAAAACAGTCTTTGTTACAGTGTACAAAATAGGTCAAACATAAAGCGTTGAATTCAGGTAAATCGTTATACCATTCTTTAACACCACCAACTGGTGTTACAACACTTTGCACTTCAGGTTAAAGTGTTACCGCACTAGCTTTCCATAAGTGATAATTTATAGTATACAATAGAGAAAGCAATTTAAAAACACACTAAATATTTAGTATTTCCACATATATATTTTTAAGCTTCTTGACGACCGGAATATGTATTTCTTGTTTTTGACAACATATGCTAGTAGCCAGGGTCGAACTGGAAGTTCTACACCAGGGGTTTCCAACCTTTTGGCACTCGCGACCCCTTACCTAAAAGTTTGAAACCTATGTGACCTCCTACTTCGGGCTTACTATCAGCAGCTTAATTTTTCTTTTATTTTCTGTGAAGGAGAGAGAAAGAAACATTTAAAAAATATTTAAAAATTCTGTAATTATTTATTAGCAAATTAAATCACATTGGTCCAACCTGAATTCACAAAAAGAACATATATTTCTTAAAATAATATTAACATAGGTTTGAACAGCTATCCAACCCAGCTAGTGAGATACCTGATGTTGCATTTCAGCAGCAAGCTTTGAAATTCGTGGCCGAGGGTTTGTTAGAGCCAATCTCATGTCATCTCCAACATCCAATCTGTTCCTATTCTTTGTTTTCATATTGACAAGAGTGGAAAATCCTGCCTCACACAAGTAGGTAGAAGCAAATGGAACAAGGACATATAAAGCTATCATGCTGACTTTGGAGTATGACTGATACATAGCGCACCAGAACTGAGTCACGGATTTCACCTTGAAGAAATCACGAGCTGAAGAGTCGTTCCTTAGATCCACTAATTCATCTTGGATGGTGGATACATCAAGTTCAGTACAAAATGGGATCCTAACCAGGGTCTCCTGTTCCTGTGATAGCTCACGGAATTAACGCTCGACTTCCTTTTCAGAGACTGAAGATGTCAGGTAATCTCATCCTTGAGGAATTGATCCAGTTGGATCTGAGACTCATCCGTCACTCCACAAAGTTTTTCAAACATAGCGATGTTTTCAAGATTGGTTTTCCGACGCCAGTTCTGCAGTTTGGAAACAAAGGCCCGAAGACTATCTTGAAAAAGGAGAACATGTGTTTTCCTTCCTTGAAGCTTCAAATTGAGCTTGTTCAGCTGGTCAAAAATGTCGGCAAGGTACGCAACCCTTTTATTCCATGCTTCATCTTCCAAGTGAGCTACAAGATCTTTCCTTTCTTGAGTCTCCAGGAATAGCTTTATTTCATCTTTCATTTCAAAGACACGATTAATAACGATTGCTTTCAACAACCTACGTACTGCTGTGTAGAAGAGAAGGACTTCGTGGTCAGCATTCATAGTTCTTTGAATAGGCGAGTGTTGAATGCTTGAGTCTTCACATAATTTACAATTTTGATTACAGATTCAAGCACTTCCTGCAGAGAGGCAGGGAGAGTCTTCCTGCGAGAGCATATCGGTGAATCATGCAGTAGATGCCCTTTGCTTGAGGTGCTAGCTTCTTCACTCTCGACTGGAATCCTGAATTTGATCCCAGAATAGCCAGTGCACCATCCGTACAAACCCCACACAGTTTTTCCATTGAAGATCTTCGTCTTGAAAAGAAGTTGAAACTTTTTCCATGACATCATCAGCTTTTGTTGTGGTTTCAAGTGCACTGCAGAATAAGAATTTGTCTTTGATGTCACCTGAATTAATGTATCTCATGAAGATAAGCAACTGAAAACACGAACTTACATCTGTTGACTCGTGGAGCTGAAAGGAGAACCCTTGATTTCAGTCAAAACCTGTTCCTTCACATCCATAGATATTTTAGAAATGCGCCTCTGTATAGTATTATTTGACAGGGATACTTGCTGCATCTTCTTTCCACTGGTTTCTCCAAGAATAAGATTTACTGCTTTCATCATGCAGGGTTTAATAAGTGTTTCTCCAATCGTGCGAGGTTTTTTTTGTTTAGCAATTTCGAATGCAATCTCATATGAAGTTTCCACTGTGGCTGCACTCTGCTGCTAAAACGACCCACTTTTATCGATTCTTTGGCTTTTAAGACACCGTTCATACCGTTTGAAGAAATCCAAACCCTACTTTGCGTGTTCTGGATGTTTTATCTCGAGATGACGCTTAAGCTTTAATGGTTTCATCGACTCTGCACTCAGGACAGCATGGCACAAAACACACTGTGGTTTCTCGATGCCGTCGTTGGCGAGCACAGTGGTGAAGCCAATGTTGAGGTAGCATTCTGAGTATCTGCGCCGTTTAGCCATGGACACAACTCACCTCTACTGCTAACTTATCTCCTTGTTAAAATAAAATAATAATGTTGAATAATGATCGCTTTGGCAACTGTAGATCTTACACTGATTACTCGTGGGGGTGCAGGTAGAGTAATGATCGGGTAAGTATTGGGAGCGAAGGAGCGTGGCCAGTTGCGCGATTGATCATCCACCAATCAGCAACGGACATGTGACTCGCGTGTCGACAGCGAGCACATACACAGACTTAATCACAGCTTAAAAGACACACAAGCATACCTACATGCGCGTGCACTCACATACTCGGTACTTACTAGTACACACATACATACAGTTGCAGATACATACACATTCACACAGGCACGCATACATACACCCATAATATCACCTAATGACATTGAACTAACGTATCACAGGTTTTGCTTTGCACCGAAACAAAAAAATGTAAGAGCATGAATATGTAATTGATGAAATAAAATTAATGTTATCCCAAGCTACTTCTAACAAGGCTACGCGACTACCCTGCCGACCCACCGGTTGGGAAACCCTGTTCTACATTTATTCGATTTTTTCTGTTTTTCAAAAAAATGGACAGCTTCCATGAAACTGGGATGTAGCTTGCTTTCAGTGATTGTTTGCAATGCTCCGCAAGATGCCCCCAGTGGCTCAGCGATATGTTTGCGGACTTACACGCTAAAATCCGGGTTTCGATACCCGTGGTGGGCAGAGCACAGATAGCCCATTGTGTAACTTTGTGCTTAATTCAAAACACCAACAACAGCTCCGCAAGATAAACAGACAATTTTATAATGCCGTTTTGAAGGAAGATGGCTTATGTACACCATTAATTTTTATGAAGGGTGAGATTGAAGACATACCACATTGGATAGGTCACTGCAACACCTTGTTTTATTCTAAATTTTACATATTTAATGTCTGTCATTGTTTATTTCTCTTTGTTTTTGTTGTGTGTTTTTTTACTTTTGGCTCTTCCGTAAGATGTTGTTGTTGTTGTTGTTTTGAATTAAGCGCAAAACTACACAATGGGCTATTTGTGCTCTGTCAACCACGGGTGTCGAAACCCGGATTTTAGCGTGTAAGTCCGCAGACATACCGCTGAGCCACTGGGGGGCATTCTGTAAGAATTTCTGCAACTGTGTTTTCTGTGTATATTTGTATATATTATTACTATTGATTTGTTGTTTTTAATGCTGGTGCATATATTGATTTACATTGTCATTCTCCTATCAGCAAATTCTGGCGTAGTTTTTAAATGAAGATACCTTAAATGTAGGCAATATCTAGCGCCGCTTAGGAAAGTTGTGAAAGACAACAACTAGAAAAGACATTTTCAGCTACCATATGAAACTATGCGACAGAAGAGCATGACACACGATTTAGCTCTCAAATACTTAAAATTATTTCAGATGATACAGTTAAATGGACATTATTATCGAGTAAACACTTTTGATACCCCAAAGAAAAACACAACTGAACCAAATCAACTCTGTGATTTTAATACTTTTCAACTAAACAAAAACGAAATGCCAAACTTTTTTACTTTAATTTCTAGTGTTTTTTTCATTTTGCTCTTTATATTTTCGGATAAGTTCAAAGCTGTTTTCCAGTAGAGGGCAGTAGCAGGGGTATATGGGAAGAACAATTTTTCACAATGGCTGTGTTTGAAAATTGAAGTTCTGGTCCTGTAGTACTATAAGCTATTACAGTAAGTGTAGAAAGAAAACTTGTAATTGGAAAAGTAGTCGATTGGCATTACTTGAATTTGAAATTTCTCTTGGGTGTTAAGCTCATTATTTATCACTATTAATTTTTAACATGGAACGAGGCGCTAAATTAGTAAAACAATATTAAAATAGTAAATTTAAATAACTTAAATAAACTTGTAAGAGTAATTAGCTAGGAATACGTTTAGTGAGAGAAAGTGTGGATAATATCGTAATAAGTTATTAATATTACTAATTGTGAATTCGTAGTATCACTATTTCTGACAGTTACTTAACGTAATTACAATTGACTAATATTAATAATTTGGCAAACAACTCTATGAGCATAATCAAAAGATTTCTCTTTGAGGGGAACGTACTGAAGATGATGTTTTGTCAGAATATCAGAGTGCCTTCTTATCTTTTCAAATTAGCCAATTGATTCAAGTCATTACATAACATTCAACATTCTTAATACAATTAGAAATACCCATACATTGAAATGTCATTCATAAACGAATTACTAATGCGTGTCACTTGTGTAAGAAAGAAAAAATAAAGTACTGACCCCTGAGTAACTCAACTTGTTACACTTACAGGCAGGACTCTGTTGATGAGAACTTTTATTTCTTTCTAACATTCAATCACTTTTCAGTAAAATTTACAAGGATTTTTCAACACTATTGTGTTGAATCACACTTATTAGTGTGATTTTCATATCTGTTATTTGTGCATAACCTTAATAAAAGGTTTAGGATGTTTGTGTGTTTTTTAAAAGAAAAACAACACAATAATTTTGTAACCTTTCTATCTTCCAGTATCATACCTTTTATTAAAGTTGGGGAAAATTTTACTTCAGTAAATCCATTATATTTTTTAATATTAACTGATCTGTATTTTCCATGACAATTCTTATTACCCCCATCTGTAAATAGGAGTAATTAACAGTTTTTCAGTCCATAACACTTGTCCTCTATCTACTAATCTTCCCCCTCTCAAAAGAAAAAGAAAAAAGAAGAGAGATACTTGCGTGTTTGATCTCTGAATTTCTTCAAAATTATGGGGAAAATGCTTTCTGGTCCTGGTGCTTTATTCTTAATCTAAGAATCTTTATTTTGCACCAGGAAATTAGTATATAGAGGATTTGTGTCAATCACAGTATTTCCCATAAACATTATTATCTATATATATCTTCTAATCTGCATTAGTCCCTTGTTGATGTAGTTCTCTGTCAGACTAGTTCAGTATTTCTGATTCTTAGCATAACATGTCTATCTGATTCCTACTTTTGCCACCATATTGCCCCTTTATCTTTTCTTTTGCCCTCCCTAAGATCTTTTTGCTTTCCCAAATTGCCATTCCATTGTTCTTAATGTTCACTTTTGATTAGAATACCTTCCTACATACCCAGCCCATTTCTTTTGTTAGTGTCTATGTTTGACTGCCATGTGGTAGGGTCGGTAGTACAACTGATCCACATGATATTTTTCAGCATAATGGGGTTAAATTTATCCTTTATAATTTGTTTTATGCATTTGGAGTTGACTAGAGATGGCATGAGGTGGAGTCATCTTTCTTCCATTTGAAAAATACTTCATTAGGGCTTTAGCACTTTAGTCTCACCATGCTCTTACAAGATTTTGATCCTTCTATAATGAATTGTTCTGAGCATGTTATTAGTGGGTATTTTTACAGTGTCACCATCATTCACAGAACAAGGGTTGAGAATATTTCTGATATTGTCTCTTCCTCTTGGTGTGGATTCCTGTAAATGGTGAGGTAACCTCCCAGGAAAGGTTCTATTCTTTCATTTTATCTGCTCTGGGATCTAGACATCCACCCATGTGTTTGCCATGCATGGCGACCCATGAAGGCGAGGTGAGGATCCTGGTGGTTGAGGGGTTTAACCCTAACACAACACTGTGGCCTTGAATTCCTTTAGATGGACAGCCTTGGGGTGGCCCCCCTTGTGTCTACTGTCTGGGCCACTTGGGTTAGAGTCATCCAAGTACCAGTGTTGGATGTTCTCAACAGGTGTTGTGGACATTGTATCTGATCCTGGTGTTTGGGTATAGTGCTCACGAAACCCTGGCATTGCTGCAGTGTTTTTGTGTGACATTGTAGTGCATCCCCTCTTAGGGCTCCATGGTGGGTGGGGTCAGTGGGTACCAAAATATTCCTTTTTTGATTATGAATCCTCCAGATAAAAATTTAAGTAGTGGTTCTGAGCAGCAATCTTTAACATCTATAACATATGTACCTCATTTTCTTATATTACATTCTTATTCAGACAAACCTTTAGTGCAAATGTCTCCCTTTTGCATTCAGAAGGGACTAGAGTGACTTGCTGGCTCTCCAGAGTCAGTCAAAAAGCTTCACTTTGGTGACATATTGGTGGAAACATCCACATCTCAACAAATTGAACTTCTCTTGCATTAAAAGGCAATTGGGGATGTATCTATTGAGGTTACACCTCATGCTACTCTGAATTCATCATGAGGAGTTATTGTTGAGCAAGATTTGAAGAACATCTCCAAGTCAGAGATTCTTGCTGGTTTTTCCACTCCAGGAGTTTTGGCAGTGAGGCATATCTCTACTTGCAAAGATGGAATTATGATACCAATCAATATCTTCATTTTGACATTTGCATCACCAAGTCACCTGCCACCATCAAGGCAGGTCATCTGAATTGTAAGGTATGGCCATACATTCTTAACCCTCTCCAATGTTTCCAGTGTCAGTGGTTCTTTCACTCAAAGACATCATGTTGTGGTTCTTTGATGTGTGCTTATTGCAGTGGCAAGGACCATGATGCCTGTGAGTGTGAAACAGACCCTCATTGCATCAATTGCAATGGTTCTTACCCGTCCTACTTTCCTTCTTGTCCAAAGTGGTTGGAAGAAGAAGAGGTGCAGCATTTAATAACGATTCATAACATTACTTATCCTGAGGCTTGAAAGTTACTGTCCATCTCTTCATCTCGAACGTATGCTGCTGCACTTCAATCCACTACTACAGTGGGAGTGCAAACAGATCTCTCCATGCCTCCAAAAGAATCATTCTAAAACAAATGAAAAATCTTTAAACCTCTTCTGGTCAGAAAAATTGATGAATCAGCTTCAACACCCATTTCTGTCCCTTACATACATTCCAGCAAATTTCAAGATCCACTTTCTTTGGTTCCAGGTGCAGGTATTTTCTCGGATACATTTTCTCCCACCTGAAGATGCAAAACAATCATTTGTTCACGTTCTCAGTCACTGTAATCTTCTTTCAACAGCAATGACCTGCCCAATTGGCCTAGCACAGGATCCATGGATGCTGATAGACCTCTCTTGAATAAAGACCGTAAAGAAAAAAAAGATGTGGTTGTAAACAGCATAGTTCTTCACTCAATTCCCCTACATATAAATAAAAATAGTCACCTTAATACAACGGAACTGTTGAGGTTTATGTTCCAATCTGGATGACATCAAAATACTGATTACTTCCTTTGATCCTGTATGTCTCTCCTTACAGAAAACATTTTTGAAACTTACTGATATAGTCACTTTTTGGTGGTTTTCTTTATACAGAAATGACAGGCTGTGTGATGGATGAATGCATGGAAGGGTGGCACTGTTAGTTGATCAGCATGTACCACTCGACACACCCTTGGAGACTGTAGCTATCTGTGTTTCCTTCAGTTGTATCATCACTGTTTGCTCTCTCTACCTGCCACCTGGAAGGACTTATAATCAATTCATACCTTAATTCTCTCATTGAGCATCTGCCTTTTTAATCCAAGGGGACTTTAATGGACATCAACCCCTCTGGAGAAGTGCTGATATTGATAGGAAGAGTTGCTCCATAAAGCAAATGCTCTTTAATCACAACTTTTCTCTTTTCAATACTGGTTCTTCTACATATTTTCATGCACCTAGTCAGTCCTTTACTGCCATTGATCTCTCAATTTGCTCCCCTTCACTATTTTCCCATTTTTCTTGGAGAGTAGACAATAATCCATGATGCAGTGATAATTTTCCCATAATTTTGACGGAGACTGGCTGTAGTCGATGTCAACCCACCTGTGTGCCCTGGTGAAAACTAGATCAAGCAAACTGGCCCTCTTTTACTGCTCTCACAGAACTTTCTCCTGCCATTTTATTAAGCCATCAATAGAAGACTGTGTGGCAGCAGTAACTGACTATTATACAAGTAGCTACTCAATGTATTCCTAAACCCTCAACATATTTTGCACAATATCCTCATCCATGGTGGAATCTTGCCAACCACATGGTACGGAAGGCTCAAGAATGGACTTGGGATACTTTTCATATCCAACACTCTCACTTTGCATTGTTTTCCAACAGGCCCATGCATATGCTCGGTGGGTAAGATGTCAAAGCCAAAAGGAATCTTGGATTAAGTTCACAACTGGCATATCTTATACCACCAGTTCCAAAGTCACATGGGAAAAGAATTGGTAGGTCAGGGAGCAATATAATTCTGTTCCCCTTTCAATCTTGCTTTCTGATGGCCATGAAGTAGCTGATATCTGGAGCATTTCTGATACTCTTGGTGAAAGCTTTTGCTAAGTATTTATCACTTCTGCTTCTTCCTTCACCTTCTTAGAAATCAAGACTTGGGCAGAGTGATCACCTCTTTCCTTTCGAGCTGATTGTCTATATGACTATAATCATTACTTAACACAGATGGAAATCAAACTGGCACTTCATTGGTTTGGCAGTACATCAGTTGGACCAGATGATGTACACTATGAAATGCTGTGCCATCTTCTCTTGCTGTTTTTTGGCTTCTTTTTAATTGGATCTGGAAGGAGAATGTTTTTTCTGATGCCTGGCACCAAGCTATTGTCCTACCTTTCTTTAAGCCTGGGAAGATCCCAAGATTCTGTCAAACTACTGTCCAATTGCTTTCATGAGCTGTCTCTGCAAGACCTTAAGAGAGGATGGTTAATGCTCCTTTTGTTTGGTTCCTCGAATCAAACAACCTTCTCTCGCTCACCCAGTGTGGGTTCCGATGACAGTGCTTCACCATGGACCATATGATTCAACTTGGAACATCAATCATTCTCAAACAAGAACATCTTGTATCAATATTCTTAAACATTGAAAAGGCATATGATACAATATGGAGGTATGACATTTTGTGAGACCTCCAAATATATGGGTCATGTTGTTATTTACCATTAAAAATTTTTTTAATGGAAGGAGATTTTAAGTTCACGTAAATGTGGCCATTTTCCTATTTTTATTAAAAATTTTCAGTGGACAGGAAATTCCAAGTTCATGTGGATTTGACACTTTTCCATTCTTTTCTACAGGAACTTATGGCTGTGTTTTGATTGTCACATTATTCAGTATAAAGATTAATATCATCACTGAACAACTCCCTCTTATTATTGCAAATGGGCTCTATATTGATGACCTTCACATCTCGTGTCAGTCTTCGAACACAAGGTATATTAAGCAGCAGCTACAGACTACCCCCAATCATTAACTGAAGTGGACCACAGCAAATGGCTTTAACTTCTCTCTTTATAAAACTGTTTGCATGCACTTTTGCTGCCAACGGGGGTACTCACCCTGATCCTGAACTCCGTATTTGTGAAATTGTGCTGCCTCTGGTCCCTGAGACAAAGTTCATGGGGCTTATCTTTGACTGCAAGCTGACCTTTATACCACACATAAAGCAGCTACAGGTCAAATGTACAAAAGCACTGAACATACTCTGTGTCCTTTATTCCACCACTTGGGGAGAGGATTGATGTTCTGTGCCAAATATATGTTGTACTCTTATTTGATCAAAACTCAACTATGGATCACTGGTCTGTGTCTTTGCCAGAATCTTGGCCTTAAAGATGCTGGACTCCATTCATCATCAAGGACTTCAGCTCTGCACTGGGGCTTCCTGCACTTTTCCAGTTCAAAGCTTATACTCAAGAGTCTCATGAACCTTCTTTGCACCTCAGCCGTTTGAAACTGTTTTTACTATATGCTTCAAAACTTTGTTCCTTACTTGAGCATCTCAGTTGTGTTTCCTTCCTTGGTGGGCCACTGGTCAGCCCACCTACCATGGCTGTTTACAGTACCCAAATGTGACCTATCTTTAAGTTATCTGAGAAAAGCAGACACTTCCAATTGGAAATACTGTCTGTTATTTGCTGAACATCTTTTGAACCATTCTTCCTTTCCTATTTATACAGACAGTTCAAAATCAAGTGACTGTGTGAGCTCTGCCATGGTTTGTTGTGGTTTGGTGGTTGCACAGCTTCTTTGTTCACTGCTGAACTGTATTGCATTTCTCTTGCCCTGGATCACATAGAAGCTAAGCAGTACTCAAACTGCACTATTTATATTGAGTCACTTAGTCCTCTACTTGCCCTGCAATTGCTTTACATTTGTTCACACCCTGTTCTTGCTGATATTCAAAACTGACTGGCCCATTTCTCTTTAACATTTATGTCTACCCAGTTTTTCTGGATATCTGGCCATGCTGGTATTCGTGAGAACGATCTTGCTGACACTGCAGCTAAATGTATCTGCTCTGGCACTATCACCACTGTGCCTGTTCCATACCAGGACTATGGTCCTGTATTCAAGGTTCGGCTCTATGTTAGCTGGCAGTTAACTTGGAGTGAGCAACGTGAAAACAAGGTTTTCCAAATAAAACCCCGTGTTGGGCTTTGGCCATCTTGCTATCGTAAGGACCAGAAAGAAGAAGTTATAATTAGACAACATTGGTCACATCATTTTCTTTTATCTGGAACTGATACACCAATATGTAGTCTGTGTAACACTCAGATCACAATAAACCACATTTTACTTTATTGCTGTCAATATGACTCTTTAAAGGCCATTAGTCTTTTTATTCCCATTAAAGTTTTTTAATTTATAATTAGACCTTTTTTAATGTGATCCCTTTCAAGAATCACAGACCATCTAGTTTGATTTGAAATTAGAAAATGGCCGTAACATCAAATAACTTGAAACCAGGACTGGAAAGGCCAACTTCATGTAACTAACGCTGCTGTTTGAACTATCCATTAGCCATCCTGGTGAGTTATTATTACAATTTTGCTACAATTTTTAAAACTTATATTACTTTGCTTTTGGAAAATGGCCATAACATCAAATAACTCGGAACCAAGACTAGAAAGTTAAATGACTGACGGTGGTTTTTGTACTTACCTGTTAGTCTTCCTGGTGAGTTTTGATAATTACAGTTATGCTATAGAAAGTCCTTTATGACTTTCCTGAAGTTTTCTCTTACTGCTGTAGGCCAGATGTAAATATTAGTTTTATGCTATTTATGTTTTTTTCTTGAACTGTTTTGTTTTACCTTAATTTTCTTTTATGAATTCTACAAAATATACTTTAATTTTAACTTTTTACCAGAGGTTTGGTGCAGATAGCCTAACTGCTTTGTGCCATAAAATACCAAATCAACCAATGATATAATCTCTCATAAAAATGGAAAAAATGAAACCACTTAAAAGCTTAGCTACCAAATAGTACTCAAAAATCTTTCTATATATATCTTTTAAGGGGTCCATTCTCCATTTTAATATTTTTCTTGCATTTAATGTTCTTAAAAAAATCTTTACTGTGAGTTTTAATATCATCAGCCAGCTGTTTTTTTTTATAAACCCTTTTATTTGCGAGTTTTTTTTAACCAAGTTCATGACTTTCTTATGGTGCTGTAAATTTTTTATTTTGTCTCTCAGTTTAAACCTCTTAAGCTTGTAAAAATCTATCTTGGTCATCATTTCTCTGTGTTTAATAAGTGAATTAATTTTGATTTTTCCATTATCCTTTTCTTCTTTTAGTGGAATACCTATCTTGAATTAAAAACAATTTATTGTCGGACATTTTCCAAAAATTATACCACACCAACTTTGAACCTATTATTGTAATTCATTAATCATTAAATTTGTTTTGTGGGTTCAAAGTTTTTACAACATCCACATTAGAAATATGGGAGGTTAACATTAATTTTAAAATTATGTTCTTTTTGGTTGACTATCTGACCATTTGGTATTGAAAACCATTCAGAATAACTTTGAGAAACTTCTGTTCTTTACTGCTTGAGACCATACAATCCCAAACAATATGGCTGGCTTAGTTTAAATTATTCCATATTTATTGTATCAACAATCAGTATTCTTGTTGGTAACAACCCCTATACCAGAGGTTCCCAACTGGTGGGTCGCTAACCTCTGGGGGTTCGTGAAGCCTCGGCAGGGGAGTTGCGTAGCCTTGTTAGAAGTAGCTTTGGATAACTAATTTTATTTCATCAATTACATTTTCATGCTCTTACATTTTTTTGTTTCAGTGCAAAGCAAAACCTGTGATACATTAATTCAATGTCATTAGGTGATATTATGGGTGTATGTATGCGTGCCTGTGTGAATGTGTATGTGTCTGCAACTGTATGTATGTGTGTACTAGTGAGTAGCGAGTATATGAGTGCACGCGTATGTAGGTATGCTTGTGTGTCTTTTTAGCTGTGATTAAGTGTGTGTGTGTGCTCGCTGTCGACATGTGAGTCACATGTCCGTTGCTGATTGGTGGATGACCAATCGCGCAACTGGCCACGCCCCTTCCCTCCCAATACTTACCCGATCATTACTCTACCTGCACCCCCACGAGTAATCAGTGTAAGATCTACAGTTGCCAAAGCGATCATTATTCAACATTTTTATTTTATTTTAACGAGGAGATAAGTTAGCAGTAGAGGTGAGTTGTGTCCATGGCTAAACGGCGCAGATACTCAGAATGCTATCTCAACATTGGCTTCACCACTGTGCTCGCCAACGATGGCATCGAGAAACCACAGTGTGTTTTGTGCCATGCTGTCCTGAGTGCAGAGTCAATGAAACCATTAAAGCTTAAGCGTCATCTCGAGACAAAACATCCAGAACACGCAAAGTAGGGTTTGGATTTCTTTAAACAGCATGAACAGTGTCTTAAAAGCCAAAGAATCGATAAAAGTGGGTTGTTTTAGCAGGAGAGTGCAGCCGCAGTGGAAATTTCATATGAGATTGCATTCGAAATTGCTAAACAAAAAAAGCCTCACACGATTGGAGAAACACTTATTAAACCCTGCATGATGAAAGCAGTAAATCTTATTCTTGGAGAAACCAGTGGAAAGAAGATGCAGCAAGTTTCCCTGTCAAATAATACTATACAGAGGCACATTTCTAAAATATCTATGGATGTGAAGGAACAGGTTTTGACTGAAATCAAGGGTTCTCCTTTCAGCTTGACGAGTCAACAGATGTAAGTTCGTGTTTTCAGTTGCTTGTCTTCATGAGATACATTAATTCAGGTGACATCAAAGACAAATTCTTATTCTGCAGTGCACTTGAAACCACAACAAAAGTTGATGATGTCATGGAAAAAGTTTCAACTTCTTTTCAAGACGAAGATCTTCAATGGGAAAACTGTGTGGGGTTTGTTGATGGGGCACTGGCTATTCTGGGATCAAATTCAGGATTCCAGTCGAGAGTGAAGAAGCTAGCACCTTAAGCAAAGGGCATCTATTGCATGATTCACCGATATGCTCTCGCCAGTAAGACTCTCCCTGCCTCTCTGCAGGAAGTGCTTGAATCTGTAATCAAAATTGTAAATTATGTGAAGACTCAAGCATTCAACACTCGCCTATTCAAAGAACTATGAATGCTGACCACGAAGTCCTTCTCTTCTACACAGCAGTACGTAGGTTGTTGAAAGCAATCGTTATTAATCGTGTCTTTGAAATGAAAGATGAAATAAAGCTATTCCTGGAGACTCAAGAAAGGAAAGATCTTGTAGCTCACTTGGAAGATGAAGCATGGAATAAAATGGTTGCGTACCTTGCCGACATTTTTGACCAGCTGAACAAGCTCAATTTGAAGCTTCAAGGAAGGAAAACACATGTTCTCCTTTTTCAAGATAGTCTTCGGGCCTTTGTTTCCAAACTGCAGAACTGGCGTCGGAAAACCAATCTTGAAAACATCGCTATGTTTGAAAAACTTTGTGGAGTGACGGATGAGTCTCAGATCCAACTGGATCAATTCCTCAAGGATGAGATTACCTGACATCTTCAGTCTCTGAAAAGGAAGTCGAGCGTTAATTCCGTGAGCTATCACAGGAACAGGAGACCCTGGTTAGGATCCCATTTTGTACTGAACTTGATGTATCCACCATCCAAGATGAATTAGTGGATCTAAGGAACGACTCTTCAGCTCGTGATTTCTTCAAGGTGAAATCCGTGACTCAGTTCTGGTGCGCTATGTATCAGTCATACTCCAAAGTCAGCATGATAGCTTTATATGTCCTTGTTCCATTTGCTTCTACCTACTTGTGTGAGGCAGGATTTTCCACTCTTGTGAATATGAAAACAAAGAATAGGAACAGATTGGATGTTGGAGATGACATGAGATTGGCTCTAACAAACCCTCGGCCACGAATTTCAAAGCTTGCTGCTGAAATGCAACATCAGGTATCTCACTAGCTGGGTTGGATAGCTGTTCAAACCTATGTTAATATTATTTTAAGAAATATATGTTCTTTTTGTGAATTCAGGTTGGACCAATGTGATTTAATTTGCTAATAAATAATTACAGAATTTTTAAATATTTTTTAGATGTTTCTTTCCCTCTCCTTCACAGAAAATAAAAGAAAAATTAAGCCCTATGTAGGAGGTCACATGGATTTTAAACTTTTAGGTAAGGGGTTGCGAGTGCCAAAAGGTTGGGAACCCCTGCCCTATACAATCTCTCATTGACCTTGTCTATCTGATCAGATTGCATATAAGAATTATTATTTTAAAAAGTTTTACCTTTGCAATCCATGATTGTAAACCATACACTTTAATTTTCTGACTATAATACATGTCTTTTTCCTGAAAATTTGTCTTGAAATTAAGGTGCTTATAATATATTGTAACAATTTTTACTTTTTTGCACCCATACTTGACCTTTCCAACATGCATTATGGATGATAATGTATACTTTCTAGTTATGTTGCATTTTGATTGTGTCTTATTATTTCTCTCTGTTTCTAAGTGTAAATGAGAAATGTCTTTTGTTTTCATTCATTTCAATATCTTTTAAAGATGTTTTTTGAATTAAAATGATCAAGAAGCTAAGTTTTGTGTACTTTAATATTTATATATACACTTAGAAATACATGAAAATGAAAGTAATTATTGCAACATTATTTTTCATATTCAAAATGTCATTATTTTTTATTAAACATTCAGATTCTGAATCTAAATAACTCATAGAATAGTTAGTGTTACTTTTGTACCAGCTGTTAATAGATTTTTGAGAATATATATTTGCCAGTCCTAATTGCAAACTAGCAAGTGCTTAGGTAAACTCAGTTTCTGAAACTGTACTGATATTTTGATGTTTTGAAAATGTTTATATGTCGGCCACTGTTCCAAACAGCAAGCACTACATTGAGTGCACAATTAAAAATTACATGCATACTTTAATATTCTCTTCTTTAAAGGGTTGCAGAAGTCCAGGTGTTTATTATTTATGGTAATAAATATTTCAAAGGATTTAGTTTATTCTATATATATAAATATAGATCCATCTCTTTACGATGACAAGAAACCAACTTGAAGTAAAAATTGTATTCTCAAGATGGCTGGTATGGGTATTAAAACTTTAATTATAATAAAGTACAGAACAATGTTACAACCAATTTAGGTCATCTTCAGGTTGACAGTTTCTGCAAATCATTTAGTTCTTTCTATTTTGAGTTTAACATAGCTTTTAGCAGTTTTTATCTGTGAGCTATGGATAATGTTTGTTCACTGATTAAAATTCTTAGATACTTTTCTCTTCACAAACTTAGGTATTAGTTTTTCCTTTCTACACAGCTGAATGATGTAAATGTCATTTTTTCTGTGGATGATTTTTGGTTTAAGGTTCTTAGTTTTATTATGATTGCACAGGAATGTATGGTTAGCCATTGCATAATGTATGCAGGTTCAGGCATAATGGAGTTTAGACAGATAATACAGTACACAAAGAAACTGTAGACTTACACTTTTCATATAACTTATGGTGAAGTGATTCATGATGACAAGAAACAAAGTAAAAATATATTTTCAAGATTGCTAGTATTGGTATTAGAAGTTTAATTGAAATAAAATACAGAACAACATTTCAACCTTGTTAAGTCTTCTTCAGATTAACAGAAAAAGATGACATCAGAGGGTCAAAACATTGTTTTCTACCTTATTTTGATTAAAGTTTTAATTCTCATACCAGCCATCTTAAGGGTCAGCTTCCTTGTATTTGTTTGAAAAGCTTTTCACTATGAAAACTGAGGATTTTAAAATAATCATTTTATCAGTATTCTCCATATCTATCTTAGCGTATGAATTACTTCTAAACCAAGCCTCGTGTTTATTGATTCATGATACCCTATTGGTGTAACAGTGTATTCTGATCATTATAATTGATACTGTTTGAACATAACTATGCTTATTGTTAGGTATAGAAAGGCTTTGTTCTGATCTGAACTTAATGATTGTTTTAGTATTTTCCTAAAAATATTGCTACCTCCCATGTATTTCAAGTGTTGATGAAACTTGAGCTCATATTTCAACTTTTCTGTTTGTATAATTAACTAATGTATAGGCCTACTGTCTTATTAAATGTATACAGTTAGGATCCCCTATATACCTATTTTATGAAATGTATTCTCAAATTCATAGATGTGTTAGTAGAATGCTAAGAGAATCATTATTTAGGGCAATTAATACCTTTTCTGTTTACATTACTGTATGTGTGTTTTTTTTCTTTAAAACCCTTGAAACTTTAGATCCCTTTCAGTTTTTCACATTGACCACTTTAGTTTGCACTGTTAGCAGTGTTATGGCACATGTTTGATATCTTTAGATGCCAATTCACCTCTGTCTCCTTTTTTGTGATGCTTTCTTTAACCATATTTTATCTTTTTTATTGGGTTGTTCAGAAATAAATATAGTTTTTGAACTGCAAAGTTTGATAAGCATGAACAATTGTTGGAAAACATGCTTTAATCAAAGTAAGCA
The DNA here is from genome assembly GCA_011833715.1 of Carcinoscorpius rotundicauda. Taxonomy (NCBI): domain Eukaryota; kingdom Metazoa; phylum Arthropoda; class Merostomata; order Xiphosura; family Limulidae; genus Carcinoscorpius; species Carcinoscorpius rotundicauda. The sequence goes on from CM022396.1 coordinate 30,211,167, forward strand.
CCATTTGCTTCAGCACACTTTTGCCAACATGTAATGATACTGTTTATGCCCTTGCTGTATATATCAGAGTTTCTATGGTCAATGAACTCCCTGCAGCTTTCTGGCTTTGTTTATTATTCAAATAGTTGTCAAAGTGAATGAAAAAATGAAAATCTTTAGAGGAAGTGTCTTGGGAATAAGGTGGATGAGGCAGAACCTTGATTTCCAATTCGTTCAGTTTTTGGAGCATCGTCCTTAATAGGTCTCATAATGCTGATTTCGTTGATTTTTAGTCAGCTCGTGCAGAACCCTCTTATCCCACTTTTTCATCTTTCTAATTGCACTCAGGTGATTAGCAATGCTTGATTTGCTTGTGCCTAGATTTTCTGCAAGCTCATGTTCTGTTGTGCAAGGGTCTGTTTCAACTTCTTCCATTAATGTGTTTTTACCAAAGGATGGCTTTCTTCCATGACCTTTATATTTTTCAGGACTTCAAGAACCAATGCTGAACTATCCGTGCAGTAACAGATCCATCACCAAATGCCTGGTTGATGTTCTGTGTAGTTTTGATACCTTTTTGTCCAAGTTTCAAGTTGTGGAGAAAAATCAGACGAAAGTTATTCTTGTCCATGCTGCCCTGTAGGTTGCTAAACTTACTCTGAGTAGAGTTGAAACAGCAAACAATTAAGATACCTTGTGGGTGACAAGGTATTGAACCTCATTTATCAAGATTTCCTTGATAATCTAAAAGAAATCCATGTTTGATTCATTAAGATGAGACAGTGGTTTGTTGGTCAGTATCAGTTCCACAGTTGGAGGTCATAGTATGTGAGTCCAAATGAAGAGTTCTTCAACTAAAATTCTGAAGTATACTTAATTAAGGATGCAACTCTAAAGTCATTTGTAGTTAATCATATTTTTTATCACTGGTGTAGAGTAAATATCATATGTAAATATTAAATTAATTAGAATATAGATGACATTTTTATTGTATTTCAAATAGTTGTAAAATATAGAAAACTATTGTTTCTTTCATTGCCATGTTTATAGAAAAAACTAGTAGTGTCAGGTCATCTTTCAGATATATATGTAAACATGTTTGATATTGTATAATTACTTACATCTCCTTTATTACCTATCATTCCAATGTTCTTTTTATTGTGTTTTTTTGGTGTTTTTCAAATTATTGTTTTCTCATATTGTACTTATCAACTCATTGTTATTGCATTTTTCATATCCCAAACTTGCAAATTAATGTAAAACATTTATGATTCTTTAATATTAGTTACAAAATTACATTTTATGGAATAAATCTTTTTGAGAACAATTCATACACACATGCAGGAGGGTTCAAAGGGGTTAAGCTAAATTTTTATTGAAAAATATTATTCCTATGTAGTTTTGTGCATTGTCTACATTCTTTTAAAAAGCATTGGCATTTTTTTTCTTCAAATAGTCTCATGCTTCTGATACATATAGGATTAGCATTATTTACATGCTGACTGTGCTTTTCACAATGTGTTGACTTTAGATCTCCCAAACTATATCCCCTCTTTAAAACATGCTGCACATGGACCTGCAGTTACTTAATATCACAATTTGTATTAAAGGTGGTATTTTAGGAGGAGGATGTGTTTCCTTGATAATGGAAAAAAGTGAAGTTGAGTAGTTAATTACATTAAATTATATATAAATAAGTTTTAAGTGCAAATTTACAGTGATAAACCCAGTAGATACAGAAATTATTTACATTAAAATGGTAACTTTTAAGCCTGTAGCTAAACATCGATCCAAATTACAGTGTATGTTTAATGAATTCAGTTAAGTACAAAAGTATATTTTTTTCTCACATGCTAGAAATTCGTAAATAATCACCTAAGCTTCACTTATACTAATATTAACTTCCTATTAGAGCAAAGTTTCTGCATAAATTAAGACTTAAAAACTAACCAGGTAATATGTGTAGTTAATTAAGTATACTTTTCTTATGTTATAACTTATAAAGATGCATTGTCTAATTAGTTGGGTAACTTTGTTGTGAATAATATTGGTGAAAGGTGTACACCAGTTATGTTAAGGACTTACATAATAAGTGTGTAAATATTTATTTCTTATGAAACACATATAGTAATTTGACTGTATATTTCATCCTTCGTTCATTTTGGAGTTGTCTAAATTAACTTTATTAAAAGAAAATGGATAATAAGATCAAGTAAAATTTTTTGGGATGTTTATATGGTTATTGTAGTTTAATGTGGAAAAAAATAATATTTATTTATCCATCTTTGTCAGTAATGCATAAAATGTATTATAATATTACATTTTTTATGTGTGTATGTACCTTATTTTGATTGGTTGAATTTTTGTTAGATTGCTGGAATATAGAACTTATGATGTCATCTGGGAGAGACATGTTGCAGCAGTTTCAGTGTAATTTCTGTAGTCGAGTACTTTCATCCAACTCTTCACTTCAGAGGCACTTGAAAACTTGCCAGTTCAAAACTTTATCATTTCAAGAAAATTCAAGTCCTAAAACTCCAGACACTAACATAAAGCATGAATTATCTAAGAACTTTATGCTTCCTCCTATCCCATCACAATTGACAGTGATTATGCACCAGGAGAAAAAATGCAGTAGGAATGAGGAGCCTCAAATTACTCTACAGAAGATTTCGCATCCAGGCTCAAAAGATTCTTCTTCAGCAACTGAAGATGAAGAACTTCTTTACCAGAAGTTTTTACCCAAACCTCCTGGAAATCTATTGACAGCTGGATTTGATGCTTCATTACAGACTTTGCATCATTGTCCATTTTGTGAAGATACATTTCCCAACTTTTCTCACTGCCAAACCCATATAAAAACAGTGCATAAAAATGAGTGTGATCCAGATCTGGTTGAACGTACTTGTAGCTCGTGTCATGTCGTCATGCCATCTAAAGAAGATCTGAGAGACCACATTGTTACAAGTCATGGAGATACCAATAATATTCCTCAAAAAAATTCCAACTCTTCAGATGGTTGTTTAACTTCAGCAGAAGAAGATTTTGCCTCAAGCCAACAAAAAGAAGATCTTAATAATCCTGTGGATTCTTTTATGGATTGCCAATTAGCAGTGATTAAGACAGAGCCTGAAGATGTTGACAGTTCTCCAGATATGGGTTTGGTCCAAAATGAAGATTTAAGAGATTTCCATTCTGATGTGCCCCCAGAAAGCCCATCCAGAGTGGCTATGTTAGAAGGGACCAATAAATCCTTAACTAATACATTAAGCACTTCTGACACATCAGAACTAGGGAAACATGACAAATCTGCTAATGCATTGAACACTTGTGGGCCTTCTCTCCATAAGGATGGTTCTGTTTCACAACTCACTTGTACAGAATCTGGTTCAATTTCTAGTAGGTTCACTGATGTAGATTCAGTTTCCAAAGATTCATCACTCTCAGCTGTTGTCTCCCAACCTTACAATAAGCCTCATGTTGTCCATTTATGTTCTCCTGAGACTAGTCATGAAGTTCCTGCATCAGGAAGTTCATCTGTTAGCTATACTTCTCACCCTTCTGTTGATCATACAGTAGCTACTACATGTACTGTTTCTCAAGAGAATGGTCAGTTTATTCAAGAATCTCCAAGTTCATCAAATTCGTTTTCTCCTGGAAAAGTTGTTTCTCCTCCTGTACTTAAAACAGTGACTGCATCTCAAGGAATTGTGGCTATATCTATGCAGTCTTTAGCCAGTGTTTCTGTTGAACCAGTTTTTTCACGACCAGATAATAATTACAATCCTGGAGAACCTAATCTAACATCAGACAAACAACAGTTTTCTGTATATTTAGGAGAAAAACAAACTGCTCAAAGTTTCTCACATTTCACAGGTAAAGATGCAAGTCAAGTTCCCTCTAGATCTCAAGACATCACAAGCCCTGGGACTTCAGCTAAAAGTAAATCTGCTGCTAAAAGACCTGTACTTACATGTGAAGTATGTAACAAAACTTATCGATGTCGTAGTAGCTTTAAAAAGCATGTGAATGCTCACGCAGCTGCTGCTGCTGCTGCATCTCTTATATGTAAGTACTGTGGCCAAACTTTCCAACAGAAAGATATCTTTTTTAGCCATATGAGATTACATGAACAAAATGCATTTAATCAGCACCAGGGTGGTACAGTTAACTTACCATCAGGGGGTGTTAGTGAATCTAATTTTCAAAATGCTATGTCGTCTGGTCGAGCTAATTCATACACTTGGGACACCAGACAAATAAAATCAGGGATGGAGGTTTCAAGTAATATAATAAACCAGTATGGTGTACCTATGTCTGCCATACATCTATCAGAAGATCAGGTTCCATTTGTAACAAAAGAGAAGCAAAAACGAGCTAGTAAAAGAAAGAGGAAACCAAGTGGTCCATTAGAATCTGAGTGGATGGAATCAGGAAACTACAAAAGACTTGCTTCCAACAACTTGTATTCTTGGGCTGAGAACAAGTTTTATCATGAACCTGGTCCTGATGGATCTGTGGGAACACAAGAGTCTTGGACCTGTGAAAATTGTAATGTGGTGTTTGAAAATTTTAAGATATTAGAAGAACATCAGAGACACTGTAATTTTCCTAGAAGAAAAAATCATTTTAATACTGTAGAGGAAGAAAGAAATATCCAATCATTACCCAAAATAGCCAGATCACCTGCATACTTTCAACTTTTAAAGAAAGGAATTACTTCAGGTCAATTAATAACAAACAAGAATTCCAAGTGTTTACTTTGTAAAATTTGTTTTCGCTCATTTTCAAAAATTGAGAACTATATTAGACACAAAAAATTGCATAAATATCGATGTTTAGTGTATGCTTGTCAGTACTGTGGACAGTTCTTTAGTAAAAGACCACTGTTAGAGTTTCATGAACAAAAGCATCATGAAATAATGGGTGATTCTAATAGGTATTGCTGTGTTTATTGTGACCTGCCATTAAGAGATAAAAAAACATTGAAAGAACATGTAACTGAAACACACAGAGGTTTTAGAGTAATTTTGTTCTCAAATGGGAAGCCAGATTCTAGCTTGTCCAAAATGTTCTGGTCTTCACCTAAAAAATTAGCTGCTTTGAAAAATAGTATGAATAAACTTTCAAGTGCCCTGGAAACATCAGTGTTTCCAGAATTTCTGAATAATCGAAATTGTCAATGCTCGCATTGTCTTAAAGAATTCAGTAGTGGTGAAGCAATGTCTCGTCATGTATGTGTGAAACCTTCTCATATTCAGCAGCTTAGTCAAGGAAATTTTTATTGTGATGTTTGTCAGCAGTTTTTTACCACACCAGAAGAGTTACAGAAGCATATTGAATATCGTCATACCAAGGTTGATTTGTATAGATGTGAAGTTTGTTGGGTATGGGGTCGCAAAGAAGAGATGGAGCGCCACATGCTGTCTCACATGAGTAAGATGGGAAGTTTCATATCGACAGAAAAAAATAATGCCTGCATAGGAAATAATTTTCTTCTTGCAGCAACAAATGTAGTAAGTAACAACAAATCCCCATGTGTATCTCCAATGAAGAAAAACCTTTCTGCAGCTGTCCAGAAGAAACTACTACAAGAACAGACCATTTGTTCCTCTTCAACATCTAAAAAGGGTAAAGCAAAAGTCAAGCATTCCCAGGCAAAGAAAAGTGTTAAGATGCATGAAGAATTTGCACATCATCTTTATTCTCAAGAACCTGAACTCAAATCAATGATGTTTTCTCATACTAAACAAAATCAAAGTGTTCAAAAGAAGTTACTAACAAGCAGTATTCAAAAGCAACATGTTGAGACAAACAGCCCTTCCTGTGCCAAAATTCAAAATGAAAATGTAAACAAATTACTTAATAGGAAAATGTTGAATAAAAGTGTTTGTGCACTAAACCAGAAAAATACTTCTGCAGAGGAAAAATTACGTAACCCAACTCATCCAAATGAATCTTTTGAAAAATCTCGAATACCACACCCAGGTTCTCAGAATGAAAATTTCAAAAGGAATTTGTTACCAAATTTGAGTAGTCAAATAGAAATTGTAGAAGTGAGCAACCTGCTTAATCGAGGACTTCACGGGAAAATTCTGGATAGGACAAGATCATCTAGTGAAGATAAGCAAAATGAAAATATTGATAAAAACAGCAGGTTTCTTATTAACCAGAGTGAAAATCCTGATAGAAGTAATTTACCCAGTCCGAACAACCAATGTGAAAATCCTGATAGAATCCGACTGTCTACTCAAAGTATCCAGGGTGAAAATACAGAGAAAAACAGGTTATCTAATCAAAATACTCAAGGTGACAGTGCTGATAGGACCAGATTGCTTATGACACAAAATGAAAATTCTGATGGAAATAGTGGATATAATGCCAATATCCAAAGTGAAAATTTGAATAGAAGTAGGTCATCTAACTCATGCAATTCAAATGAGAAAACTGATAGACTAAGTATACCAAATTCCAGCAACCAGAATGAAAACCTGAATATAATAAAAGTGTCTAATACAAACACTCAAAGTGACAGTTCACTTAAAAGTAGGTTATTGAACATCAGTAGCCAAAGTGAAAATCTGGACAGAAGCAGATGCCTTAGTAATAATCAGAATGATCATTCAAATAGAAGTGGACTCTCTAGTTTAATTAATGAGGGTGAGCAATCTGATAAAAGCAGTTTGTCTAGTCCTCTTAGTCAGCAGGAGAAAAACAGGCTACATAATATTAGCAGTGAAATTGAAATTTTTGATGTGAGTAAATTTCAAGGAAAAGGAAGCCACATGGAAATTTTAGAAATAAGTAGGTTACCCAAAGGAGAAAATTTAGTGGAAAATTCTGAAAGCAGCTGTCCTTCTAGTTCCAGCAGTCAGAGTGAAAACTTGGAGAAAGATTTTATGCCTAGTTGCAGCAAACAAAATGATAATGTGGAAAAAATATCTATTCACAATAGCCAGGCAAATAATATTGAAATAAGTCAATTGCCTATTCAAACCACAATAAAAAATGATAAAGTTGTCAGTGAAGGTGGAAAGTTGACCTATTACAACAAAAGTGTTCAATCAGATACTAAAAAGTTGTCTAATTCTGCCAATCAGGGTGAAAGTGTAGATCGAGGTGCAGAATACTGCATTACTTGTGAAGAATTCATTCCTTCTCATCTTTTCTCATACCATCTTTTAGAAAAACATTGGGATGGGGGGGATCGATCAGATTTTCTGTTTGATGCTCATTCACTACCTGATAATGAATGGCTAACAGATATTTCTGGAAAAGAACTTGGTCAGTATGATGAACTTGGTGTTGATGAACATTTTGAAGGAGACACCGAAAAAAACTCTGCCTCAATGCAAGCAGAATCAAGCAGTGAAAAATGAGATTTGTAATTTACAGAAAAAATAATCAGAAATAAAACTCTTTTATAAAAGTATACATAACTTATAAGAAAATGTAGGTGGTGTGCTACTCATTTAAGTATGTGAAGAACATAATCATTTTTCTTTAAAACTTGTAAATAAATTAATTGTTTAATGGGAAAAGTTTCTTAACGTTTTACTGACAGTGATCATGTTTTGTATCATTTAAACTGCATTAAACAAGAAAAAATGAATCACATTTGTTTTGGCTATATTTTGTAATTCTGTTGTTAAATATCTACTGGATGCAGATAGTTGCGTATACAAAGCACGTACACAGTAAGTTTTTACGTATACATTGTGATAGGTGTTTATGATTCAGCCACACAAATATTGTTAAAAGACTTATCCGAAAAGTCACATTCTTTTAAAATACTTTTTAACACAAGTTGATATTTTAATTGTTTCCCTAAACTTTCTTGTGTGTTGTGATTTTTTTAGGAAGCTGTCAGTGCATTAGGTAGTTTGCTGGCTTCGTAAAATATTGTTAAAACCTAACCTGATATTCTTATTTCATTTTAGTATATGATTGGAAAGAAACATGAAGTTTTGTTTTTGTAAATGAATTGATCTGCTGTTTTGCACTTTTATACATACGATTAAAACTGTTCAGATTCTTTCATTTACACACACATATGCACAGAGTGAGAGACAAAATCATAACATGACAGTAACTGTTACATTCAAGTTTATTAAATACGTTAAAATATTTCAATGATAGAAATGCTTTAAAGAAAATTATATAGTGAAGTTTTCTTTTGTTTCTATGACATATCTAACTTGTTTAGGTGTAAAATGCTTTAATACTCTATAAATAATGTTAATCTTGGGGTACATGAATGTACATATTAACGATGTTAAAATATGAATCGAATTTACTATATGTTTATGCTTGTGTAATCCATAAAAAGGTAAGGCAGACTAATACAAAAAGTTTGTATACTTTCAGTATAAAATTCGAAAATTTTATTTAAATAAATTAATTCATAAACGGGCCACGAAGCCTTAAGTTAACAGGAAATGTTATGTTTTGTACACTGTTATTAAAATGAAATATTAATCCTTAGTTTGTACTATTGATAATGTGGTTTCAATTTATAGATACCTAGTATTTAACATATGAAAACCGTCTTCCAGTCGTTGATATCAATAGAACAATAATGTGTAAGTATACAATAGAAAATAGTTTCACAAGGGAGTATGTGTAACTTGATGTTATGCAATATTCGACACATTTTTTATTTATATGATTACTTTATCCGTGTTACCGAAATATATTTTTTGTTTTAATTTTCGTAATTACTAACAGAGACTTCGAAAATGTACGAGTTTTCGTGTGCCTCACTCACTTGTACGTTTAGATTCTAGTATTTTATTGTGCTGCAACTTTATAATCAAAATACACTGTCGTAATTCTTGTAAAATGTTTGAAGTACGAGTGTATACGGTTACTTTGTATTGTGGCATTCGCATGGTCTCATTTGTATCTGACAAGTTACCTTGAAAAATAAAATCTTAGATTTCGTGTTCGGATCCAGTACGTAGTTTTTCTAATATACATAGATGGCGCTAGGAATGACTTTAATTTTATGATTTATGTACGAAGTAAACGAATTTTTCACGATTTTTCTTTTTTTATTTATGTATTTAATTAATTTAAATTCACTTGAAAAATATATTTCCAAAACACAATTTATTTCTTCGAGTTCGATTACTTTGTATATGTCGCACAGGTAGCAATAGGCTATTCTAATATAATCTAGGGCAGTTTCAGTATGATATTTTTTAAATGTGTATACATTCTCTTTTTATGATTTGTGTTTCTATGCTCTTCTCCTATGTTCAGTATTTAATTGTGTTGTGTGTGTGGTATGGTTTCATGCACTTTGATTACACAGCGTTTCGTGGAGGATTCTTCAATAAATAGAAACGTAAAGTTGTGTTAAAAGAAGCTAACGGCAGGACTAACTTATTTACTTGAAGCAATTTGTTTGTTTGTTTTGGAATTTCGCACAAAGCTACTCGAGGGCTATCTGTGCTAGCCGTCCCTAATTTAGCAGTGTAAGACTAGAGGGAAGGCAGCTAGTCATTACCACCCACCGCCAACTCTTGGGCTACTCTTTTACCAACGAATAGTGGGATTGACCGTGACATTATACACCCTCACGGTTGGGAGGGCGAGTATGTTCAGCGCGACGCGGGCACGAACCCGCGACCCTCGGATTACGAGTCACACGCCTAACGCGCTCGGCCATGCCAGGCCCTACTTGAAGCAAAGAAGACCAAAATGAGTTGACTGGAAAAAATAAAATGAAACTTTCAGTAGTATTGAATGGTGTTTTATAGTCAAACATTCTCACCTGGAACCTGACAACTGATACACTCTGTGTAGCTCTTCCTTTTTGTATAGAAACTGTTAATTTTTACTGCCCGAGCTTCTACAGTGTGAAACGTTTGAAACCTGGACAATCTTATTTTAAAACATTATTTTTGTCAGTCTCTTATTATAGTTATTACTGTCGTTATTTTATAAAATATGGTAATGTGAAACGAATGTGCACTTTTTTATTCTTCAAACAGGACATTCATAGTTGATTTCTGTATGTTTACATCTTTTAAACACCTATTTTTATTTATAGCTTGCCCCTCAGTATGTCTGAGCACTTAAATACGTTAGAATCCAAGGTTCAATATCCGTGGTAGGCAGTGTACAGATAGTGTAGCTTTGTGCTTAATTACAAAAGAACAACAAACACCATTTGTAACTTTAAACCAATTAATTATGATTGTCATGCAATGTAAACAATTTAATAAGTAAATCTGTGAAATCTCTAATAATTGTGTTTCGGTTTACCAATGTTTCCGACCCAAGTGGTTAAGGCTCTTGACTCGTAATCTGAGAGTTGCCGATTCGAATCGCCGTCACACCAAACATGCTCGCCCATTCAGCCGAAGATTCGTTATTATTCCGGTCAATCATACTATTCTTTGGTAAAAGAGCAGCCCAAGAGTTGGCGGTGGTGGTGATGACAAGCTGCTTTTCCTCTAGTCTTGCACTGTTAAACTAGGGACGGCTAACGCAGAATAGTTTTGCGTGAAATTTAAAACAAACCAATTTTTTTTAATAGGTGTTGATATAAACTTGTTTAAATTTGGTAAGTGCTATTTTTTTTTCTTTATGAAAACTATTTATGAGCGGGTTTTAAAACACAAATGTTAGGCTTAATTTTTTTAGAAGCTCGGCAATCGGTTTAAACTTTCATGCTTTCTCCTTGTGGAGTTGTAGTTGAATGTTTGGTGATGCAAACCTACTTAATTTCAAGTTTTAGGAAAGTATTGTTTTATGAATAATTGAACAATATAAATATTCGAGCTCACGTGTTGCTTAAAATTTTATTGAATTAAATTATTGCATGTTACCAAGTTTTAGGCACGTCACGCACATTGTTTAGTGATACACAGGAGTGGGTGTAACAAATGTGGAATGATAGAAGCGCTATTTTCGTATAAATTGTAATAAACACTATCAAACCAACTTTTCACGTGAGTACACGTATAGGTGTAGTTGTAATAAATAATGTCAAACTAGCTCAAGTTAACGAAGTTTTCTCTTGCAGGTGTTGATGTAATAAATGATTTCAAACCAGCCTCAAGTTAAGAAAATGTTCTCTTGCAAGTGTCGATATAACAAGTAATGTCAAACTAGCCTCAAGTTAAGAAATTGTTCTGTTGCAGGTGCCGATGTAATAAATAATGTAATGTTGTCTTGAATTAAGCACAAAGCTACACAATGGGCTATCTGTGCTCTGCCCACCACGGGTATCGAAACCCGGATTTTAGCGTGAAAGTCCGCAGACATACCGCTGAGCTATTTGGGGGCAAATAATGTGAAACCAGTCTCAAACTAATAAAGTCTTTTTATGTCGGTGTAATAAATGATGTAAAACCAGTTTCAAGCTAAGGAATTATTCTCTTGCAATTGTCAGTGTAATAAATAATGCCAAACCAGTTTCAAGTTAAGGAAGTGATCTCTTACAGATGTCCTATTGGTTTGGTCCCTCGATTAGCAATTTTTGAGTTGTTAGTTCGAATCCTTATTACATTGCAAATGCTTATCTTTTAACCATGAGATATTTTTAATATGACGGTTAATCTTACTATTCCATTCATAAAGAGTAACTCAGAAGCTGGAAATGGATGATTTCGATTAACTGCTTTTCTCTAATCTATCACTGCGAAATTAATAACAGGTAGCACAAATAGCACTCGTGCACAATTCAAAACCTCACTTGTACAGGTATTGATATAATAACTACTATCAAACCGTCTTCGAGTAACAATGATTTTTTTTAACCATTCGCCCTTTATAAGTATCAATAACTTTAATCAAACGTCAATATTTCTAAACGTTTGAAATTGCTGTATAAATTAACATTTCTAAGAGTAGTAAAGAATATATTCAGGTAAAGTTTTTAAATTTCCACGCTGTTAATAGCCTTGCTCTTAATTGTCTCAAATTTTGAATTGTTGTCATAGCTGAATCGACTATTTCGCTCTTCTATGACGGGTTCAAAGAATCTCAAGTACACAGTGTCATCTGCATAATGTTTGTAGAACACGGGTAGTACTGTGTAAAATTTTGAAAATTGGGTCTTGAAATGAAAGTTTGAAAAGAGTATCTATATGGTAAGACCATCACCCAGATATATGTGCCAGAAATATCGAGGTAGAGCTAGACAAGGAAGAAAAGCTCCCTTTTCTACTCTTTTACATCTTCTATTTAGGTGAAAACGGCAAGTATGGAAAGTGCTCATCGATATTCAAAGGGAGTACGACTTTCAGAAAACATAGTACAGAATGGTGTCGCTAGAAAGAAAAATAGAGTAATCAGTAGAACAGTATGCAGTCGGAAGCAGAGACGTATTTAGGATTTCGGCGCCCCTAGGCACAAGGTTAGGTTGATACTTTTGCCGCCGCCCCCCGTCCGTGCCACAACTTGCACCAAGCATAACCATCACAACAACAGACAAACACAGTTGTTATCATTCAAAATCAACACAACGTTTATTTTCCAACACAATAAAAAATGAAACATCAAAATCAATTATCACTAAATATTATTCTGCGGCTGAATATTCAGGCTTTCTCCTGGCCTTCTGTTCCGAAAACATGTTTATTGCATCGTCATAGTTTATTCTACAAACAATATCACTTTCAATGGCGAGGAGTGACAGGGCATTTAGTTTATCTTCTTCCATTCTTGATCTCAAGTAATTTTTCACACGTTTGAGAGCCGATAAAGATCTCTTTGATGTACAATTAGTTGCTGGAATGCACAGAAACATGCGCATAGCAATATCCAGGTTTGGATATACAGTTTGAAGTCCTTTAGCTCGAAGATTTCTGTATACTGCTAACGCAGAAGAGTCATCATTTTGCACTTTCATACTCAAAAGATGTGCGCGGAAATGTAGACATTCATCTACGAAGCTCACTTCCAAATCATTGGGGTAGAGTTTCAACAGTGTTCCAGCTTGACTGATGACATCAGAGGGTTCAAGATTTGTTATCTTGAACAAATATCCAAACCTTGCATGGATTTCTACATAAGCGGTTTGTCTTCGCTGTAGTTCTGAGCAAAGTCTGTCAATGATCACATTGAAAACATTTACTCAAAATGCCTCTCTGCCTTCTTCCACTGCCTGGGTGTCACCATCTGAAAATTTTTGCTTCCTTTTTCGCTTAATTTCGTACGTCTTCATGCTGGACTTCAACATCGCCTTGTCTTCAAAATGATCGAACAGTTCTCTTGAATCTTTCACAAACTGCAGCAAGGAAGCATAAAGCTCGACAAGTCCGATGTCCATATCAGCACTTTGCAACTTTTTACTGGCAGCATTGAATCTTCATGGTGGTGATGGCATCAAACACTTGTTGCCAGTTTCTGTTGAGGCTTTGACAAGCATCTTTACGAGCGGACCACCGAGTGTCACTGAGTTTCTTCAAAGAGAGACTTTCTTTATTTGCGGACAGGTGTTTTTGTAGAATTTTCTAACGATGGGTTGAAGCATTGAAGAAAACATAGAGACTTTGTAAGAGTTCGAAGAATGAACATGCTTCTCTGCAACATTCAGCAGCACACGTTCCTACAAGATTTAATGAATGTGCTGAATATGGGATATACTCAGCTAAAGGATTTTTCTCCATGATACGAGCCTGGAGACCACTGTACTGACCAGACATGTTGCTGGCGTTGTCGTAAGACTGTCCACGACATTCAGAAATGTCAAGCTCATATGACTGAAGCAGGCTAAGTACAACTTCTGCCAGCTGTTCAGCTTTGTGGCCCGGATTGGGTATAAAAGTCAGGAAACGTTCCATAGGTGAACCATCACTGTTCACGTACCTGATGATGAATGCCAACTGGTCAACATGGGATATATCTGGCGTCGAGTCCACGCTGATTGAGAAATATTTTGCAGTTTTGACGTCCTTTAAAATGTTCTTTAGAACAAGGTCTGCCATAAGCTGGATGAATTCGTCGCAAGTACTGAAAGACAGGTAAGACGTGGATCCCTTGCCAGCATTGCCATATCGGTGAATGTAATCAGCGAGGAAGGGGTCAAACACCGCAACTAGTTCTAACGACATCATAAAGTTGTCGTTGTGTACTGAACCAAACTTATCATCCCGACCTCTGAACGGAAGCCCACGTGAAGCCAATCTTTTCGCTACCACACGAGTGAGTACATTTCTCCAGTATTTGATTTTGTCATGCAGCTGTATGGCCATCTGGAGATCTACACGTCCCAACATGTTGCCCCTTGCTACTAGAGATAAAACTGAAGACCGATGCTCAGGAGAGTTTTCATGCTCATTCAGCCGGACAGTAGCATTTTTCCAGTCTAAAAGCCTTCGTCAGCCAGTTTGGATTTTTTTCCAAAATCAAATAAACGACAAGGAGCACAAAACAGTTTATCTTTGCTCTCTGAATAAACCAAATATGTCCGCTTACTTTTTTCGCCATTTTGCAGTTTCCTTTCAAACATGCCTTTGGTTACAGATCTGATTTTCTCCCAGTCCTTTTTCACAGAGTTCTTGAAATCCGAGTCATCGTTTTGAAGGATGGCATGTGTGGCAATATAATCTTTTGTGTAATCATCTATTATCCACTCTGCTGGATCTGAACTTACTTTGTCTGAAAAACTTGCTGGAACCATTGACGTTTCAGGCACGCAACCGGCAGATCTTACTAGACCTGCTGCTGATGACGTCACTTGTTCAAGCTGCAGTTCGATATATTCGGGTCGTTCAGATTGTTAAAAACTGCTACTGCTAGGCCAGTCATGTGTATTCCCTCCATCGCTGTTGGTTTGAACATCATCGCTAGTAGGCTGTTCTTGCCTTTGTTTAGCAAAAAAGGCCTCCATCGTCGGTGTCTTATCCAAAACATCACGTGTGTTTTCATTTTTTAACTTTGCTATCTTCCTATAAGCTGCTCCACTCAATTTTCGGCGTATGTTACTCATGACGATATCACTAGAATCGTATATTGAGTATTGACAGTGAATTTGTTACTTTCACATCTCAGATCATCAGGATCTGAGTCATTTTCGTGGGATCGAGCTATTTATGGCAGCCGCGCGAACCTCACAGAGATCCGTGAGCCGTTTGACCCCCAGTGACTCTCGCCCTCACAAGAATTGTGCTTCTTGTAGAGGTTTGGACACTGACAACACGATATAACTTACAGTAAGATATTGGGTGACGGAGGAATAAGTAAAAGCATAACGAACTCTACATTTTGACACCAATATCGCTTACCACGTTATTATCTATATTGTCGATTATATTGTAAATATGTAAATATGTTGGTGAACGATATATTCGTCCGGCAGATAATGAGTTTTATGGTAGTTGGTAAAACAATTATCGACTTGCAATAACAAAATATACACGAAAAAGGGGAGCTTCTGCACTACTGATTTATATTACTGCCGATGTATCCATGTTAACGGATGCTGGGCTATTGACAATCAAATTATGAATTATAACACACTTTACTATTTCAAATTCTATACTACCAGTAACAAATACCTGTATCGCCCAAAACTATTTAGACCCCGTGCGGTACAACCGCGTCCCCTGGGAGTCAACTTCATTGATAGAGCGCGGTTGGCGGCCTGCAAAAACGATTATGCGTGACACCCGCAGCCGATTCCGCCAACGCTCACCTGCCCCAGTGACTGTGCGCCTTTCTGTTCTGGAGTCTGCCACTACCCCTTCTTTATTCTAACAAATGCCTATAATTGCTAGGGAATTTGAAGGAACTATTCTGTAAGGAATACATTGGAATCTAGGCAAGCGCATATTCAATCAATCAATTAAAAGTAATCAATTAAGCTCATCTGTGAATGATGAGGAAGAATATTTCAAAATATATTTTTCCAGATAACAGCCTGAAGCAACCGAAAATCCGAATTTTCGTCTACGCAATTTCACAAAACAAAATACGTTATTAGGCCATGATAAAATATTTTTTGTGTAGGCGTAGCACACTGAGTAGCAGGTAATTCATTGTTTGGTGTGTCAATATGAGTAAAAAACATGTTGGGGGTTTTGAAAAACACAAATAAATAACTGAGGTGAGGGTGATGGGTTGGGGGGGGGCGAGGCGTATTAGGTGGGACTCAGTGAGGGAAGGTTAGAAATCTTTTAAACTTGAAGCGACCGACCCGACCGTGTGGTGGAATAGTGAGTGTGTGTGTGGGGGGAGGGGTCCAGATTCAAGAGATTATTGGGGCGGCATAAATGGCACGGGGTATTAATAACCAGGGACTACATTTTAAAATGGTGTCCATTCTTTTTTTTTTCTTTTTTTTGGTCAAAATTTGCCGCCCCAGGCACGTGCCTCGTGTGCCTATGCGTTAACACATCCCTGGTCGGAAGGGTACTGACAACATGAATAAAGACATTCTCTTCTTTTTCTGCGAAATGACAATCATTCACATGAAATATCAGCTGAATTTTTGAGTTTTTCATCTAATACACAATCCACGACTACTGTAAGATATATACTTTTTATGGTATATTCAGTTAGATGTTTCTGAATCCACATATCATTTCTGCATGCAGTTAATCATACCCATTTTGACTTAGAGTTGTAATAAATGTGCTAATTCTTTTATGCATGTAAAGGTTACTTATTGTAGCCTTTGTTAATACGTGCGAAGTTGGTTTTTCACTTTTCTGTGTGGAGTTTTTAGAAGATATTCAAACAGACATACAGAACTTTATACAACTGGTTTCACTTAAAAGTGAATGTTAATCATAGCTTTAAGTACGTAATCTGTGAAGTTGTAGGATGCCTCACTATGCTTTTGGCCCGACTATAGAATTTGAGGTCTTGCACAGTTATGTCTCTATGTTTCATTTTTATTTTGATTCTTTAGTCTTTTTTGAACTAAACCCCAGCAACATGTTACACAGTATTGGAACCCAGCTAGCAATTTGTTAATATTACAAATATTTGTGTGAACAAAGCTTTGTTTGCTTGATCATTGGTGCTAATTTGTTTTTCTCTGCTATTCATGTTAAATTTGCTCTTTCTTTAATAATCTTGAACCTGTTCTTTTTACTCTTGTCAAACAACACCAATGAACCTGGATACCAAAGACTAATTACAAAAAACAATTTGATGCTGTGATTAAAATATTGTTATTACGGAGTTTTTTTTAAATATGGTTCTTGGTCTTTTGGCATTCTAGTACAGTAAAGTTTGTAATTTATGTGATTATAAAAGGTAACTTACTGAGATTACCAAACATTACGTCAAAGATGAGGAAGTTACCATGATTGTGAAGACTTAGTCTAAGAAAATTACAATGTCAAAGTGAACATTCTTTTGGATCCAAAGCATTTACTAACATGGTGAGAGCAATATCAACATTCTCAATCTGTTCTTGGGACCAAAAAGTTGACGGGCAACCTTAAAACGATTTCAAGTGATTATACTCTGTATGTAGGAACACAGAGTAGTAGAAAAAGCTCATGTGGCCTGAAAGCCCCAAGAACAATAGGCATAGTCTCTATAGAACTCCAAGGTACTGTGTGAGTCATCATGGACTGAAAAGATTTACGAGATGCATTCACTGGATGGATTTTTGAGCATTGTATTACAACACCATCAGGCAGTGCAAGTGGCTTATTATTATAATTCAATGGAATTAGAAGCTAGTTAAAAATTGAACAGGAAGGTACACTGACAATGTTCCAAAACCGTGTTCAGCAATGAGGTTTCTGTGTGGTCTAATGATATCACCTCATTATAATAGTAGTGATAATGCATCTAATTCTTACTGAGCTATCCTACTAATAGCTCAATCAAATGACACAGTATTTATCGGGATGTGTGCATTTCTGAGATCACTCTGGATATTTTGGCTGAATTAGAGCAGAGAATTGGGCACTTGGAATTTGGAACCACTACTTTGTTGTAAAGGTAAAAAAGAGAAATCAGCCAGTGTTCAAGGTATGGCAAATAAAGACCTGGACTATTTCGTTAAATGTTTTGAGGAAGCTGTTACAGTAATAGATGGTGCAACATGCAGTGATGAATTTAGATGCCCAGTGTTTGATGCTTTAAAACATTTAATCAAGGCAAAATGGGGATACAGTTGTTTTTTAACTGAACTACAGATTACAACACCCTATGGAGTTGAAATGATTCAAAACACTGAGTTCAAAGCTTGAGGGTGAGTACCCTTAGATAACTTGCCCATTTATGCAAAAAATTTACAGAAATTACACAAAAAGACATTTCCTACAATACCATTTTAATATTTTGATAAGGTGCTAATACATTTTGAAATATCACTGAGTGAATTTATGTGGTATTACGTGTGACTGAGGGACGTCTCATTTCTCATGAAGGTAGTTTCAGTGATGAAATGGTTTGAGTTAGTCGTATCAAGCTATGTACACTGGAACAAAAGAAAGTTTTAGTAGTTGTAAGTGTGACTATGGATTCAGCAAAGTAACTTCCAGTGCTCCTAAAGACGGCCAATACTCTGAAGTTGCATCGCCCTTTCAGCCGTGAAGGCGTTATAATGTGATGATCAATCCCACTATTCATTGGTAAAAGAGTAGCCCAAGGAGTTGGCGGTGGGTGATGATGACTAGCTGCCTTTCTTCTAGTCTTATATTGCTAAATTAGGGATGGCTAGCGCAGATAGCCCTCGTGTAGCTTTGCGAGAAATTCAAAACAAACAAGTATTTAGAAATTAAGTGAAGATCATGTCGTTCGTTTATGTCGAATTTATCGCCAACAAGTCACAGAAGAATTCTTAACTCAATACACTCAAATATTTTCATTACTACGTATATATACTGCTAAAAGTAGTTGTAGATAGTAGATAGCTGCATACACTTCTCAGGCCAACATCGCAAAAATATCAACAATAAGTAATGGCTGCTGCAGCACCTACTGATTCAAAATAGTATAGCTTTAGCTGAATCTCACTTCACACATCAGCTTGCACCTAAAGTTATAGTAACTAACCTGGAAAATTATATACTGGGTTTCACATGGTATGTTTTCATAATGATCCATCAGCGTGAGTTCAAGTTTTCAAAGAATACTGGAGCAACCAACTCCTTGACCTTACTCTGTGTCATACACTCCCTGTTCAAGTATTCTTCAGGCAGATTTTTTTTTCTAGAGAATAAGGAGAAACTAGACTATAAGTGGAGATCGTATAATAAAATAATTGCTTGGGCGAAAGAAATAATAAAATTCAAAATAGAAAATAAAATAATGGTGAAAAATCGCCGGATTGAAATAATTTTTATTGGTAAAACAAGAAAACAACGCTTCGGGAAGCAGTTCCTCATCGGGTTTCTAGTGAGAATGAAACTTAATAGAAGAGTTAGTGTGAAAGAGAAAAAGAATAGGTGACAGATGGTTCTAAGGCTCGAGAACAGATTTCTAAGCTATAGCTAAGAGAACTAACATACAAAGATTAAAATATAATAAATTGTTTGGTATAAAACGTATAAATACAGTAAATTGTAGTTAATAAACGATATCAAAAAGTAGAACGTGAACACAGGCAACAATGTAAAGAAATTAATTCAATAAGTCTTCGAAGGAACACTGCATCGGGTAATATTGTTCAAAGGTTTACAACAATGAAAGGTCTTCGAACTCAACAGGGGTGATGAAGAACTGTGAAAAGAAATTAATATAGCAGTGACTAAAGTGAACGGGCTAAAAAGAAAAACAAATTAAGTACGTTGAACAAAAAAGCAATGTAAGTCTTTTAATTGGAAGAATTATTGGCACATACTGTTGACTAGCTGCAATTCCTGTAGTCTATTAGTTTCAAAGTAAGGACAACAAATGTCTTTTAAGTAGCTTAGCACAAGTATACAAAATAAATAATTGACACAGAGAAGCCTAACTGAAAGTTGTTTTATTGGACATGTATTGTCTGTTTTCTTTAAACGGAAATCATGTCTCTGATTCTTCTCAACAATGAACAGAGTGAACAATATGATTTAAACATTAGTATCCTAGAAATACATTTACTGCAGACATTACCGATTAGTTTTTGCCTGTGCAACAGGAGCCAATAGTTTTGCAATAAAATCCAGATTGAGTCCAAGAACAGTGGACTGTGTGAATGTTATTCACTCTGATGTTCAAATGTTATTCCTTGTGTAGTTGGAACACATTCAAGTACGTTGTTATTCTTAACTATTGTGAAAAAAAAACAACAACTGATACATAATATATCGTGCTTTATCTCTTTAAAAGAACAAGTGACATTAATTCAAACAGTAATCTGTAGTAATGGTAGTCTGTACGTTTGGACGTGTAACTTCCAGCTGAAATGCTTATCATCAAAGTAACTCAAGAAGGAATGTTGTAGTCTAACTGTGCTGCTGGAGTTGTTATGCTATGTTGTAGAATAAATATGTAACTTCTAGAGAAACTGAAGCATCTACTTGAAGATCGTGCAAAAACCTAAACTCAACACAAAAGTTTGAACTAAGAAGTTTAATGATGTGTTATGGTACCAGCCACACATCATCACATAGATACAGGTTATTTGTGTTAAATAAAACAAGTGCTACATAGACTGCCTTGTGTTAATTACTTGTTTCTGTACACTTTTGCAAAGCTACTCAAGGGCTATCTACATTAGCTGTTCGTAATTTGAAACTGATATGGTACAATACATGCAACAAGCCAATAATATGGACCATTGACTATTGGAATAATATTTTTACAGATGCAAGACGTGAATGATAGATACGTAGTTCTGCATTCTAACCGCTGGGTCGTGCTCAGTCAACTTTCTAAGACCACTAGGTGTATATCCAGCGCTGAAATCGAGTGAATGTTAAAGGACAGGATAATACAACCTTCAGTGAATATCTGATCATCTCTAGTGGTGACTGTCAAAAAAAGGACATTAGACGTGAAAATGCTGTGCATAAATGAATTTCTGGATGCAATGGAAAGTGGTTATTGGTTAAGGTCAGTAGATCTAAATTGAGTTGAACGACGAAAGCAGAGCTAAGACTGCTTTCGAGACTGGAAAAGACTTTATTAATTCTATATTTGGTGAATGTATTACCTTTAAAACTTTTGAGCAGTTTGTAATGCATACACTAATAGGACTGGAATGGGATCAATACATCATTTATGTGCATGATATTATTATTCTGTTTCATTTTTAAGTTACATGTGAAACCCAGAGAATGGAAAAGCACATCAAGAATGCAGGCTTGAAAATAAATCTACTGAAGTGCGCGATCACATGTTTGGAAGTGTAGTTTCTTGGTCATATAATTAATGTAAACAAGGTATTCACTGACTCTGCGAATATTTTTCACATCCGATGGGGGGAATCATTTTTTTCAACCACTTATATGAACTGTTCAATTTTCAAATTGATAATCTCTGATTACGTGAACTTGAAAGCTGTAAACATACAGTCACAGAGTAATCTTGTTGCCACGATACTTGCATGTATACTTAGGCCTATTGACTGATACTTACGAAGTTATATGACTATAACTTAGATCGAAAAGCTTAAAAGCACGCCTATGTTAAAGATGTACATTTCGGCTACTGAAAAAGCCTAATTATGTAATTCGATTGGTAAGAACACGAGAATCACAAGAACAAACACTTAATATGTAGGCCTGTGATGCAATAGAACAATTCAACAAACCAAACTGTAGGGGGGATGATTGTATGTACCATATCCCCCACTTAAATTGAAGGGAGGATGTATACCCTCATTCCCCCAGGATCTACGCCCCTGCTTCAAACAAATAAAAAGCTCACAGTGTTTGGTTTTGTAATCTATTATCAACGGTTTGTGGCCGCACTATAGTCGCACTATTAATCACCACACATAGGGACACTTTCATTTCAAATCAGGTGTGAAAATAATTAAATTATTTTTATCTGTCATATGTTGCTCTCAAGGTCAAGACGAATTTTTAAACGGTTACTGACATGCAGACCTAAGATAGATTTAAAATGGTATTTATACACGTGTCTAATTTAAAATCCGTAATGGATTAATTGAGAAGAATGTGGAAACAAAATTGTAACCTAATATGATATCTATCTCTAGTATTAGACGTACTATATTCTTGTTGTTACTAATCTTTAAACGATTTAACTTCAGAAATAAAAATAAATAAAATACTATGTATCTCTTGCCTTATGCATTAAAGTGTTTTAGAATGTTTCATTTGTGGGAAACGTGCGACAAGGAGTTTATCAGTCGTGTTTATTTAGAAAACTTTCTCAATTATATGGTCTGGTAAGTAAGCAACATAAAATGGATTGATAGACAAAGCATTTGTTTTGAATTTCGCGCAAAGCTACTCGAGGGCTATCTGCACTAACCATTCCTAATTTAGCAGTGTAAGACTAGATGGAAGGCAGCAAGTTATCACCATCCAATGCCACCTCTTGAGCTACTCTTTTACCAACAAATAGTTGGATTGATCGTTACATTATAACGCCCTCACGGCTGAAAGAGCGAGCATGTTTGGTGCGACCGGGATATAGATAAAACAATATTAACAATCTTGTTCAGGTAGAGTAGTTTATGAAACTTATACGACTTTGATTTTAGACAGTTTTACAAAATAACAAAAAACAGTAAACATAAACTTAATAACTGCCTTTCGAATACACAAGAAACCATGTTTCGTTTTATAAGTTTGCAGTAATCAGCTTTTAGTTATAAAAGCAACAAATAAGGATATTTCTATACTCAAATACAAAGCTTGTAAGGTTTTCACGATGTTACTAACTTTTACCAGGAATTCTATTTTTTATTTTAGTAATTGAAAATATTCATACATTATGTCAAACCCAAAATTATCAAAGCACAATATGGCACTTACTTATAATATTAATTATTAACTTACTCCGATCAGATATTATGATTTTATTTGTATTACGTGTAACTTATCATAATATTTGTGTAAAGTGATATTCAACCAGTATTGTTGGTGTGTTTTATTTACAGATTATATTAACATAGAGAGAAACTGACAAATGTCGCAATAAGAATATGTTTATTTATTCTATCTCAAACAAAAGCAATACGCTAGTTTGTATGTTCTACGTTAGAATATTACATTTTTTAGTTTTTTAAGTACTAAAGCCATATCAGTTTCCTAGTTTTGTTAACTAATTTCACATACAAAAAAACGTTTAGAAAATATGTGAGCTGTTCTTTTGCAATGAATATTTTGAACCTACATCCTATTTTTGTCGTAAATTGAATATTTTATACAGAAGTTTTTTTTAAAGGAAAGTTCAATTTTATTTTATAACTTAAGCTAATTTACACCACTGTAAACTGTTAATATCTCAAAAACTGTTTTCAAAATCTTTGCTTCATTAAGAATATAACGTATTTTTGTAAAAATTATTACATTTAAATATAGTAAATTTATTTTAATTTATTAAGAGCCCAGCATTAAATTTCGCGCAAAGCTACTCGAGGGCTATCTGCGATAGCCGTCCCTAATTTTGCAGTGTAAGACTAGAGGAAAGGCAGCTAGTCATCACCACCCACCGCCAACTCTTGGGCTACATCTTTTACCAACGAATAGTGGGATTGATCGTCACATTATAACGCCCCAACGACAAAAAGAGCGAGCTTGTTGTGCGCAACCGGGATGCGGACCCTCGCTCCTCAGATTACGAATCGTACGCCTTTACCCACGTGGCCATGCTAGGCCGAGTAAATGAGAATAAACTAACTATCAGAGAAGTACAGTATAGTACAAGATAACAAAATAAGATACATTAGAGTTTTACCTAATATGTCCCAAAATATTTTATAAAATAAAGTAACTTTGGTTTTAAATCATTCATAATTTTTCTTTTACAAAATACAGAATCACTTTCGAGGAGGTTCTACAAATAATTTAATGTTTTCGTGAAATGTACTTAATGTTATTAAGGCTATAAAGTAGATTGTTTAATCTCAGAAAAACATCCGAAAAGAATAAGTAAGATAATTATATGCATTTTAATATATATATTTTATTTTATAGGTCACGTGAGAACTAAGAGTTCATTTTACATGTAAAACTTTTAAAAACATTATTAATGCATCAATAGAAAAAAATCAACATCAACATAATTCTTCTGTAAAATTTTCTGCTTGATTAAAATTTTATATATGTATACACATTCACACATAGAGAGAGTTTGTTTTGTTTGCTTTGAAATTTCGCACAAAGCTACTCGAGAGCTATCTGTGCTAGCCGTCCCTAATTTAGCAGTGTAAGACTAGAGGAAAGGCAGCTAGTCATCACCACCCACCGCCGACTCTTGGGATACTCTTTTACCAACGAAAAGTGGGATTGACCGTCACATTATAACGCCCTCATGGCTGGGAGGGCGAGCATGTTTGGCGCGACTCGGGCGCGAACCCGTGACCCTCAGATTACGAGCGCACGCCTTAACGCGCTAGGCCGTGCCGGGCCCGTAGAGAGAGATATATATAAGATAAAACTGTTACATTACTCAGACTTTTCCTCTTGCACTTTTTGTTTGTTATCAACTAGTTATATAGAGTGTTGGAATTTAGTAAAAATAAATTAAATCTATCCTTCAGGGAAAATTCAGGAAAAGGTTTTTCTTATAAATAATAAACACTAAACCAGATACTTGCACAAAACAAGCTTACATCACTTCAAATTAATTAACATGCTTCCCAGTGCGTATAATTAGGTCTTAATGTACAGCAGGTAGTATAAGCAAAGCATACAGTCTGTGAACTTTAAATGTGGTGTCATCATCATTAGTATAAGCAAAGCATACAGTCTGTGAACTTTAAATGTGGTGACATCATCATTAGTATAAGCAAAGCATACAGTCTGTGAACTTTAAATGTGGTGACATCATCATTAATATAAGCAAAGCATACAGTCTGTGAACTTTAAATGTGGTGACATCATCATTAGCTTTGTTGCCTGGTGGAAAACTAGACAGACAAATATTATATAATTCTATAAGTAACTAAATAAAAAAACAACAACATAGGTACATAGCATGTTGTATAGCTATAAGAATGAATATTGCAGAACCAAACAACTTATTAAAAAGTCCATACTGATAATGTCAATGAACAACTTTACAAGAAATAGCGTCTCCTCAAAACAAAATAACTACATAACGATTATATTATTTAAAATATAAAAATGAAAACAAATTTCTTTTAAAAATACACATGCAATTGCATAAGGTAAAACATAGCCAAAACGTTAAGCGTTTTGGGAATATTAGTTAGAACTAATGACAAAAAACGGCTTTTATGTTGAATTACCAACAAAAAATCCAATGAGATATCGGATAAAAAGAAACTTTAAGAGATATTTTCATGTTTGTCTTGACATAAATATTACATTTAGTTTAATAGAAGATCATAAGAACACTATTCCACGTCTTGTGGTGAAGCTGGGAGTTTTGGAATCTTCGTCACTTTCAAATATGTCTTTATCGTTTTGTTGATGGTACTAAGAGTTGTACCCAGTTTCATTGTAACAACTTGGATCGGAGGTGCTCTATAGAAAATATAGCCGTCAGTTTCAGAAAGAAGGCCTTGCTCAAATTTGGGTTTAGGTGCGTTTCAGAGCTTTTTTGTTGTCCTAACTGCGCTACTATTCGAGCTGTTTTGCTTCTTTGCAGAACAGTGAACACTTTTTTCTGTGAAATTTTGTATCATGTGGTTCTACATCATTTCATAATAATGTCTCTAAACGAATACTCTTCTTAGAAAGAGATGTAATCTTCTATTTATAAGTTTAGCCATTGCCGCAATGCATTGTCGAATAGTTGAAAATTGGTTGTGAATTAAATATACACTGGCTAAGTAAGTTATTTTTGTTGTCATAGTCCGCCTCTGCTTTAATGTATAGAAGTTCCACAAAAAGTAATTGAATGTGAGGACTTATAGATCCAAATAAAAGATATACAGAACGTTCTAGAAAATAACACAAAAAAGAAATATAACATTTTTTTCATAAAACTTATCTAGAGCAACTGAAAAAATGAAATATTATGATGCTAATAAAGCCAATTCTATAAAGCGAAGACAATTCACCAAAGGATATGTCTTTAAGGTAATATGTATATTACAACTTGTATAAAAATATACATGAAAACTGGAATGCACGAGTTGTAAGCGTTTTATTGATCATTGTTTGTTTAAATGACCTAGTAGAATCAGATAGATGCTGGACCTCTAGAACTCTCCTTGACTGTTGGTTTGGTTTTTGAGGGTCGTGCATGAATCTCACATTAATTCTTCAGTAGAATTCAAATTAAACCCATTTTACACCATGAAACCACTACGTGCGTTACAATCGTTCGTTCGTACACGCTAATGACCCTTTTCAGATCATATCCATGAAAGTAGTACATACATTTTTCATGTTTTCTGTTATATGATTATCTAAAACAAAATGAAATACGAAAAGTAAACTACTCTGAGAATGTGCCCAACACTTTAATTCTAGCTTTTGTGTTGACTAGAAAGTTGGAGACCCAGCGAATAATAAATACCTTGCGGTAGTTTCATTTATAACATTTGATATTTTAATCCAATGTGCCATACAGTGTCAAATGCTTTCGCAAGATTAAGAAAGTAAGCGATTGTGTATTTGCTTCAGTTAAAACTATTTATTATGTTTTTTGTGAATCCAAAAGGTCTGTGGATTGTCTTTTTTTTTTGTCTAGATCCGTTTTGCATGTCTAATAATTTAGTTGTTAGTTCGAAATAAGCGAAAAGTCTTGAATGTTCGATTTTTCTAGTAGTTTTCCAGTACACCTGGTTAGACTGATTGGTTTGTAGCTTTCTAGTTTACTTGCTGGGTTTGATTCTTTCAGAAAAACCAAAACGTCTGTTAGCTTCCATGCAGTTAGTATGTAACCTCAAGAAGTGAAAGTTACAAGTTTGGTATATATATTTATATGTATATATATTTATATTTATGCTTACCTAAACTATTTCTATGTCTCTGAATAGCACATACGATTTTTAGGGTTTTGATTTTTCGTACATAATACAATAGTAAGGCCAATGACGTCTATACCTGTACTTTAACAATTGGTTAAAGTATTGAGCGAACACTTATGAAAATAAAGTCACGTTTTTATGTACTATATCACGCACTGGACCAAGTGGAAGGCCGTTACATAGGTTTTTCGCCCGCTGCTAGTACAGCGGTAAGTCTACCGATTTACAACGCTAAAATTAGGGGCTCGATTCCCCTCGGTGGGCTCAGCAGATAGTCCGCTGTGACTTTGCTATAACACACACATAGGTTTCTTATTGAAAGTCACAAAACTTTGTAGCCAATTGGAAACTACCTTGAAATTTAAGTAATATTTCTGAAAGTTTAATACATTTTTCCTACAGTTTAGCAGTGAAACGGCTAGCTTTTTGAAACAGTTAATTTTGTTGTAAGTATAAGATTACATTCTGAGACATTAACATTCATTAGAATTTTATTATGAGAAAACAACGTTGTCGACGAAACCACAGAAGCCCATAAATAAGCAGAACATTTAACCATTAATAAAAAGCAACTAATAAAAAAATTACTTGAAGTATTTGGAAATTCACACTATAGTCTAGTGGAGTATTTTGATATTCACATTATGGTATAGCGTTACAGTTAGCCTTCAAAACATTCACACAGCAATAAATTCATTTTACGGTAATTTAGTTTAATGATGAACAATAGAACAACAGCAGTGTCTGTATTTAATAGTTTACCACATTCAATATAACTTGTTAAAGATGGAAAATAAATATTCCGCAACGTCCCAGAACTGTTACTGAACATAAACGTATCAAATGTTTCCTGATGTCAAGAAAACCCACTTGTAGAAAAAATTATAAAAATGGCTGCCTCTCCATAATATCAAATGTTTGTTGTCGCCGCCGTCGTTCTGTTGTTCATTATTTCACAAAGCATCTCCGAAGAGAGTGGAAAATTAATACCTTCTGATTACGTTATAAGTCGTTGACACATTGTTGATAAAAAAAAAACAACAAAACCTTGTTAGAAGTAAGTTTTATGGTTTGTAAAATACATGAAGTATAAATGGGTGTAAGCTATTAATACTATTATACTTGAATAATATTCATATTAGGGAAAATATTTATTAAATTTTTCATAAAAAAGGTTTGGAATGAATTCTAGTCTCAAGACTCTGAAGTAAGTTAACCTGCTAGAAATATTTATATTTTTTTAACTATAAGGTATTGAATATTTTCAGTACACTATTACTTAACTAATTTAGTTTGTATAGTAATATGAGCTCTCTCTCTGTGTGTGTGTTTGTAATAAGAATTATCTGTTAATTTCTTAACAACAAAGGACTACTTGGCTGTACATAAACAAATGTCTTTTGCTAGGTAACAAAATAAAGTATAATGTGAATAGTGAAATTTTCAAAAGAGATATAATAATAATTTAATAATGTAATAATTCATAATAATCCAAACAGAGTCGACTGGTGAAAATAGTTGCCTAAGACTGTTTTCGGGTTCGTCAGATGTTTGGCTAAAGATTTAATATAAACTGTTGACAAGAGGTCAGGTTAATTTAAAACATGAGTCAAAAGATATAAGGGTAAACAAACTTTGCTAACAAATACATTTCTTTTAAGGATATCAAACAAAGCATAATACTTGAAAAAAAAAATCTGAATGGTAAATGAATACAATAATACCAAATTGTAGGCATACTTCTTTAGTGCAAATAACATATTCTACACAAGAAAACACATTTTAAAATTGTACTCTACATTGAAAGCACGTATATCTTCTGACGGTAAATCACTTTTCGAACGCGGTGTCATCTCGAGATACCGTCCACAGTCGAACAACCCAGAGGGTTTACAAGGTGTTTAAAATATGCCAATATGACACATTACTTCATGTAGGAAGTGAAATACGGTAATGTTGCATTAACGTAATAGAATAAAACATTAGCGATTTTAATATATCGCTTTCTCATTATAAAATATTGCTACACTTATAGTTGACCGCAAAGCTATTCATCTCTACGTAATAAACAAGTATTCATTACAGTAGATGTATTTATTTTTGTCAAGGTGTGTCTTCGTGGACAATAAATCCAGAGTTGATATAACTCTCCGATGGTTAGAAAGTCAACACAATCATAAAATTACTTTTACTAAATGGTAAGTTAGGAACTTACATCCATGTTCTGGAGAAAGGTAAAAACCTATAGCTATACATAAAGATGACATTCTTATCTTACAAAATACGGTTTGGATTTTATACTACTCAAAACATATAAACACAAAGCAGTACAGCTCGTATAATAATTTAAATAAGAAGCAGCCAAGAAATGATACTACTTTGTAAGATCCTTTGTTTTAAAGGATTTCACAAAATAGCAGGCTATCCTGCGCCATGGTCTGAAGGCTCACTTGAGCGTCCATGGGCAGCAGTTCCACAGTTAACGGTTCCCCACGCTCCCTACGACAAGACGGGCAATCACAGACTGGACGTTCATCCACGGATTCCAGTTCCTCTTCTGGGTAAGCCGTGTATGCGCTGCCTTTGGTACCAGTCTCTCCGATAGCCAGATAATTTTCTCGCCGCAGTTTAGCCTCCTGATACTCACGTGCTCTGCAAGAGACGGTTTGGCTCACTGGTTTACTACATTTAGGGCATATTCCTGAAGAATTTGAATTCTCTTCACGTTTATGGCTCGACTTAACCCGCGGAAAGAATCGAAACCTCTAAACAGTAAACGAGAAATTTTCTTAGAAACAGTTATATAACAAAACAATTATTAGTTTCTAACCTTATTCAGTTGTGAATAAGCAGTTTTTCGTGAGTTTAATATTACTACCATACTATAACTCTGGTTATTATACTAAATACAGTTATTACATTAAAAGTTTAACATGATATATATATATCAATACAGATATATATCATGTTAAACTTTTCGTAAAAGCTATATATACAAGCTTTTACGAAAAACTGGTACAACACCTCACGATGGAAACACTAATTTAGAGCTGATCTTTTAACATTTAACAAGAAATATAAACATGTAAAATAAAACTAGTATAACAGCTCATAATGGAAGCTATTTATTTTGTAACTGAGATTTTAATATTTAAAATGGTACATAAACTTGTAAAAAACTAGTGTAACAGCTCATGATGGTAAATCTTTAATTTGGAGATGGTATATTTTCTCCGCCACTGAAACGTTTCTCAAGGGTTAGCAAATTGTCTGACACTTATTAAGTTAAAGTTTTAAATATCTTAATGGTGTCGAAAAACTAATTTAAATACAATTAATCCGTTTCTTTTTAATATAAGAACTTACAACTAGTTTTAAAGAATCGTATAAAATATTTAAACTATGTAATGAGAAGAAGTTATATAAAAAAAAAGAAGTTAGAGAATTTTATACTCTCGTTAGTGATTTACGTGTAAAATTATCGAGAAAAAGTATAATACCTTCTTTGTTTTCTTCACTTCAGGCTTTTCAAACACACAAACGCAAAAATCTATCTTCTTATTGTGATCCTGACTCATGATGAACCTGAATATTAAACAAACAATCAAACATTATTCCTTGGTCAATGGTATTTGGGTATTTTGCCCTGGAGGGTCAGGTTCACTTTGACCTCTTCCTCCTTCCTGAACGTATTTTCCCTAACTTCAAACATTATTTCGCTAACTCCTATTCTATTTTCAAAAAGTAAATGTTGTTTCAGTGCTGGTTAACTCTCGAGGATTCGAGATTTCAGACTGTCATAAATGGCGCCCAAGTGAGATTAGATATTTTCCACTACTGGTGTACAATTTTTAAATATTGTTTTGCCTTCATTTGCACGCATGTGTACATTAAGATAATGAGTTAGTCTTCACATTCAGTAAGTTATAGCTATGTTTCTATTAATTATTGCCACAAGCTCTTCTTTTTTAAGTCAACGCATTTTATTTCATATAATGTGCTCAAGCATTGAAGTATAGAATAATGTGTTATCATAATTTTTAAAAAAATAAGTTGGAATGTAACTAAGACTTTGGGTAGGCCAGCTTTATGGAAATCATTTTCCAAACGTTTCTAGAACACGTTTAAAAATCTTTCTTTCACCAAAAACATCAGACCAAATCTCTGTTGAATTTTGTAAGTTTTAATGTATGCAGTTCTCAATAACTGAACAGCTAATAATTATTTATTGAAAAATGTCTTTTGTTGTACCTAAGCTCAGAGTTTAATTGCAACTGACCACATTTTGAAATAAATTAAACACCAAACAAAACGGTGTTTTATACGGTGAATTACGATTTTATATATTAAGATGATAAAAACAAATCCACAGATTTTTGGATCACATTCTCATATGCTACACTAAATCAGGTCCTTGTCCCACCAAATAAGTTAATCTTCTCAGCCGTAGTGGCGTTCGTTTTTTTCTTTGTAGGTATTTGGGTGTATTTATTTCTTAAATACCCAGGAAAGTCAGGTGCACAAAACCTCTTCCTTTATCCTTAGCTTTCACGTCGGCTACTAGTAAGAATTTGTTGTTGTAGTGCTTTTGGGCCAGAGTATCCCACAGTACTCCGACCCTTTTGAGAGTGATGTCCATGTATTGTCTTGTCTTAATTTGCCCTTTTTTCCCCCCTTTATCCATTTTTTTTAGTTCTGTTCCATTTTTTATACATATTTCTATTTGTTTTTTCCACTTATATATATTTTTTTCCCTTTTCCCATATATATTTATCGGTATGTTTTTTTGTTTTTTGAATTTCCCACAAAGCTGCTTGAGGACTATATGTGCTAGCCGTCCATAATTTAGCAGTGTGAGACTAGAGGGAAGGCACCTAGTCATCACCACCCACCGCCAACTCTTGGATTACATCTTTTACCAACGAATAGTGGGATTGACCGTAACATTATAATGCCCATACGGCTGAAAGGGCGAGCATGTTTGGCGCGAGGGGGATGCGAATCCGCGACCCTCAGATTACGAGTCGCAAGCATTAACACGCTGAGTCTATATTTATCAGAAGAATAAAATAAAATAAAACTAGTTTTAAGTGTCTAATGCAAGGTAGCCAGCTTGATTTATATTCCTTAAACATATATTTATAGGAAAGAGGTAATTTGAAATATGTTCATGTACGTAGTGTCTGTCGAGATCATACAATAAATCATTTTTATGCCAATTCTTATGAAAATAGTTTAGTGTTATGCAAGAGTCTTACAAATATTGTTTCTATCTTTGCATACTTGTGTATGAATTCTATATCCACGTTAATTTGATATCGTAAGTTAATCCTAAAAATTTAGCAGAAGTAGCAGTCAGTAAAAGTGATCCATTCATGTATAACTGTGGTGGATTTTTTTTTTCAGTTTATTTCATTCGCTGAATAACATTACTTGGTTTTCGAAATACTTATTTTTATTCTATATTTCTGGCAGTATTCATGTAAACTATTCGAGACTGGTTGGAGGTTTGTTGCTGCTATTGAAAAAGTGGGGGCACTTTTCCAGACTGCTACATCGTCAGCGAATTGTGATACTAAACCTAAGTTTAGGTCCGACAGTGGCATATCCGTGGGGGCATTCAAATGTGATGGTTAGTTTGTTTGGAATTTAGCACAAAGCTACACAATGGGCTATCGGTGCTCTGCCTACCCAGTTGCAAGCTGTGTGAATGGAATGGGGGGGGCAGATAGGAATGTGAGGGTTAACCCCACCGTTTGTGGACAAAAGAGTAGCTCAAGAGTTGGCGGTCGATAATGATAAATAGCTTTGAGTGTAGATTTGCGCAAAATTCAAACTAAGCCAAACCAAACTAAAGTAGGTATTCTGGCCTGTATATATAGGATACACACCCATCCTTTAGTATAGCATTAGATGCTCAAATTCATTACTTACGAAAAATTAAATTTAAGTATTCACTTACTCTTATACAATGCGATTCTTATAATGTGTATTCTGCAATATTTCAAGAATACTGGAATGCAGGAACAAGAAAGACATTACAGTATAGTTTATTAGTATCAATAAACATAAGTTGCCATTCTATTCGAAGAATCACAACCCGGACACAGTGACAAAAAGTAGTTTAAAGAAATAAATATTCGTATTTTCAATTAGTTAGAAGACTGTGCTACATTCTATCTCGTAGTAAATACTCAGTATAGTAATCATTTTCTGCAAGCGATACCAAGTTTACTGATGTTTTAATTACGAACTTAAAGCGGCAACTTAAATTTTAATCATTTTCAGTAATTAAGCCTAACTGATCAAAAGTTATACTAATACCTAAACAATGTAATAAAACAAATTACTGTATGTTTGGAGATTTTATTAGAATGCGAAACAGAGATCAATAACTTGTATTAAACTGTTACTTCATTTATATATCTTGTGTAACACAGAAAATTAACACTGTGTTGTGTATGAACCAACGAAAAACTTGTTTCAGACCTCCTATAATTAAAACAAACATAACAGTTATATTATACAATTAGCCATCTTCTTGCTCCTTAATTTTACACTTTTGGGTGTTTGTGTTTTATTATTTATCTTATAGGAAAATGACATTGGCCGATCTGTTTCTCACCATAGGAAATTGAACTTCCTCAGATTAGTATTACAAATCCAAAGACTTACCGCTGCCCCACCTGAACTTATTATTTCTTTTTTTAGGTGGTCTCTAACAAGTGCTAAAGTCTACTGAATAGCGTAGCTAATGTTGTTTTTTTTCTTAGTATGACTTAAATTAGTTAGTAAAATGTATTTTATTTTCAGCTATCAAAGTACATGTGACTACACAGATATGAAACACAAAATAATTAGTTTTAGCATAAAGTAGAAAATTTGTGGGTTGTTTTTACTTACTAAGATTATGCTTGTTTTTGTATATGTGTGAATTTCTCAATTGATTCACGTTGTTTGTAAACTTGTTTGTCCATGAACTTATTCGACAGGTTAAGCTACTATGTCTTTTTTTATTTTCGTTTAGTCGAGAGCCTGTTCGTTTCAAGATACCCCACCCTCATCCTACTGTAGCCTTGTTTATTAAGTAGTTGAGTGTAACAACTATAATTTACTCTTCAGCACTTAATACGCTTAGAGAATTAAACAATAATATAAACATTATCGAACCTTTTAGTGCTATAAAAAGACAAAATGTTATTAACTGGTGTTTAAAACATCACAAAAACCTTGTTTAATGTTTAAGATGATAAAGCAGATAGAGCAGTTAGCAGTTAAGACTTCACAGTAAGTCTTTGTTAAACATTCGATGTAAAAATGTGTCATATTAGAATAGAGTAATATACATCTTTCATCTGAAAGGTAATACATGCACAACACGAGCTAATGTAATTTGACGGACGTCAGAACAGGGTTCTTTATTAATGTAAAACAAAATTCTTGTTAAAACAATAACCATTTCATGGTGAATATCAAACTATATACATATTAAGATCAATATTTGTTTATTTTACAGTGTAATTTTGTGTTACAATAAAGGATGATGGTTAATATCTCTTTAGTGTTGCAACGTAGTGATCAGATCTATTTTCTACAAAACAGGATGTGGTCAAAAGGTTAGCGTGCTGGTCTGTAAGTCCGAAAACTCAGGATTCACAACTTGTTTTAACAGAATTGCGCTCTGTACTTTTGGGCAGTGAATGAATTATAAGACTTACAGTCAAATGTCACCCAGAAATAGCGGAATATGCTGTTAATTAGCTGCCTTTTCTCTACTTTATCATTTCAAAATTAGAAACGGCTAGCGCAGACATTCCTCGTGTATCTTTATGTAAAAATGACTGACCTATTCTGGAATATATACGCTAGGACTTGTTTAAGATATAGATAATGTCATCTTAAATTTAACAAACAAACTTCTAGCTCATAAAACTGAGTAGTACTCCAAGCGAGCTATTAGTATGATTTATTCATTAGTTTGTTACTTTTTTTTAATATTCAGATAATGTTTAGATTTATCTGTTTACACTTCGCATAAAATTACACAATGAGCGCTCTTTCCATTACTGGTATAAACCTGTTTTTAGCGTTTTAATCCTACAGATTTACTTATGTGCTACTGGGAGGCTCATGTCAAACATTGCTAACCAATAACTGTTACTAACTTCCATTAACATTAAAATATTTAACCTTAACCTATCACAAAGTTCTTATAATAGAAAATCATAGGTGTAAATTAATCTATAACTGGGTTTCATTAACATCTAAAATAACTGAACGTTAATCTATAATTGAATGTTATTAACACTAAATATTGCTGAGCATTAATCTGTAAATGAGATTTATCAACATAAAACATCATTGAACATTAAACAGAAACGAGATTTATTAACATTAAGCATTTTTTTTTTCCTTGTAACTACTAGTTTGGAGTCAGCCGATAATTTTTAAGCGCAGAATTTTTATTCCCGGATAACATGCCGAGTCGACAATCATATGGGACTAGCATGTTTAGCAACATTAAGACTAAAGGTCAACAAACCTGACCACTAAACAAACCAGGCCTTTATTAACACTGAACAATAATCTGTAACAGAGTTCTGTTAACACTAAACATTACAGAACATTAATTTATAATAAAGTTCATAACAAAAAAACATACTCAAACATCTGTGTAGAATTGGGCTTTATTAACATTAACCACTGCTGAACATTAAATTTTAATGCCTTATATTTATAAGCACTGAATATTGCTTAACATTAATCTATGATAAAGTTCTTAACAGAAAAAAACAATACTGAACATGAATTTATAATTTAATTTTGTTAACACAAAATATTAATCTATTATAAATTTTTGATGGTCCAGAACGATAAAAATCACTAATCTAATCGATAACTAAATTTGTGTACACCATAAAACAGAGAAAATTGTTTATTGTTTAATATTACCCTGAAAGCTAATGAACCTAGTTTACTTTATTCGACACTGTTAACTATTATAATTTATCCTGAATGAGCTTCCAATTTATTATGTTGCATTTTCAAATAGTCGAAAATTTTAATTTTAATTTAGAAGTTAACTGATTATCGAAATGTATCAAATTTTTTTTATATTTGCCAGCAAGCTTGATACACACAATTTTCTATTTTAAGACAAATATACAAACAACAATAAAATTTATAATAACAGTTATGATAAATAGCTATTATAAATTATAATTTACATACAAAGTTAACAAACTTACAAACAATACTGAGTCTTCTATATGGTCTGGAACTAAATAGTTTATCAACGGTTCACAATAAGCGAATTAATTCTGAGTTGATATTGTTACACTTTGCTTAATAGCTAGTCTTACGCCATTTAATAACTGATTTTTCTCGACGAAGATACTTAATGTCTTCGTAAAAATAATAACGTCCAAAGTTAAGCGGTTCGTGATGTTAGAAATCTATAAACACATCTGGTCAAATATTTGTAGTTTTCTGATTAATAAGCATTTATCACAATTGTAGCTTCCGAGGTTTATAGTGTATCGACTGTAGCAAACCAGCAATATAAAACTGTCTTTACTCGTTGCATTGGTTACTTTTTCTAATCTTAGGAGGATATTTTCTAGCAATTTCAGCTAAGGAAACAAAACTAACATTTTACATACACATACAGTACATTGTTGATTATTATGCTCGAGAATCTTTCAAAAGCCTAGAGAATAGGCGGAAATTTCGCAACACATATTTGACACTGTAAGTTGCATGCATTTCTAACTATATGTTTAACTAAAACAAAAACCAATATTAAAAGAAATATATAAAAGAAACTTCGTTACAACACACTCCAAGAAAAAACGACAAAAAACTTGTTCCTCATGGCGCCAGGAATAACTTAATCGTGACAATAGTACCTTAAGTGAAGCGATCGATTGCTCTTATCAACTGAGGCAGTTTGTTTGCTCATATCATTTTCGTAAGCGCACTTTCATAAAATACCACTCCACTTACTCGACACTTTTGTGATGGGTTAAGTAGATTCTGCGCTTTCACGTAATCCAGAATTTACATCAGATATTAAAAGAAAAGACAAGATAAACTTTCTATATTTTTCAAACACCTTTATTTCAACAAAGTCTAACGAAACTAACAGATAGATGCGAATGTTCCAACTCATCGTTCGTACAGTTTCTTTCATATCATTTTATATAGAAAATAATATTCTTTACAACAGAGTATACCAGAGACTAAATTGTCAGTCTTATACTTTTAATGATAGATTTATTAATGCCATAATTGTAGTTTGAATATCTGGTTTGGGGCCCATTTTAATTCAAATATGATTTAGAAATTTTTTCACTAAACAGTTTCTGAAAAGAAGAAAACATTTTAAAACCACAGACA
The DNA here is from genome assembly GCA_011833715.1 of Carcinoscorpius rotundicauda. Taxonomy (NCBI): domain Eukaryota; kingdom Metazoa; phylum Arthropoda; class Merostomata; order Xiphosura; family Limulidae; genus Carcinoscorpius; species Carcinoscorpius rotundicauda. The sequence continues at coordinate 30,248,533 of CM022396.1, forward strand.
GCAAATTCATTAACTTCTAAATAATATTACAAAAATAGTTTTAAATCTTGAAATGAGTGATCACGGTGATGAAAAAGAAAAATCAACTGTTTCATATTTTAACACTTTTACTTATTTTTTAAATAAAACTAGATTAGTTTTTATGGTGTTTTTATTGGCTATTTTTCTTAGTAAATACACAAATATGTATGTGTTTACGATTCATATGATAGACGCACAAATAATTGTAGAATTCTGTCGATTTCTGTAAAACAACTCATTGACCCTGGCGTAAATAATATGGTCTTACACTCTGTAACAAATAAATTTTTCCTTTGTTTGTTTCATAATTCTGTGGAAACCTAAACAAAAGGTTATCTGTGCTTAGTCGTCCTTGATATAAAACTAATAGGCTAGTGGGAAGGCTTCTAATAAACAATGCCAACTGTCAAATTTTTGACCGATGTTACCTCATGGAATAGTTGAAATTGACTATCACTTTTCGTAGCGACATGTACAACCACATAGTCCGGAGCACGTTTTTGCAGCTAAAGGTCACAAACCGCGATTTCCAATTCTCCATTCTTCTTTTGTGAGTTATCTATATTTTCTTTATTTCGCGTGGGTATCGTGAAACCGTCAGTTAACTCATATTCAAGGTCGATCACGTCAACAAAATGTACATTTTAAGACCACTTTAGTATCTTATAGCAGTGGATGTGTTATTGCAAATTTTGTTTTGCAGTTTTTGAAATCACAGAAAAAAACGCGTCCCGGTTTAAAACATTTATTGTTGTTGTTGATTTTTATGTGAATTAAGTTCTTCCTCATTTTTTTATTTTTCACTTCAGTTTTTTTACAGCGTTCTTTGTATGATGATGTTGAAAGAGGCTGAATCTTTAGTGAGAAGGAAGGTTTTAGTTTATGTACTGTATTACCCCTTTTAATCACTATTTATTGTTCTTTATTTTTCCTTTTTTTGTCATAGGTAGACAATTAATTCTTCCGTATTTATTTTGTGGCGCATAATTAATGCGTTGAAACTGAACCAGCAAAATCATTAACGTATCTCATGTAGCAAAATGATAGAGACTTGAGACCGATAAATATGTTTCTAAATGAATTAGGATGAGAGAGACAGGAACAGGTTTAGCTTATACAAATGTCAATCTGTGTGATGAGACATGAACATTTCCCATTGATTTCAAGTGTTTTTTGTTCATTCTGTTTTTAACTCTATAAAATCTGTTTAATTTAACGTTTTAAATATCCACTTCATGGAAGTTTAATGTTAAAAGTGGTTGTTGAATAATGATACTCGCATTTTTTTATCAGATGTAGTTTAGAGAACTAAAAGAGAATGGTATTAAGATAAACAATGCATAAATACGTCTCATTGTATTTTGAAATATATCAAATTGTAGTACATATTGAGGCTAATGTTATGTCGTAATGTGCAGTATCAGATGATTTACTTTTTTTAAAGGCTCTTACACATTATATTTGTTTCGCCAAATTTCCAATACACTTATGATAGATGGTCTAATCGTTAAGATGATCTATGATCACGTTTTAGCTATTCAAATATGTCAGCTTAGATAGACAGCTCATTGCATTGAAACCAAGAAAAGAAATTTGTCCATGTATTAATTTTTAGACCGATCCTAAATCGTCTGATATCTGGAAAATCTGCGTTTGAACTCTATTCATCGCATTAATGATTCACCACAAGATAAATAATACGGAAGAATTTGGCGTCTATTTACGATGAAAACAGAAGAATACAAAACTGAGTTCAATGAAAGATGAATAAATGGAATAAATAAACAGAAACCTACCTCTTCCATTGATAACACTGTCTCTTTCACCGGACGTAGCTGCACAAACGGCTATGTGCGTTTGCATGTTTGTTTGTTTTTGGAAATTCGCACAAAGCTACTCGAGGGCTATCTGTGCTAGCCGTCCCTAATTTAGCAGTGTAAGACTAGAGGGAAGGCAGCTAGTCATCACCACCCACCGCCAACTCTTGGGCTACTCTTTTACCAACGAATAGTGGGATTGACCGTCACATTATACACCCCCACGGCTGGGCGAAGCGGGCGCGAACATCCGTGGCTATTGAAACGTAGTTTTTAGCGCCATATTTTATTATTTTCTCATGAAGCATAAAAAAGAGACACGTGACTTTTCACCTTAGTGGACCTTACTTTTGACCACGGAAAGAACTTTTCACAAAGAAGCAAATAACATTTGATTAATATTAAGAAAACTAATTATATCCTAAAAATACATAAAGTTCAGGAGATTTAAGTTACTTAAATCTACGTAATTCAGTAAGCAATAATGACTTAGTCTAAGGTCAAGTCTCCACTTACTAATTCCGTTACAAAACAGCCGTGAACCTTAACTTATTTACCTAGAAGTCGTGCCAAAACTGTTTTACAGTTGATAAAATAAACAGATGAAATATTGACGCTGCCAAACAATAATGAACTTTTCTATTGTGAAACAGTCGTAACTACTTCAAGTATGCAGACAAGCTGCAATAATAACCAGATTAATTTTGTAGTTTATCTTAACAACTATACAAATCTAATTATTAATGTAACTTTGTTTTTTATATATTCTACATTTCTATTAACAATATATTGTATTTACAAAGACATTTTAGTAGGTCGCATGTGAAAATAAAGGTAGCGCACGAATGATCTTTAACAGCAAATGACTTATAAACGAAAGGTAGAAAAATCCGTATTTTGAGGGATAATACTGAGGTAAGCTGCATTTTTAGTATTTTAATTTAGATGTTATCTAGAGGACCACGACGTTAAAGAGGCCTGAAATACATAGAATGTTTCAGACGAAATAACGAAAATTGAGTAATTTCAAAGAATATCTCAATGGAAGTGATACAAGTAGTGGTGAAATGTTCAGTGTATGAATGTCAAGCAGTTGTTGACCAAGTAAGAGTTAATGAGGAAATTAGTCAGTTTCCAATTTATAGAGCGAAGTATTTGGATTATTGTTAGTTATCGTGTATGTTCAGTTACCTGATTCGGCTAACTGTGAAACTGTACTAATAGGCTTATATTTACGTTAATTGTAGTAACATTAACGAGGTATTTCCGTTTAAACTTGTTCCCAATGTGTCGGTATTTGAGTATAGTTGTTAAATACTCAGGAGGGTCAGGTACATTTGACCTCTTCCTCCTTCCCGAACATTCATAACGTCAATACGAATTTTTGTTATTGTTGTTCTTATTTTTATTATTATTATTTTTTTATAAGTTTTTTTTTTTTTTTTATTGCTTTGGGCCAGAGTAAATATAACTTGATGCTCCGGCCCATTTCAGGGCTCAGACCATGCATGGGCGAGACAAGTGGGTTTGGGTTTCCGTTTAAACGTTTGTTAGTTAGCTTGTTTTGAATTTCGCGGAAAATTACACGAGGGCTATCTGCACTAGCCATCCTAATTTAGCAGTGTAAAACTAGAGGAAAGGCAGTTAGTCAGTACCACCAACCGCCAACTCTTTGGCTACGTTTTTTACCAACAAATAGTGGAACTGACCATCACACTATAACGCCCTCACGGCTTAAAAGGAGAGCATGTTTGGTGTGACAGCAATTCGAACCCACGTACCTAGGATTACAAGTCGAGTGCTTTAACTACATGGTCATGCCGGGTTCCATTTAAATGTTATTTACAGATTTGAGTCTACAAGTACAAGTGTATACAAATGATCCATAATAGTCAATGTTAAGGAAGAAATAAACTTATTTGTTTCGTTACGTGGACTTCGCTTCCAATTACTTTCCCCGAATAACTTAAAAGAACCAGCCCACCAAAAAAACAGTGTTACAAAAATATTGAAATAAATGTATATTCACTCCATACCAAAGCAATTACGCATTTAAAGAGAAAAAAATGTGCACGTAAAAGCGTTATGATAGCAAAAAAACAACAACCAGGAAAAGAAAATGCGTCATTATTTTACCAAACAACTTAGTAATATCGTTACAGTTGATTTAAAACATTTGGCGTTTTGGAGATGTTTTACTTTATTTATTAAAACTTGATACTTATTCATTAAATGCTTTCAAAATTTCAACCTTATATATCAAGCAAAGAAAAAACTAACCATTCGAATAAAACACAAAAAGCGTCTTTGTTTAAGTTTCGGAAACATGAAACGCAAAAACAATTTGATTTTTAGAGGAATACCAAACGCTGTTCACTTTGATTTTTTTAAACGTCTTTTGTCGAAATAAATTAATTTAAGAAAGACTGCTGTAGAAATATCATATGATTGAAATAAGGTGTACTATTTCTGGTCTATGATTTCAAAATTAGGAACATCTAAGTGAAGATAATGATTTATTGGTTTATGCGAAATTCTGAAACTGTTATTTTGTTTGATAATAAGCACAAAAGTATGTAATAAGCTATTTAAGGGGAGGCGGAAAGGCATTCTGAAATAAACATAAAAGTATATGTCTTAATTTATTATGTAACAAAATATCCACCATCTAATCACAGCCATGAAAACAAAACTTAAAACCTACTAGAGTTCCCAGCTAGTACAGCGGTATGTCTCCGGATTTACAACGCTAACATCAGGGGTTCGATTCCCCTCGGTGGGGTGAGCAGATTGCCCGATGTGGCTTTACTATGAAAAAAAAAAACACAAACACAAAGCCTACCAGAAGAAGAAAAAATTGAATTCAGAATTAAAATGAAGTTAGCAATACAGAAAAACAATAAGGCGTGAGCTTAATTATAATATCACTCTCACAAAACGAAACAAAATACCCAGGATAATGATATAATTGAATCGAAATAAAAAATATATAATTTCATTGTAAGTATTGATCTAACATAGTAGGCATGGCCAAGCGCTTTAAGGCGTGCGACTCGTAATCTGAGGGTCGCGGGTTCGCATCCCCGTCGCACTAAACATGCTCGCCCTCCCAGCCGTGGGAGCGTTATAATGTTCAGGCAATCCTACTATTCGTTGGTAAAAGAGTAGCGCAAGAGTTGGCGGTGGGTGGTGATGACTAGCTGCCTTCCCTCTAGTCTTACACTGCTGAATTAGGAAGGTCTAGCACAAATAACCCTCGAATAGTTTTGTGCGAAATAAACAAACCTAATACAGCAGTGGGATCGAATCCTGTCCTCAAATATGCTTTTCAACTGTGGTGAGTTATGATGTGACAGTCACTCCCACTATTTGTTGATGAAAAGTAAACAAAGGTGGGTGATGTTGACTAACTGCTTTTTCTTTGGTCTATCACTTCAAAACCAGAGACAACTACCGGAGATAATAGTTATGTACGAAAATAAAAAAATAATAAACATAAAACTAATACTGTAATTGAGGAGGAAGAGGTGAAAAATGTGTCTATGCTCCAAGAAAGGTCGAGAAAATGTGAAAATAAACTTGTCTATTCTAGTTTAGAATTCCGTTACGCAAGTAATTTCAAATCACAGCCAAGTTGAAATGAAAATTACATCCTTGCAAGGTACATAGAGCCTGTGCTTTCGAATTCCAGCATCGAATGCTGCAAGTGAATGAGAATGGCTAATTCTGCGGCTAACAGATAGGAACCGTCAAACAGGTGATTGGACTGTAACAAGTTACTTAAAATGTCTTGGTTAAGGACATAACAGCATGACACCCTCCAACCTCGACCACGCTACGCAAAGACACTGAGCCATGCTGCTTTAAACCACAGATAACACAGATAAATAAATTAATCAATGTTTTAAGGAACATCAAAAAAGTATTTCGAACAGAAGCAAATGGCAGTGTAACATGGAGTCCCACATAGCAAACATTTCTGCTAATCTAACTTTCACAAATAAGGTTATTCTCTCCATCTCATAGTCAGATGTAGAGACATGCCATGTAATCCTTATCTAGACAGCAAGAATATATATAACCTATTTATTAATGTAAACTTTGAAACAGTACAAATATCTATAGAAAAAAAATTCCGTCAATAACTTGAAACTCATAGAAAGCTCAGAGAACTTATTCAATTGACAACCTATACGAGTTCTAATATAGTAACTCTGCAAAAGCCATAATAGACGGGTTCCCGTTGTAGCACAAGAAATATGGTTTATATAAATAATACAGGCCTCTTCGTTTTAAAAAGTCGATCCAAACTCTGCAAAAAGTTAAAAACGAAGTTAATTTGATAACAGTTTAAAGCAAGGTACATACAGTTAACTTATATGTTCAAGCCAATAAAACAGCTTGTCAACGGGCGTGTTCAATTTGATGAAATTAACTGTATTAGTTACACTGATCTCATGACAGAGAAAATAAAGAAAACATATAGTCGTAAGTAAAAACTACTTAAAGTTAAAATAAGAATCCTGTTGTAGCCATCAGATTAATTTCGTAAAAGAGGTTTATTTTTGAAGTGTATAAGCTTCAAAACGCAACTAAATTTCTTAATGGAAACAAAAGTTACCGAGAAACAATGTGTTGTAACTTGGGTCATTTTGAACTCAAGATACGGAGCAGTCATAAGTCCCAAATTCCTAGTGTATATATATTATTGTAGTGAATTGCTATTAGACACAATCTCTAGTAACATAGTTGTGACTTATTACTTGACTTATTCCTCAGTATATAATATCGTTTTGAATCTTACCAATCCATACTTTTCTATGGTTGTAGTGAATTGCGACTGAACTCAGTCCATAGTATATTCAGTAGTTGTGAATTGTTACTGGACCCAGCTCGTGATATATCATTTTACACTTATTTAGAACTGGATCCAAATTCTATCATATCGTATAGAACCCAAGCTCTACTAACTCATATAGTGCTAATACCTAGAATGAATTGTGAAATATTTTGTACCATATTATATTACTTAATCCAATCCAGGACGAACGTGTCCCAATAGTTAGTGCACCGAACTGCAGACCAGAACTCCATAATTTGTGTCCCATTCCCGAAGAAAATATCGTGCTTCACACTTTGAAGTTATAAGTGCGTTATGAAAGTGACTGTCAACTTCCATTTGACACTTGTACGGTCTGACTTCTGTTTTGTCTATCATTTAAGGATGGTTAGCGTAAGTGACCCTTGTGTAGCTTGGAGCAAATATTCTAATACAAATAAACAAATCTAATATCTAGATTATATCATGGTGCTGAATTACCACCGGATTCAATCTTTAGTATATAATATAGTTTGTACTAATATCACATCGCATCCTTAACGTATAACATTGAAATAATATTGAATTAGACTACTACTAGACCTGATTCTAGTAAATAGTATTAGATCCAGCCTCTAGAATATACAGAGAACTGAATGTATTACACCAAAATGATTTTGAATCTCAACAGTCGTTATATTTCACGTCCGCTTACTCAGTATATGACGGTTGAGCTAATGTCAATTACCCCTTGGCATACTTTTCATTGCAAAAGGTTCAACTCTAAGGCTGTCATCCAAAGCACACCATTTCATCCTGTCTGCTTTTCATATTACATCTAGAATACAAAGATGCGGTTTCCCAGCATTCATTTTAATAGTCCTGTCACAGAAATCGATAGGCGCTGTGTTTGGCATTGGCCAGTATGCTTTCGTGTGGAGCTGTATGAATATCCGTTTTATTCTCTAACTGTGAGGTAGTGACAATTCAACGTACATTCCACAAAAGCAACTTACGTACATAATGTCTGTGTTATTTTTCCGGACGATGATCTGTTTTTATTATGTTAAGAACTATTTCTTGTAACACGTGGACATGTTTGTATTCCTGGATTCTCACTTGCTTTATGACGCCACACTTTGCTTACTACAACTGAGCTATGACTTGTTGCAAGTCGCTTTCTGGATGGTTCCAGCGCTCCAGTACAAATACTATTAAGTGTAAGGCGATTCCCCCCGATTTAAAAACAAAAAAATTAAGATCTGAATGCTTAGTTATTTTACTGAGGAAAAGACTGTTATATACCCGTTAAAAAAACGACCAATTTTCGGTAGCATCACACCACCTACGAATGTCAAACAATACCAAAATGAAGTTCTGATGCGTTACATTCCACTTCTAATATATATCTGTAGCTGTGAATGATGTTTTTAAGTTTCATATTTAAAATTGTCACAATATAACGTGTTCAAGTGAATAATGGACTCACAACGTATTATTCATTAAATTAATATGATGTACTGAGTTTGAAATTGTGCATGTATAGGTTCTTCAGATAATTATTTGTTTGGTGTTAATGTAAGAACGTTTCCGAAATGACTGAATAGTAATAGTTCGTACACTAAATAGATAAATTACAGGGCAATCAACCTTCGACGCCTGCTTATTAGATTCTAGATACATATATATTTATATAAAAAACAGATGAAATTTAACTAAAATTAACGGTAATTAAAAATAATGTGTAAACCAACAATTAGTTAAAAAAGCTATTTAACGGATACGCTTTAAGATGTTTCTATATTTTCTATACTTTTCAGAAATGTTCACGTTAAACCCTATTCGGAATGATGATACGGTTTTATGTCAATACTGTGTGTATATCAGACCCTCGTGCATCATCTATTACTATTTAGTGAAAAGAAGAAATAAAGAATGATCTAATCGATAAATCGAAATGAAAATTTGATTCTTTTTTTCTGATTTAAATTATACTGTATAAATGTCTTCAGTAGAAACTTTATTGATTACCAACTGTGGAAACAAAGAGTAGTGAAAACGTAAAGTCCGCAAGAATTACGAATTCAAATTTTTCTCTTTTGTTTTTAACCATGAATGTTGGGCAACACTGAACTGCTACCTTTGGTGAATTTGAGCGGATTTGTTAAAGAAATACACACAACTCTTCCACTTACACAAGTGGGACAAGATTCTGATTTGTTCTTGTTAGTTATAAACGTTTTATTTATTCTCCTAAAAATATTGATGTCTTTTCTAAGCACGAAATATCTGAACAAATTTCATGACATATATGAACCTTTTCATTTGTCAAGTTATCAATGTGAATGCGTATTCTATTTCAATTCATTTTATTTGCACAAAAGAAACAAACTTGTTGTTATCACATTGAATAGGCAAATTCATCATTTAAACTTAATATTAAGATTAACGTTACTGTATCAGGTTAATCTATGGTGATAGTGGCTGGGATTTGATCTTGGGTCTTCTTCGAACAAGGATACGTTATTCACTCCATGTTTTCTCCGTTACAATACGAATAAACAAACTTATCTGAATGTCATCAATAGGAGTCTTTTTTTTTTCCAGGTCCTGTTGACTTCTACATCAGGTTGACTTTTATTATTACTTTTCTATCGTGTGATTCCTATCTCATTACTTTTGTATTATTTCAGATTTTTTTTGTATAGCCTTTTTCTCTGGCATGATGGACTTCTACAGACAGTCTTAAAGCTCAGTTATTCTACGGATTCTAAATTTTGTTGATTCTTTTACTTTTCCCCAATATTTTATTCACAAAAAATAAGTGATGTTTTCTCTCCATTCAGTCTTTAGGTAGTTTGATTTGCAGGTATTATGATTATATCAAGCTTGGTCTTCTAAATACTGTTTTGCTCTTTACCTATCCTTTATGTGCTTACAGTGAAATTTATTTGAGCTAAACTATATGTTTATTTGTGTGAAATTTTCTTCCTGTTTTTTTTTTGTTTGCCTTCTCTATTTCTTTCTTTTTCAAGTATTTCGAACATCCGTTGTCGAGAGGGAGTATATGTAGTTACATGATTTAATTATTTCTTCTAAATATCTTTAATATTACAAGCCTGTTCCTTTCTGGAGACCAAGTAGTCTATGACTCCCTTGTTTTCACTGTTGGGGTTGATTGGTTTATAGCTGATATCTTCACTCGCATCTGTGGGTTTCGTGTGAATTCCTGTTGCATATGATTTATGTATTTTCGTAACTATCATATCTGGAAACGATAGTTTACTATATTTTTACATTTCAATTGAGAATTTTATCGTTGAATGTTGTCTATTCAGGCGGCTTCTGAAACCTGAAACGTAGAAGAGCTGTTTCGAGGGCTTTATCTTTCAGATGTTCCATCTATAAATTATCGAGTGCCGTTAATAGGGAAGAAAGCATATCTAGACCCTCTTGTTAGTAGTACTTACCTTTATGTCAAAAGTAACATGTGGTAATACAGAAGATTACGAGTTCTATTATCGTATAGGTTGTCAATTGAATAAGTTCTCTGAGCTTTCTATGAGTTTCAAGTTATTGACGGAATTTTTTTTCTATAGATATTTGTACTGTTTCAAAGTTTACATTAATAAATAGGTTATATATATTCTTGCTGTCTAGATAAGGATTACATGGCATGTCTCTACATCTGACTATGAGATGGAGAGAATAACCTTATTTGTGAAAGTTAGATTAGCAGAAATGTTTGCTATGTGGGACTCCATGTTACACTGCCATTTGCTTCTGTTCGAAATACTTTTTTGATGTTCCTTAAAACATTGATTAATTTATTTATCTGTGTTATCTGTGGTTTAAAGCAGCATGGCTCAGTGTCTTTGCGTAGCGTGGTCGAGGTTGGAGGGTGTCATGCTGTTATGTCCTTAACCAAGACATTTTAAGTAACTTGTTACAGTCCAATCACCTGTTTGACGGTTCCTATCTGTTAGCCGCAGAATTAGCCATTCTCATTCACTTGCAGCATTCGATGCTGGAATTCGAAAGCACAGGCTCTATGTACCTTGCAAGGATGTAATTTTCATTTCAACTTGGCTGTGATTTGAAATTACTTGCGTAACGGAATTCTAAACTAGAATAGACAAGTTTATTTTCACATTTTCTCGACCTTTCTTGGAGCATAGACACATTTTTCACCTCTTCCTCCTCAATTACAGTATTAGTTTTATGTTTATTATTTTTTTATTTTCGTACATAACTATTATCTCCGGTAGTTGTCTCTGGTTTTGAAGTGATAGACCAAAGAAAAAGCAGTTAGTCAACATCACCCACCTTTGTTTACTTTTCATCAACAAATAGTGGGAGTGACTGTCACATCATAACTCACCACAGTTGAAAAGCATATTTGAGGACAGGATTCGATCCCACTGCTGTATTAGGTTTGTTTGTTAATTTCGCACAAAACTATTCGAGGGTTATTTGTGCTAGACCTTCCTAATTCAGCAGTGTAAGACTAGAGGGAAGGCAGCTAGTCATCACCACCCACCGCCAACTCTTGCGCTACTCTTTTACCAACGAATAGTAGGATTGCCTGAACATTATAACGCTCCCACGGCTGGGAGGGCGAGCATGTTTAGTGCGACGGGGATGCGAACCCGCGACCCTCAGATTACGAGTCGCACGCCTTAAAGCGCTTGGCCATGCCTACTATGTTAGATCAATACTTACAATGAAATTATATATTTTTTTTATTTCGATTCAATTATATCATTATCCTGGGTATTTTGTTTCGTTTTGTGAGAGTGATATTATAATTAAGCTCACGCCTTATTGTTTTTCTGTATTGCTAACTTCATTTTAATTCTGAATTCAATTTTTTCTTCTTCTGGTAGGCTTTGTGTTTGTGTTTTTTTTTTTCATAGTAAAGCCACATCGGGCAATCTGCTCACCCCACCGAGGGGAATCGAACCCCTGATTTTATCGTTGTAAGTCCGGAGACATACCGCTGTACTAGCGGGGGGCAAGAAAACTAAGGACTCGTCCGGGATATAAGAATTAAGAGGAAGATCAAGAAACAGTAAGGTAGGAGAAAACCGTGTAAAATGTAAAACGAGATTTTTAACAAGCTAGAGGAAGGCCAAGAAACAATAAGGTAGAAGAAACTCATGAAGTGTAAAGCGAGAACTTTAACAAATAAGAGGAAAACTAAAAAACAATAAGGTAAGATAAAACCATAGAAAATGTAACAAGTGAGAGGAAGGTCAAGAAACAGTAAGGTGGGAGAAAACCGTGAAAAATGTAAAACGAGATTTTTAACAAGTAAGAGGAAGCCAAGAAACAATAAGGTAGAATAAAACCATAGAAAATGTAACAAGTAAGAGGAAGGATAAAACCATAAAATGTAAACCGAGATCTTTAGTAAATAACAGAAGGCCAAGAAACAGTAAGGTAGGAGAAAACTGTAAAGTTTAAAGTGAAACCTTTAGCAATTAAGAGGAAGACCAGGAAACAGTAAGGTAGGAGAAAACTGTAAAAAATGTAAAACGAAATGTTTTACAAGTAAGAAGAAGACCAGGAAATAGTAAGATAGGACAAAGTCATAAAACTGCAAAACAAAATATAAATCAGCCAAAAAACCTGTATTTTTGATATTTTTATGTTAATGTTATTTTCCTAGAAACGTGATTTTCCCAACGTAGTAGGGAAAGGAAGTGATACATCTTTCCAATCACCCACTCCTCACAATTATTTTTCTGAAGAAAAATCTTTAATATATGAGATAAAGTATTTTCCCAACTTACTTGGTTAAATACTTCCAATTAAATTTTTGTTACTTGTCTGTTTGTTTGAACATAAGCACAAAGCAACACAATGGTCTATCTTTGCCCTGCCTGCTACAATATCGAAATACGGATTGTAGTGTTGTAAGTCCACAGTGTAGAGCTGTTTTGAAACTTTCTGAAGTGATTTTTAAGATATATTAATAACTTTTTAGGAAAGTATTGTTTACGTTGTAGAGGTATTATAGTGTGAACATTTATTTGATAAATATAACGACACCTTAAAGACTCTAATTACATTATATTTCACACATTATTCAATTTACCTTTATTTATTGTAAGACATAGTTAAACTTTCTAGAAATATAGTTACACTTCAAAGCTGTAATATCGCGTAAAAACAGTCTTCTCTGGAAAACACGAAGCAAATAAGCAAAGGTGAATATTCAAGATGAAATTATTTCGTGTAAAATATGATAGACTGTGTAGGAAAACGATTTATTCTTATTGATTTATTATTACTGTAATTACTTTGAATTAATATTACAAGTAGGCACTGTGGTTATTGAGTTTAATACTCATGTTAAAGTGTAGACTGTTCGGTGTTCTGTCGTCCTATTAAGCCTATCAAAGCTTGAAGTTCATTTATGCATATATTTTGTCTGTCATGAACTACTTAGTTTAATAATATCATATGAGCGTAGCTAGTTATTAAGTTTCCTTCTCAGTTGAAAATATCTAAAATAAAAAAATTATACTTGTTATTATTTTAACGTGTTCTTGTTTTGTTGTCCTTTTTCCTGTCAATTTTTACAAAACCTATGAGACAGAAAATGTGATTAAAAACGTTTGACTCTCACACAAGTACTTGAATGTTCTTCCCCAGCTAGTATTCACGTGAACATTGTATTGATTGGCAGAAATCAATACCTTGCTGTGTATGTGCTTTTTTAGCGATTCAACAATTCACTCGTTTTTATTTCTTTAGTCTCTTTTTGTACACAGATCACAACATTTGTATGGAGTTTTGTTTAAGCATTAGATAAAGCTTTATCTGAGAGATACTAAGCTTCACCAAATCATAAAGTAGTTTCGTTCAAAGATATTTATAGAAGAATGCAAGAACAGATACTTAGAAAAATATTAATCATACTAGAGAAATTGTTTCTTTTAACAACACAAAGTAATGTAGAACATTTTAACGTTATATCAGTGTTACCTCTGTAGCTCAGTATCTACACTGAGTCGTTGTGTTGTTTGTAGAGCAAAGCCACAAAGGGCTATCTGCTTAGCACACCGAGGGGAATCGAACCCCTGATTTTAGCGTTGTTAATCCGGAGACATACCGCTGTACTAGTGGGGGGCCTACACTGAGTCACTTAGTTTTTGAAACTATAAACTTTTTCGGGCAATATGGAGGTAAATTCGTCTGTTTTATATTATAAGCGATTTATTAATTGCAAATATCTGTGAAATCGAAGAGAGAGATTTTAGTAAATGTATTAAGCTATTTTTATTGATGTGGACCGGAGCCATACATATTCAAATGAGCGAACCTGATTAACTAAATAGGAACAAACTTGTTAAATTGAAAATCACATAGATGTTGTCAGACGGGTGTTGTTTTTCATTTTTGTAAAACATGTTTTTTAGAAAAAAATCGTTATTATCGAAGACATATTATCCCTTTTTCCTAATATTTGTATCATTTGGAATAATTTACTTTACAATAACACCACCGTCTTTCGGGAAACTTTTATTTTATCTTGATTATTTAGCTTATTTGATTTGAATTAATATCCCACTTCAATGATTTTGTTTTGGAATTTTGCACAAAGCTACTCGAGGGCTATCTGTGCTAGCCGTCCCTAATTTAGCAGTGTAAGACTAGAGGGAAAGCAGCTAGTCATCACCACCCACCGGCAACTCTTGGGCTACTCTTTTACAAACGAATAGTGGGATTGACCGTCACATTATACACCACCACGGCTGGAAGGGCGAGCATGTTTAGCGCGACGTGGGCGCGAACCCGCGACCCTCGGATTACGAGTCGCACGCCTTACGCACTTGGCCATGCCAGGCCACCCACTTCAATGAAAAAGCAACTGTACTTCGATTGTTACGATATACTTTTTGTATATAAAACGCGTATTTTACTTTATTCGTAAAAGATCTATAAGTACCAGTAACAAAAATTTAAATTTCTTGATGACGAGCAAACCACTTGAAACAAAAATGCTTTATTGACTGTCACATTATAACGACTCCGTGAACAGATTTATCTACTGATTTTAACCCTGCAACTTGCAAAATAAATATCGTATTCACTTCTTCTTAAACTTTATTGTCTGAAGTTTAATATAATAATACATAAAATTTAAAATATTAAAATTTATTTCAAGTTTTAGACATTGATAAATACAAAACAATTACCATTTGCTAATAATTGATATATCTACTGTGTTCTCTAATAATTTATTCCATTTTTATTTGTCACTATTACATTTAAACCAAAGTTATCTTGGTTTGTCTGGTCGTTGTGCGCGACCTGGGAATGTCAGATTCAATCCAGACCTTTTCCTTCCTTCTCGGCCCGGCATGGCCAAGCGTATTAAGGCGTGCGACTCGTAATCTAAGGGTGGCGGGTTCGTATCCCCGTCGCGCCAAACATGTTCGCCCTTTCAGCCGTGGGGGCATTATAATAAGACGGTCAATCCCACTATTCGTTAGTTAAGGAGTATCCCAAGAGTTGGCGTGGAAGGTGATGACTAGTTGCCTTCTCTCTTGTCTTACACTGCTAAATTAGGGAGGGCTAGCACAGATAGCCCTCGAGTAGCGATTCACAGAGATATTAATTGTTGATGTTTTATAAAGAATTACCATAATTTCATTTCGTTTATTCTTATTAAGCAAAATGTAATAAAATAATTTTTTCTGTGCCTTCTACAGAAAAACGAAATATTTTTTTTAAAGTAGCTGCAAATACGCTCATGCTGGGGCCGCAATCTACGCTGATTGATAACCGTCGGATTTACAATAGTGACATAAAACCTACCAAAACTTTCATCAGGTGTTTTTTTTCTTTTTATAGTGAATATGATTTAAATTAACCATGTATTTGAAGAACATACAGAGGGTGTTAAGCTGTTAATTAATTTTACTTATAATTTCTACAATATAAGCAATATATATGGGAAACAAATACAGAAATATTGTAATTCAACTACAACGAACTTGACAGTTGTCACAGTTATAAGGACTTGACTTGAAAACAGTGTCCGTGTATTGCTGGCCAACGAAACGATAACATCTTCAAACTAATGTATCGTTTCAGTAAATATGAGACGTAAATTATTCATACTATGATACATTTCTGTGTATTACGTTGAGAAACTGCGTGCTATTACATAATATTTAGTTGTTTTATACAAAAAAAAAATTAAAATTAGTGAATGCTTAGAGTGTATAAAGTCACAGTATAATTTAAGTGAGTAAAAGTCCAAGCACTGGTCAAAGAATTGGGCAAATGTAAAAAGAAATGGCATGATCTACTCTTCTATGTGCTTGGACTGTGAATTCGTGGAGTAATGGTTTGAAACTCTTTGTCACAAAAGCCATATTTCGCACTATGGGATTGTGGGTGCATTACAAGAGGGTTGGTAACGAGTGCTTTTAAGTTGCTGTCTTTTCTCTAATCTATCAATTCGAAAGTAGGAATGACTCTGTACAGTTAACATTTGTGTAGCTGTGGACCAAAATTCAAAAACAAATAAAAATAAATGTAAATTACGGGCTTAATACTATAGATAAGTTTAATTTGTTTTTAATTTTGAGCAAAGCTACACGAGGGTTATCTGTGCTAGCCGTCCCTATTTTATAGTGTAAGATAGGAGAGAAGGCAGCTAGTCATCACCATCAACTGCCAAGTCTTGGGCTACTCTTTTACGAATGGAATTGACCATCACGTTATAACACACCTACGACTGAGGGGTATCATTTTCATAAGACGGAGTTAGGACTAACAATCCTCAGGTTGCAAGTAAATGTCATAATCACCTGGCCATGCCGGGGCGTTATAGATAAGAAACTCTAAACTGTTTAAAAGAAAACAGTGCTTTTTCGTAAGGAATCTAGACTAGGGGTACATTCTAATTAGGTTCACAAAAAATGTCACGAAAAATATAACATTATATATCCATCAAATAATTGACAACTAACAAGTCGCATTCAGAAAAATATGTGAGCAATATTTAAATATACAATAATAAACCTAGATTTTTTAGTTAAAAACAGATAATAAATGATAAGAAACGATTCTAACAACAAAAAAATTATTCTTGCTCGTATTTTTGTTATTAGAGACTTAAAGGGCAAATTAATTAGCTAAGATACTAATTGGTCATAAACGAAATATATTTGTGTTACTCTGTAACATTCTAATAAAGCAATTCACTTTAAGGCCTGGCATGGCCGAGCGCGTTAAGGCGTGCACTCGTAATCCGAGGGTCGCAGGTTCGCGCACGCGTCGCGCTAAACATGCTCGCCCTCCCAGCCGTGGGGGTGTATAATGTCACGGTCAATCCCACTTTTCGTTGGTAAAAGAGTAGCCCAAGAGTTGGCGGTGGGTGGTGATGATTAGCTGCCTTCCCTCTAGTCTTACACTGCTAAATTAGGGACGGCTAGCACAGATAGCCCTCGAGTAGCTTTGTGCGAAATTCCAAAACAAACAAACAAACAAACAATTCACTTTACAGATGACCCTTCGTTATTTTAACATCGTGTACATTTTACTGTAAATAGATCAAATTCTAACATAAATCCATTTCCAAGATGCTGCTCTTAGCACTAGTGTCGGTAGCTATAGAAACAGTGCCATTATATACATATATATGCTATTGTCATTAATTAAATAGGGGATGTTATTAAAACCGCCTGTTTTAGTTGCGTAAAAATATTTATATATATACAGATTTTTATCACGTACACATACACACACACACACACACACACACAAATGACTCTCAACTTTGTAAAAACATCTGGAAATTGTTAAAGAAAGGGTAGCTTATTAAGACAGAATAGAAAGCTGGCGGTGTTACTTAATTCAGAAGTTTAACATGAAATCAGTTTTCACTGAGCTGTAGAGTTCTGGTAATACGTTCAAATTCTACTTGCAACCTCTCTTATCCAGAATATATTATCCTGCGAATTCGAGATTTCCTTTAAACTGCATTGCACTTTAATCGGTTTATTTTTCATTATGAAAATAGCCATGATAATTTAGAGCTTTTATGGGAGTACACTAAAAAGATTTTCACGTTTAATGACAGTTGTTTAGGCTTGATCCACTCAAATTACATCAGAATACTAGTTGACTAACCCGTTCCATCCACGACAAAGTCATAGAGGTTCCAGATTCAAACGCTAACCATCTATATCACTTTTCAAGACGTCACAAGGGTGTCTTCGAAGATTTGTAGAGATCAATAGAACATTATGGAGAACACATAAGGGGTAACACAGAGAGTTAGAGCCAAATATCACCTGCTCTGTTACTCCCCAGAGATGGGGAGAGGACTGAAGGAGACCAAAAAGTCGTGACTCCCGGAATTGTTTTTTGTTTAGGAATTTTGGACAAAGCTACTCGAGGGCTATCTGTGCTAGCCGTACCTAATTTAGCAGTGTAAGACTAGAGGGAAGACAGCTAGTCATCACCACCCACTGCCAACTCTTGGGCTACTCTTTTACCAACGAAAAGTGGGATTGATCGCCACTTATAACGCCCCCACGGCTGAAAGGGCGAGCATGTTTAGCGCGACGCGGGCGCGAACCCGCGACCCTCGAATTACGAGTCGCGCACCTTACGCGTTTGGCCATGTGAATCCCGGAAAAACGTTGTCGTCGGAAGCAATTATGAGCTCCAATCACCTGTGACACTCCTAAGGTACACAAAAGTTTACCATAAATTTGGTTGAGATTGGTCAAAAGGTGCAGACATAAAAGTGGACACTCAAACAAATATGTGTATGTTAGAAGTGGAAATATTGCTTTGTTGCTATTTCATTACAAAAAGTGTAATTTAATAAATTAAAGTTATAAAAAAATTAAGGACTGATGAATAAAATGTACGAATTAAACATCTGTAGTTTAAAACTAAGTTCTCACAACGTACTCTATATATTATATATTTAAATTCACACGCACGTGCGTGTGCACGTAAAGAAAACAAAACGTGCCACGAACACGATTAGTTCAAGTCAAGAAGGTAATTTATATATGGCACCCACTGTTTCTGTCGTTTTAGTTGTTAAATGAAAAGTTTATTTAATTTTCAAAGGGTATTATGCAAATAAAGTACGAATGATTTCATTGAAAAAGGTAAATTATAGTATGGAGTTCCTAAACTATAGGCTCGGCATGGCCAAGTAGTTCAGTCACTCCAGTCGTAATTCAACGGTCGCGGGTTCCATTCCCTCTCCCCAGACATGCTCACCATTTTAGCCTTGGGAGCATTATAATGTGATGATCAATCCCACTATTTGGTAGTGAAAGAGTAGTTCAAGAGTTGGAAATGGGTGATAGCTTCCATCTAGTATTACACGGTTAAATTTGGGACGGTTAGCGCAGATAGCCCTCGTGTATCTTTGCGCGAAATTCAAACCAATGTTGGCTATACTGGTAAGAATAAAAAGATATACTTAAACACATTTCGTAACCTTTTGTTTGTTTGAAAGTAACATATAAATGGTCAGTTTTATTAGTATATCGGTCACTCTTTTCTTCTTCAATAGGATTTCTTGGCACAGATTTAATATTTATCTTGTTGGACGATATTACACGTAAGTAACAGAGTAGAGGCAAGACGGTAATTGGTTTTAAAGTATCGGAACTGGTTCCTTCAAAAGTCCTAGCAGGTAGTCCAAATTATCGATTTTCATAATCATTTTAGATATAATAGTATCAATTAAAGGATCTGTAAAAGTAACCGATTTTGTGTATTGTTTCTTCAGAGATGTTTGGTTCATTGTCGACCGGACTTTCAATAGTTTCTCGATAGAATATTTATGTGTTTTTTTTTCTTCGCGTTTAATTTTTAATTTGGACTATGCAGGAATGGTGAGGATTAAGGGAAGAAACATGCGCAATAGTTTTAGCGACTACACTGCGGTTGTTTTGATCGATCCTGTTTCGTTCTCCGATGTTTATACTTTCTTTTTAAAAGACTGTATGGTGTAATATACGGAGAAGAAATACAGGTTTGTTATTGGTTTCTGAAGCAGGGCAAAGTGTATGATGCCAACATCGACTTTAAGGGCATTAGAACATGTAGGTTTGTGTACATCGGAATGACTGAGAAATAAGTAAACGCTTTACCAATACACATGATTAATATGTATATATATATGAATCTCGTATAGCACATATAATTGTATAATATACATCCATATGTTATATTTGAATACTGTGTACTTGTGAGAAAGTAGTCAATTTTAAACATAAAATATTTAGATTTTGGGATAGACGTCTGTTTCATGACACATTTTCCTCCGACGTAACTTATTTTCATACTTACGTGCGACCGTTTAACTACTTGAAGAACATTCTGGTAATATAAATCCAGTCCAACCTATTCCTCTCGCTTAAGAAGGTGAAGAGTAATTTGAATTTTTCCTTCTCAAGGTCTATAGTCGCATTCGTAATGTTTACTACGTCACCAATACCTCAGTCAACAAAATATATATCACTGTAAGAAATTTAATACTATGTATTTATTTTAATATTTATGTTTGTTTCAGTTTTATATATATTTGGAAAGGCATTTAACTTATATTGTATTGCGAAAGTTTTACCTGTTCTATATATTTGTAGAAGACTCTCGGACGCAAGAACTAACATTGTATGGTGTTTTTATATGCAAAGTACCAGTATTGTTGCCTTAGCTGAGATTTCTAGAAAATCTCTTCTAAAGCTTATTAAAGGTAACCAACGTAACATGTGGAAACAGTTTAATATTCTTGGTTTGATACAGTCAGTATACTAAAAAACCATGGAAGTTATAACTGTGATAATCGCTTATTAATCAGAAAGCTACAAATATTTGACCAGATGTGTTTATAGATTTCTAACATCACGAACCGTTTAGCTTCGGACATTAGTATTTCAACGAAGACATTAGATATCTTAATCGAGAAAATTCAGCTATTAAATGGCGTGAGGCTAGCCATTAAGCAAAGTGTAACAATATCAACTCAGAATTAATTCGCTCGTTGTGAATCGTTGGTAAAACATTTAGTTCCAGATAATATAGAAAACTTGGTATTGATTGTAAGTTTGTAAAACTTTTGTGTATAAATCATTATTTGTAATATCTGTTATTATAAATTGTATCATTATTTGTACATTAAAATATAAATGTGTTAAGAAAGAAAATTGTGTATATCAATCTTGTTAGCAAATACCATAAATCTGATATGTATCAACATTCAATTAACTTTTAAATACGAATTAAAGCTTCAGGCTGTTTTAAATCGTAATATGTAACGTAATAAATCTGAAATTCGTCCGATGTAAATTATAATACGTAACAGTGGTGCATTTTGTTAGGGTAATATAATTTGATTACATACATGTATCTGTACTTGATTGCTGAAACAAAGTTTACAACAGAGAAATTTAGCTATATACACTTCTCGTTTAATCTCAATAATTAAAAGTTACAAAAATTACACGAAGCAGGAATGTTCAGCACTGTGAAGTTACCCCTGTCAAAACCATCACATATTGTAATGTTTTCCCTCCCATTCCTATCTATTTCTTTACTTTTTGGTACTTCCATTCCTACTTACTAGTTTTTGTATTTTAAAAAAATTATAAACACATGTATATCTCTTGATATGACCTGAGATGTGGTGTTAAGTTTTTTGTTTCTCTTTTCAGAAGGAACTCACTTTTTCTAACATAGTGTAACTTGTACATTCTAATAAAAATTCGATGCGAGAAAGAAAACAGGTGTGTTTTCGTGGAGGATGAAAAATATAATTAATACAATTCGCTGATGTAAAGAAGCAAGAAAGAGAAAAACCTAAAGTTATAGTAGCAAAAGGTATCAAAGCCGCATCAAAGTGAAGTACAATATTTTTTATCAAACAAAAGGACATATATGTTAACTGTGGAAACTTTAGTATGCACTTTAAACTAACAAAATTTTAGGGATATTTCATAATTTATTTTTACGTACCTCGTCTTTTAATGAATTGTCCTGATTCAGTTCTGAATTACATCAATTTGTTTATTTATTTTAGAGGAAAACCACATCGGGCTATCAGCTGTATCTACCACGGTAAAACAAACCCGGGATTTGAAGGTTATAAATCCGTAAACTTACTACTGTCCTACCGGGAGATCAGAGTACAACTGATAAATTAGGTGAGAAATCTGTGCGTATCTATTTCCAAACATACATATATGTATAAAATATAAGGAAAATAGAAAGCAGAGTTTTAAAAGTATCCAAATTGATTACATTTAATTTTGGTATTAAAAATCTACTTATTAGGAATATTCAATATTGCTTTTGTTGCTACGTTATGGAAACAGCCAGATTAAAGAGACATTATAAATCAGTGTTTCTGAACTGTTTACTCGATGGGCTGGTAAGTTTTTCTTGTAAAACTCTTATGGGCCCTTAAGACCAGATTACTATATGTATATCTATAGCCAGAATAAGTTATATTAAAATTATTTTGAAACCTCTAAACGTCCATGTTGTTACTTTTAGTCATGCTCTATCTGACGACCATGCATCATGACAATAACCCTGTGGCGTAATTTCTATTGCAAACTTGGTCCGTTGTAAAACTGTCACGGTCAAAGTTGCTGCTTTCTATAATCTATTTAACGCGGGAGGACAACAGTTTTTCAACGATCATTTCAAATGTTTCATCACATAAACATTCATAGACGTTGCGTACAGCGACCGTTATGCCTTCATATAGAATAGTATCATATCCGTCTTGCTTTCCAGCTGCTAGAAGGATACGATGATTGAAAGGATACATTATGGAGGCAATTCGTGTAAACGTGACTTTTGTCAGCTTTCCAGTCAGAAATCCTTCTTGATTATTGCCTATATATTGTTGACTGGGACACGTGGATGGTTTTTGTCTCAACCTTTTATCTTCGTGTTGCATGTCTCGTATTTGGTCAGTCCTTGTCTCCCAAGTTGATTCACATTTCTTTTTTCTCGAAAACCGTTAAATGGAAAGGATATCTTCGTTTTGAAAATTCTAAATCCCCGATCTAATCACATAGGCATGATCTACAAGGGCTATCAAAATATAGTTCTGATGCAGGTTGTGCACCTAAATTTTATATTAGCTCTAACTTTCACGTGACTCGCTGATTTGCATGTTTCAAATATTTTTCACATAGAGTACACAACCCTGTGAATGAGCTTCCATTACAGTATATGACCCATAAATTTTGTAAATAAAGCAGGGTAATTAGTCACGTTAGTTCTACTTATTTCGTATATTGTTTAAGAAAATATCTAATGAGATTAACAGAAGTAATATCATTCTAATGAGTGGATTTTTAGGAGATATGTGAATGTAATGTTTAGTAAAATATAAGGCAGAACTTTCACTGAAATACAATGAAAGAGTTTAAAATGTTATAATTGTTAATCTCAAACTAGCCTAATTTGGCTTATTCCTTTCGTCTAAGATATATGGTTATTCCCTTTTGGCCTCGTCTGCAGTAATTTGTCTTATTTTAAATACTACGATTACTACGCCACATTAGCTACAAAGTGACCGATTTGTCTTCTTTTATCCATCTTTGCATAAACACTTACATGAAACAAAACTGGAAAAACACGTATCATTATTAAATTGACGCCAAATACGTAAGTTATGCAACAAAAACACGATATTCAATACAACTATTGTTTATCACTCTATCTTTGGCCTGACATGGCCGAGCGCGTTAAGGCGTGCACTCCTAATCCGATGGTCGCGGGTTCGCGCCCGCGTCGCGCTAAACATGCTCGCCCTCCCAGCCGTGGGGGTGTATAATATGACGGTCAATCCCACTTTTCGTTGCTAAAAGAGTAGCCCAAGAGTTGGCGGTGGGTGGTGATGACTAGCTGCCTTCCCTCTAGTCTTACACTGCAAAATTAGGGACGGCTAGCACAGATAGCCCTCGAGTAGCTTTGTGCGAATTTCCAAACAAGCAATCTTTTTGTAGCTTTTGAAAACAAATCAATATTTGATGATATATACTACTCGCCATTGGCTACTTGCAAATTACAGATTCCAGAAATAGTTATATATTTAAAATAACATATTTTGCGTGCTTTGATTTAAATCACACTTCAAGCAATTTGAATTAGATATTACAGAAGTATCGCAGACATATAACACGCAGCAGGAAACATCAGTACACACTGTAAACTTTGTGCATGCACGAATATTACCCTTTATGCATTGAGTTATCTATAAGATCCACCTGTTTCATAACAGGTATTACCTGTTTTTTACTCTGTTATCCAATTAAAAGTTAAAAGTAGCAAACTTACGGAACTGAATACAAGTTCGGATTCTCGAAAGTTGATTTGTTAGGTTTATTTTATTTATTTATTTTTAATATATTAACTACAAGCATATACTGATTGTATGAGGTTGTTTTAATATTAACGTTATCAGCTAGACTAATGACGAAACTATATTCTAATTCATTTCTGTCTTCTTGTGAACTTTTATTTTTAAATAAATTATGATAGTCACGTACGGCAATTACTAAGAAACATGCAACATACCTGTAGAGAATATACAAGTCAATCGTCTGATTTTACAATTATTAGTTTTTAATTAGATGCCCTGGAGAGAAGTGCTAATAGCTTTCTGGTGCATAATTAACAAAGATATATTCTTCATCTATCCATCATACTTGTCAGAATCGATCAATTAGTTAAACAACATCAACTTCATTGGGTTCAAAAACACGGTCGATATTGACAGATTCGAGAACATCAACTATCTAGATATTACTATAATCGACGTTGTGTGACATTAGGTGATTCTAATCGTAAATACTTTTCCAGAAATATTTTAGTCAAAAAATATTAATCGATATTGAAATATACGTTAACACAATTTGCAATAACAACATGATGAAGTAGACACTACCAATTATTAACAGTTGAAGTGATTTAGTTTCAAAAAGATTGTGTAGTTGTTGGAAAATGATCTATCTATTTGGCTAAAGTGAAAAAGAAAACCATATCTATCCAGCATAAACGTGGAGTGTTTTTAATTTAATGGTTTGTTTGTTTCGAATTTCGTGCAGAGCTACACAAGGGCTATCTGCGCTAGTCGTCCCTACTTTAGCAGTGTAAGACTAAAGGGAAGAAAGCTAGTCATCACCACCCACCGCCAACTCTTGGGCTACTCTTTTACCAACGAATAGTAGAATGGGCCTTCACATTATAACGCTCCCATATCTGAAAAAGCGAGCATGTTTGGTGTGACGGGGATTACGAACCCGCGACCCTCAGATTACGAGTTGAATGCCTTAACCCACCTGCTCCTGCTAGGCTTAATTTAATGGAAGTAATTCATTTCCAAAGCTTTTCTAGAAACATTGGATAGTAATGTTAGTATATTCCATTGCTATTTTCTACCTTTGTTTGTGGTACTGTCCTAAACACACTGTTATTCAAACAGATATTAAAGAGTGAGACGTGTGTATAAACAGGAACTAGAAGCTCTTCACTAACGTTGAGATATTCTAGAGCGTATTTGAAAGGTTTGGAACCATATGTGACTGATTATGGTGCTGTCAAAGTACAAAAATTTCGAGTTAATTCTACTGTGTAGCAGAAAAAGTTGGTATTAGCGAATAATGAGGCAGATTATTATGTAGAGACTTGTTAAATCCGACAATCTTTCTTGGAAGAAGATTTAATTAAGTTTGTGCCACTGTAAAGAGGTGTAAACAGAAGCGTACAATGATGAACAAGAAAACGACAGCAGCAACAATGAACATTTGACACATGTGTGTACAGTAACAAACATTTAATTCTTGAAAGTTTTTGAATGTAAATGTTCTTTCTCCAGAAGGCGATATTGAACATGGCAGCTTATTACATACAAATATTTCTAAAGTTTAAACACTTCATAAAAAAGTAAGTAAAATTCAGAATAAAAGGACGAAATAAATAAAAAAACAACAACTAAATCAACAAAGAATAGGACAATGTAACAATCCATCAGTAGATTAGAAAACCAATTCACAACAGCTGTTTATCGTATAAAACACATTTGATTCAACAGTTTTAGTCCGAATTCTTTTAAACGTAACATCATACTTAGTCTTTTTACTAGGGCGTACATTTGTTCTAACATATAACATTTCTTCTAACTTATAACATCTGTTCTAATATATAACATTTATTCTAACATATAACATCTATTCTAACTTATAACATCTGTTCTAATATATAAAATGTATTCTAACTGCCTCTCTTTTCATACTGAAATCATAGCCTTACAGAACATTCTATTTAAGCCCTGACACGCAAGTTCCTTTCTCACAAATTCTGAGCCCCAAAATACACCCTACACTGTTGACAAATATCATCAACTGATTATTCCTTTTTTTTCTGGTAAGCACAGTTTCACAGAGAAGTTATAACTTTTGAGACTAATTAAAACATTTTATCCACAAGTTCAGCTACAAATGACATTTAATTAGTTTTTCAATATACAAAATATATTTCAATCTAAAGACCTATAACCTACCCCCATGTGTTCCAAGATAGTTTATAAACACACATGTGGTAGCTATAATGTCATTTACATTGGCAAAACTATACCCTAATTACGTCTGCGAACATATGGGAGTATCAAACAGAAGTTGTAAAAAATTATCACATCCACCAGAGTACACAATTTACCCACGCTGAAAACACTAATCATCCCCTTCTGATTAAGAATTTCAAAATCATCTAATATTGAAATTTTAATTCAAGAAAATCCACAACTTCGCTACAATTAAGTCAGTTGTGAATACTTGTGTTATGCTGTTGGATTATTCTATCCTTTGATCATTTGGTTGTCTTTTACGTTCTTTAATCCTTTTATTCTGAATTTTAATTAACTTTATAAAATGTTTGAACTTTATAAATATTTGTGCGTAATAAGCTGTCCTTGTTGGAGAAGGAACATGTATATACCAAAACTTTCAAGAATTAAATGTTTGTTACCGTTCACATGTGTGCCAAATGTTCATTGTTGCTGCCGTCGTCTTGTTGTTCATTATTAAACTTCGATTCCCGTCAAATGAACCTGGAACATATACAGGGTGGTCGCTAGAAAAGCGGAAAATTTGTCAAACAGCAATTTATTTTTACAAAGAATAACTTTTACAAAGTTTTTTAAAGGCATGTGTTATATTACACTCATAGATGCTCAATATTCTAAAATCATGCATTTTATTCATGATGTAAAGAAATCAAAATAGAAATGAGTAAGCACGCATTTTATTCATGATCTCATCTGACCCTTAAATTTTCCGCTTTTCTAGCGACCACTCTGTATTTTGATGAAAGATGCAGAAAAATGTAACTTTATTTATCTGATATAAACACGTTGTTCTGTGAATGCTCATATTTTTCTGATATAAACACTTCGTTATGAACGCCCATAGTTGACTACAGTAATCTGTGTGTACGTTTGTCTATTAGTGTTGTCAATTTTTTTACCTAATAGTTTTCTTTCTTTTCCTATATGTCTATGTTAGGTTTTTTGGTACAGTTGTGACTTTAATAAGATGCTCCTTATTTTTCTGGGTTTTTTTTCTATCGGAAAAATGTCAGGGTTTTCGTTGCGTTTACTTTAACAGACCACTCCTGGGTTTTCTTTCAATTTATCCAAGGATTTTCCTGTTTTTTCTATACGTACCTATTGATAGACTTTAACTTTTTCTCTAGACTGCAATGATAAAAAAACAAAACTTTCTGCATTTCTGTGTTAATACAGCTTTGTTTTCGAGAGAGCATATTATTATGTTAATAAACTTCAAATTAAGCTACTTTTACGTTCCTCAGTGGGTTAGCCATGATTTTACTGACTTATGACGTTAAAATACGGAGTTCTATTATATGTGGTGGATAGAGTAAATTGTTTTATATAGCTTTTTCTAAAACAAGCATAGACTGAGAGTAATACAAACTCCTTATAAAAAACGCATTACTTTTAGGACTTGGTGTACCTGTTAAAACGTTACTCAATATAAATGTCAGTATTCCAATGTATACAAAATACTAATGTTTTGAGGATTAATGATTTTCACTTTTTTGTACATTTCTGTGTGTTTCCAGAGCATTCGTGCACCATTCTTTATAATAACCTTGAAACTCAAATTTGTTTTCCTATATTTATGATTTCATACAATCAACAGTCAATAGGTAAATGTATTGCATTATTTTATATGTTAACCGGCATTATTTGTCTCCTTCCTTTTCCCATCGTTTCGATATATGTTTAATATTATTATTCTTTACTTATTTTGTTTATCATACATATATATGTATTTAAGATCAAGAGTTTGTTTCATGTATTTTGCTCGTTTACTTTATTTCACACTACTTTAAACGATTAGCTTTTCATGTTTAAAAATGTTGACTCTTCATGTATTTGTACGTATGCAAACATTTATATTCCGTATTTTATTTATGCTTAATGGTTCATTTTGTTTTAATTTTGGTACACAATGTGTTATGTATCACCTTTTATTAATCTTATTAATACAAGTATTCATAGCTACCACAAATCACGCTTGTTAAAATCGTTAAATTGTTTTTTTATCCTGGTTCCCTATTATTCTTTAATAATTACCTAAAACAACACCTTATGTTATATCATGATAAAGGTACAAGATAACTTATAGTATGTGAAATTATACAGTAATCTTTTCTACTGACTATTAGGTAATCTCGTGAGCTTTTAACCTATTTTTATGTTTCATTTTAAATTACCATCCATGTGTTTAAAAGATACTTTCTGAGGGTAAATCTGATATTATAAGTAAATAATATTAGTTTTATTTAATCTGGTACATTAACTGAACAGACAGTCTTGTATATGATCTTATCTGAGGTACTCAATCTACTATATCATGGAATGACTTCTAACCGAACTATTTAACAACGGCGACTGTTTATTGTAACAAGCAAAGTACATTTTTACTGTGTTTTTTTAAATAAATATTTTTGATATGATTGTACATTTGGGTACCATCTCTTTTACTTTATTGTGAACTCTGTGACTAATTGAGAATGCAAAATTGTGTCGTAGTAAATGTCTTGACAGATCTGTTGTTCTGCAGATTCACTTTGTCAAACTTAGGTGAAACTAATACTATAGTGTAAATAGGAAGGAGAAAATTTTGACTCTGTGACCACACAATATATTTTTGTGAAGTTTTTGCATTTTTGTTTGATGTGTGTATCATCATTTACTTAAAATATTGTGAATGCAAGTTTTAAAAAGTTTGTTTCAAGGAAATGGCATTTTTTTCAGCTCAAAAACTTATAAGAAAAATGGAGAGTTTGCTACTGAAGGAAAATGGTTGTCTAATAGACTTGTTGGGTGCAGAAGAGGTGAAATATTTTTACTGATGCTGCAAATGTCAATGGCTTCTTTCTCATTGTGGCCAATGATTCAGTAAGAAGAACTGCTACTAGCTGGTGTACCTGGATCAATAAATTTCATTCTTCCCCTGAAGATTGACCTCATTGTAATTGAAGCCCAGCAACATAAAGCTGCCATAAGGGCATAAAAGTTGATGAACCTCACACTGAATGGGGTAATATATATAGAACTCCTGTGTTTTTGACAGTGATGATAACCCCACTTCAATTCTTTAGTGACAATCATTGAAGAATAGTTGAGAAAAACTAGAGATGTAGTTGGTGAACAATATCTTCTAACTAGAGCTATCTACATTACTGGTAAGTGAGACTGCAAGCCTCTAATGACAAGGATGATAATGTGTGGAGCAGTAGAAAGCATCTTTGATCCTGAAGATATCCTGCCAGGGTGATAATGAATCATATGAAAACTTGGGATCGATTAGGACTGATAGATGAGATAATGTAAGCAACTTGTTTTGTTACCTTGGATGGAAGCTCAAGTTCTCCTCTGAAGATTTGTTTTTCTGAAAATGCCTACCACCCTGTACCCATTATGCCAATGCAATGAAAACTCAGCCAGGTAGTGGTCAAGAGTTTGAAATGGAGAGAATTTGGCTGCAGCCACAGAGTCTATTAAGTGAAGCAAAGCAGTTTACACCACAAACTTATAAGTTTTAACTCTTTGTTCAGCAATTCCAGGAGAGTTAATGTTAAGTGACAAATGCTACTATTACATGTCTGGAAACAAATGCAACAACGGTCAAGTTTGGACTCTGAGTTGGAGGAACATGGCAGTCTCCTTGTACTGAAAATATTAGTGATCATCCTAATTCTCTCAAGGTTAGATGGACCTGGATATGTACTCATGAAAGTATAAGGGCAAAAGAATGAGTTTCTGGTAAACAAAGAAGTAACCAAAACTGTGGAAGATGTTTTAATATTTCAAGCTCTCCAAAACGTGGATAATAACTTTGTTCTGGCACATGACAATAAAGTAAAAATTAATGGAGAGGTAAATATTAAACAAGATCTCGGTACTATCACTCACTGAATGAAGGAAGTTATCAGAAACCTTGGCTCTAGCATTGCCATCCTTGAAATGTACATACCACAAAGCCTTCATCAGTTTTGTTTGTACAACTGATAAACTGTTGGTTCTTGGGAAAGTTGTTCCAGTAAAAGTAGATTACACAAGTATATATGGAATAGAAAGTCAAAGTACTGCACATGTACAAGTAGTGTACAGTAGTTTGCTATGGACAAAATCTAGTGAATTAGTAATGTTTTTAAATAACATATTCATGAAATTACCTGTTTTTCTTCAAACAGTAAGTTGCATTAGCTCGGGCAATTGTCTGTTTCAGGGTGGATGAACTTTTAGAGTTGTTTTATAATTATGAGGAATTAGTTATCCAGCTTCCTATCTAGAGAATTAGGGTTGTAACCAACAATAAGATGTAACAGATGTTAAAATGTGATGATACAATCTTTTGAATATGTTTGATTTCATCCATGAATGATTTGAGATTGAAGGTAAGCTCTAACTGATACTATACTTTAGATCTTGTTTCCAGATACTGGTAAGTTAAGCTGAATCAGGAGAGCAATTCTAAGACTGCCTTTAGTATAAGAGATGGTTTGCATAATTTTTGTCATGCTATTTGATATGTGTAAAGTACTCATCTACCTTTGATATGCTAATTGACTTTACAAAGAAAAGATTGCAATGAGAGAAGTATCTCATCCATGTTGATGCCATTGTAGCATTTGGTTACACATTCTAGTCTATAGCTGAGAAATCAAAAATAATAAACCAGCAGGTAAACCAGGAAAATGTACATTCCTTTGTATGGAAGTAAAATTTTTTATCCTATTATGAAGAGGAATGTAGTTTCCATTGATTCTGTTAAGACTGTTCTTGGCCAATGAAGTGAAAAGTATGAAGTTTCTTTCATTTTTGTTATATCTTCAGTGATTTGTAGCCAACTTTCAAACTTTGCCACACAATTGTCAGCTATAAGGAAAGTAAAAGCACTCCTCAGGCATAATAAGGAGTGAGAGTAAGCTTTTTTGTTTCTTAAAGTATGCTTTAATGGAATCCTTTACACAAAACTATGAATTATGTTTAGGTACAGATACTAGTGACAGTAGGATCAGAGAAGTTTATCATAATTTTAAGATGAAATAGAGTATTCAGTTACATACGGTAGCTACAAGCTCATGGTTGCTTTTATGACAAAGAAATACATTCTGTATGTTGAGGTCTTTATGAAACACTACGAACACTATTTAGTTTTGGAAATCCTGTACTACAATGAACCACGTGTTGCTGAAGAAGTTGATTAAATTTAAAAATTCACAAGCAATTATAACAGCATTACAGGAGCATGATTTAGTCATACCACACTGTCCAGACCCACAGCACAAAAATGCCAATATAATATCTTTAAAATACAATGATGCACTGCTTAATGATTGAACATCCTGATCTTGGACACAGTATGAGTCCAAGCCCTTTCTAGTATGATAAATTAAGCCAGCCATTAAGGGTTCCTCTTGAGGATAAATGTCACAATTAACATTTTAAGAGCAACAGAAAGAACAACTGAAGACCCAGATTTATCTTGGACACTTCAGATTGGGAAGCAGAGCATGGATGTGTAGAGCCTGTGGTACTTATAAATAAAATGAACAATTTCAAATACAGGAAGCTATAATGTACCATCACTAAGAATCAGGAAACTATACTTCTGAACCCATACTGCATATAGTTATATACAGAGATCTAACACAAGACATTTCCAGAATCTTCATAACATAAAGACTGGTAAATACCAAGGTGTTACTCACACTAATTCTAACATTCAGTATAGTTCTTCTGGCTACATTCAAGTCGAGATGTTCAGCACTAGTGTCAAGAATATATGGTGTATTTCACCTTGAATAAAAGTCTGTTAAAACAAGTCTCCATTAGTTGTCATATACAAGTTCACATTGAGCTAGTAAATAATGTAATATGACAAGCAACATGCTGTAACAACACAATCAAGAAATAGATGCATCACCATAGAGACTTGGTGTGGCATGGAAGTAACTTGATTCCATTTGGACATGACTTTTTCACGTTTTCTGAGAAAAGTTAGGGCACACATTGCATGCCAACAACTTGCTTTAGTATATTACTGAAAAATCACTTGTGACTGGCTTGACTATAGTTATGGCTTGGCATGACCAAGTGGGTTGAGGCGTTTGACTCGTAATCTGAGAATCCCAGGTTCGAATCCATGTCACACCAAACATGCTTGCACTTTCAGCCATGGAGGCATTATAATGTGCGGTCAATCCCACTTTTCATTGGTAAAAGAGTAGCCTAAGAGTTGGCAGTGGGCGGTGATGACTAGCTGCCTTCCCTCTGGTCTTACACTACTAAATTAGGGATGGGTAACACAAATACGTAACTGTTGTGTAGCTTTGTGCCAAACTCAAAAATAAAACAAACAAACAAGCTTGACTATGGTTTCAGAGAAAGAGACTAACATGCCAGAAAAGGACAAGAGTGCAATTTTATTCCACCTAGATTGAGAGGTTGAGGAGGAAAGAGATAAGGTGCTTATCTGGCTGTTCAGTCCAAACCAGATAAAGAAGTACTTCATCTGGAGGCAAGAGACATCACTGGTTGTCAGCCAAACCTGTGATGATGTTTTTGTCAAATGTTTTAAGACAATCACCCAGTTATCTAGAAGATTTGGGAAGTTCAAAGGAGAATATCATCACATGATCTTTATTATAGTACTCTTAATTTAGCATATAACTTCCATGTATTAAGTGAGGAAGTTATTTTCTCTGAGTGAGGTTTTGCATAGGCAGATGGTTACTGCACTCGACTTTTGATTTGAGAGTCTCGGGTTCAAATCCCCATCCTACCAAACATGCACTACCTTTCAGCCATGGCAGTGTTATAATGTGACAGCCAATCCCACTATTCATTGATTAAATAATAGCCAATGTGTTGGCAGTAGGTGGTGATTATTAACTTTCTTCTTTCATTTCTTTCGCTGCTAAATTAGGACAGCTAACGAAACTGAAATCAAACCAAATCATCTAAGTGTACATTGATGTATATAATATATGAATAGCAAGATTATTATTTCTAGCTGATGATAATTCTAGTTAAAAAGTAATGGTTTTATTGAATTTTACCAGTTATTATTTTGTATGTCACGCTTGAAAGGAAAAATATCTTGGGTTTGACAGCTTATAGATGACAGCACATTACTTAGTTGTAACCTGTGGAATAGAATCTGAGATGATTACCAAAGTAATTTGCACATGAGCTGTAGGGTACTGCTTATAAAATATTAATGTATGTGACAACGTGCAATAGTGATATTTATATAAACAACAGTATATGTTTATAAATAGACATATGACTGTAGTCTTAGATGTTTGTATGAATATTACATAGTCATTAATGTGTGCAATACAACATGACTGGATCAATGCACAAAGAACCCATCATTTGAAGAACATTTTAACAAAAATAAGATTTTTAATCTGAATGTTAAGATGTTGTGATACGAAATTAACTGTAATTACTAAAAGTGTGATGATAAATGAATAGTATAAGAATATCGTATCATGAAGCCATTATACAATTGTATTGATGTATCATCCAGTATGATATGATACAATTTATATACCTGCAAGAAATTTGGCTAGCTTTCAATAAACATGGTGAGTCTTTCTCATGCAAAAAAATCGGAAATTGTTAAAAATTAATGATTCAGTAAAGAAAGGTGAGGATTGAGTAATAAATGTTATCTTCACTCTCGTTATCAAAAACATTACATGCAAAGCAAATGGTAGTAGAAGGAGTATGAGTGGCTCAGTAGATAAACTGTGCTAGCTGTTACAGTGGGAATGGTACCATTGGGTAGCTAGCTATACGTATCGGTTAAGCAGATATTCAATTAAGTCAGGTAAACTAAAGTGTTTGCAGATATTAAGAATACATGTTCGACAGACAGTATGGGTTGAGAAGATGCGATGGAGGTAGGAATATGGAACTTCACTGAGGTGGTAGTTTTATAACCCTTTGTCTGAAATGTAGTTTTAGAAGAGAACATAATTGTAACAGGATAATTGCAAAAATTTACAACCTACATTCCTAGTTCAACTTTCGACAAACTCTAATTTGTTTAACTTTATATTTTCAATAACCACTTTTGCTATTTAATATCAGATTCTTAAACCTTCAAACCATCTTGTTTTTCAGCTGTCCTGTAGTGATCTAATTTCCTCACTATATGCTTAAGCCTCAAGCTATTGACGAATGAGGATACTACAAAGATCAATACGCTAAGGATTTCATGGTTAGTGCCCCGCAAGACCTGAATCTGAAGACCATTCTGCACTAGCCATCCCTAATTTTGCAGCGTGAGCCTAGAGGGAAGGCAGCTAGTCATCACCACCCACTGCCAACTCTTGAGCAACTCTTTTACCAACGAATAGTGGGATTAACCATCACAATATAACGCCTCTACGACTGAAGGGGCGACATTCTAAGATGTCCAGAGTTACAAAGGGGGCTTAATGGGCATGCATTGTAATTAAAAATCCTATATTAATTTCATTTTTAATGGTTGTGCAATGTAAGCAGTGTCATTATAAAAGAGCCTCTTTTGTTAATTTGCTTATGTTAATGTAAGGGTTACTTCATACGTTTCACTGCGTGTTTATTAATGTTTATATTCTATAGACGTGTGTCAATACATTAATTCCTAATTTATAATTATTATTATAATTTGTGATTAGCTATATTCGATTATTAAAAAGTCGGTGTAGTTACTGATGAACAGATGATCGTATTCTTATTGATTGGTGTATCTCATTTCAACAGTGCAATGTTTATTGTTAACAATTTTATATGGCCTGGCATGGCCGAGCGCGTTAAGGCGTGCACTCGTAATCCGAGGGTCGCGGGTTCGCGCCCGAGTCGCACCAAACATGCTCGCCCTCCCAGCCGTGGGGGTGTATAATGTGACGGTCAATCCCACTATTCGTTAATAAGAGTAGCCCAAGAGTTGGCGGTGGGTGGTGATGACTAGGTGCCTTCCCTCTAGTCTTACACTGCAAAATTAGGGACGGCTAGCACAGATAGCCCTCGAGTAGCTTTGTGCGAATTTCCAAAAAAACAAACAAAACAATTTTATACTCTAATTATTTTTTCTTAAAGAGTGGATTATTATATCGAATTTGATTTGTAGAACTATAGTGTGGAATCATTAACTATTTTATGCTCATTTATGTTCAGCCCCCCAGTGGCTCAGCGGTATATCTGCGGACTTACACGCTAAAATCCGGGTTTCGATACCCGTGGTGGGCAGAGCACAGATAGCCCATTGTGTAGTTTTGTGCTTAATTCAAAACAACAACAACAACAACTTATGTTCAAGAGTTGTATATAGTGTAATTTACAGTAATATGATATTGTATTTCTGAAGAAGTTTTATTTTTGTATTTGAATTAATATATTTAACGGTTTAGTTTTCTATAATCAAGGATGATTTAATTTTATATTTAGGTTCTTGTTTCGAGTTCAGATTAAGAAGTTTCAGTTAGTACGTTTTAAATATTTTTAATCATTCTGAAGTTTGGGCTCTTTTATGTTTCATTGAGAAAGGCCAAGAACGTGGGTAGCACTAATTACTCTTGATAAATTTGTCGTTGACAAATCAAGTAAATAATGAAAGATTTGTTTAGTCTGAGATATAACTTCAGTTGAGCAGTCGATCTATTACGTCTCTGAATTATTTCAAACCTAACTCTCTAGTAAAGACGATTGCAAGTTATGGCAAGAAAAGTAAATTTTTATTGTATTTGTTTTGAATAAAGATTGTATATTACAATTGTACACAAGGCCGGATAAAGGGATTTATTGGCCCTAGGTTTTTCAACTTATATGGGGCCCCTCGAAATAGAATCTCCACGTGCAATATATTTATAGTCATAGCATGAGGCCTTGGGCTTCAGCCTGATAAGCCCATGTCTTTATCTGGGGTTAATTATAAATTTGTATTCAGTCTCATTTTTTTTCTTGTGGATTCGTTTATTCAGATAGTACAGAATTAATTTACAGTAAATGTCTTAGCATTTTTCACCTATTCTGAAGACCTATCTTGCCTGTTTTAGGGGAAATTAGTTCTTTCTGATAATACTGCAGTTTTCTTATATATTTGATTTTGCACTTAAATATTTTACCCTGTAAATACGTCAGAGTTCGAATACACTTAATGATAGTTTTGGAAATGTAATATATTAATTCAACTTTTGATGCTACCCTGTAACACAACTTAATCAAGAAAGCCATCTGCTCTGTAGAATAATTACATTGTTTCCTACATTACCTCTCACATGCGAGACTGCTCTAAGGTTGTCATATGAAGCAAAAATATTTGAGATATTTGTGATTGGTCATCTACAGAGTGAATGCAAGAACAGTTGTTTTCTTATATGATTAATATTTTAAATTGTAAAAGTATTATCCTTGTTTTAATCTTTGAAACATTAAGTCTGCTAAACAAATTTTATTTTATTTAGTTTTTGAACGTGTTTTATCCGTTCTTTTTGACTTTCATCCAACAATGCATAACCTTACCAACAGATATTTAGCTTACATTTTCTTTGCTCCTTATCTTCGTGCTGATTCTTGTCTCTTTCATTTCGCTTGTAAAAAATCACTATAATTTTCCTTTCAGAATTTAATCCACAAATCACTTGGTTATGC
Organism: Carcinoscorpius rotundicauda; assembly: GCA_011833715.1. Taxonomy (NCBI): domain Eukaryota; kingdom Metazoa; phylum Arthropoda; class Merostomata; order Xiphosura; family Limulidae; genus Carcinoscorpius; species Carcinoscorpius rotundicauda. Next base: position 30,285,446 of record CM022396.1, read on the forward strand.
TCAGATAAAACAACTGTAGGTTTCGTTTAACTTTGGAATTTTACAAAGAGATATGAGAAAGTAATTCACACAATGTCACCCGCTAGTACAGCGGTAAATCTACGGATTTATAACGCTAAAATCAGGGATTCAGTCCCCCTCGGTGGACTCACTAGATAGCCTGATGTGGTTTTGCTATAAGAAAACACACACACACAAACATAGTTCACAGAAAGTTAACGGTACATAAAAAATAACGAAAAAAAATAAAACTTTAAACACTCCTTTATTTATTGGCAACTAACGATCTACTTATTTTTTAAAATAAAAAACTTACAAAAGAACTTCTAATTTGTTTTTATTGTATAAATAGTTGTGGGATTTCTGTAATTGTTTCTGCAAAATCAGCCGACAAAGTTCATATAACATTTTTCAATTATTTTCAAATATGAAAAACAATCTAGATTAGTCGAGCCAAGCAATACAATTTGTCACAAATAGAATATAAAAGTAGTTTAAAGATTAGAACAATTTTTATTTTTCTGGAAGGACTACGTGACCTGTTGGTTAGAGTACTCAACTCACATTTTGAAGGTCGTGAGTTCAAATCCAACTATCTATGATGCCATCTGGGCATTGTAATGTACGACTAATCCATGTATTTGTTAGTAGTCCAGAGGCTGGCGTTAGATTGCGTTGGTTAGCTGCCTTCCCTTTAATCTATCACTTCAAAGGTATTGACGTTAGCACAAATAGCCTTCAAATAGTTTTGCACTAAAACCAATAAACAAACTTAGTTTTTAACAGTGAAATGATAAAATTATCAGTTTAATTTGTGTGTTTTTTATAGTAAAGCCACATCGAGCTATTTGCTGAGTCCACCGAGGGGAAAACGAACCACTCGACTCGTAATCTGAAGGTCACGGGTTCAAATCCATGCGATGCTAAACGTGCTCGCTCTTTCAGCCGTGGGGGTATTATAATGTGTGGTCAGTCCACTGTTCGTTAGTAAAAAAAGTAGCCCAAGTGTTGGCGGGAGTGGTGATGACTAACTGTCTTCCCTCTGGTCTTACAATGCTAAATTAGGGACCGCTGGCGCAGATAGCCCTCGTGTAATTTTGCGCGAAAATTCAAAACAAACAGTTTACTTTATACACGATCGTTCCAATATATAGTTAATATTTTTTAACCATTGAAATTTTATTTAAATATTACGTTACAGATTTTGTAATTAATTCATACAATCAATAATGTTCATTCCATAACAAATATTCTATTTTAGGGAGTACGATAAATAAATATATCTCACCATTTAATTCTGTGAATTGTCAGTTCCCACTGTTTCAGTTTTCACCTGGTAGTTTAGAAATCAGTTTTAATGTTCAAGGTTTCAGATACACTTACACTGATAAACTACTATAGAAATATCTGATTCATTCTTAACAGCAGTCACCAATGTTTTGATAAAAATATTTAGTGTGGCCACATTTATATGATAGAGGTCGTTTTGTTAGTCTATGCGTGCGCAATAAAAATCTTGTCAAAATTTTCGGAAGTGGATGACTGTAGAGCTAGCGTAGGCTGAGAAACTAACGTTGGGTTTATTGGAAACATTGTGAAATTTCTGTGTTTTTATAAATCTTATGTTAAATTTACGTAGTGTGTATCTCTCAAATTGCAAAAGTAATTTGAACTTAATTTATCCAACTTTAGTTTCACGGCTTAACACCTCTGGACTAACGTTGAAAGATTGTAGCGTACACTAATTAAAATTCTAGTACTACAAGTAGTAGAAAGTAACATAAAAATAGCGAGGGTGAGCGACCTATATTTCGTTTTTGTTTTAGTTTTACTACTTTAAGTATTAGTTATTGTATAATAACTGAACAAAACGACTACTTCATTTATAAAATTGCATTATATGTAAATTAGACTGAATTTTCTGTGTTAAATTGTTTCATTTTGAAGATTGAAAATGAAATCAATTAAACATTTCATAAATTAAAGAAAACTATTGTAATTTACACTTAAGTGTAACATTAACAGTGCAGGACTTTTAAGTGTAAGTGTCTTTAATCTCTTATAAGTTATATTCCTCATTAGAGACTGAAAATTTTTCTTTTTATGCTTTGCAATGCTAACTTTAAGTTTTGACGTTTGTCCATTGTCAAATAACTGACTTTTAGTTTTTATCAGTGCAAGATATGTACAAAGAGGAAGTTCCCTATATTTGTAACCCATATTTCCAGTCAGAGTTTAGCTAAAAGATATTTTGCTGCTTTGACAAATAATGTTTTTTTCTCTTTTCTTTTACATGTAGTTGATTCACAAAACTGTTCACTTTATGTTAACTGTACTTAATAGCTGCTTCTTGTTGTAATTGCTTGTATATCCATGATGCATTAATTAAAGAGTACATAGAAACATAAAAGCCAAACAAAAATACCATTGTAATTCTCTGTTGTAGTTTAATCCATCGAGTATTGTTGAGAATGCATTGTATTCTGTATGGAAAATCATAGATTTCACTTAATTTTTTGGTCAGTTTTTTATACTGGTGTTGTAAGAAATTAAAAGATAAACTTAGTCTGTATGATGCAATATGTAGGCTTTTAGTGGATAGTATAAAATCTGGTAATTTATAGGGAAAATTTGCTATACTAGATTTGTGCAAAATTCAGTATGCTGTCTATGCCTGCTTGACATGATTCTCATAATCAGTGTTTTATCTGTTTATTAATTCATAGTATATATGCTCATTTACTTTTCATATTTAACCCTGTTATTATGCAGAGGATCCACCATAAGGCTTCAGAACTGTGAGTGAAATACCCTTAGATGTCAAGTTCTGGTAGCAAAGCTTTGAAACCTTTTAAAATGTGTGATTTTATGTAATTACAGATCTGAGTAGGAATCCTTTTATCTAAGTCAGACTGATTGTTGATTCATTTTTGACTTGAAAGCGCAACAAGTAACTATTTCTAATCAGTTATATATCAGTTTATAAACAAGCTGCTTGATAGTCAGTTATGCTTTTTTTTCTTACAAGCTATATAAGTATAACAGCTGGACTAATCAGACATGTTCAATTAACAGATCACTTGCTTGAATGTGATAGAACACTCGTTTTATTACTAATTTTGTGATCAAGAACTTTATAGAGAGGAAACCACATGACATTCATGAGCTTGGTGGTTGTTTACATGCGTCACTCCAATTTATAGTGTATATTATGTACTTAGTACCCAAAATGCCTTAAAATGTATGTTTGATTCTGGTATTACCCTGAAGTTATCAATAGCATTAGAACACTTTTTTTATGATTCTGAAGTAGAATTTCAATACTTGAACGTACCCTTGCTAAGAAGTTTTTGTCTGAACTAGGAAATTGTGTATGAAGTACTTAGGTTTTTGAGTTATTTAGAATGCACTCTGCATATATTTTTACCTCTTATATAATTGTTCTGAAATGTGTGCATCTGGTATGGACAAGACATAAGTGGTGTGAATGTTTTGTTGATTACCTAGTATATACTTGTGGGTTAAAGAACTTTCTTTGTTTAATCTCTTGTGGATATGTTTTCTTGTTTTTTGTATAATTTTGAAATGAATTTTATAATCTACCCAGACTTGCCTAGTTGCTTAATATGGGTAATAAGAGTGATACAGGTTACACTAAAGTAAGATATTAGTTCTAATGAGATGATTTCTGGGACCTCAGTTTACTTTTGTCTGTATCTGAACATGTTGATAGTGTATGCCCTAATTATTTTTAATTACTCATTTCTACTTAAATCTACATTCCTCCTGTGATTCACTGTAATATTTTCTCAACCATAAGTAATTGAGCAAGTAAAAGGATGTATGTAGGTATACACTTTCCTTCCTATTTCTCTTCCTCATTTAGATGTATTTAAAAGAATTATAAAATTTGCAATCCAGTTCAATGTAGAGATCTTGCAGTATTTTCTATATACTGTATGTAAAGGGAATGATTACTTTGCAGACTTGTATATAAATGTTAACTGTGGAAAAGGGAGAGTCTTTGTACAATAGAATTTAGAAAGAGTTGAATATCTAGGGTATAAAAAGCTCTTTATTATAAGAATGCTGAATATTTCATGTTTACAGAATTCAGGTTTTTGTTTGTTTGAATCACATGAAAGTTTTTCTTGTATATTCTGTTTTGTGTATGAATTTTTTGTTTGTATGAAATGATTGGTGTATTCAAGTTAATGATTAGTGTGCTGTCTACTTGTGTGGGTACATGTGTGGTATTGTCATATATGAAGGTTTTTAGATTTGTCTAAAATGGAGGTTCCCAAACTATTTGTAATTATGGTATACTAGAATATTTTATTTTTTCTGCACACTCATTTGCCCCTACACCTAAAAACAGGACAGTTTTTCTGATTAAAAACATGAAATATAGTAATTTGGGATACTTTTACTCCATTTTGATGTCCTGTGTTAGGATAACAAGGCTATGTTAGACTAAATAATCTTGATTATTTTACATGGTCGTGAAAAAACATACTTGATGCCTTACATATACAAAATTTTGCAGCATACATAGAATGGCTTTGCAGCACAGAAGTGTGCTGAGGCACACCATTTGGAAAGCATTGGCTTAGAATATCTTCATGCAACAATTAGTTGATGTTATATTTGGACAAGCCAGCATTAACACAGTACAGGTAGTACTACATTTTTATTTATATATTCCAAAATGTTTCTTTAATTTTTATTCCCTCTTATCTCACAGGGTGTACATATTTGTTTCAGGTGGCACTAAGTTTTTGTCTTTTGAAAATTTTATTTATTAACTAAAGAGCATTAAGACGTACCTCTGAATATTTCAGGAAATAAGGTTTTTATTGTTGTAACAGTAAGTTTAGATCTAGGATTTCTATGACTTTATACTTATAAAATTCAACATTATTTTCATGTTTTGCAGATGGCCATTTATGAGTAAGGTTTAGGATATTAAGAAACAGGTAAGCATGAGGTACGTGTGTATGAAGTACATATGTAAGTCTTAAAAGTAGATTTGCAGCCTAATGAAACACAGGATCATAGATTTGTTAAGGTTGTTGAGCTGAACTTTGAGTGAGATATTTAAGGTTAACTCCTTAAACCTGAGCAACTGCTGCCTGATTTCTCCATCAGAGTGACATCTTGTCCTAACATTTATCTTTTTGGCTGAAAACTAATCTAAACCTTGTTATCCACTATTTATGAATAGACTGGATATTTTAATAACAAATGGTGATAACTATTGGACATTATGGAAGTAATTTCAGCAAAATATGTAAAAAATTGCAGGTTTAGAGAGTGAACATTGTTGAAGAAAAATATTTTCCTTCATAGTTCTTAGACTTTTTAAAATTCCAGAGTGTCATCTGAAGAACAAATAGTCTACCTATTTAATATTGACAGAAGATTCTAATGCCAGCAAATGTTGAACTTGCAATTAAAAATTTTACAATAATGAATGTATGTGTTTATACCAGGTAAAAATGTCCAACCCAAGTACATAAGGGTCATTACCCTTTGGGGATCTAGATTACCGTCAGTTTACTTACTGATAAAGGTCACTGGAAACTAAGACATTAGTTTGGGGTTTAGTTGCTGATAATATGGTTTTGTAAATGTGATAGAATTTGGAAAGTTGAAGTCATGTCGAATGAGATTAAATGACAGCATAAAAGTATTACAAAAAAATTTAAAATGAAAGGAAAACGTGCTATGAAAAATCATGAAATTGAAGTAAAGCACTTATAATTACAATATTGGCCTAAGTTATCCTATTTCGTAGTAGGTTTGTTAAATTAGGTCTTGTTCTTGGTGTACTGTTTGTCACTGATTTTCTCTTTTCTGTTTAATGAAACTTCTGAATTAACTGTATTTTCTGTCTTACTTAATTTTTTCCATCCAAGACAAGTAAGGCTTTGCAGTTTACAGAGCAATTGTAACTTATAACTCATAAGTCATGGATGAACATGCTTACTATTTAGATGACCTTGAAAAGTAGGAATACCGAGACAAATGAAAAAAAACGCATGCAGTGTAGTGTTAGTTATTCATTGTTTTAATAGATCCAAGCAGTGATTTTAGAACTGGATAATAAAGTTGTTGGGTAGATATTTGGTACAAACATAAGTACATATATAGATTTGTAGCTACATGACACACAAACTGGCATTTTAATTAAGAACATAATATTCTTGAAGACTATCATCAAATTACCCTTTTATCCAACAAAACTATCTAAACAGAGCAATAACTCAAACTGAAGCTAAATATTTAATTATATACCCATTCATTGTAACATAAAACAGTAAATAGAGAAGTAAAGCAAACAATTATTTCTTCTGGTTACGAACTTTGTGCTTGGTTGCTGCTTGTTGTAGCTTACTAAGTCTTAATTTCTCACATGGAGGATTTGAGGTGAAATTATTTCGTATATAAATTTTAACCAAAAATCATAAAATTGCTATATGAAGACCACAGAACTCCATTATAATTTATCAAGTTTAGTAACTAAGCTGTATTTGGATATGAAAAAAAAATATGAAATTTTGAACAGGCTGAAGATTCTACATACAGCACAAAGATTTGTCTCAAAAGAGAGATGAGACTTGCATTTGAAAATAGGTAAGAAAGTCACTAGGGGAGCATTCTAAATATTTGATTAGTTATTCACATTTACATGTCATATAAAAGTGTGTATGTAAGGTAGCATTTCCAAAAATAGAAATAGAGAGTTATATCTCTGTATTTGATTCAATACATGAGTGATATCTCGCCAAAGAAAAAATACGGGAGGCTATTTTATACTCTGGCTTCTTAATATTGCTTATTTAATCTAATTTTTACAGAACTGTAGACTTCGTGTTTTGACATCACATTTGAACCAGTGCTTTATTCAACACACCACATCACACAAAATTGATGTTCAAGTTTTCTTAATTTTTACTTTAAAATTAAGTAATTATCTAATGTATAACAAAAACATGAGCTGAATCTACAATCTGATACCAAACTTATTGACATAAATTCATAAAATTGTAGTTAAATAACATTTTGAATGCAAGACGACAAATTTGATAGCATGACCTCCGTCCCACAACTTCTCTTGAAATAATTAATGTTTTAGAGGAAACAGGATTTAGATTTGATAATAGTTTGAAGTTTTGCCCACATTAAAATAATGGATCTATTTAAATTTATTGTATGAAAATATATATATATAATTCAGAATGTTTGATCCATTTTGCGCTTTAAAAAGTTTTTAATATTAAGTTAAAAGAATTAGTATGATTTTCTTTCAGTATAAAATAATTTCCAAGTAGAAAAATTAGGTAGCCTCAATCAAAAGTTAAAGATATCATTTACTAATTTTTGTTAGTTAAATTAACACTTAAACTATATTTGTTTACTTTTTTAGTAGACTTAATGCAGATATATTTCTTAAACCTAAGGGTGATTCTTTCTGAATGTTTTATAATTTTAAACAAAATTAGTAATAAGTTGCAGAGAAATGTAAAATTACATGTTATCATTATTATGTTTTTGAAGTAATCAGTTGATAGCATGTTTATATTATGTGTACACTTGCATATTTTGTACAAATATTTAAGTGATTATAATTTTAATAGTAAATGTGGAAATTTGGTTATGAACATGCATTGCACTAGATTTTTAAGCATTGTAAAATAGTTGTCTGCTAAAGATGTGAAGCACATTTTAGTGTCTTCTAGAATTGTTTATTTTCTGTAAATATACTTCTTTAGCTTGATGTCATATCATGGCAGCAGAAGTTGTTGTGCCTAAAGAATCATATGAAAAGAATGAGGAACAGGATATTAAAGAAAAAAATGAAGGCAATGGAAAAGTACAAGAAGGAGAAGGAACTGCAGAATGCCTCACTGAAGAATCATTATCAGGTGAAATTTCTTTAGAAATGTTTAATTTATTTGTTGCTGGCTTACTCATTAAAAACAAGATTTAATCTTAGCTGTTTTTTTGACTTGGGCTTTTCTTAACCAGATTTTTAGCAGTTTTCTGTTTTGGCCCTCTTGATTCATGTAAATAGAAAATGAATAAAACCAATTTTATGATCAAATGTATTTTATTATGTATGAATTTAGATTAGAAAAGCAAAAGAACTTATAATAAGTAGGTATGACTAACAATTAAGTAAACATATTTTTACCCCTCGGAGTGGATTCCTGTACGTGGTGAGGGGACCTCCCAGGGAAGGTTCTGTTCTGTCTGGTTACCTTCTCTGGGATCTAAACATCCACCCACGTGTTTGCCGTGCGTGGCGACCAGTGAAGGGGAGGAGAGGATCCTGGTGGTTGAGGGGTACAACCCTAATGTACCACTTTGGCCTTGAATTCCTGTAGATGGGCAGCCTTGGGGTGGCCCCCCTTTTGTCTACTGGCTGGGCCACTTGGGTTAGAGTCAACCAAGTACCAGTGTTGGAAGTTCTCAACGGGTGTTGTGGACATTGTACCTGATGCTGGTGTTTGGGTATAGTGCTCACGAAACCCTGGCATTGCTGCATTGTCCTTGCATGACTTTGTAGTGCGTCCCCTTGTAGGGCTCCATGGTGGGTGGGGTCAGTGAGTACCGAAACTTTTCTCTTTCCTATGGATCCTTCAAAAAATTTAAATAAAATTGTAAAAAAACAGTCAATGGGTAAACGACCACGTCTTGAATACTCAGAACAGCAATCTCCAACATCAGTAACACACGTACCTCATTTTCTGATATTGCATTCTCTTTCAGAAAAACCTTTAGGGCAAATGTCCCCTTTTTTTATTCAAAAGGGGCTAGAGGGACTTGCCGGCTCTCCAAAGTCAGTAAAGAAGCTTCGATCTGGTGACATATTGGTTGAAACATCCACATCCCAACACAGTGAACTCCTCTTGAAATCAAAGGTAATTGGCGATATACCTATTGAGGTTACACCCCATGCTACTTTGAATACTTCACGAGGAGTTATTGTTGAAAGGGATTTGAAGAATGTTCCTGAATCGGAGATTCTCGCTGGTCTCTCCACTCGAGTTTCTGCAGTGAGGCGCATCTCCACTCGCAAAGATGGAGTTACACTGCCAACAAATACCCTTGTTTTAACATTCACTTCACCACAAGCACCTGCCACTATCAAAGCAGGTTATCTCATTTGCAGGGTTCGGCCATACATTCCAAACCCTCTTCGATGTTTTCAATGTCAGAGATTCGGCCACTCAAAGACATCTTGTCGTGGTTCCCTGACATGTGCTCGTTGTGGAGGCAAGGACCACGATGCCTATGATTGTGACATAAACCCACATTGCGTCAACTGCAATGGTTCTCACCCCTCTTACTTTCATTCTTGTCCAAAATGGTTGGAGGAAAAAGAGGTGCAGCGTTTGAAAACGACACATAACATTAGTTATCCTGAGGCTCGGAAATTGATGTCCACAATCCCATCTCGGACATATGCTGCTGCACTCCATTCCACAACTACAGTGGAAGTGCAGACAGATCTCTCTGTGCCTCCAAGAGAATCGTTTTCAAAACAAATGAAAAGCCTTTTGACCTCCGTGGTTAAAACAGTAGATGAATCGACTTCCACACCCATCTCTGTTCCTCCCATAACTTCCAACAAACCTCAAGATCCACATCCTTCAGTTTCAAATACAGGCATTTCTTCTGATACATCATTTTCTCCCACCACAATAAACAAAACAATTATTCGTCTGCGTTCTCAGTCACTGGATTCCTCTTCCAATAACAAAAACCTGCCCACTCGACCCAGAGCAGGATCCATGGAGGTTGATAGACCTACTCCGAAGAAAGACAGTAAAGACAAAAGACGAGGTCGTAAACCGAAGGGTTCTCCAACCACTTCACCTGCCCGTCCTTAAAAATGGCCACCTTGATACAATGGAACTCTCGAGGTTTACGTTCTAATCTGGATGATATCAAAATGCTGATTGCTTCCTACCAGCCTGTTTGTCTTTCTCTACAAGAAACATTTCTCAAATCTGCTGATACAGTCTCCATTCGGCAGTTTTCTCTGTACAGAAATGACAAGTTGTGTGATGGTCGAGTACATGGAGGGGTGGCACTTTTGGTTGATCAACATGTGCCCACCCTGTCTTTGTCACTCAATACACCCTTGGATGCCGTAGCCATCCGTATTTCCTTGGGTCGTACCATCACTGTTTGTTCTCTGTACCTGTCCCCTGGAGAGACATATGATCAATCACACCTGGATGCTCTCGTTGAACAGTTGCCATCTCCATTTCTAATCCTGGGGGATTTTAATGGACACCATCCCCTCTGGGGAAGTGCTGTTATTGATGGGAGGGGTCGATCTGTAGAGCAGATGCTCTCTGATCACGATCTTTCTCTTTTCAATACTGGTTCTTCCACTTACTTTCATGCACCAAGTCAGTCATTCACTGCCATTGATCTCTCAGTATGCTCCCCTTCATTATTCTCCCATTTTTCATGGAGGGTTGACAGTAATCCACTAGGCAGTGATCATTTTCCGATCGTTTTGAGAGAGACTGGCCGTGGTCGATGCCACCCTACCCGCGTGCCTTGGTGGAAGCTGGATCAGGCAGATTGGTCCACTTTCACTGCTCTCGCAGAACTTGATCCTGTCATCGTAAATCAGCCATCAATAGACAACTGTGTTGCAGCGGTAACTGATTGTATTATACATGCAGCTGCTCAGTGTATTCCTAAAACCTCGACACGTTTCCCACGATATCCTCGTCCATGGTGGAATTCTGCTTGTAACTTAGCACGGAAGGCTCAAAAACGGGCCTGGGATACTTTTCGCAGATATCCCACACTTTCAAATCGGGTTGCTTTCCAGCGGGCCCGAGCACATGCTAGGTGGGTAAGACGTCAAAGCCAGAAGGAATCTTGGATTAAGTTCACAACCAGCATATCTTCAACCACCAGTTCCAAGATCATATGGGACAAGATTCGAAAGGTTAATGGGCATTACACTTCTGTTCCCCTCTCGATCTTACTCTCTGATGGTCAGGAGGTGACTGATGTCCGAAACATCGCTAACACTCTAGGTGAAAGCTTTTGCCGGGTATCTAGCACTTCTGCTTGTTCCTCCACCTTCCTGGCCATCAAGACTCTGGCAGAGCGATCACCTCTTTCCTTTCAAACTGACTGTTTCTTTGACTATAATAGTCCCTTTACCCTGGTGGAACTAAAAATGGCCCTTCATCAGTCTGCCAGTACATCTGTTGGACCTGATGATATTCATTATGACATGCTACACCATCTCTCTCCTGATTCTCTTGATGTCCTTCTGACTATCTTCAACTGGATTTGGCAGGAGAATGTTTTTTCTGATGCCTGGCGCCAGGCTATTATTTTACCTTTCTCTAAGCCAGGGAAAGATCCGAAGATTCCTTCAAACTGTCGTCCAATTGCTCTGACGAGCTGTCTCTGTAAGACCTTAGAAAGGATGGTTAATGCTCGTCTTGTTTGGTTCCTTGAATCAAACAATCTCTTGTGGGTCTTGTACCTGCCTGTTAGTCTTCCTGGCGGGTTATGATTATACCTTTTTGATAGAATACCTACCTTACAACTTTTTACACTTTGCCTTCTATCTTAACCTTGTAGACTAGTTGTCAACACTGGTTTTATACCTTTTTTTTTTTGTTTTACCTTCATTTCCATTTATGTCTTTTACTACATTTTTACCGGTTGTTTGGCGCAGATAGCCTCATTGCTTTGTGCCATAAAACACTAAATCAATCAATCAACAACATATTTTTACTAGTGTTGGTTGATTAATGGAATTCAGTAATTAATTAGTTTTCTGACTCATTAAATGATTACTTCCAATATTTATTTTCATGAAATGGCTAATAAGAAAAATTATTTATAATTGCAATTTTTTGTTTACTGAATAGTTAGAGATTTAAATTTCAATTAATTGATTATTTTAGTGATATTAATTGATTTTATTTTAATCTCAATTACTAGATAGTTGGAATAATCAAACATTAGTGGGTTTTTGTTTAATTAACTGATTTAATCCTAAGTGTAATTAATTGCTTGTTGTAACTGACATTAATTGGTGTAACCTATTCTTGTAAGTAATTGGCTATGTTGATTTAATCAAGGTAATTGCTTAATCTTGTATTAGTCACATCTAAGGGATTGTAAAACTTAATGTCGTGCAATGTTTAGACACTGAAATTATTGTTTTAGTAACAATAGTTAAATTCTGGATAAAAATATAATCACATTTTACATTTCATTGTATCCAGAAGGCTGAGTAAGTATACTTGCACATAATTTTGAATTGGTGAATAACTCTACTAGTTTGATATCAAATTTTTCAAATCTCTAAATTACTTTATTAAATGAAAAACATCAGATAGTCATTAAAATTCATAAAGTAGAATAATAAATTCTTTAGATTGCCACCAGAACAAAAAAGAATCAATTTCCATTTTGCATCAAAAGAGAGTGCATGAAAGAAAAATTAAACCATTTCAATAATCCATGAGGTAGTTAGAAACTGTAAAACTATTCACATTGAGAAAAGAAAAGGAAATTGAGTTCTGCTTACATTGCAAGTATCTCAGTGAAATACAAGTATTAAATGGTTTAATTAAGAGATGTTTTATTTGTATAAATACGTTTTATTTCACTCATTTGTATTTACATTACAGGAGAAGTTGAGAAAAAACGACCACCACCTGTAGATGTAAGTAAATGTGTAATTCAGAGTATTATTACTGAACTTAAAGTTAGCATTTTTATTATTTCAGCAGCAGACCTTTACCTTTTTAAATGTAAAAGTTTTGGTGCATTCGATTTTATAGTTACTTTTGCAGTTAACTACCATATATAGGAGGTAAGTTATTGAACATGGTGATGCTTTTGCTTCCTTTTGTTTCACTAGACATATTTAACATTGTTTTCAGAAGTGCAGATTAATTATTACTTGATTTAAGTGTCAGCAATAAGACAGCATTCACAGATTAAAAACATTAGATGTTAAGATTTGTTACAGCTCAGTAATATTTTTTTGACTGTAGTATTGAATATGAATTGACATTGGTGTGCATATATTTTAAAGGACACCCTGTGTTTATATGAAAATTTATTCCTAATGTGCTTACACACTACTACATTTTGATAGCAGTTAACTTGCAAATGATGTCTTGTAACTTGTTCATCAATTAATAAGAAAAGTTTTTCACTAGAACTTTCCTTAGCTGTTGCTGTTTCACAGTTGTAGTGAAAATTCACTCTGGTAATGTATGTATTTGAAACTGCTTTAAACGTAAATTCTTTTAAATACTTAATAAATTTTATAAGTAAATCACTTTAACACAAGGTTACTTGTTTTTTAATTGTTTAGATCATTGAAGTATAGAAATTACCATGTTGCTCTTTCTGTTAATCTTTTTGCAATGGGCACATTTGCATTATAACTTTTGATACACATTTGGTAGAATTTAAGTAAAGATTATAAGTATTTAATTTAAAGTATTGTAAGATAATAGTCTGTTTTGCTAGTAGTCTGAGTGGAAAATGATTTCATCTTATGATTTAAACAAAATATTCTTCATCCCAAAAATATGAAAAATTATTTGTATAAACTAAAAACTTCTAAATACATTTCAAACATTTATTTGCAGAAAAACTTTATTTTGCTATTTTTTGTACTCTAATTATATGAGGTCTGTCACTTAACCAACCTGGTATCCATCATAAAAAAATTAAAAGAAATAAATATAAGTTATGCTTTTTCATACTAGAATAACAACATATTGTAACATAAAAGTACAAATGTTTATTCTATGCAGCTCAAGTCTCTTTACGCAATATATGAATGTATGTTATTTTATTGTATTGATCTTCCTGTCATGCCTACCTAATATTGCATAGCTTGCATTGACAAGGTGTATGTGCACTCAGGTCACATTTCCAGAAATATAAAACTGATCTTCAGTCTTCCCTGTCTTGGCTGTGTTTTAGTGGATTAATACTTTGTAATATACGGTCTCATTTCAATTATTATACAAATTGTTACTATTTAGAAATAAATTATTGAACTTATTTTTCTTAGATATATAACAATAAATCAAGAAGCAAAGCAAACAGTCATTTCTTCCTGAACTCTGTTGTGAAAAACATAATTTTTATTTAGGGGTTATATATACAGTTGAATAACCAAAAACTATAACTACACTTACACCATAAAATACGATTCTTGATTAAGCTACGTAACTAAGATTTATTTAGATTTTTAAAAAATATATGAAAGTTCTAGCAGATTAAAGGCAACAAAAAAACGATGTACTGTTTTCAAAGATTAAGATTGCAGAAAAACCACTTGGGGATATTCTAAGCTGTTGATTGGTTGTTCACATGTCGTGTGGAAGCAAGTGTGTATAAGGGACTATTTCCAAAAATGAAATGTTTAATGGAGTTATTGTGTATTATTCAGTACATAAGTCATATTTCAGCAAAATAAAAAGATATTAGTTTCTAATTTTATGTTCCAGTTTGATACTTTGTAAGAAACTGTAAACTTAGTATTTCTACATCACAAATATTTAATTTAAACAGCTCTGCATTCAACATACCATGTGACTCTAAAATCTATATTTACACACATTCTTTTGATATTTACTTTTAAATCAAGACTGTAACTCGTGTAATTATTAATGAGTGAATTATTTACAATTTGATTCCAAACTTGACATAAATTCATAAAACAATAGTTCAATGAAATTTTAAATAAAGTCAACAAACGTGATAGTATGGCCTTTGAACCTTGACCTTGTGAAAGGGTGAGAAAAGGCAAGTTACAGCTCTTTCATATGAGAATTTTTACTTTTAGTAACTGTTTTAACATGTGAAGTACTGTTTATGTAAATCAGGGTAGAGGAAAGTTCTTTGTTTTTTTATTATTTCTCAAATGTAAAATTTGAGATTTTTGAGATGAAGAAAAGTATTTATAATTTTAATGTGGAATTGAATTAGTAAAAGTAGAAGTCACTAGTATATAAAAATGTTTCAGTAAAAAGTTATTTTTTGTGTACAAAAGAATTATATTTATTAAAAGTCTGATTTTGTGAAGATACACTAAATGTATAAAATGTTGTATAATGAAAGCTTTAATGAGAACAAAATGTTTCCAAGGGTGATAGATTCAAGTGATCCAGTAGGGAGAGAATTAACTAGAAATAAACTACTTGGAAGAATTTTTGTTTGTTTCACATGGTTTGAACCGAAAATGCATATTTGCTAATTTATAATGTTCTTCTTTTATGTATAACACTTGTAATATTTAATTTGTGTTTATTACTTCTAAATTTCATTGAGTGATTCAATACAATTAATATCTGCAGAAATTCTTAAAATGAGTTGGTTTGTAGAATTTTGTGTTAAACATGTGAGAAACGAAGAATAGTTTAGAGTTGTGCTAGATTAATTTAGCTTGTTCTTCATACCCTTAATAGCATGTTTTGAAACAATGCAGTTATAATTTATTGTTTGGAGTGAACAAGTATTGATATTTGGAATGCTTATTAGTACAGAGAAGTGAAAATGATTGATAATTTAACCTTGGGTTCAATCCAATTCATAGCTAACTGAAGCAAAACTTCTTCAACAAACTAGTCATGGGCCCAAAACTCCCAATACAAGTGGACCTCAAACTCCTGGAACTGCTGCTGAGAGGAAGAAAGATAAAGAAAGGAAAATTGGACACAGAAGAGTGGAAGAAAGCGGTCAGATTACATATAAAAAGGTGTGGATTAAGCATTTTTTCTCTATTGGTAATTAGTTATTTATGAATTTTTAAAAAGAAAGTCCTGAATAGCTGAGTTTCTTTATGGCTATGTATGTGTATGGATTTGTTCAGTGATCTTTGACTTTGTAATTTAGTGTGTGTAAAAAAATTTTTACCAATTTGTCATAAGCTTCATTGTCGCTTTTTTGATTGCCGAGACTTTTATTTGTAGTATTATTGTACTTAGTTTTGATGTAAAAAATAATTACAGGATTAAAGGAAAAATTGTATATATCACTTATACTTCATTTATTTATGAGCATGGTTGTGTCAGTAACTGCATCAAAGGGAAAAACCATCGTTGCTAATAAATAAAGTATTTATGAAATGTATAATTGTCTTTGTATTTTTCCTCCATTCTGTAATTATGGAGTTTCACCAGGTGTTGATGGTTCTAAATATGTTATATCAAACAATAATGATTGTTGTGTGTTATTATGATATGCATGTTAAATGAGAATTTGTATTAATTTTATATTGTTATATTTTTTGTAATACTTTGTAAATTTGTGTTAAAATCTTTTTAACATTGATTTCATGGAATGATTGTTATTTCAAATATTTAAAGCTCTGACAAACAGTGATTATAAAGGGAGTGGTTTTCACATTTGTGTATATAAACCATAAAAAAAGCAGTTATTGTTACCTCACAAGAGACTCCTTGCCCTTACAAAATAATCTGAGTGATGTCACAATCTTCTCTCAGCAGTAGTCCAATGTAGCTTTGCTATAAGAAAACACACAATCTTGTCTTGGTTCCTCTTCGATGATTGAAGATCTCTCTTTACAAGCACTACAACTATCTGAATATTAATTGTTTTTATTCCAATAAGTGCAGTAAAAAATCAGTATGTTTCCAAATTTTAAGTTTTTTTTTATCCAATAATATTATTGCCAAGCTGAACATTTCAGGTAATTCCAATAATCTTTATTTTAATAACCATAATAAAAGTTGCATTGTAGTTTGTGATAAATGAGGGTGAAATTGATGTGCCAATAGTGTCAAAGGGAATTACAAAGTGTAATTCAGTGTCAGAATTAATTGTTTATTAAATAAACATCTTCTAGCCTATAAAATCTTTGCTTCTTTTGTAATTTTTTATTGTACTTGAAGCTCATAATTCCTTGTTTACTAGATATTTTGCTTTTTTAGTTGGTAATTTGGAAATAGAATAGAATAAGTGGCTAAATAACGTAATACTTCTGTGTGAGGTGACAGTAGTTAGTCAGTCATTAAACAGAATAAGTATAAATTAACCATTTAAATCTTGTGGAAGAAACTTTGAATCAGACTGTGATATAATATCAGAACGATAGTTATATTTTTACGTTTTATACAGGCATTTGAATTAGTGTTTTTATTAGTTTTTAATCAAGATTATAATGATGGAGGCTGAACTTTGAATAATTTTGAGTCAATTTTAAATAGAATTTCTTTACCTTATTAGCTCAAAATTGCATTTTCTCCAACATTCTGATGAAGGAAAATATCTAATAATAGGATTCATTTTAGAGCTTTTTATCAATTGATTTCTATACATTTTTATCAATAAGGATTGTTTTGTATCTGAGTGACCATTATAGAATGGTTTGTATGATCTTTGTTGGTCAAGTCTGAGGTGCGTAGTAAAACTTCATTGATACGAGTTTTTAAGGATGTGATATTGTAGCAATTTTTCTTATCCTTGTTTCATGCGTGATAAATGTTTAATTTTCTTCTTATCACAGTCAAATGTATCATGAAAGTGTATTTACATTTTTAATTTTTTAGTGATCTATCTAGTTTTTGGACACCTTGAGTTATGTGATTTGCTCAATGTTTAGAACCTTAAACACAATCTTGATATCATTGGATACCTAAAAAGCACCATAGGAGTGAACAGTTCTTCTGATTTGGGAATCTAGTAAAGTATAAATGTTTAATATAGTGAAGTACAGCAAGTTTTTTGTTTGGATCATATCCAATAGTTTCAGACACAGAAGTTTAGTGGTTGAATTTATTCCCTTGTTGGAATTTCAGATTCAGACATCCCAAATCATGGGCTCAATTCAACTGGGTATTGGCTATGCTGTAGGAAAGTTAGCATCAAAACCAGAGAGAGATTTATTAATGCAAGATTTTGCAATTGTGGAGACTATACCATTTGCAAGGTGAGCCCAACTTGTGATTTAATAATAAAAAAAAAAAGCTCAGTCAATAGTTTTACAAAATAAGGATATTAAATTTTAAGATTTAATCTTTTCCACATGGATTACAGGTCAAAGGTATCACATTTGTTGACTTGCATTCAAAATTTCATTGAATTAATATTTTATGAATTTGTCAATTTTGGTATCAAACTGTAGATTACAATTCAGATTTTAGTATTGTACATTTTTTAATTTCTCAGTTTAAAAGTAAATATTAAAAAAAAACATACCTAAACATCAATTTTTGTTTGTAGTATGTTGAATAAAGCACTGGTTTAAATTAAATGTTTATGATGTCAAAATACAAAGTCTATAGTTTTGTAAGAATTAGAAAGTGAAATAACCAATATTGAGAAGCCAGAATATAAAATAACCTCCTATCTTTTCTGTTTGCTGAGATATTGCTCGTGTACTGAACTAAACATAGTGGTCTGCTTACCTTTTTCAATTTTTGGAAACAATCCCTTATGGACACTTCTATATATGATGTGAATAACCTATTGAAAGGTTGTAATGCCCCATCTTGGCTTTCTCAGTCGTTTGCAAGTTTTACAATGCCATCTCACTTTTTGAAATCAAGATTTCCAAAAGGTAGGTTTAGTCTTTAGTTTGCTTGTAATACAGCTTAGTCATAAGCATAATAAACTGTAGCGGAATTTTGTGATATTGATATAGCATTTATGATTTTTTGGTCATCCAAATGTATATGCACTGCTGGCCAAAATCTTAAGGCCAATAAAGAAAAGATGCATTTTGCATTGTTAGGCATAACCACATATTTGAGTAAAATTTCAAAAGATGAAAATAAGAAAAGGGAAAATAAAAAAAAGTTTGTTTAGCATTTAATAGGGAAAATGTGAACACTATGAAATTAGCCTAAATACTAGCTGGTTAAAAGTTTAAGACAATAACAAAAAGAAGCCCTACACAAGTTAAGAAATACCCAGCAAGAGGTTTCCAGTGGTGATTTGCACAGCCATCATTGCAAATAACTGCAAACATTTACTTTGGCATGGTCGATTTAAGTATTTGTAGTAGGCTGACTGCAATGTTATTCGAAGTGGTGAAGATGGTTTCACAAAGATCATCCACTGTTTGGAATTGACGTCCATGTGTATAGATTTCCCTTGCCATCCACCCCCAAATATTTTCAATGGGGTTCAGTTTGGGTGAACACGCTTCATGGTCCAAAACAATCACGTTATTTGCCATGAAAACATCCTTTGGTCCTGCAGGCATTGTGGATTGCAACGTTTTCCTGCTGAAAGATTTCCACACAAGCGAGGGCCTTCAGTCAATAAGGATACTCTCTCCAACATGCCAATGTAGCCAGCCGTTGTTTGACGCTCCTGTATAACCTGAAGCTCCATTGTTCTTGGAAGGAAAAAGCACCCCAGATCATGATGGAATGTCCTCCACTGTGTTGTGTGGAAAATGTCTCCAGTGGGATATTCTTATTGTGCCAACAACATTGGAAGCCATCTGGACCATCCAAGTTAAATTTTTTCTCATCAGAGAACAAAACTTTTTTACATCCCATGTTTGGTGCTTCTCACCAAAGTTAAACTGAGCTGTTTCATGGTGTGGAAGGAGGCATGACCTTTGAAGACATTTACGGTTTTTAAAGCCTTTCTCTCGTAGATGCCGTCTTATTGTTCTTGAGCTGCGTTTTGCATCCGTAAGGGCCTTAATCTGGTTCGACGATCGACTGGTGTCTTGCTAGGCACCCCATCAAATCCTCCTGCTCAACACTGGCAAAATATTTTTGGGCCGAGCACTTGAAATTCTTGTTCCATATCCCTCAGGATCTTTTAAGAACAACAGTTTTACTGCACCAAATCTCACCAGCGATGGCACGTTGAGAGAGACCTTGCTTTTGCAGCTCAACAATTCTGCCATGTTCAAACTCTCAACTTTTTCAATGCAGCCAATGCAACACAGAAGATGTCAGTGGGAGATGTTGACAATGCTAATGCTTGAACACAAACGACTAAATTTCGTTACATGTTTACCGATTAAAGCTTCGTTTCAGAATGGTCTTGAACTTTTGACCGACTAGTATTTAGGCTAATTTCCTAGAGTTCACCATTTCCATATTAAATTAAAAAAAATATATATATTTTCTCTTTTCTTATTTTGATCTTTTGAAGCTCTACTCAAATAAGTTGAGTCTAACAATGCAAAATGCATATTTTTTCTTTATGTTCATTGGCCTTAAGATTTTGGCCAGTAGTGTATGTATATAAAACATGAAACAAATGTTAATTAATATCATTCACATGCAAATATTGAAATGCTCAGCAATTTGCAAAAAGCAGCAACACAAGTGCAAAGATTGTAACTGGAAGAAATAATTGATTTTTCTTTATTTACTCTTAAGAAAAATAAGTTTACAAACTTATTTGTTAATAATAATTGTCTGTGTACATATATATAATGTATGATTGAAATGTGAATATTTTATAAGCTACAGTCTACTAAATCATAGCCAAGACATGACTTTTTTTAAAGACTAAAGGTCAGTTTTGCATAACAAGGAATGGTAATATGGGTGCACATGCTCTGTCACTGTAACTTCTGTGTTGTTAGACAGGCATGGCTGAAAGATCAATCTCAAAAAATGTTAAATATATAATGTTATGTTATTTGAGCCATTTAGTATAAATACTTATATTTTCATGTAATAATTTGTTGTTGTACTAAAATGAAAGTCATATTTCCTAAATTTTTTGTAGTGGTTGTGACCAAACCTGTACAAAGATTTGTTAGTAAAAGTAAGATACACAGCCAAGTTTTTCTTAAGAAATGTTTGATAACTGTACAATTTAAAGATTTTGCATATGAAATATGTAACTTTTGTGAAGCGTAAAAGTATTATTAAGCTTGAAATGAAAGTTACTTGGAATGTCAGACAGGCAATATGTAAAAAGAAACCAAGTGTAAGAAAAACATTGCTTAAGTCTTAAGACTTTTTATAAAATAAATCTACTTTGTGCTTAAGGGCAATGTAATATTTACTAATCTGCCAAAATTTGTGAGCACATGCTTACCAGTTTAAGCTACAGTATTAAAACTGTTAACAAGCACAAAATGGTTCAGATCTAATGCAGAAACTATATCTGTGCTGAAAGAGTTAAGGACATGTAGATCTGTTTGTTTTGAATGAATGTTTATATATATTATGGAATCACTTTGGGATTTTGAAATTGTAGGAAGAATTTTTGTTCAGTGTAAAGGAGAAAGGAAAAGAAAAATGGAAACTAGGAAATATAAATAATAGATAAAAAAAAAAGAAACTGTTGGATTCTGTTGCTGAAGCTACAGTGTTAAGGAAGAGTTGTACAAGTTTGAACTGAACAAATGGGAAAATCCATGATTTTCATAGTTCATCTTATATTATTTTTTAAGATGTTACCTGTACCTATGAACGGAATATCAGTTGGAAAAACCTGGTAATGAATTAGTTTAACGTTTATTGTCAAAAGAGCAAACATTTTATTTTCTAATGATGCACTTGCTGAGTTTGAACTTGTTCATAGAAAATTCTTGTAATTGTACCTTTGTAAGTATTCATATGTACTTGCTGTTTGGACTTCCATAATAGTTCTTGACAAATGGACTTGAAAATGGGATTTTAGATTTTTGACACTCAAAGTATTTAAATGTAACTTTTTTTTTTTTTGAATGATTAGACCTCAAAAATGGAGCATCAAGGAAATGTATGGCACTTGTATTTCACTCAACTAATTTATTTGTAAATTTTAGCCAAAGTAGGAATTTAAAAGGGATTTGGATGCTTTTGAGACATAATTCATGAATTTACTTAATAGTTAAAGTAAACAAGTAAGGGATTATTTAGAACTAGCATAATATATTTAAATTTTTGAAATTTACTTACTGAAACTGTCAGATTGGTAATTTTTGGGGTTCTTATGAAAATTGACACAGAAATGTGAATGGTTACTCAAAACAAGGTTTGAAAAAATTTTATACAGATATATTCTGAATCATTTACTAGTTCTTGGGTAATTATATTAGTGTAAGCTAAATGTTATTTTTAGACTGATAAAAAGAAAAAGCAGTTCAATGCCAAAATTCAGTATTAAAATATACAAAATTTATAATTTATAAATTGGGCTTCTTTTAAATATCTGAATAAGAATACATAAAAAGTTTGTTTGCTTTTATTTATTTCTAACTACTTGTTGAACGTGCGGTTTAATTGCCTGCCAGTCGGTTTTGTTTGTCATCTGTCAGGGAAGGAAGCACTTTTACACCTGCTCATCACTTTAGTGATTTCAAGTTCAAGATCTATGCTCCCATTGCCTTCCGATACTTCAGGGATCTCTTTGGTATTCAACCTGATGATTTTTTGGTGAGTTAGCATGTTTATTTATCTTAATTTTCTGAACTATAGATAATAGTAGTGCAATAAAACTTCAGCTCATGAAATGTGATTTGCTGCCATTTTAAAAACAAAGAAAATGGATTATAAAGAAAATCAGGAAATTTGCTGTTGCCTCTTCTGACAGAGCAGTGAAAGCCATGGAATAAATACATTTTAAATGATCTTACACCTAATTTAGGATTCATGTATGTTTTGGATTATCTAATTTGTTTTCATGCATAATTTTATTCAGAACACTACACTAGTATTCTTTTACTCTGATCTTAGAATTTTTCCCTTCCTTATGCAGATAATTTGAAAACAAACTTACAGCTAAATCTGGTTGGTTTTTGTGAGTGTATTTTACTTTTTAGAAGTGTTAGGACAAACGTTAAGGGTGAGATAAACAGATAAGATAATAACTGTCTTCTGTTCTGCAACATCCTACTAGTTTAGTCTTTTCTGATAACATTTTGACTGTTATACAGGTCTAAGAAATTAACAGTAATCTTTACATTTGATTCTTGTTTACAAAAAAAACTTGCCTATTCATGTTATCAGATTATTATCCTATCGGATAAGTAGTTCTAATTTCACTGGGGTAAGAATCATCTGATATAGGTTTTTCTCCTTCATAAAGAAAGTTTGATTTGTTTCTTGTGTAAAATATGAAAGTTTAACACTGATTTTTTCATGCCAATTTATCCTTGTGTACAGCATGGAGGGTAAAAATTTTAATTTTAAATGTACCCAAATTTATGTAACTTTTCAATTTTACCTTCTCTGTATCACATGGTACTTCACTTTAAATTTTCATTCTACCTCTACATGATCCCCTGAGTTTGGTGCGTGTTACATACCTGTAGATATAATTAAGCTAAGATATAAATGTATAGCTTCTAAGCTTCTTGTTTTACAAAGATAAAAACAAAGTAAAGTCAAACTTGCATGCCTTTCCTTTGAAAGTTGTCAGTAATTATTTCTGAGATTTAAGAAATATAGCTTTGTTAAATCTTTTTAAGGTTATTTAATTCATGTATGCACAAGTTTCAGAAATATTTGTCCACAGTTTTATTATTTGTCTTTGTAGTATTTGTTTCAACCAGCTAATAGAATTTTGCAATATATTTATTTATAGTTTAGTGAAAAGACCAGCTAAATTGTAAAAACTTTTGGGTTGTTTTTATGCATACAATTTGTATTATTAATTACATATTTTAAATTAATAAAATTATCTTGTAACACCAACATTATTAAAAGTGTTAGAGCCACATCTCCTGACAACCTAAGGCTTGAACTTAAGATACAAATACTGAATTTCTTGCACTTTTTACATGCACTTTGTACTTAATGTTGTGAAAGTAACTAAAATCTTAATATTTGAAACTTATTAGGCTTGTTAAGAAAACTTAAATATAAAGAAATAATCGCGCATGCTAATCATAAGGGATACATGGCATTGTTTTTATAAAGTTGTTTTACTGTGACAGATGCTATTTGATGTAATCTAAGAGGGTATAAGTGCAGCTGTTAAGCAACAAAACTAAATAAACTTGTGTGTTGAAAAGTATGTTAGTTTTGGTTGTATGAATAAGTCATGTAAATTGTCTTATATATAGTAATTCTAGAATGGGAAAAATTTCATATTTTTAATATTTGCATTTTCTCTTCATAGCTGAATTTGCTACAGCCAGTGTTAGGGTAAGGAAAGTAACAGATAAAATAACAGAAGGTTGATTGGGTTGATGTATTAAAACAACTTTGGTTCCTAACTGTATCATTATATTCTATTACTGTGTCCAGTTATGTTCTATCTAAAGAACATGTATCTGGAGAGCATTTAAATTACTAAGGACTGTCATGTCAGAAGCACACCACTCCTTCTTGCTGACTTTTTATAATTTCTTTAGTGTAGTAGAAGTATTGAATAAAATCATAGGAAAATTGTACAGTATTTCTTCGTATGGTATAGAATGAATACATATTCTCTGCCACTTTAGGCATGCAGTAGTTGAGTGTTAGGTGTGACTGCAAGCCTTATTTTAGTGAATACGTTATCCTATCAGCATCCATCATTTCCAGATATGGATTCTTCTTGATTGCATTGCATGCTGTTGCCTGAGAAACATGTACAGTTTTTGCCTCTGACCTTTGTTCATGGATTCTCATCTGCTAAAATATGCCACACTAGTTTATGGTAAATCTTTCTTGATGGATTTGTAAACTCAAAAGCATTTTAGATTTAAAAAAAAAAAAAAAGAGATGTTTATAAAGATTACTGAATTGAAGTTTTGTGTATTGACAAGTTTTATTTATGCATGTTGCATTTGCTGTTACTACAAATAAAAACAATAAAACAAAATAGAATGTTTTGGCTCAGTGTTTTATTTATCTTAAAGATTCACTAATTAACAGTAGGCTTGTTTTATTATTAAAATCCACTATAAAATTAACGTTTGGAAAACCCAGTATAATAGACAGGATTTATAAGTTACTCAAAATGTATATAATTAACAGTTTTAATTATAACGTTAAAAATGTTTAAATTTTCTTTGCATTTGTATGAATGATTGAACAGTTTTTATTTTGATTTCTAAACATTGTTTGATCTAAACTTTCTCAGTTTAAACATAATCAGTTTAAGGTTTACCTAAGATATAATGGTTTACCAGAAAAATTACAGCCACATACATGCATGACTGTAGCAGAATAATTTTTATTTGCATGTATAGATATTCTTCAGTCCAAACTTTTTAACAGAAGTTTTGAACTGTTAGGGTGTGTTAAAAGTGCTATTTAAAGCATATACTACACACGTGATATTGTAATGTACAAATTAACACTACAAAAGTTTGTGTTGAAATGACATAGATTAGAAGATTAAATTGGAGTATGGAACCAATAATTGTAATAAGTGTTTTAATGTGAATATTATTATCATAATGTAAGAAGTAACTGCACTGTTCTATTCATTTATTTCCAACTTGAATAGACCTTTTTTATGCACAGTTCATATTCTGTGTTTAACTTTGTTGTAATTTTAATTTGTTTTCAACTTAGATTCAATTCACTCATTCATCACATTTTTTTGATGCTAGAAAATAATTTGGATCTTAACTTTGTATGTTATTGTAAATAAACTGTTAACCATCTTGTTGTGGATCCAATATATCTTAAAGAACATTCAGGACATTTATATTCATATACCATATTAGAAATTTTGGTGATAGGTATACAGTCCTTGCATCTTAAATACTGTAATCTTCTTATAGGCTTTAAAACATCTGAGTTCAACTTGAATATGCATTGATGGTACAACTTGCATAACTGGTCTCTAATAAGGAATAAAGAAATTGTTAAGCAACATTTCAACTAGATTGTATAGAAAGACTTATTTAAAAAAAAATCTTGAATAAGATAGATTATGTTGGCTGTTGGAAAGGTTTTTTTTTTTTTTGTAAAAGCTTAATGTTTTTTATCTTCTCTTGGAAACATTCATACATACAAGTTAATTTGTATATCTGAACCAATATTCTAACCTGATTTTTCTTAAAATCTAATGATACAAAACTGTCAAAATTGAAATAAAAACCAGTGAAAGTCTTATGAAAAAATCCATATTCAAATATATCATTTTTATTATAGCTAAAGAGGTCTAAGAATTAAAGTTGATGTTTTGTGAATTTAATATTATGATGTCTACTGTTAAGACAGTAGCTTCTCTGAAAATACTTTTTACAATATACTAGTGGCTAAGCTAAAAAGAGCATTCTTCAATACAGCAATTTTTCATTGGGACACAGAAATAAATCAGAAAGTGATAGGGCTAAAGTGGTCTCTTGTAGCAACACCATCCATTTGTTCAGTCATAATATATCCTTGTTGAGGGCAAAATGAATTTCTGTGGTGGCAAAACTTGCCTAAGTATATAAACTAGCACAATAGATTCTTATTAATTTTTTTTATATCTTGTGAATATATTTGGTATATAACTGTAATAATCATTAAAGCAATGCCATTTACTTGTTCTAATGCTACGAAAGAAAGATCATTGCTTTCTCAAAAGATTGTACTTTAGCAACTGTTCAAAATCAGTAGATATTTAAGCCTCTTTGGTGGAATAGCCAATTTTAAACGACAATCAAACATGTTTTTCTGTTACTTAAATTATTACGTGGTCAAAAAAATTAAGGCTTCTGATCTTTTCAAAGTTTACATTTTAAGCCTTTTGTGTGTATTTATCCATTTAAAATTTGATTATAATCTAATTTGCTGACTTGCTTTTCTAATAATGATAATTAGCTGTTTACTTTATCTATTTTTAAGTTTGTATTTTATTTAAAAATTGAACAATCTCATAAATTTTGAGTACTGTCTCCCATAATAAAGTTTAAAAATATATATTTAAAATTTACAAACTTAGTGACTACATTATTTTAGAAATTTTCAAGTCCAACTTATTTTTGCAATATTTAAGATGCAATTTTTTTTTCTGTGCATTGATAAAGTAAAACCATTATGCCTATTAATTGCAGTAGTAATAGGCTTAGATTGGAGAAATATGTTTATGAATTTAATACTGAAAAACTACGTGTTATATGTGCAACTGTATTGAATGAGTAAAACAATGCAGTACATTTATTATCCAGTCTGGAAGTGTTAGCAGTGTTGTAACTACGTTAATTATTATATATTCAATTTTTTACATCTTATGTTTTTTAAATACTTGTGCTGAGAACAGAAATACAGCTATGTATTGTTCAAATAATTTTCTCTAACTTTATATCTTTGATTTTCATTAATAGCTGTCTGTTTGCAATGAACCAATGCGAGAGCTGACTAATCCTGGGGCTAGTGGAAGTATATTTTATGTCACAACAGATGATGAATTCATCATCAAAACTGTTCAGCACAAGGAGGCAGAATTTCTTCAGAAATTACTTCCAGGCTATTACATGGTGAGTATCAACATGAGTAATCATTTAATTGCATGTGTAAGAATCAGGGGGATATCTGATTTGTTGTAGAATTCTAACTTGTTGTATTATATAAAACTTACATTTTTAAATAAATTTATTTTTTAAATTAATGCACAAGACAAACTCAGTTAAGGTCAGTGTGCATCTATGAGATTTATTTTATGCCATCTTATGTTGAGTGTCAATTTAACATAATCTTTGCAAAAGAATCATGTAACTAACTAGAAAATGGTTGAAAATCACTAAGTTGTTAATATGTATTTATAATTTGAATAAACATTTTATTGAGCAGAAAATGTTTTACTGATTTTGCTGTTAGGCTGAGTTAAAGTAGTAGATTCATACACAACAAAAACAGTATATATGAAGAATAATAGTTTACACTATGGAGTTGTGGGTGCATTATAAGATGGTCAAATCCCACTGTGAATAGTTATATTTTGAGCTGCAGACTCTTAACACTAAGGTAGAATCTAGATACTTTTTAAAATATTTTTAAGCAAATTTCATAGTGGTTGTGTAATCTGTCACAACATAAAATAATAATGGGGTAATAAGGTTTAAAATTGATGTATGATGTGATTTTTTTAGTGTATTGAGATTGATCATGCTGATAAATGAATAAAACTTATTTTGGAATGGTTAATACCACGAAATTATTCTTTGGTTTGAATGTAACCCAAACATCAGGTGCCACTGAGACATAGAGCTGGCCTGTCAGTCATATTTTCCAATTAATTAATCCATGACCCCATCAATCAATTATTAGTACAGTATTCCTCAAAGCATGTACCTAAAGACATAAAGTTAACAGTGGGTACAATTCACTAACAATAACAAAAATTGTGTAATTGTGATGCCACAAGAACTCCACATTCACCAAGTGATTTACAAGTTTTATGTTGGAAATATTAACTTAGACACAGTTCAAAGGGCAATAAACAATAAAATTTAAGTATAAACAAATGTATACTGTCACAAGTTTGAAGGTATTCAGGATAAACAAATGTTTCATGTTACAAATTGCAGTCATTACAGAAATAAAGTGGAAAATTAGATTTATTTCAATTTTTGGTGGTTAAGAGGTTGTTTAAATTGACCTACCTTGTATAAAGTTAGGATACAAAAAATAAATATAAAGTTTTGCCAAAAAACTAATTTGTAATTTGTAAAAAAAAATTAATTATTTAGGAAGTGTTAAAGATCATACAAATGAAATTTGAAATTTTGAGATGAATAAAAGTATTGTAAATTTGAACATGGAATTCACTTTGCATTCAGACTACTAAGTAAAACTACTTTATATATTTACAAGACAAGTCTGTTGAAAATACTTGAACATTATTGTGCACAAAAGTCTTGTAATGATTACTGAAAGTCTGCCAAATTTTGTGAAGATACAAGTGCTGTATTTAGTTATAATATGGAAACTGAATAGTCAAAATGGCCAATTAGTAATTTGAACCAAATCTATGAAAGAAGTTAAATTCATTGTATTTAGGAGACTGGCGTGAACTAAGCAAGGCCCAATATTCAGCATGCTGTACAGTGTATCCGTAGGTCTGTTATTCATCTCTCATTACCAAAATAAATCCAGTCGGTGCATTGTAAGGTTGATGGTCAAATCCACAAGAGTAATTACACTCTGAATTTTTATAATGTATGCATATCTCTTAAAAGTTTGCAGATTATTAATAAACATTAGTTTGTACATAAAATATCAGATTTTATTCAGTTTTAAAATTGCTTAAGTAATGCTTTTATTATGCCTTTTTTCTTTTTGAATGTTGATTGTCCAATGTGAAGTAATTTTGATTTTAGGATTAAAAATACTTTTCTGCAGCAAAATAAGTTTCAAATTTCATGTAAATTATCATACCCTCCATATAATTGTCAAATGTGTTTTGTAGGAAAAAAACGTATTTTATCTATCATTTTCACTACTATGTTTCTGTATAGGTTGAGTCAATATGACTGTCTTTGTAACCATCATAAAAAATGAAATAAAGTTGCTTTTTCGTTTTGGAATGCCTACAAGCTATAACACTAAAATAAACATTTAGTCTAAGTCTAAATAGCTTAAATTTCATAACACTGCACATTCATATACATTTATTATATTGACCTTCAAGCTGTGCGTGGGTAACAGTAGCATTACAGAAGTTGCAGTGATTAATCACGTGTACTAATGTTACTGTAGTCAAGAGTATAAAAGTTAAAATACATTTTATATATATTGATATAAATAGAACAATAAATAAAGAATTATAGCAAACAATTATTCCTTCTAGTTCCAAACTATTTATTTGCTGCTTGACAGTTTGCTAAACCTTATCAAATTTTGCATGTGAAGGATGTGGAATGAAATAATTTTTTTTTTTTTAGGTTTATGTAAATACATATATTTTGCAATAATGAGTAGTAAATTGTGCTATTAGTACCATAGAATTCTACTAATTCATTAAGCTTAGTAATTAAGCTGTATTTGGGTCTAAAAAAGTACAAAATTTTGAGCTCACTAAATTCTTACCTTACTGCTTGGATTCTGGTATAAAAAAAGAAGCAATTTAGTGCCAGAATACTTTACATTGGCTGCTGAATAGACTTCATATTTGGACATCACCAACATCTAATTTGAACCAATGCCACATTCAACATACCACGTGACACACAAAATTAAAAATTTAGGATACCTTTATAATATTTACTTTTAAATCAAGAAATTAACTAATAGATCATACTAAAATTTGAATTATGATATAATTTGATACCAAACTTGTTAACATACATTCATAAAGTAATAGTTGAATAAAATGTTGGATGCATGTTAACAAACACAATGACTCATAGTAATAGGATTAACTTTCTCTCCTATATTCCTGCAAAAATGTTTTTGCCTTGGTGACACATGATGCCTTACAAGGCAGTTTTTAAAGTTCAAGTGGTTGTATTTTGTGTAAATCATATTACAAAGTCATATTTACAACATTTCTTCAATAGGATATTGTGATTTCATGGAAATATTGTAATGAATCCTGATGCCTCTCTAACATTTACTGCTTTTTTTCTTTAGCTGTATATCACTGATCAGCTTTTATAAACTTTGAGAAAAAAAGAAAAACGTTTTCATCTGTGCAGAAATATAAAAGCACTGAATTCTGGCAAGTTCTAAGATTTGTCCTAAATGCGTTTTAAATGCTGGATGCCTGTAAAGTGCGTGGTATGTGTATACACATTCAGATGAATGAATTTCATAACTTAGAGCAGCTAGCCCTAAAAATATTGTGTAAGACATGAGTACTTTTTAAATATGAATATGATTTCACCAAACAAAGGAAAATACTAAGTTACCATAAACTCCAATATTATAATAAAGAAAATTACAAAAAACAGAAAACAAATGTTGCTGTTTCAGTTAAGGGCTAAAGTTTCTAGGTATGTATTTCTTTCTTTTTTTTTATATTGGTGCCGTTATACAAGAATAGCATTTTAAGACAGCTACAGTCAGAATTGAGCTTTATAATAAATGACACTGAAAATTTTATCTTCCAAAATTTCAAAAATTGTTGTATGTTTATGAAAATTGAGTTTAAAAAAATCCATTATTAAAGTGAGCTCACATTTTAAATAACAAATTTGTAATACAGTAAATATTGTGCTGTTTCTAAAGTAATGCTGTGAATTTGTGGAAAATTAATAGTATTAAAATGTATGTATTTTTGGTATATCTTATGGCCTAAATTTCTTTTTATAATAGAATCTGAACCAAAATCCAAGAACACTCTTGCCTAAGTTTTTTGGACTCTACTGTTATCAGGTAAATTATTTTGATTTTCTTTGTTATTCTTAATCAATACTCCTATGTTGAATGTTATTGAAAAGCATAATTTATAAATAATGAACATTTATTATGCAGTGATACAGATACATCCTAAAGTGTCACACAGTAACGTTATTTTCAGCAAAATATTACTTATTTCTAAATCAGCATTTTAATGGATAAAAGATGCACAAGTTTTGTTTATTTTTTTTAAGAGTGGGGGATATAAAAGAAACCTTAATTTAAGAGTTAGATTTATTTTTGCAACATATTAGTTGTAACTATTTTCAAGCTGATGTAAACTTTACCCTGTTGGATAAACATCTAGAAGTGGCAAGGCCAGAAAAGGAATAGACATTTTTGGAAACGTGGCTAACAGAATCTAAT
Organism: Carcinoscorpius rotundicauda; assembly: GCA_011833715.1. Lineage (NCBI taxonomy): Eukaryota > Metazoa > Arthropoda > Merostomata > Xiphosura > Limulidae > Carcinoscorpius > Carcinoscorpius rotundicauda. The sequence continues at coordinate 30,317,038 of CM022396.1, forward strand.
ATAATACAAAATGTTTTAACTGTAAAATATCTGCTGACCAGCTCTGTTAGAAAATATTATTTGAATTGTTCTTGAAGGAATTAAATTTTAAATGGTGAGAAATCTGTCTCCTTTCTGGTCATTTTCCCCCTCGGTGTAGATTTCTATACATGGTAAGGGGACCTTCCAGGGAAGGTTCTGTTCTTTCAGTTTACCTCCTCTGGGATCTAAACATCCACCCATGTATTTGCTGTGTGTGTGGCAACCAGTGAAGGGGAGGAAAGGATCCTGGTGGTTGAGGGGTACAACCCTAATGTACCACTTTGGCCTTGAATTCCTGTAGATGGGCAGCCTTGGGGTGGCCCCCCTTTTGTCTACTGGCTGGGCCACTTGGGTGAGAGTCAACCAAGTACCAGTGTTGGATGTTCTCAACAGGTGTTGTAGACATTGTATCTGATACTGGTGTTTGGGTATAGTGCTCACGAAACCCTGGCATTGCTGCAGTGTTTTTGTTTGACATTGTAGTGCATCCCCTCTTAGGGCTCCATGGTGGGTGAGGTCAGTGGACACCAAAATATTCCCTTTTTATTATGAATCCTCCAGATAAAAATTTAAGTAGTGAAAAAAAGTCCAAAGGTAAACAACCACATCTTGAAGATTCTGAGCAGCAATCTTCAACATCTTTAACACATGTACCTCATTTTCTTATATTGCATTCTCTTTCAGACAAACCTCTAGTGCAAATGTCTCCCTTTTTCATTCAGAAGGAACTAGAGGGACTTGCTGGCTCTCCATAATTTAATAATAATATATCAATGGGTATAAATTCATGAGTTAATGTTTCTACTACACAGAGGTCAACCAGGCCTCTTCTCTTCCACCTCTGTTATCAGTGTAGGGGCCATTTTCATTTAAGACTGTTTGCAATATGATTTATAGTGAGATGAAGACATATATGCAGTCCGAGGGTGTTTCTCGGGGAAGGGGTGTTCTAAGTCAAGTGTTTCTAAGGATTTAGACTTGCTTTTTCCATCTCCTTCTTTTACCAGGTTAGTCTAAACAGGATCAATTTGAGCAGCTACTTCCAGACCATTTTCTTCAGTTGGTCAATAGTTTGTGAGATTTAGGAGATCTATTGAAATTGACACTACACTTTCCTTGTCAGCAGAAAAGGTGGCAAGTGACTACTTGTGTTTCTTTCATTTTCCCTCTATTGTTCCTACTGGGAGGTTCACTTCTCAGTTCTGTGATGGGGTAGCTGTGCCTTGTCCCTCAGTGGATCGTGCATTACAATCCTTTGGGTCATCCTGTCTCATTACTGAAGAGCAACATTGCCATTTGCAAATAGTGGTTGAATCAGAGCAACACTACAATTGGTGTAATCATTCCATCATATTGTCCCAAGATCCATCTGTTCATACATCTCTTCAGGACTAGTGAGCTTATCTCCATGATCAGAAGTTTTAGCATACTTCAACAGAAGATCAATCTACCCTTCATATTAATGCTCTCAAATTTATTGTTGTACAGCTGGTTATTTTTTAAGGTCTGTCTTTTGAAAAGAAAAATTATCATGCAATAACTTCACAGTTGTAACTCAGATTTCTCTTCAAGAAGGCACACATTCTTGGGTATTTAAGAAGGGGCTTGCTTTCCCTACAGTGGTTTTATATAAGGCAGCATAATTCACTATTTTTATGTGTTCTAAATATCAGTAGGTTTTTGAATTCCCAGTTCTATTGGTTTTATTCAATTTTTTTTTTATATTATTCAGCTCAAATTACATTTTCAATTACCAAATTGTCATTTTACCGTTTCACATGCATTGACTGATTCTCCTTTTCAACTCTTAGTTTTATGTTCTTTGTTTTGTCAGTCTCTTTTCTAATAATACATCTGCTGACACTTTCCTACCTTTCCTCCCCTCTAAAAGCCCTCAAAAAAGTGATTACATTATTGGTATGAGGTACTAGTATACAGTGGCAAAATAGATGGGACTTTGAAGTTGGCAGAGAAATTTGCAAATTGGAATATTTCTAAAGCATTTGAGTGTGATATAAAAGACTGGAGCAGGTATTCTCAATGAGTTTGATTAGCAAAGAGAGGTAAGTTTTATTGGAAATGTATTTTCAGTTTAGGAAAATGTTAACTTTCTTTGACATTGCATAAAGCAAATGTGACAAAACAACCTTCCTAAAGTTAGGAAACCTAACAATGTTGTGCTTAGTGTGACCCATATTTGGACTGTTTGCAGTCCTTTTAAGCTTGGTTGTCCATGTACCAGTAGAAAGGAAAGTGAAGGAAGCCTTGTTGAATAAATAATAATGATTTCCACCTCAACTATAATGTCCTTTAATTCTTTAAGAGGCAAGTTTGACTTATTTACAACATTCCACAATGTTATTAAACCATGTTTACATCCATTTTGTAATCTGATAAACAAAACGCTTTTGATTTTTGATATTTTCATTTTCAGTTTAAATGCTAAAAAATAAGCTCCTGACACAGCTGTATTCCCATTTGTACATCTAACAACAATTTTTCAGTGAATCTAACAGGCCCATAACATTTCTGTATTGCAGTTCCATATTCCCAAAAATTTTATCTTTAGCTAACCCTTTTGTGCTGAAACCTAAATTGCAGTGAGTTTCTCAAGTTTCATTTGATTAACTAAACCATCAAGAGCAATATCAATGGCCATTGAATTGTGTTTCCAAAAGTAGCTGAGTATAATCCTGAGTTGCAATTATGCTAGCAATGTATACCAGAAAGCAGCTATATGTGATGGTAAGGTGTAGAACATTTAGCAAGGGTTTGAATTTTATAAAAGCATCATGATTAACATTATGTATTTTTAAGACTTTTTTTTTGCTTAATTTTTTGCCAGAAAGTTTTTCTTTTTATGATTTTTCACCAATAGCAGATCATATTCTGATTTTATTTACACATGTACAAACTACAGAGATTGAAAATGTTTACTTTTTTAATTGTAGTGTGGTGGAAAGAATGTAAGAATGGTGGTGATGAACAACTTGCTTCCTTCATCAATTAAAATGCATCAGAAGTATGACTTAAAAGGTTCTACGTACAAAAGAAAAGCCAACAAGTATGAGCGAAATAAAGCATCTCCCACTTTCAAAGATTTAGATTTTATGGAACATCATCCTGAAGGGATATTACTAGAAGCTGAAACATTTAGTGCATTAATTAAAACTATTCAAAGGGATTGTAGGGTAAGTAATAATAGGTAATTGTTAATAAGTATGTATAATATTACATTATGTTAAGACTAACAATAAAATTGTAATTCTTTACTTATCAATCCAATTGTCTAGTAAGAATAGTGATAAATATAATTTTAAATAGTCATTAGACTGTTTGTTGTATTTTACTGCAGTTGAGACATTTGCTAATAAAACTTATCAATGAATTGCAATTGAATTATTAAACTTTTCATGTCACTAAGTTTATGAAATACCTAAACTACATTTTTAGTTGTATTCAAAGTTTAGAAGAGCTAAAACTAACAGGAACTTAAAACATTGGGCATGCACAAACAAGTACATGGGTTATTACTGACAATAAAATATTTTATTTATATGAGCTTTGATCAGAATTCAAGTACATTTCAAAAACCAGAAAATACAAGTCTTAACTTTATTCATTTATTGCAGATGCCCTAGAGTGGATTAATTGCCTATTTTATACAAATGATATAATTTGGGAGAAGGGATATCTACCCATCTTAGTCAATTTATTCTCACTCATCTCTACTTTGCTTTATTGAGGGTATGGTCATACAGTTACAAGTTTGAAGTTGAAAATATGGGAATTTTTATGAACAACTTTTCCAACATGAATTTGGTATTCCTTGGTTTTAGTTCATGGCTTGAAATAACACAACCCTGTATATTTTGTTGAATTTTCACTTATTCTACTAGAACAATAATATTTGGGGAAATGGATGACTCTGTCCATTTTGTTTCAATATGTGGAAGAGCAAAAGAAATGTGCTAAAAACAAATACCTGTACAGGTGAAAAGTGTAAAGGTAGCTCTTATGGACATTAATTTCTAGGTGTGTGTTTAAATTTGACAAAAAACTACAAGATTTCTGCACCGTAATTTTAATGTAAAGCTGTAATATCAAAATGATTTTAAAAAGCAGTTTTAATAGTATTGTTTATCATTTTATGCCATTAAAATTTTGTAATTCTGTATTTAAAAAAATGCATCTGCAATAAGTATGTTTTAAACATGTTTTTATTTGAGGTTGAATTGGTCTGTTGTGTAATTTTCTAATACTTTGTCACATCAGCATTCTATTGAGTTCTGAGTATTTTGTTTTTAAGGTCAAGATCATGAGTGTTCAATGATTAATTCAAAATTTTATAGTAGAGTTATAAAGTCATTCTCTATGAATGTATGAATAGAAATGATTAAAACTGTTGAAGGTTGAGTGAGCATTACCAACGTTGTCAGAGATGGTTTTTAGCTTTCAAAAAACTTTTGCAAAGCTAGTGTTGAGATGTCCAATTTTTTGTGGTTAGATAAGAATGTGGATTGAATAAAAGGCCACAATGTTTATCAGATTATGACATGTTTTAGCACACACACAGAAACAGACAGTATTTGTAAAACCAAAAATAGTTTTATCAAATGCCAACACAGAAGTATGTAAGCATCTCTTAACTTTTGAAATGAATAATTGTGTGTAGATGATTAAACAATTACTGAAAGTAAGAATTGTGCAGTAAATCTATCTGATCTTGCTGAACACAAATTATTCTTGCAAAACTGAGATTTTGGATATTCAACAAAATGTGATGTGGCACATTACTAGATGTCCATATATATTATGTAGGTTTGGTGATTACTGCTCATTTGCAACCTGTGAAAGACAGACCAGCTGGTTTTGTGCAACATACTTATGAAGACCTGGTTCAGTCAGCCACATTGGGAAATATTTTTGTTTGAACTTGAAACATCTGCTGTTATCATTTTCTAGATATTGTATTGTATTAAACAATTTCAGTTTAATACATTTGACCCTTTTGCTTACATGTATTAAAAATTATATGCACCTGTAACCCTCAGATTGTGAGTCAAGCATCCTAACCACCTAGCAACAGAATAAATGAAAGAAAAATATTATTACAATGTAAATATATATGACATATGACATTTGTATGACTGTGAAAGTATTATTCCAGATGATGGAGATTTCTTGTAGATTTTAAGCTTTTGCAGATTTTCTCAAAATGAGAAATATAGATTTGACAAATCATTGTGAGAATACCAAACATATAACTACCGTACATGATTAGATTGGTAATCTCTCAGACATTTATGGAAGAGCTATTCAAATTTTCTGTTTCTTCTAAGACGACAAAATTAGAAAAAAACTGAAAGAAAATTAAACAGTTCTTACTAAGCACCTTATAAGTATTCTTTTGAAAGACTGGTTTAATGTGGGCTTTAAGAAGGTGAAAAATATTAGTGTGTGACCTGCAATATAAAACTTTACTGTTATTTTTTAAGTCTTTGATTTGTACATGTTTTCAAAGTTCTTTTAAATTTAAGGGTAAAACTCGTATTTATTGTGACATAGTATGATATAGTTGTTGGTGTGAATGCTTGAGGACAGAAAAGAGCTTTTGAAAAATAAATGTTTTTAAAATACCTTGTATATTGTATAGATGACTATACTATTCAAATGAACACAAACTCAGTTAATGCCTTATTACTACATCTCAAGAATTACTATATACAAAGAATGCATCACCTACATATCTAAATATTAGGTTTAAATTTTGTATCATTGATGGTTTTAGTTTCAAATACTTGTGTGGCTTGTATATAAATGTGTAATGGAGCATAAAGGATATGAAAGAATAAAAATGAAATTGAAAATTTGGCCATAGCAGAACATGTACATGAGACACAACATACAATATTGTGGGAAAATACTATATTAGCTCAACCAAAAGATATTGGAGCTAATAATATTTGATAATTCTTGGAAATAAATTAAAAAAAAATATGTATTACTAAATAGAAATGTGAAGATTTGGTGAATATTTATGCAATGATGTGGGATGATCTTTAAAACATTCATGTAGAAATTCATATTCATAGGATCTGTTCAATAAAAAAACTATAAATGAGACATAGCTGTGTCTTGAAACTTGCTTCTAAAGATGATGTTGCAGCATCAAAACGTGTAGTCAGTGTTTTAATGGTCATATGTTGACTTTAATTAAAATGTTTTGTGTATCTCGGAATGGCTGGTATGAGTATTAAAACTTCTATTAATAAAGCATAGAACAAAACTTCAACTTTTGTAGGTTTTTTTTCAGATTAACCTAGGAAGGTCAAAACATTGTTCTCTGCTTTATTAATAAAAGTGTTAACACCCATACCAGCTGTTCTAAGATACATTTTCATCAAGAATGTTTTTAATTTTGCACTTATTTTGATATTGTATTGTTCTAATGCTTCCTTATATTTCCAATCAAAAAATTATCTATGTATCTGTAAAGGACATTCAAATGTGGACTTGTGTTTGTTATCATATCTAGTTGCATGTATTCTTTTATTATACTGAATATAACAAACACTGGAGAAATATGAACTTTACTCAAGATCGTACTACATCTATTTATAAAGCTTCATATTATATATTTCTGTAACTCAAACATTATTATACATATGAATTCTTCCAACTTGCTCAGTGGACTTAGCAAAGCCACATCAAATTATTTGCTATAAGAAAACACACTCCACCTTGCTAATATTGTGAGTATGCCATAAGAGTATCTCTTTCTTAGTGAAACTGTGGAATTTCTGGTTGTTCATTTAAAGTTAGTTTTATAATTTCTTCTTTTTCTTTAAATTGTTTAAATCCTGCTCATCTTTTAGTTTAGTATCTGAAATGGTATAGTTACATGCATTAGTTTATTAGTTGTAAAACATATTTGAACACCAAACTAAATCCATTGTTGTACATAAAAATGTAATGCGTATAAGATTAAGTATTATTCAGGTAAGGAATATTATATTATTGGTTATAATATAATAATATTTTGTAATTTAGAATTCTGCAGAGATAAAATGAACAGCAAAGTTATTTCTGCAGTTTTTTAATGTAGTTATTATTGGCAAAAACAGTGATCTCTGACCAGTTTACTTACACCGAATTGTTTGCAGATTTTGTTCAATATAAAAATGTACATACAAGTTGAATATTGGTGTATTTAATCAACTTGTTTGATTTTTTATAATATTTATGAAAGAGTCGATCAAATATTACATAAGGTAATTGAAGCCTTTAATTTATCATGATCAGCAGGAGTTATAACAAAATATTCATACACCATTTATAAACAGTGTATATAAAAATAAAAGTATTTGTAAAATAATTCTAGGGGTTGGACATGATATAGACTAGAGTAGCCCAAGTGTTTATGGTGGGCACTGTTGACCAAATGCTTTCCCTCTAGTCTGTTAGTTCAAAACTAGAAATGGTTATGTGCAGACAGTTCTTATGTAAAGATGTTTTAGAACAAACAGCTAGTATACTAAGTGAATTCCTTTTGTCAGCTCATGCTTTACAGTAGTCATAACGTGCAATTATCAGTGTTTATGCTTCACCTGTTTCTACATCAACAGTGTGACATCATGATTCACTTCATTTGTTTTGTTCTCACGTTTTAAGATGTTTAACCTAGTTGTGTGAAAATGTCCAGTTTGTGCTTTAAAAGCTATATAATTGGGTTTAGTATTTGTGTAATATTTTAGATTGTGAATTTTTATTAAGTTTATTATAAAAAGCTGTTTATAAAATACTTAAATTCTTTCTTCATATTTGTTTGTTTAAAATCTTGTAAGTGCATCCAATAGATTTGTTTTATTATGATAATGTTCTAATAACAGCATACACATTTTCTTTTGTGAACAGATGAGAATATGTTGAACAAAAATGTATTGATTATAAAATTCCATTTCATATATTTAATGAGTTTTAACTTGTTTTTCTATCTTCATTTATTTATGCATCTTATCTTTACCTAATGAAACAGTTATGTAAGTGTAAAAGTAGCATAAAACACTGAACAGTAATAAGAATTGAGCAGTAGAAACACAACTTGCACTTGTATTGTAAACCTACACTGATGTAGACAATATTTTTTCAACAGTATACTGATCAGTGTGAAAACTGATTATCATTTGTTTTCAATTGTGATTTGTACACACACAAATAAAATACTTTTATGTTAATTGAAGAGCTCTTTGGAGAGTGGCTTGGCATATACCCCAATGGTTAGGGCACTCTTCTTGGAGTCTGTGGACTACGGATTTGAATTTGCCCCTTTTTGTTATGGAAACATTTTATGATGGTCAATTCCATTTTTTGTTCATAAAAGAAAATTACAAGGACTGGCTATGGGTGGTATTGACCAGCTACCTTACCTCTAGTCTATAACTTCTAAATTGGGATAGATAGCTCTATATTCATCACTCTTTCTCCAGAACTTGTAGCTTATCAAGCTCATTAACCATTGTTATTCTTACCTAAAAATATTCTTTATTTTATGAAGGTATAGGATGAAACAATAAAGTTATCAGAAATAAAAAAAATGAAAAAAAAACTAAAAAGGAAAAAAAATACTAGGTTTGTGATGTGTTCCTTAGTTTAATAAACTTTATTCTTCACAATTGAAACTTTGTCAGAAACTACAAATTATTGCTTAATTATTTACCTATGTTGATATAGATAGGCCAAGAATATTTTCTTTCCAGTCATTTTCATCCATTATAAAGGCTAAGGTTTTTTATGTCCAAACTACTTTTCACGTCATAAGATACTTGCCATCTAGGTTTTTGAAGTAAAATCACCAGCAACACAATTCACATGCGAAAAACAAAATTGGATATGAATAATGTTTGAGTGTATACCTTAGAATAGGTAGAGATATTCTAAATAAATCTATAATTGTGTTGTTTATAGATACCTCTTGAACAGAGATCAAAATTCAAATAGTTTTCAAACCTGTTTTTGCAAATTATATTGCATAAATTTTGAAAAGTTTCTAGATATTAATTCTTAAATAATTTCAAGTGAAACTAGAGGAGGTGTTTACTCTGTATGGAGCATATATTTTGATCATGTTTGACCCTCACAAAATAAAATATATTTTTCTCTGTTCTTAAAGATGTAGGTGGATAATTTTTGGCAGGAGAATGAAGAATAATATTCTACATATGTCTACCATGTTTCAACAAAATCTGGGTTATATAGCAAAAATAGAAAAAATTGGTCCTTATGTTAAAAGATAAGGATTTTGATGACCTTGCTGTGATCTTGACCCTCCAAAAACTAATCACTTAGAAATTGGTACACATTTGAACTATGATTAAACTTCAGTCAAAATCCATTTTGTCATTTTTGATAAATCTTGCTCTCTCTCTCTCACACACACACACGCACGCACGCACGCATGGGTGAAAACATAACCTCCATCAACATTTGGTTGTGGAAATAGCTGTTAAAATAGTTGAAATTACTATTTTTACTTAAATTTTGAAATTTTGTATGCATGCATGTGTGCCTTTGACACTGGATAGCTGCTTTACATGTAATAGAGTTAAGAGTAATAACTGTTGTCATTCACTGGTTGCTATGCTTTAACCAAACAAAAAAAGAACTCTGAACAGCATGGTATTATACCTAAATTAAAATTTTTAAATATACAATGTTTAATATGCTTGTTTTGTCTGTACAGAATAAAATTTCAGTGAACTAGTTAAAATCAATGGAATTCCTCATTTCTAGAATGGTGTTAAATGTTTTTATTCTGTTTATTACAAATTGAAATAATATAATTTTGATATGTGATTTTTTGTTGCTATTTTTAAACCTGAAAATTTTCATAACTTTTCTGATGTAGGTTTTAGAGAGCTTTAAGATTATGGATTATAGCTTATTGATTGGCATTCATAACTTGGACCAAGCTGTAAGAGAAAAAATGGTAGGTTTAAGCATTATAACTTTGAAAGATGAAATTCAAAATTTTGATTGTATTAATTGACATTAATTTACTGAATTTTAGATGTTTTATTACACAACTTAAAGATATGTCAAACTAACTAGTAACATTATGGACATTTTTATAAAAAGGTAGGAGAAAAATATGCTTTGTGTTTTGCAAACTTTTATCACCATACCTTTTTTGAGTCATGCTTATATTGTGTTTAATATTGAGATGAAGATAATTGCTTTGAAATAGGCTTTTATTTTTATCAGTAACATTAATTATTTATGATATGAAATGTGATTTAATTTTTGCTAAAATAAGAAATTTGTACACTACAAATCAATTAACATATTTTTGACTAAAAATGTAAAATAAAGATTATACTGTGGAAATACAGAATTGAAATGACTGAGAACACAATGAATCACAGTCAATGTACATGAATTCAGAGGGTAACCAGAATTAGGAAAGTGAAACTGTTAAAAGTGAAAAAGTATATTTTGGGGAATTGGTAAAGGTAATCATAATGAAACAAATAAAATACAGTAAGTATATATTATTTCCATAATTAATGGCATGTTACAAATTTTTGATAATTTTCACTTTGTTTCTTCAAATTCAGATGTATGATTTGTAGAACAGGAAATATAATTTAATCTTATGGTTTCAGAAAAAAACCCTAAAACCTTTCATGAACATTTTTATAATTTCTATCAATTATTACTTCATTGATAAATGTATTTTAGAAATTGTGAACTTGCTTTTTGTGAATTAAATATATATATACACTTATGTGTTTATTTTGCACTTTTTATATTAAAATATTTAAAGAAACAAAACCCATGCATTAGGGTGCTGAATTAAGATTTTTTTAATAGGTTTGTAACTAATTGTGAAAATTATTGTGTGCTGCTGTACCAGGTGGTACATGCCATTTGGTAATATCATGGGATAAAAATTGAAGGGTGCATATTTAATGGTTCTACAAAGCCTATGATATTTTTAAAAGGTTTTAGACAATAATTATGTGATGACCTATAAAATAATACTTGTTTATCTATTTGTTATGGAAATAATGTGTAACCATGCATATTTAAATTGTAAAGTTCACATGCATAACCATGAAAAACAAAGCTGAGTATTGTTATAATAAACTAGCCAAGACCCATAACATATTTGTTATCAGATTAGTGTCTGTATTGCAATAGTACTACTTTAAATACAGGATTTCAAGAATAATAAAAAAATAACTTTAATTGCAGACACTTAAATCTTGTCATAACTATAATTCTGCTGTATAGAATGCCTTATAAACATGGACAGTAAGTCTTTTACCCCAAAAATTGGTAAATGCCTGTCTGCAATTGAGCAGGAAAACTCAATGAACAAGTCACTATGACTGCTCTCTGAATGAAGGAACAATAAACAAGTTGAATGTAAATATCTTCATTAACAATTTAGTGTATTAACATTAAAAGGTTGTTTCTGAAAAGGTCTGATGGTAAATTATGGATTAACATTGTAATTATATTTATAGATTATATTAAGTGTAGTACAGTTTAATCCTCACCTTGCTAATGTATTTGTGTCTACAAATTTTCTATTTAAAGAAACAACAATGCAGTAAAGACACTAATTTGTCAGCAAATCTGTTATATGTTGTAAGTTATGAGCACTATGAATTAGGATTTCAAATAGCCTGAATTTTTTTTTTAATTTAGAAGTTAATTGAATGTTAATATGTATCAAATTTGTGATATTAACCAGCAAATGTATTTTAATATACAAACAACAATACAGTTTATAACAATGGTTATAACAAATAAATATTTATATATAAGAATTTTACAAACTCACAAATAATATTCAGTCTCTTATCTGTTTTGGAACTGAATACTTTATGAATGATCTCTGTCCATGACCAGCAGATTAATTTTTGTTGATACACTTCACTTGATGGGAATACACGCTCACTGTATTTTCGTTATGCTTAACATGGTTTACAGGAAGATAGGTATATAATGTCTTCATAGAAATACTAATATCCAAAGTTAATTCATTGATCTTAAATGGTTTAATATCCAAAATTTATAAATGTTCCTGTTCAAATATTTGTATTTTTCCCATTAATAAGCACTTAACATAATAGTAGCTTTTGAGGCTTGTAATTTATTGATTGTAGCTGATCAACAGTATTCTGTTACTGCCTCTTGGCTCATTAATTTATAATCTTTAGGCAAAATTCTTAAGTTCACTTGGCAACCATGTAAAACATACTGTTGATTCTTACACTTGAGAATCGTCTTGAAATTTAGAGGACAGGTGGGACTTGCACAATACACATTTAAAAATATGTCACATGCATTAAACTGTAACAAATATAAATGTTAAAATAAGTGTATAACATCTATTACAGGTGTTTGCTCTTTATTATTGTTACTATTATCAAGAAATGAGAGGTTAAGATATTGTGTGCCTAACATTAGTTAAGATTCTATAAAGTATGGCCTAAATACAAAATGTACTTGTGCATTTCAGTATCTGTTATTACATTTTGTATTATCCTACAAATATTGTATTTAAAGAAACAACATTGCAACAAGGATATAAATTTGTCAGCAAACATTTTACAGTTTGCTATTTACTATTATTATGGCTGTTACTGAGGAGTGCCAAGTTAAGAATTGGATGATTGAAATTTAATTTCTTGTTTTACGTTGCTGGCAGTTAAGATTTATGGTTTTTAGTTATCACTGGTGATCTACTATGCTTTAAAATGAAGTAATTTAACTTAGTGTGTAAAATAAAATTTATTTTAAATTGGATTTTGTTACTTGTACCATGTAATTTTTAGACACCTAGAAATTGTTTTGATAACTTTGTGAATGAAAATGTTTTATAGGAACAGCAGCAACAAATAAAATTAAACATTGAAGATGGAAAAGAAAATAGCACCACAATTTCAGCAAGAGGTAAGATGTTTAAGTGCAAACAACTGTAAAATATGAATAGAATTGCACAAAATTGATCTTAGTTGAAACTTTCCTGTGTTTGAAAGATGGGGAATAAATGGAATTAAGCTGAACTAATTTCCATCTCAGTTTGAAAACACAAACTTAATCTACCATCTTGTGTTTCAGTTTCAAAATATTTCATATATTATATGTATTTGTGTGTGTGTGGAAAAAAGAGATAGAGAAATGATATATATTTTTGATGTGAAGGCATCATATTGACCCTTGCTAGTACAGTGGAAAGTTTATGGATTTACAACATTAAAATCAGAGGCTCAGTTCTCTGTGAGCTCAGCAGATAGCCCAATATGGCTTTGCTATAAGAAAATGCACTTACATGAAGGTCATATTATTTGGTGGCATTTTGGTGTACTTTTTTAATGCTACAAAAAGAAGCTTTTATTGTGTACATACATGAATATGTTTTTGCAAAAAGGTTGTTTTTCTTTTTTCTTTTACTAAGTAGGAGAAGAAGTAGAATGTATACAGTGGAATTTCAGGCAAAGTAGATAGAGTAGGTTTGAGAACATTAGTGGACTGTAACTGCCTGTTGAAAGAAAAAAAGATGTTGCTTTAGATTTTGTAATTTTCTTTCAACAGACAGTTGCAGTTCATTAAAGTCTTCAAGCTCAGTGTATACATATTAAATTTTTTAAAAATAAATATCAGGGAAGTAATTTTATATAGGTGTCTAAAAATTTGTAATATAGAAGAAGAAAAAGTTTTTATAAATGAATTGATACAGGAAATGGAAACAGCTTTATTTTCAGTCTTAGAAAGCAGTAGTTATTAGCTTTAGTAGCTCTAGTAGTCTATTTTTCATAGAGCTAAAACGTGGTACAAAACATTATATAGCTAATGCAAAACAGTAACTTTGTGTAATTGTTAGAAATGTTGTTAAATCATCTGTCAAAACATATTTAAATAATCTGTCATCAAAAAAGTCAATTTTAAACCTTGGGAGCAGCCACATCTCTCTTTTGACATGTTTTTACTACCTTTTTAATGTTTTTTTGTTTCATGAAGCTATTGAAGCTAATTACATTTTAGCTTTTGAACAAAGTTTGCATAATGTTTATATATATGTAAGGGATCTGTCTTTGTTAGCAGGAAATTAGTTATTTATCAAGTAGTTGTAACCACCAATTTAGACTTGCAACATGAAATAAATCTGTGTAATTTGATGAATTTTCAAGGTTTTGATGACAGAAGCATAGGTATATATATATATATATATGTGTGTGTGTGTGTGTGTGTGTATTATAACCATAAATATTGAAGCCATAAACAAAACACATTAAAATTAAACAAAATATGCTGCATATTTTAAAAAAGATCCTAGAGTACAAGCTACAATGTAAGATTATAAAATGTATCCTGTGTTTTGGAGGTGACTGATGAAGTAGGGCCCACATTGCAGTGGGGATACACCATCTATCAGTCTTCACCTCCAATACACTAGTCTCGCATAAGAAAATTAGAAACTAGGAGAATGAGATGTGTGTGCTCAAGTCCACAATGTTCACATCTTTTTAACCCTTCAATGCCTGCAGAAATTTGTGGGACAATAACTGCTCTCCCGAGTTAAAAGTAAGAAAAAGATGAACATAAAAAGATGAAAAAATAAAAAGTAAGGTACTATAGATGTGGGATTCTATAGGCATGAGCACCCACATCTCGTATATTTTAAACTAAAAGGGTTGCAAAAAGCCAAACCAAAACACTAAAAATGAAAGAGTATTTGAAAAATTACTTTGCTTAGATTTAGAAAAATAATGTGTACAGTCAGTTCTTTGATAGATTGTATCAAATAAGGACTCATTTGACAGCTCTATTTTTAATTAATGCACTGGATACAGGTGGGTTAAAGTGTGCATGTTGTGGCCTGATTTTTATATTCTCTTCTGATGTATGTTAATTAAACTCTTTGTTATCAGTGTGTTCAGTAAACTTGATAACATGTTTGTAATTCAAGTTTTTGTTATACAAAGTTTAATTTCTTAATTTCAAAAGGAAATATTTGAATAACTTCTCAGTTCTCACCTCTGCGTTACAGGATGAGGTAGCACTTTTATTTCTTGTTTATAGCTTTGTTTTCTATTTCCATATAAGAGCTTCAGATTTTTCAACCAATTAGACATGTATGCCTTAAATATTGAGAAGCCACATCACAAATTTCAATTTCTAATTTTACTAAGATACCACTATATTTATTCAACCCACATTGACATACCTTATCTGTTTTACAGTATATAAATCAGACATTTCTTAGGTTTCTTTTAACAGTCAAAGCAGATATTTTACAATAAGAGGTACTAGATGCATTTGGATTAAGGATGTGTGGAATATTTTATTTTAGTGTCTCATTATATTTATCTTTTGTGTTCTAAAATAAATATTTTAAAGCTATATGAATTGCTACTAGACATCCAACAGTTAGAGAAAAATAGGCTTTCTAAACCATGAACCAGAGTGCAAAAAGCCTCAACCAATTAATTGGTTTTGAAGATGTATTTTGTTTATGGAGTTTTGGTAGTGCATAAAGATGCACAATTGGAAGATAACCAGTAATATTGATTATTTGCAATTTTTGATTTTAGAAGTGCTAAAAGAAGTTTTAATTCTGAGTTCTTCTTCAGTGTCAGATTTTGAATGCATGCAAACTAGTTTGGATAAAACTTCAATGACATATTATTTCCTGTTCATATTCATTGTACAATCTCTTTTGTCAACCAGTAATGTCAGAATAATTTTATTCTTTCACTTTGTAGAATCAGTACTCTTGGGTTGCTGGTGGTTCTGAGTGTTTTTCTTGTTACAATCTTAATTCATAATTTCCATAATTTGGAAACTTGCTTTATTAGCAGCTGGTTCTTTTGAATTGCTACTTCCTGTCAAGGTTAAATGTGATATTGGATGAAATTTAAACGTAATAATAAGACTTTTTCAAAACTTGTCAAAATTATATTAATGTAGCTGATGATGATATTTTTCAACATATTAAAAATTTATGAAGTTTTACTAATTCATTTGTTCTCTCAATTTTTGACTTTATTACACACATGTAGATCTTTTGATATTTCAAAAATAATCAGAAACTGGAGGCTTGATATTTTATTCTTAGTTGTTGAACTTTTATCCTATAAAATAATAAAGCACTACTAATTTAAACCAAGTAAAGATTATAGATAAATAACTACACCAGGAACAGAAAGAAATAATCAGTGATTCTTCTACTAGTCCTAAAATAAAATCTTACATGTAGCTTTTACTTTCTGTTTCTGATCGTATATATTTATACATCGTGACATCAGTGGATTGCAAACACAAAGTAATTAATAACACTACCTGTGCTAAAAAGTCATATCTGACAATAAGCCCATCTTCAAGAGAAATGTTTACTTTGTTTTTTCACAAAGACTGTTTTCAGTTCATATACACCAACATTTCCAGTTCATTTGTCAGTCTCTTCTCACAGAAATCCTTACCTTGGTACCTTGGACAAGGAATTCTTTTCAATTTGATCTCATATTGTCTGGGGTCTGTCTTTCCTAGTCTATCTGTATGCTGAGAAAGTAGAGTTTGTTCCTCTTTCATCATCTTACCAGTCAGTTCTTCACTTATTGACATCCTTGTATATCTCATCTCCACCCATTTCTCTGAGGTCTAGTAGGTCCTTAGTTTGTATATTAAAGTCATCATCTTCATATTCTGCTTCTGTGACAGCCACACCTGCCATATACATACGTATATGAGTAGACACACCCATAAAGTCTTCTCTTGAAGTACCTCTTCAGGATTGGCATGGTAGACCATGGTTGTAGTGTGAAAAATCCTTTTCACTGCTGGGTGAGTTTATTGGCTATGGGTAACAGAACTAAAACCTTCTGTCTGACCTTGAAACAATAACCTTTGTCTTATCAAAATGTTTCTGACTGTCATTGGGTTTTCTAGTAAAAATTTTTTGATAGGGCTAATTTAATGATTATTTCCAGTGTTATGTTTTGTGAGTCTTTCCTATTTATCTTGTGCTTGGCTTCCTCACACACACACTATCCCAAAGTTTCTGTGGTGAAAGGTCTTTCTTCACTTCCTTCAAATTTTTATACTATATGTTTCTTCAATCATATATTTATTTCATAATATACATGGCCTCAAGGTCTCTTAGGTAATATGGAGTATCCATCTTTATTTTTGCTTTGGGAAACTCTTGCTGTCCCATCAATTAACATACACAGCAATATTTTTGTAAATAGCTCCAGTTGCTTTGTTTGGATATTTGTGGTCACTTGCTAGAAATGGATTTGCATTTCTTTGTAATGCATCTCATTTTAAAACAAACAATATAATTCTTCTCCCTTCTGTCTGTTAACCTTCTATCACCTTTGGGTAAACTCTTGTTTCTGGTCAGCTATCACTGGTTTTAAGTGTCACTTTATATTTTTGTACTTGCCTCCACAGGCTTCCATATATTGTTTTGCCAGCATGATCTTTTCCTCCATAGCTTTCAGTGCCCTCTCCTTTAGGAACAGTGACATGTCAACTGAGCATGTGATAATGAATTATTCTTGTATTAATAAGTCTGCCAGTCCCAAAAAATTATTCTAATATTTGTTCATGTTAGTCTATCTCGTGAAGTATTACTGTAGGTGTACCACAAAATGAAATAATCTCTCCAGTTTCAGGTTTCACTTGTGTGAACTTCTAGCAAAAACCTTTAAATCCATATTGTTTCAGTAAAGCCACTTTTAATTTGTTGTAGTCCATGACATCTTCTGGCATTATGCTCAAATATACTTGTAAGCTTTTTTTCTCTAAGAAGTGGACTGAGACAGGACTACCCTGTTGTCTTTATCCCAATTCTGATTTTCATCTCTCCAGGAAAGGATCCATGCCATGTTTCTATTCATCAAATTTGTGAACTTGGATTGGCTTGTTCTGACTCCATTGTCATTCTTGTTCTTTTTTCTTCAATTAGGCAAATTTTGCAGTTTCATTTTGTGCTATTATTCTTGCTATTTTTAGTTTTCCTCTTTCTCTTTATTAATTTGCACTTGTATTCTCTCTACTTGCAGTCTCTCTTTCTCTGTTTCTTCTCAGCTTTGTTACTACTCTTCTCTTTAGTTTTTGTTGTTGTTTAACCAATTCTCATAGTTCACTGTTTTTTAACCAAAGATACTCTCATCTTTCTATCCATTGAATAAAATTTGACATGGTTATATCACATGATTGTAATCCTTACACTGTTTATTCTTACTGGGTCTACTTATTTCCACTCCTATTCACACTTTCTTTTTCTGCCATTTACCACTATATAATTCTAGGTATAGCCCATCAAAAGTGATAAACTTACTCTTTAGTGATGTAAATATAGTAATACAAATATGTGGGTGTGTTGAGCCAAGGATCCTTTTACAATAAGTGTTTGTGACTAGTTGGCAATAAATTTAGCAATAAACTAAAGGCACTTCACTTGTTTTCAAAATTATAAATATATTGAAAATAAGTTAAATGTATGTACAAACATCTTCATGCTATGGAGGTCATAGTAGTATGTTAAATTCTTCACAGCTTTTTTGTTATAAAAATTCCACTTAGTCCAATTCACTTGTTTCAGAAATTAGTTGAGAAGCTGAACTATTTTTCTCTATTTTTACAGTATCCTTGTGTAAGTCACACTGTCATGTGAGTTACCAAAGTTGTATTCTTAACTTTTATTGATCTCATTTTGCACTTCCAGTAATCATCTTCCTTTTGTAGCCCCCCAGTGGCTTAGCAGTATGTCTGCCAACTTACACGCTAAAATCCGGGTTTTGATACCCGTGGTGGGCAGAGCACAGATAGCCCAT
Organism: Carcinoscorpius rotundicauda; assembly: GCA_011833715.1. NCBI lineage: Eukaryota > Metazoa > Arthropoda > Merostomata > Xiphosura > Limulidae > Carcinoscorpius > Carcinoscorpius rotundicauda. Next base: position 30,335,916 of record CM022396.1, read on the forward strand.
TGTGCAGCTTTGTGCTTACTTCTAAACAACAATCTTCCTTTTGTCAAAGTTCTACACAGATGGGCTCAGCTCAGAACACCTTTTGACAAGAAAAATTCTCATCTCTCTCAGATGGTTACCTCCTAATGTATCAACTGTTAGGTCATTTACTCCCACAATGGTTAACATAACGTTTTTTAACTTTTCTCAGGCTGAAACTATTTTTCTCATGACTTTGGTATTACTCTGTTTTGCATGTCTGGTCAACTAGTTATACATCTTTCACATAGTCTTTCTATAAATTTCAACATCCTTCATGTCAATAGATTGCAAACATAATGCCTTGATGTTGATGAATTACAAGCATAAAATAATAAGATTACATAAGTAAGTTTTTTTTGTATCTGCCATGTATCCATGATATAATCATATTCCAAAAATTTTGTTTTTAGAATCTTTTAAACTCAACTGTACTTTTGTAAATACAGTTTTTAAATATTGTTTTAGAAGTAAAGTCTGAAAGTGCAAAATTCACCCAAACAATGTGTGACATTTTGGGAAATGTTTTTATAGTTTCATTGAAAAACATCACACATAAGATTAAGGTAGTTTACTACCACTATTTGGAGTGTAAAACATTGGGCTCCACATGAGTGTTGCACAATTTCCATTCTCATTTATTTTATTTACAAGGTTGTATAGTGTACATTTATTATAAACTTAAATATTTAAATTGCTTAATTTCATTGATTAATTTTAAAGCTTGAGTATTTTTGCCAACAGAAATGAAGAAAATCTCCATTTCTTATTTTTTTTGTAGTAGTTACTGCTGATCAGTTAGTACATATGTAATGTTATATGCAGTTGGATCTTTAAGAGTAACTGCATTCAACTGTATAAAATTAAATAATGAAATCTGTCAAGTAGACATAGTTCTACTTAAAATGTCACCTGTTCTTACTTTCACATTCAGCTCTAGAGTAGGTAATTGTTATTACTTGGGTACAAGTCTATTCCAGTTTGCAACTATCTTGGTCTTTGAAGACACAAAGTTGAACAAATGTAGTTAGCTAGACTTCAGTGGCTAAAGCAGTGTGTTCACATAAATGTTACAATCTTTTTAAGAAAGCTTTTGGTTTAGATTATAAATATAATTGATTTAGTACTAATTTGGAATCACCATTTTAAGTAAGTAATTCTGTTTCTGAAAATTAAAGAAAAACTCCAAGAACAAGTTTCAGGACAAGAATCAGGTGTTAATCTCACAAGAAGTAAATCCATCAATAAACAAAGACTTGCTGCTTATTCAACTGCCATGGAAAGCATTCAAGCTGAAGTGGAGCCGATTGATCAAGATGAAGATGTTCCGTAAGTTTTGTTTATTCTAACAACGCTGAAATGTGATTCTGATTTCTCTTACAGAAGCTTTTACAAACTATTGCTGTTTATGCACACCAAAAGAAAAATCATGAGATAAATATAGGGAGTAATGGTCCTGGAAAGATCTTGTGAGATAATGTACTATATTTAGCAGCATTTAGTCTGACGGTTTAGAAATGTTTGATTATATACAACTGTTATAAGTACTTTTATATGTAAGAAAATTTATGGTTGTATAAACAGTAACCACAAGTGGGTTTTTTGTTATACATATTCAGTTTTGTTTAGTATGACTACATGTAGTTATATTCAGTACTTCAATATGAACATGTATGGTACTCTCAAAGGGTTTTTGAGTGGGGTACATAATATTATTTTAGTCATTCTTCTGTAACACTAGGCTCAAAACCTTTTGTGTATTACTTTGTATGAAGATGTCAGACCTGTAATTTTTGAACTGTGTAAATATGTAATATAAGTGCTGCACATGGTTTAAATAAATTGACACTTTATTGAGGCTCCCACCTAATATTAGCTTAGTCTTTATAAGAGTGAGCATTAACAACATGATGCAACCTACAAGATGCTATGAAATAATTTGTTGATTGTTGGTATGTGAACCTGAATTATTTGGTATACCTGAGGTACCAAAACCTTTTCAAATCTGTTTTGTCTTGGACATCAGTTGAAGGTTATCCTAATAAAGTAGAATTGCGTGATGACCAGCTCTTTTGTAGAAGGTTTGATGTAAAGTTGTTTTTAACAAAGAAATTTCAGATTTGAGGGGTAGGAATGATTTTATTGCTTTTGCTTATGTACAGGGAGTAGCCTTCAAGGTAAAACAGGTTTAATATGCCATTTTACGTTTTCATTTGGTAGTAAATTAGCATGTTTTTTTATTTTAGAGAATTTGTATGCAATTTTTTGACAAGAAGGTGTAAAGTAGCAGAAAAATGTAAAATAAATAATTTTTCTGTTCAATATGACTTTAAATTATTGTATTTTTCCTTTTAAATAAAACTATCTAGTAGTAGTTTTAATAATTTATGGGTTTTTAAATGCAAGTCTTCATTAAGCTCTTCTGCTATTGATAACTTGTGGTTGGTTTTAGTATACATTAAAAGTTTATTCTTATATCCCAATTACTTCATAAGAAATTTAAATTCTATTGATAAAGCTTCAGGAATAACCAGCATCTTCCTTTGTCTTTATCAGTGATTTCTATTATGCAATTATACTTTAATCATATTTCAAAGATATTTTAACAATAGGTTAATTATAACCTAGCAAATATAAAATCAGTAGGGAAGGTAGTGAGGAAGCTGGAAATATTCCTGCAAAGTGCTTAAAAAGAATATTAAATCCATGCACTTTGATTAATGCATAGACATCATGATCCTGGATTCACTTCCACCTGCTGTTGCTGTTTACTGATATTGTATTTTTTTTTGGAGTTCCATGCTGATATCACCTTAAGACACCATTGTTCATGAAATATGTTAGTGTCAGTTTTTATTGCCATAGTTTTGAAAATAGCAAATGTGTATTTTGTCAACTTTCAGTCATATAGATTTTAAAAATGTTTATTTCTGGGGCTTTAACTATAACTTACACATGCCTACCTAGGAAAAGTAGACTAAACATGGAACATTTTAAAAGGTAAAGGTAGAATTTACCCATCTTATCGCCACCATAAGTCAGTTTTTGTTAGTGGTTTAATGGAATATGTAATCCATTTGTTGAGAAACATGATCAGATACGGAAACACAGGATTTAGTAGAGAATTACTGTGAAAATGCAATGTTCATGTTAATCCAAAAAGCTTTTAATTGGAGAATAATCCAGTAATTGTGATTGCTTTCATGCTGTTCAGCTCAGTTTTAAACAGTATGAACATGGTTATTAAATTATCATTAAAATAATATTGTTGGGTGGTAAAACACAAATATTTAGATGTACAATAAACATGTTGTGAAATATCATTTACTGATAAATAACATATTAGTTTATTTTGTACTTGTAGTGCCTAAACAAGAAAATTTGGATTTTTTTCCCCTTCTATTAATTGAATCAAATCAATATCAAAGGAACTTTCCCCACGCTATTACATTTTCTCTAGCAGCTTGATCTGTCAAAATGGGGTTTAACAGTCCATGGTGTATCACCTCAATTCTACTCTTGTCACTACAGAGAAAGATGAAACGTTTATGAGAATGGATTATATTTCCAGTCTTTCATTGTTTACAGCTCGTACACTAAGAAGATAAAAAAAAAAACTTTTCAAAGAAAATGTTTGTTTTATGTTATCTACAGACACTATTGTGTTAATTTTCTATTCCTGAATTTTACTCTCATTGGAAAATATTTTCATAAATGTATTTTTGAAAAAGAAAATTTTAACTTTGTTTTCCATAGGCTTATTAATTAGGAGGAATCTGTTGCTTCTCTTTCCCAGTCTACAAATTTTCAGAATTATATTTTACTTGCATAGCTTGACTATGATGAAACAGTACAGTTCTGTTTTGAATCTGTAGTTCTGAGAAATATGGATATTTATTTAAATACATTATGTAAGAGAAAGACAAACTTATTATTTTATGATGGCAGTTTCAAATTATCATCATTTATTCACTTTTCTGAAATAACTTTTTTTATGGATAAAAATACTTTTATAATGAATCTGGCCTGAATAGCATGAAAGCAATCACAATTACTTGATTATCTCCAATTAAAAGCCTTTTGGATTAACATGAACATTGCATTTTCACAGTAATTCTCTACTAAATCCTGTGTTTCTGTATCTGATCATGTTTCTCAACAAATGGATTACATATTCCATTAAACTACTAACAAAAACTGACTTATGGTGGTGGTAAGATGGGTAAATTCTACCTTTACCTTTTAAAATGTTCCATGTTTAGTCTACTTTTCCTAGGTAGGCATGTGTAAGTTATAGTTAAAGCCCCAGAAATAAACATTTTTAAAATCTGTATGACTGAAAGTTGACAAAATACACATTTGCCATTTTCAAAACTATGGCAAAAAAAACTGACACTAACATATTTCATTAACAATGGTGTCTTAAGGTGATATCATTGCTTTTGTGCAGTTGTACTTTTATATTACATATTTGTTGTCTGAATACAAGTGCTTAAAGTGAAGGAAAAAAGAAAGTGAGATGGTTTGTAACTGAGAACTATATTTCTGTGAATTTTTTTACTTATTATAAATGTAACTAAAATGAAAAATAAATTTATTTAAGATTATGTAAAATAATGAAAAAAATATATTTACAAGGTTCACTCATTTGGTACAGTAGTGTGAGTTGCATGGTTATCAAGTAAGTGCATTTTGTGTGGCAAGACTATCAGATAGTTGCATTTGAAAGAGCAATAATATAAACAGGTGTATACTGTTACAAGTAATAGTATGGAAACTGTTTACTTTGTTTTCAAACCAGATAACATTTGCTCCATCTGTGTACTGCTTTGTCTCACCCCTGCTTTGCTCTGATATGACATTTAAAAAAATATATAAATATAGTTACTTCCATAAGTATTCATTTTGTCTCTTAAACCTTTTCCTTCTGAAAAGCTTAGTCAACTAATAGGTAGCAGAATGATTTAAGACTCTCCTGAGAAGTGGAGGGGCATCATGCCCCAATTCAATACATGAGCTTTTATTTTGCAAAAAACAGCTATAACTGGAAATTAATTGATTGACTCATGGTTTACTTTTCTAAAGTTTAATTGAGTTTATTTTTTAAATGTGTCATCCAAACAGAAGATGTTTGTTTCTGCACTATTTAGATGTCTGGTGTAATCGGAATCATGGGCTAATGTCAAAGCTGTATGTTAATGTGTAAGAAAGGTAGGCTTTAATTTGTAAGAGATAATGCGTTGTTTGAACCATGTTTTTATAAGCTCTAAATTACTTTTATTATACAAAGGTGAGCTGAATATTGTATTTGTTAAATAGGTTGTTTGTGTGAGATTAACTTGCTTTAGAATGTAGTAATGCTCATTATTCATATTGACTTATTCTTCATTTCAGGCTTGAAGAAAAGTATCCTTAAATGTCCATTTTTTATTTTTTTTTTAATCTTAGGCCTGGTGGAATACCAGCAAGGAATTCTCGAGGGGAACGTCTTTTGGTATTTCTAGGAATTATTGATATTCTGCAAAGTTATCGTTTGAAGAAAAAGTTAGAACATACATGGAAGTCAGTGTTACATGATGGAGTGAGGACAATGCTCTTTGTTTTCTTTCAGCAATATAAAATTTAAGTTTGAGGTTCTTGAAACAAACATTCTAGTTACTCTAAGAAAGTTTCTAGAAAATAAAATTTGATAAAATTGTTTTTGATAGATGTTTTTTAATAAATATCTTTCTTGCTTTGATATGCAACATAAAAATCAACACCTAAAATATTAATTACTTGATTTTCATAATACTTTCAGTTGCAGGTCTCATATGATTCTAAAAAATATTAAAGCCTGCATTTACAAGTAGTTCTAGTTTTCTTTATGAAAACAAACTGTATAAAAAAACTTGATGCATTGGAAATATTCCTTTCAAAATTTTAATAAATGTATTTTCATCTCAATGTTATAATTGTGGGAATGGTTGAGGTTGGGACATTGGTTATGTACCAAAGTATTAAGTAGAAAATGATCCTCTTAAGATCCATAATTTCATGTTCAGCTTATATTTTTTTCTTTAAAAATGGTATTTGAGAACCCTATTGTTTTCAATTAAAAACTTTAAAAGTTGAGTCACCAAAAAATTTGTATGTTGCCAATTCTATACAGATTTTTTAACCTTCATTATTATTATTATTATTATTGTGATAGCAGTGAAACACGTTTATGTGATACATATATTTTAAATTCTGTCTGTGAAACTGTAATTGTAATAGTATTATGTCTTAACAGGAAAATGTTTAAGTTTTATTTTATAAAATCAAATGTGAAATTTATCTTACCTAAAGATTTACTAAGATTTATTTTTTCCATTTTTAATGTATTTCAAGACATTTATTATTGTTTTGTATGAAATTGCTACCAGTCATATAATACCACTTTTTTTTTTTTATATATATATATAAGGATACAGTCTCAGTACATAGGCCTTCCTTTTATGCTCAGAGATTCCAGGATTTCATGGCCAAAACAGTGTTTAAGAAAATCATGTCTTGTAAGTCATATAATTATCACTTAATTCATTGCTCATGTTTTCTTAACTATTTTGTTCTGGTTTGTGTTTTATAATTTGTACATTTTGATTATTTAAGTATTACTGGTTCTCTTTACTCTTTTGATTTCCATTATAAATAGCCCATGTGTTTCAACTGAGTTTTCCAAGATTATTGATACTTGAATAATAAATTCATTGTTTAAAAAGTGTACTTATTTTAAATCCTCTCTTGTTTATTTGAAATAGTTAGGAAAACAGTTTAACATTTCCTAATCTCTTACAGCTTGTGACAAAACCTGTTTGCTCGTCTCTTCAGACTTTATTCCGTTATTGGTCAGGTTTACTGTGATTGTATTGTTAATAATAAAGTTGAAAAGTTTTACTGAAGTCATTTTTAAGTGTAAAGTTATACTACACTATGAGTAGATTCTATGAGTAGGTCAATTGACATGTAAAGATGTTACTAAAATAAATATCTAACCCAGTTTCAATAATGCAGAAAAACTGGAAGGAACATTTTGATATATTTCAGCATTTTAGAACAAAGAAATTGAAACACTTTTCACTTTGTGGAATAAAGTTTTAATGATACTTCATAATCTTCAATTTCTTGTGTATTGTAAAATAAAGTTGAATGCAAATTATCCTTCACAAACACTATTAATACTGTTTTCTAGTGCATAAAAAATATTTGTTTAGGTAAGGAACATTCACATATTTTCTAGTAAACTCTTTATATTATTTGTTTTAAACATTTCTAACTTGTAATAGAAGAAACAAAAAAGTCAAATAATTGAAATACTATATTTGAGCTGCTTTTGCATTCAAGCATTGCATATTCATCATTCTATATTACTTGAGATTTTGCATGATTTAATTTTTAATGAGAAAGTTTAAAGGATATTTTTGGACATTTTAAATGATGAAATCTATTTAACAATATAACATTCATGCTGTAACTTCTAATATATGCTTATTTTACTGGCTTTGAAATAATTTAAAGGCTACTTTCAGCAGATGAAAGAAAGATTTTAATTTTGTACTTTTATTTTTACTAACTCTGTGTGTAATTTTATATTTTTTGTACAGCTATGAACTGTAAAGGAAGGAAAGTTATATATTAAGAGAATTTGAATTGTTTTGAAATTTTACCACTGATGTAATTAATACTTTATTAACATTGTGAAAGAGGAAAGTGTAAAATAACTTAGGATATGAATCTTAAATAATCTGTTGTGTCCTTTGTCTACAATAACTCAGTTTGTGCACTTCCATTCCAAATACTATACTTTCTCTGTCAGTCACATATCTCACTAAAAAGGCCCTTACTCCACATTTCTTTTTCTCTGCTATCACTACCACTCCTTGTGCCACCAAGTGGACCTGCCTGAAATCAAAGGCCCGCACCGCAAATTTAGAACCCTGGTGTCTAGTGTCATAGGTACGAACCTTCTCAAGTTATTAACTGTGCTGTTGGCTCTTAATGTATGTCAGTCTCCTGTAAAACCCATCATTTAATTTTTCATCTTCCTTTTACCTGTGTTAATGTACTTCTGAATGTGTGTGTCTTTATGTGTGTACTGCAGTGATTGTAGATAACTTCTTTCTTGTGTTGGAGTTAGAAATTTGTCACAACTTGAGATAATTCAGCACCATTAAAGAACAGCTTGTTTATGTCCCTGGATGAGTATTATGTTGTATTTTATACAATTAAATGTTTTGGAAAGTGTTATGTTATATTACTTCTTACCTGGGTATTATCTTTTCTAATTGATAAGCCAAAGTTCTTGTTTGATTGCTTTTATTACAAAATTACATTTTGTTGGTGTTAGCCCAGTAGTCATTAACATGATAATATTAATCTGGATTTATCAATTCAACATATAATCAGTCATATTGCAAGTGATTATTTCTCTGCACATCTGAAAGCACAACCTTACACTAAATCATTGAACTAGTCATGCATCTAAAACTTTTTCATACATATATATATCCTGAGTTTTGTTGAAATTGAATTGGATTTTAGTTTTAGATAGAAAGTTTAAGCAATCATATGAGGGTTGTTCAAAAAATACACGGACAGACGTCATAAAACAAAATGTACTTTATTTAGGAGTTACAGGTCTAGGACCCCTTCAAAGTACTCTCCTCCCCAATGTACACACAGTGTTTCAACTTGTTGAAACAGTCCTGGTACGCTTTTTTTGTAATGTCCTCCAGCTCCTTCGTCGCAGTTTCCTTAATCTTGTGAATCGTCTCAAATCTTCTTCCTTTCAACAGTATTTTGAGTTTAGGGAACAAGAAAAAATCGCAAGGAGCAAGGTCAGGTGAGTAGGGGGGTGGGGAAGAACAGTGATCGAGTGTTTGGCCAAAAACTCGCGAGTTCTGAGGCACAAATTTTGCAGCAACGCAATGCATCTTCAATTTTTCGGTCAAAATTTCGTAACAAGATCCAATTGATATCCCACACTCTTCAGCAGCTCCCTGACAGTCAGACGCCGCTTTGCCCGCACCAGGGTGTTGATTTTGTCGACGTGTGGGTCGTCAGTTGACATGGAAGGACGTCCAGGATGCTCATCATCTTTAATGGACTGTCGACCATCCTTAAAACGTACATGCCACTTGAAACATACCGTACGCTTCATAGCAACATCATCGTAAGCCGTGTTAAGCATAGCAAAAGTTTCAGTTGCAGATTTTCCAAGTTTAACACAAAATTTCACAGCAAGTTGTTGCTCCTTCAGGTCATTCATTCTGAAATTCGCCAAATGAAAAAATTGCACTTCACTTAAAACTGCGTAACTAATACTCAAAAGAAGATATCCGCAATCAGGAAATGGCGTCGTAATAAGCTGATCTGTGCGAACCTAGCGACACCAAGCGGATTTTCCTGGAACAAACTGGAGCTGCGCAATTCAAACAGTCTGCAAATTTTTTGAACAGATCTCGTACATATGTAAATTTTCATAAACTGTTTAGTTATAATTGCTTGTTGTTAGTTCTTAGAACTTTAATTTTCTCTAAGCTTTTAGCAAATAATTGATACTATTGTTATTTGAACATCTGTGTATGAGTGTATGTTAATGTTATAGTTTTTATTACTAAAGAGGTTTATTGCTGTGGTTTTGCTGTTAGGTTATAACAGTGTAGAATATGAAGTTATGATTGCATTTTCATTATGATATGATTTTAAAAAATGTATGTAATTTGTATTTTATTATTATATATTTATTGTGTTTACTTTGTTAGTTTAATTAACTTTAGAAACTTAAGGAATAAGGAACTCAAGAAAACAGTTGTAGTTGAATTAATTCATGTTTATTTGTTCAAGTAGATTTTTAACTAAAAATATAATTTTTGAGCTTTCCTTACAAATTTTGTGTCAACACAACTTATCAAAAGAACAGTCATAGTTTATTCTTGTTACTGAAATACCTTGAAATCACACATATCGGAAGAGCATGTATCAATAAACATCCACGAAAGTTAATTTGAATACTAGGTTGAGATTGAAATCTCTTCCTTTGGCAAAGCTTGATTGATGTTGATGAAGAACTGTAGAAAGATGTTTAAAAAAAAATTAATTTGTCATAGCTTTTAGAGGAAGTCACTCAAAATGTAATTGAACTATGTTATTATTGTAGCTAAATAAACTTGGTCAAAACACAGTTAATACACAGTTTTAATATTATATAATTTTTAAATTAAAAATATTATTAGGAAATATTTTAAGTCTCAATCTGCCATAGTTTGAAAATTTATATTTGTTTTCTAGGTCTTCTATCCTCTCCAGTTTACCACCCTTCTGTGAAATATGGAATTTAATGTAAATATTACTAAAGCAAAGCATTAGGATTATTAGCTAGACACAAGTTAAAAGGCAGTAAAACATTAAAATTTAAATATAAACAGATGTATATTGTTATGAGCTTTGCATTTCTTATACGTGTAAAAACGGCTGATATGGGTAGAGAAAAAACTACACAGTTTTCTCATCATCATGAGTTGTATTTCATGTTACAATTTGCAGTCATTATGGAAAAAAGAATGGTTATTTATATTTCATATTTTTTGTGGTTATTATGAGGTCTATCAAATTGACCAAATTTAAGGTTTACTGAAAAAAGTTTGATAATTATTCAGGGGGTTTGAGAAATTACACAAATGAAATTTTAAATTTTCAGCTGAAGAAGATTAAAATCTTTCCATTTGGAGTCGTCAGTATCTGAACACTTTACATTCAGGTACATTTTTATTAAAAATACATAATTAAAAAGTATACTTTTTTGAGTACAAAATACTTGTTCTGTTTATTGAAAGTTGAACAAATTTAAAAGTTACAATACTGAAACTGATGGCCAAACCAAACGAGCCAGTAGCAGAATGGTGAAAGGCAAACAAGAAGTATTAATGAATCCAGAGTTATAGATATTTAACAAAAAGTTTTTATATTTCTGCAGAAAGTGCAAATTTTGAACCTTTTTTTCTGTTTTGCAGTTCTCTAACAAGAAAAACCATGTCATATTGTAGAAGTCTTAATAGCTAATGCACTTGTCAATTTTATTTTCAGGATACATTTTTGAGATGTAATATAGTTATCACAAGTGTAGGAAAAGAACTGAAGAAATTCAATAAGCTTTAATATATTAAATGCCTCAGTAAAAGCTGATTGGTAAATATTGTTAAATTTGTTATGTGAAGCATTTGAAAGGTAAAGCTGATTGAAATGTGAGAAATCAATCCTCAAGCAATAGTGAAGGATAATTTTGGCAAACCAGTAGATAATTTATTCTTGTAAGTATCACTTGTACTCTTATTTATATTATACCAAACAAATATTTAAGTAACTAGTTATTTTACTTGTCTTATTAAATGACTTGAAAGGTGTAAATAGATTGTGTCGTTACTTCTGGGCACATTTATTTTAGTTTGTAACTAAAACAATGGTATGCCATGTTTAAACTTGTGTGAAAAATATTACATACTCTTCAGTTTTTATTTCTGTCTTTATTCATTCCTTCGTGAATTATGTGATACTATATGCACTTTAAAATTTGCAGTAATTTTTTTCTAATTACAGTTGTGAATACTTGTTTTGTAATAGTATATTATGAGTATATCAGTTGTCTGTTTTAATTCCTTATACTTGTAATTCTCCAATTTTAATGACTTGAATATTTGATAAATTTCATACTTAGTTTTATTTTTGGTAATGCTTTTTGTGGTGATGTAGATGACTTTATTCTATTATTTTTATGGATGTATTCATTTTAGTTTGATTCATTAAGAAATGGAGAGTGAACTTTGTATATTGTCTATTTTATTTGCATGTTGTCATCTGTATTCCAAATTAATACTATTGTGATAAAATTTGTATTGCATGATATAAGTATAATGCTATAAATTGAAAGCAGAAAATTTACTTATTCTCAGGTATGTGCATGCACTGTCTTGAATATCATGTAAATTAGTATATTCTAATACTTTATAATGTGATCTTTCCATAATTACAGGCAAAGATTAATGCTGATTTGATAAATCAACATAAATGTCAATGTGTGCTACACTAGTGATGTCCTTGTAATTTAAGGTGCACATTAATGTGCTGTTCTGGTGGTTGAAAGCACATATTGACATCTGTTGTCCGTGTGGTTTAAGGTATACATTGATATGTGTTATCCTTGTGATTAAAAGTACAGTTTTAATATGTGCTGTTTTTGTGGTTGATGGTACTTTCTTATCTTGACCTATACTGTTCATTTAGGGAAGATATGCATGTAAACTAAATGGATCTAGGAATTGTATTTAGCCATAATATAGCTTACAAAACATACTGTAGGACAACATCCTATAATGATGTATGTATAACAATTGATTGTGTTTGGAAGCCAAAAAAAACATAGTTAAGCATTTTTCACCGTGAGTGTGTTTATCCATGGTTAAAAATATACAAGTGATGTAAACTTTTAAAAATGTTGAATTTTTGTGATTACAAAGATAACTTTCAAATATTTAGTTATTGTTACCATCATGTAGGATTATTTTGCTATTAATGAGGACTACAGCTTAAAAAAATATCATTTCTTGTTTTCAACTTTGCTTATCTGAAGGGAAATACCACTTGCAACTTGTGTTTTAATAGTTCTACTTTAAGTATTGCACATCTTTTTATATAACATGTTGTCAAGAATTTTAAAATATTAAATTATTTGATTTTACTTATTGTGCAATTTATTTAGGATAAAAAGTAGATACTCTGATTTATGTTATTTTATGACATAAATTCAAGATTTAATCATTGGATATTTTTTAAAAAAAGATAGGATTATTTATTCTGAAGGATTGTATTTGGCACAGTATGGTAGACTTGTATTGAAATAAATTTTATAGTTCTCACTTCAGTTCATTGGTTGAATTTTACTGCTGTTTGATGCATTGATTTATTATAATTTTCATTATTACATGTGTAAACAACTTGAGCAGTGTTTGACAGAACAAATTAGTAATGCTCATACAGTTGACAAAGAGTCCTAATTGTAATGAACTCATTAAAGAACAAATGAACAATATTCCACAGCTTTCTTTATAGTGTACATTAATTTTTGAAGTGGAATAAAGTTGATATTTTTTTTCTCCAGCTCTGAAGCATTCCCCTTCAAAGCGCAAAGGACCATCTGTAAGGCACAGACCAGTCTCAGCAGAAACTGACCAGTCAAAGTCTGAGGGTGGGATAATATCCAAGTCCATTACATCTGGGGCTAGCAAAGGTAAATCATATACAATTGAACTTGCATTAAGCAGCTACTTAAGAGAAGTTGCTAGATTGAATTCTTCATACAATTGACCTTTTCATCCTGGCTATTTTGTGCAAGTTACAATCTGTTATTGTGTTATATGCAATATTTAAACAACTTTGCTATCAATATATAGCAATAAACATGGCATGAAAACAAAGCTTATAATTGAAATATTTATATTATTTAACATGTTATTTAGAAAATAAAAATCTCGTTCATTTTTGTGTCAGGAGATCTGATCTTTGATTTCATCATTTCAGAATTTTATAACTTCAGTGATAAGCTTCTACTGTTTCCAACCAATCAGAAACACAAAGTATATATAATTACAAGCAAGGATAAAAAATTAAACTTTTGTCTTCTTGATTTATTGAATGAAATATTAATAAATTTGCTAACCTACAAAAGAACTTCACTCTCTTTCTAACTTTCTAGTTTGTTTGGTTGTAAATAACTGATAGACCTGTTTTATAATCAATAGAAAGAACAAGTTCCCCTTTTTGTATAGATTTCCCACTATAAATCATTAAACAGTAAGATTTAATGGTTTGTGGTGATTATATTTTAATTCTCTGAATGCTTCAGAAATTTTGACCAGTGATTTATGTAGAAAGTTAGATAAATTATTATATTTTTGGGATGTTATTCTTGTGACTGGAATATATATGCTCCCTAACATAAATTTAATGATAGGTAAATTTTTACTGACATCTAGTTGTTTTCAAGAGCAGAGGTTCAGAAAGAATCATGAACTTCTACTTGAGTACAAACCATCTAGTATATGAAGTTAGTAATATAAACCCTTACTAAATGCTTCTAACAAAAAGAAATGTAAAAATTATAAAATTCCTTGCTTAGCCTAATAAAACTTCAGTAAAATAAAATGTCTGAAATTTCACAAGTTAGAGCACACATATAACATGACTCCTCACAATCACTCACTGTTTACATTACCTGTAAGAGAAATAAACAATGAGCTTTTGCTGTGATTTATTGAATTTCATGTGAGGTTTACTGTTCTGTTTAGTAGTAAGTTCAGCAATAAAACCATAAAGATGTGTGAAAATATTAGTAGTTGAAACTGTTTAGATAATTTGAAATTTTCTGACCATTACTACAGTTTGTTAATTTTGTTTCTTATTTTTAAACTTTTCATTTTGTTGAAAATCAATGATTTTGCTTCAGTTAGGATTGAGGAAATGAAAGCTATAATATAGTTTTGGAAAAGAAAATTTGATATTCATTTTGGAGGTTTTATAAGTTAGAGAAACAAAATGTGAAAACTGAAGTGGAAATAAGTATTTACATTTATATTGCAGAAACCATGGTTCACTCACAATGACTCTGTAAAGGCTTTGGAAATCCATAGGCAAATATTTAGTAAAAATACTACATTAAAAGTATGATTTTTTTTATAACACTATAACGTTTTCCTAGAGTTTGCAAAAGCTTATGAAGATACATATACCAAGTTCAGAATTGTAGTAAATATAACAATACAAAACTTGTCAATTTGACTGAGCCCATAAACAGATAGTTAATAGATGTGTACATAGTTGAAGTGATGGAGCTTTAATCCCCATGTAAATGTTGATGAAATATGTAACCATTGTTATATTTTTGAAGCTATTGTATAGAGTATGGTGAAATATGTAATAAAATTTAAAGAACACATTTAAAAAAAACGTTTGTTACAAGAGTGATTATATCTTTGAAATTGAAAATTTTTTGTTTAAAATCTATCTGGGCTAGAGAGTACTTTTTAGGCATTCAATATGTTCCTGCCTATCATATTTTAATATTCAAGTAAAATAATAATTCTAACTCTATTTCAATCATCTTTAACTCAAAAATATATTATAATTCAGATTTTTTGATATTTTCTAACATTTTCTTGGTATCATTTACAGAGTTATTTTTGTTGTTTTTTTATTTTCTAACCCACCTTGGAGCACACTTTATTAAATTTTCATCACATTAGAATATAGGTATTCAAGTTTTGTTTCCTTCTGTATTTTATCAAATAATTACAGGCCATGTTCCCACTACTTGATACAACAGCATATACTGTGAAAACAACCAATGGAGCATAACTTTTAAAATAGCTACAGCTGAAGTTTATATATCATTGACTAGAGCAGGTTATAAACTTCAGCTATAGCTATTTTAAAAGTTATAAACTTTTAAAAGGTTATAAACTACTTATATCAATGTACAATGAATATAATGGTATGAGAAGTAATTGGGGTTTCTTTGAAAAGTGAATAAAGCAACTTCTGCAGTGAAAAAAAAAAGGAATTTAGTGGGAAGTTTAGGACACTACTACAAGTGTCAAAGTATAAAAAATTTAAATTAAGTTGAAACTGATTTTGTATGTTTTTATATATCTAATGAAACGTTTTGATGAACAAGGAAAACAACTGTGCAAGTTTCTCTGAATCATAAGCTAATTTTTATGTAATAAGTTATTTCTGATTTTCATGCAGTGTATTTAAAAACAAATATTTGTTTCATTGGAGGAAAAGAACTATCATGATGTTTTACTATGAAAATGTCAGCTCCCCAGAAAAATATTTTAATGTTTACACATATTTCGTAATTATGTGTTACCAATATATTTACTACTAGCATGATTATTGGACAGAAAAATGTATTATTGGATTATTTAAAAAATATGTATGTAAAGAAGAATTAATAATACTTTTTTTTACACTGGTATAAAATGCAGTTCTGTTTCTTTGACACTTTCCCACCTCACAGTTGTTTTCGTGTGGGATGTTTTGTAAAACAATCAAGTGTCGTTCACACTAAATATGCCTTTGGGCTTATACAGTTACAAAGGGGAGGGAAATACGAGGGCTGTTCAAAAAATACACGGACTGACGTCATAAAACAAAATGTACTTTATTTAGAAGTTACAGGTCTGGGACCCCTTCAAAGTACTCTCCTCCCCAACGCACACACTTATCCCAATGGTGTTTCCACTTGTTGAAACAGTCCTGGTATGCTTCTTTTGTAATGTCCTCCAGCTCCTTCGTCGCATTTGCCTTAATCTCAGGAATCGTCTCAAATCTTCTTTCTTTCAAGGGTCTTTTGAGTTTAGGGAACAAGAAAAAATCGCAAGGAGCAAGGTCAGGTGAGTAGGGGGGAAGAACAGTGATAAAGTATTTGACCAAAAACTCGCGAGTTCTAAGGCACAAATTTCGCAGCAACTCGGTGCGTCTTCAACTTTTCAGTCAAAATCTCTTAACAAGATCCAACTGATATCCCACACTCTTCAGCAAGCTCTCTGACAGTCACATGTCGATTTGCCCGCACCAGGGTGTTGATTTTGTCGACGTATGGGTCGTCAGTTGACATGGAAGGACGTCCAGGATGCTCATCATCTTCAATGGACTGTCGACCATCCTTAAAACATTCATGCCACTTGAAACATGCCGTACACTTCATAGCAACATCACCATAAGCCATGTTAAGCATAGATAAAAGTTTCAGTTGCAGATTTTCCAAGTTTAACACAAAATTTCACAGCAAGTCATTGCTCCTTTAGGTCATTCATTCTGAAATCTGCCAAACGAAAAAATCACACTTCACTTAAAACCACGTAACTAATACACAAATGAAGATATCTGCAATTGGGAAATGGCATTGTAATCAGCTGAACTGTGCGAACCTAGCGACACCAAGCAGATTCCCCTGGAACAAACTGGAGCTACGCAATTCATTTTTTGAACATACCTCATATATCTTTCCAGGATTCCTCAACACTGCCTTGAACTTCACTCGTTTCACAATTCATGGTTTTAAATATGATAAACCTTGAACTAATCCCTTGTGCTTCATGAAACTTCAAAGTTTAAATTCTCTTGGTTGTTAGCAAATTCAGTGTCCTCTCCTTTATCATTGGTCCAGACACGTTCTCATTGCAGCAGATGCAGAACCATTGTTCACTGACTTTGGTTCTATTCTGTGTTTACACTCATTTCATAACCCCCTCTTTTTTTCCCATTTTTTGATTCAAAATGTTTGTAATCAGCTTTCATACACAGTAATTTAGTCTGCAGAGGTTTTAAAACATTTTTATATACTTGCAGCTTAATAACTTGTTTTTTTCAATCACTAGTAAAACCTTTTTTTTTAGTTGAGACATCTTGGATAGTTGGATTAGTGCTGAAAAATTGATGAGGTATTTTGTGTAGGTGATAAATAGGAAATGAAGTTAGTACTTGGATCAAATGCTTAATGTATAGATTTAGTAAACAGAAGTCATTTTCAGGGACACAAAAGGAATTGAATTCTTCCCATTTTTATAGTTTCCTCTTTGTATTATTTTATAACAGTCTGGTCTTATTTGGAGTAATTTTATGTCATTTATATTAAGTCAATAACTACATATGTGTATGTTTCATTATATACCTTTAATTCTTGTGAAAAGTTGAAACAACTTGCATAACTATCTTTACAGCACGGTTTTTATGCAGATGAAATTACTTTTTAATATGGGAAACCTCTGTGGTATGTTGGTTTTCCGTTTTTTGGTGTTCCTGTAGAATTTTGTTTGAATTTTTTTTTTCAAAATTTCTATATTTGTAACATTTATAGTGTGTCAAATGTTGATGCTAAGCATGCAACTTGCTTCTCTTGTTCTACTGTTCATTGGAAGGAGCTGTTTGGTGCTGGTAATAAAACTGTTTTCTAGATTTATTTTTCCACTTCCTCTGAAAGCTGAGACTTAGTAAACATGTAATGTTTGAATTATGAATTTTTTCAGAGATTTACATTTTTTATCATTAAGAACTTTTGTTTTCTTCTATATAGTCTCTCTATCTCATGTTCACCCATATATTTGCAGTGTTACAAACAAGGGTTCAGTTCTCCTTAGTTCAGGGTTGGGCAACTCTGTCGCCATGTGACCAGTGGAAAGCTCAGCTGTGGCCAGCTTGAGTTTAGGAATCAATTTTTTCCATCATTTATTTTTTATTGCAAATTTAGTAACCAGCAACTGCACTGCCTCATGTCACCACTAATGCTTCATCTCTGCCACAGACTCTGCCCATTATGTAACGTTAGTCTGTTTCAGATGTTTATTATCAAATGTGCATTGTATTGCATGCACTTGCAAACATTTTTATTGTGCAACATTCAAGTGTTTAAATATATTTCATTTTTAATCCTATAATAAGGATAAGTGAATAATTCAAAAATGAAAGAATCCAGCTGATGGTGAACACTCAGAAAATAAAAGCAATTTAAATGATTCTGGCATTGCTGCTGAAAAGAGAATGGTGCATGACTGGAAAAACATGAAACAAAAATTTAATGAAAGTTGGGAGTTGAAATTTGCAGTGATTGAAACAAATAACAAGTTAGTGTGTCTTTTGTGTGACAGTTTTTAGGAAGAACAAAGTGTACAACCTTAAGTGACACTTGAGTAACAAATTTTATGTAAAATTTCCAGTTGATAGCAAAAATCTTATGAATTAAATTATCGATCAAAATGCACAACTTTATGAACAAAAGCGAGGCCTAAAAAGATTTTTATCATTTATATAACTAGTTACATTAGCTAGCTATAAAGTAACTTGGATTCTAGCTCAGAAAAAGTTTTCTGATGCTATATTGATTGTGATCATTGAAACTCTGTTGGAAAATTATGATTTAAAAATAAAAGGTGATATTCTTCAACCCCTCGGTGAGTATTTCTGTACATGGTGAGGGGACCTCCCAGGGAAGGTTCTGTTTTGTCTGGTTACCTTTTCTTGGATCTAAACATCCACCCACTTGTTTGCCATGCGTGGCGACCCGTAAAGGGGAGGAAAGGTTCTTGATGGTTGAGGGGTCCAACCCTAACACACCGCTTTGGCCTTGAATTCCTGTAGACGGGCAGCCTTTGGGTGGCCCCCCTTGGGTCAATCGGCTGGTCCACTTGGGCTAGAGCCAACGAAGTACCAGTGTTGAAAGTTTTCAACGGGTGTTGTGGACATTGTGCCTGATGCTGGTGTTTGGGTATAGTGCTCACAAAACCCTGGCATTGCTGCAGTGTCCTTGTTTGACATTGTAGTGTGTCCCCTCTTAGGACTCCATGGTTGGTGGGGTCAGTGGATACCGAAATTTTTCTTTTTTCCTATGGATCCTCCTTCAAAAAATTTAAGTAAAATAGTGAAAAAAAACAGTCAATAGGTAAACAAACACTCTGCACAGCAATCTTAAACATCTCTAACACAGTACCTCATTTTATTATATTATATTCTCTTTCAGAAAAACTTTTAGGGCAAATGTCCCCCTTTTTTATTCAGAAGGGACTAGAGGGTCTTGCTGGCTCTAAAATCCGTAACGAAGCTTCGATTTAGAGACATATTGGTTGAAACGTCCATATCCCAATACAGTGAACTCTTCTTGAATTCAGAGGTAATTGGGATGTACCTATTAAGGTTACCTGTCATGCTACCTTGAATATGTCACAAGGAGTTATAGTTGAGAGGGATTTGAAGAACGTCCCCAAGTCAGTGATTCTTGCTGCCTTCTCCACTCTAGGAGTTTCTGTAATGAGGTGCATCTCCACTCGCAGTGATGGAGTGACACTGCCGACAAATGTCCTCATTTTGACTTTAACATCTCCACGTGCACCTACCACCATCAAGGCAGGTTATCTCATTTGCAGGGTTTGGCCATACATTCCAAACCCTCTTTGATGTTTCCAATGCCAGTGATTCGGCCACTCAAAGACATCTTGTCGTGGTTCCCTGACATGTGCTCATTGTGGAGGCAAGGACCATGATGCCTATAACTGTGACATGAACCCGCATTGTGTAAACTGCAATGGTTCTCACCCCTCTTACTTTCGTTCTTGCCCAAAATGGTTGGAAAAAAAAAAAGAGGTGCAGCGTTTGAAAACGATGCACAACATTAGTTATCCTGAGGCTCGGAAATTGCTGTCCACAACTCCATCTCGGACATGTGCTGCTGCACTTTATTCCACAACTACAGTGGGAGTGCAGACAGATCTCTCTGTGCCTCCAAGAGAATCGTTTTCAAAACAAATAAAAAGCCTTTTGACCTCTGTGGTTAAAAAAGTTGATGAATCGACTTCCACTTCCATCTCTGTTCCTCCCATACCTTCCAATAAACCTCAAGATCCACGTCCTTCAGTTTCAAATACAGGCATTTCTTCTGATACATCATTTTCTCCCATCACAAGAGACAAAACAATTATTCGTTCTTGTCCTCAGTCACTGGATTCCTCTTCAAATAACAAAAACCTGCCCACTCAACCCAGAGCAGGATCCATGGAGGTTGATAGACCTCCTCCGATTAAAGACAGTAAAGAAAAAAGACGTCGTAAACCGAAGGTTTCTCAAGCGACTTCACCTACCCGTTCTTAAAAATGGCCACCTTGATACAATGGAATTGTCGAAGTTTATGTTCTGATCTGGATGACATCAAAATGCTGATTGCTTCCTACCATCCTGTTGGTCTTTCTTTACAAGAAACATTTCTCAAATCTGCTGATACAGTCTCCATTCGGCAGTTTTCTCTGTACAGAAATGACAGGTTGTGTGATGGTTGAGTACATGGAGGGGTGGCACTGTTGGTTGATCAACATGTGCCCACCCTGTCTTTGTCACTCAACACACCCTTGGAGGCCGAAGTCATCCGTGTTTCCTTGGGTCATACCATCACTGTTTGTTCTCTGTACCTGTCCCCTGGAGAGACATATGATCAATCAGAACTTGATGCTCTCGTTGAACAGTTGCCATCTCCATTTCTAATCCTGGGGGATTTTAATGGACACCATCCCCTCTGGGGAAGTGCTATTATTGATGGGAGGGGTCGATCTGTAGAGCAGATGCTCTCTGATCACAATCTTTCTCTTTTTAATACTGGTTCTACCACTTACTTTCATGCACCTAGTCAGTCCTTTACCGCTATTGATCTCTCAGTTTTCTCTTCTTCACTATTCTCCCATTTTTCATGGAGGGTTGACAGTAATCCACTAGGCAGTGATCATTTTCCTATCATTTTGAGAGAGACTGGCCGTGGCCGATGCCATCCTACCTGCGTGCCCTGGTGGAAGCTGGATCAGGCAGACTGGTCCACTTTCACTGCTCTCCCAGAACTTGATCCTGCCATCGTAAACCATCCATCAATAGACGACTGTGTAGCAGCGGTAACTGACTGTATTATACATGCAGCTGCTCAGTGTATTCCTAAAACCGCGACACATTTTCCACAATACCCTCGTCCATGGTGGAATCCTGCTTGCCACTTAGTACGGAAGGCTCAAATACGGGCCTGGGATACTTTTTGTAGTTATCTTACACTTTCAAACCGGGTTGCTTTCCAACGGGCCTGTGCACATGCTAGGTGGATAAGACGTCAAAGCCAGAAGGAATCTTGGATTAAGTTCACAACCAGCATATCTTCTACCACTAATTTCAAGATCATATGGGACAGGATTCGAAAGGTTAATGGGCACTACAATTCTGTCCCCCTCTCGATCTTACTCTCTGATGGTCAGGAGGTGACTGATGTCCGGAACATCATTAACACTCTAGGTGAAAGCTTTTGCCAGGTATCTAGCACTTCTGCTTGTTCCTCCACCTTCCTGGCCATCAAGACTCTGGCAGAACGATCACCTCTTTCCTTTCAAACTGACTGTTTCTTTGACTATAATAGTCCCTTTACCCTGGTGGAACTAAAAATGGCCTTTCATCGATCTGCCAGTACGTCTGTTGGACCTGATGATATTCATTATGACATGCTGCACCATCTATCTCCTGCTTCTCTTGATGTCCTTCTGATTATCTTCAACAGGATTTGGCAGGAGAATGTTTTTCCTGATGCCTGGTGCCAGGCTATTATTTTACCTTTCTCTTAGCCAGGGAAAGATCCCAAAATTCCTTCAAACTACTGTCCAATTGCTTTGAGGAGCTGTCTCTGTAAGACTTTAGAAAGGATGGTTAATGCTCCTTTTGTTTGGTTCCTCGATTCAAACAACCTCCTCTCGCCCACCCAGTGTGGGTTCTGACGACATCACTCCACCACAAACCACCTAATTCGTCTTGAAACATCTATTAGAGAAGCCTTTCTCAACTGCCAACATCTTGTATCAGTATTCTTTGATATAGAGAAGGCTTGCGACACAACATGGAGGTATGGCGTTTTGCGAGACCTCCATACATATGGGTTTACGTGGCCATCTACCCATTTTTTTAAAAAAATTTTTAATGGACAGGAGATTCCAAGTTTGTGTGGGTTCGACAGTTTCCCGTTTTTTTGTACAGGGACTTGGAGTCCATCAAGGCTGTGTATTGAGTGTCACACTCTTCAGTTTTATGATAAGTGACAAATGCCATCACTGCCAGTACGTCTGTTGGACCTGATGATATTCATTATGACATGCTGCACCATCTATCTCCTGCTTCTCTTGATGTCCTTCTGATTATCTTCAACAGGATTTGGCAGGAGAATGTTTTTCCTGATGCCTGGTGCCAGGCTATTATTTTACCTTTCTCTTAGCCAGGGAAAGATCCCAAAATTCCTTCAAACTACTGTCCAATTGCTTTGAGGAGCTGTCTCTGTAAGACTTTAGAAAGGATGGTTAATGCTCCTTTTGTTTGGTTCCTCGATTCAAACAACCTCCTCTCGCCCACCCAGTGTGGGTTCTGACGACATCACTCCACCACAAACCACCTAATTCGTCTTGAAACATCTATTAGAGAAGCCTTTCTCAACTGCCAACATCTTGTATCAGTATTCTTTGATATAGAGAAGGCTTGCGACACAACATGGAGGTATGGCGTTTTGCGAGACCTCCATACATATGGGTTTACGTGGCCATCTACCCATTTTTTTAAAAAAATTTTTAATGGACAGGAGATTCCAAGTTTGTGTGGGTTCGACAGTTTCCCGTTTTTTTGTACAGGGACTTGGAGTCCATCAAGGCTGTGTATTGAGTGTCACACTCTTCAGTTTTAAGATAAGTGACAAATGCCATCACTGCCAGTACGTCTGTTGGACCTGATGATATTCATTATGACATGCTGCACCATCTATCTCCTGCTTCTCTTGATGTCCTTCTGATTATCTTCAACAGGATTTGGCAGGAGAATGTTTTTCCTGATGCCTGGTGCCAGGCTATTATTTTACCTTTCTCTTAGCCAGGGAAAGATCCCAAAATTCCTTCAAACTACTGTCCAATTGCTTTGAGGAGCTGTCTCTGTAAGACTTTAGAAAGGATGGTTAATGCTCCTTTTGTTTGGTTCCTCGATTCAAACAACCTCCTCTCGCCCACCCAGTGTGGGTTCTGACGACATCACTCCACCACAAACCACCTAATTCGTCTTGAAACATCTATTAGAGAAGCCTTTCTCAACTGCCAACATCTTGTATCAGTATTCTTTGATATAGAGAAGGCTTGCGACACAACATGGAGGTATGGCGTTTTGCGAGACCTCCATACATATGGGTTTACGTGGCCATCTACCCATTTTTTTAAAAAAATTTTTAATGGACAGGAGATTCCAAGTTTGTGTGGGTTCGACAGTTTCCCGTTTTTTTGTACAGGGACTTGGAGTCCATCAAGGCTGTGTATTGAGTGTCACACTCTTCAGTTTTAAGATAAGTGACAAATGCCATCACTGCCAGTACGTCTGTTGGACCTGATGATATTCATTATGACATGCTGCACCATCTATCTCCTGCTTCTCTTGATGTCCTTCTGATTATCTTCAACAGGATTTGGCAGGAGAATGTTTTTCCTGATGCCTGGTGCCAGGCTATTATTTTACCTTTCTCTTAGCCAGGGAAAGATCCCAAAATTCCTTCAAACTACTGTCCAATTGCTTTGAGGAGCTGTCTCTGTAAGACTTTAGAAAGGATGGTTAATGCTCCTTTTGTTTGGTTCCTCGATTCAAACAACCTCCTCTCGCCCACCCAGTGTGGGTTCTGACGACATCACTCCACCACAAACCACCTAATTCGTCTTGAAACATCTATTAGAGAAGCCTTTCTCAACTGCCAACATCTTGTATCAGTATTCTTTGATATAGAGAAGGCTTGCGACACAACATGGAGGTATGGCGTTTTGCGAGACCTCCATACATATGGGTTTACGTGGCCATCTACCCATTTTTTTAAAAAAATTTTTAATGGACAGGAGATTCCAAGTTTGTGTGGGTTCGACAGTTTCCCGTTTTTTTGTACAGGGACTTGGAGTCCATCAAGGCTGTGTATTGAGTGTCACACTCTTCAGTTTTAAGATAAGTGACAAATGCCATCACTGAACAACTCCCTCTCACTGTTGCGAGTGGGCTGTATGTCGACGACTTTCACATCTCATGTCAGTCGTCAAACATGAGATATATTAAGCGGCAACTACAAACTGACCTCAATCGTGTATGGAAGTGGACTCTGGCCAACGGCTTTAATTTCTCTCTCTCCAAAACTGTATGCATGCACTTTTGCTGTCGACGAGGTATTCACCCTGATCCTGAACTTCATATCGGTGAAGTTTTGCTGCCAGTGCTCCCGGAGACAAAGTTCTTGGGGCTTATCTTTGATCGTAAACTGACTTTTATACCACACTTAAAGCAGCTTCGGGTCAAATGCACAAGAGCACTGAACATCCTCCATGTTCTCTCTTCTACCAGTTGGGGAAGAGATCGCTGTTCAATGTTGAAGATATATCGTGCTCTTATTAGATCGAAACTCGACTATGGATCAATGGTCTATGGCTCTGCCAGACCTTCGGCCTTAAAGATGCTGGACCCCATGCATCTCCAAGGACTTCAACTCTCACTGGGGCTTTCCGTACCTCTCCAGTCCAAAGCATATACATTGAATCTCATGAACCTTCTCTACACCTTTGCCGTTTGCAACTATCTTTACAATATACTTCAAAACTTTGATCCTTACCAAAGCATCCCACCTGGGAATGTGTTTTCCTTCCTCGGTGGGCAGTACTTTTTCAGTATAGACGATTTGTCATTGCTCCATTTGGCCTTCGCATCCGGGCGCAATTGGATGAATTGGGTCTGTCCTTGGATAACATTGCAGATTCCACAGGTCGGCCCATCCCACCATGACTTATTACAGCCCCCAAATGTGACCTTTCTTTCAGTAACCAATAAAAGGCAGATACTCCAGATTGGAAGTACCATCTTTTATTCAATGAATATCTTTCAAACAATCATTCAGTTCCCATTTATACAGATGGTTCCAAATCAGGTAATTCAGTGGGCTCTGCTATGGTTTGCTATGGGTCAGTAGTTGCATGCAGAATCCTCTCTACAGGTTCTGTGTTCACTGCTGAACTGTATGCCATATCTCTTGCCCTGAATCATATTGCAGCTGAGCAGTACTCCAACTGCACTATTTGTACTGATTCGCTTAGTTCTATACTTGCCTTGGAATTGCTACACGTTAGCTCACATCCTATTCTCACTGATATTCAAAACCGACTGGCCCATTTCTCATAAGCAGCTACTTCAATCCAGTTTTTTTGGATACCAGGCCATGTTGGTATTCGCAGGAACGAGCTTGCAGACATGCCAGCTAAATCTGTCTGCTCCAGCACCATCACTTCTATGCCTATTCCGTACATGGACTATGGTGGTGTCTTCAAGGCTCGGCTCCATTCCAGCTGGCAGTCCACTTGGAGTGAGCAACGCAACAACAAACTTTTTCAAATCAAACCCAAGTAAAGTTCGGAAGGAGGAAGTTCTCACTAGGCTATGCATTGGTCACAGTTTTTTAACTCATCATTTTCTTTTATCTGGAACTGATGCACCAATGTGTAGTTTGTGTAACACTCAAATCACTATCAGCCACGTTTTACTTTTTTGCCATTGTTACAATTCTCAACGACGGCAATATTTTAAACATTTTTTCCCAGGGTCAGTCTGTAACATTGGACAGAGTTATTGGTGATGGTGTCTCTGTCCACCTTGATAACATTTTTAATTTTTTAATGGCCATTAATCTTTTTAATCTCATTTAAGTGTTGCATATTTATTCATTAAACCTTTATAATTGTGGCTCTTTTTTTACAGTTTTAATCTCTCTCATTCAATTTGGCATTGGACAATGGCCAGAACAATAAATAACTCGACACCAGGACTGGAAAGGCCAACTTCAGGTGACTAACGCTACTGTTTGAACTACTCGTTAGTTGACCTGGCTAGTTATTATACTTTTGCTGCATATCATTTCACACTTTTACTTCTTTACTTTTTAGTACTGGCCATATTGACTCATAACCCGGAACCAGGACTGGAAAGACCAAATTCAGGTGACTGACGGTGGTTTTTATTCTTACCTATTAGTCTTCCTGGTGGGTTATGATCATTACCATTCTGCTACAGGTAGTTTTTTACATCTTTGTTGACTGGATGTCAACATTGGTTTTTGCGCCATTTTCTGTTTTAATTGCCGTTTTACTTTTATCTTCAGTTACTTTTACAAATATTACTCCATTTACTTGACTTTTATCTTTTTACTGAACATTTGGCTTCTCATTATTATGATTTTGCCGAGTGTCTTTTAAAACTTTTATTCTTTTACATTTTGATAATAGCTGCTCTGACACACGACCCGAAACCAGGACTGGAAAGGCCAACTTCAGGTGATTGACAGAGGTTCTTGAACTTACCTGTTAGTCTTCCTGGCAGGTTATGATCATTACCATTTTGCTAGAGTAAATAGTTTATAACTTTCAAGACTGGATGTCACCATTGGTTTTTACACCATTTTCTGTTTTAATTGCTGTTTTGTCTTTACCTTCATTTACTTTTACAAATTTTACTCCATTTACTTGACTTTTATCTTTTTACTGGAGATTTGGCTACTCATTGTTACGATTTTGCTATGTGTCTTTTAAAACTTCTATTCTTTTACTTTTTGATACTGGTTGCTATGACACATAACCCAGAACCAGGACTGGAAAGACCAACTTCAGGTGACGGTGAGTCTTGAACTTACCTGTTAGTCTACCTGGCGGGTTATGATCATTACCTTTTTGCTAGAGTAAATACCTTAGAACTTTTTATACTCTGCCTTCTATCTTAACGTTGTAGACTAGATGTCAATGTTGGTTTTATACTTTTTGTTTTACCTTCATTTCCATTTATGTCTTTTACATTTATTTTTTTTTACTTTTTTACCGGATGTTTGGTGCAGATAGCCTCGTTGCTTTGTGCCATAAAACACTAAATCAATCAATCAATCAAATGATAATCTTCAAAAGGTAAATAATTTACAATTAATTTGAATAACAATTGTCTGCAGAGTGCTAGAGTTAGTGAAAGACATAGAAAATCAGTTGCTTGGACAACTAAAAGATTGTATTTTTTTAGCACTAGATGAGCCCACATATGTTTGTGACACAGTGCAGTTGATATTTTGGCCTCAATATGTAACTTCAGATCTTCACGATGAGAGAAGAAATGCCTGGCCTTTATGGATTACGAGATTGAATGTGTGGAAAAAACATCTTTGAAAAATTTTTTGAAAGGTCAAAAAAATTCAATCTGGACTTTAAAAAACTGGTTTCTCTCACAACAGATGGTGCTCCTGCCATGACTGTGGCAAAATTAGGATTTTTCTCTTTTGAAGCAGCATTTAATTGAAAATAATGTGAAGTCCACACTGCCATCTTTCCATTGCATTTTGTATCAGGAAAATTTGTGTTCAGATGTCTAAAAGTGTTTAATTGAAAAATTTGATGAACATTGTTTTAAAAATCATGAATTAAAAGTGGAAGCTCTGTCATCCATTGACAGTTTGTTGAGTCTTTGAAGAAAAGCAGTGACACTATTTTTGATGATTTTATTGATTTTGCAAATGTAAGATGGTTAAGTGGAGGAAGGGTTTTGGAATGATTTACTTCCTTATTTCCTCATATAAAAGAGTATGTTGTTGAGAAAGGTAAGATTGAAAATTTCCCTGAAATTGAAACTCTGTCATGGCAGTGTGATTTGCACTTTCTGTGGAACGTGATTGCTCACTTGAATAATTTTAATGAGAAGCTTCAGAGAAGAGATAAAATTATGAGCAAGCAATCACAGTCTATTCATGAATTTCAATTAAAGTTAGACCTTCCTGCGGAACAATTACAAAAGAGTGATTTGACACATTTTGCAAAGTTGAATAGTTCTCTAGAAATTTGAAATTGATGTTCGAATTTTTGCTTGATTCATTTCAGTTTGACTTAGGAAATTTTAGTAAGAAAATTACATCTTTTTTTTATTTTTAGATAAGTGTGGATTTCTAGCACATGCAAAAGGTAAACAAAAATGTCTCATCAGAGAGGCATGGCTCACTATTCTAGGAAGTGAGTTTTCTAAATTTGAAGATAACAATTTCAAAATTATTTTCTTTGTTTGAATCCACATGGGTGTGTAAGTCAACATTTTCCATGCTAGATTTTCTCAAGTCTAGATACAGATCTCAGCTTACTAACATAAATTTGGAGGCACAGCTAAGATGCTCTTGGCACACAGATATTAAGCCAATTTCACAAAACTTGTTGATGAAAACCCCCATCAATGTTGCTTTCATTAGCCACAGTTGTGTCCACAATGGAAAATAAGTTATCCACCCATTCCTTAGTGGAATCAATTGATATCACAATGTGACTTTGTATTAACAAAAACACACATTTTTATCATGAATTTCTTTTTCTTTCTTATGCTTGTGAAAGGGAGATGGGAAATGTCTTGACCATACAGTGAGGACTATTTTTGTTATTTATGACTCATTGCATGCACTCATCAAATCTTGGTTTTTCAATTAAAGGTTTTCCTTTATTGTAATATTTATAGAGAGACCTTCACATGTAATGCATTTTCATTATTTCTTTTTTTAGTTTGTATAAAATGATTGGAGTTTCTGGGGTATTTAACATTCCAAGTCCTTTTCTTGTTAAACATCGTATTATTAAAGACTCAAACTGATCTGGTAGAGAATTGAATTTGAATTATTTTTCTGCTGTCATATCATTCCCATCATACTTTATTGCTTCTGGTTCACATATTTTGCACAGCAGTTGCTGCAGGTCACTCAAGAATTAGTTCCCTTGATATTGATTTTTTCATATATAGTAATCTTGAGAGAATTAGTTTATGCAATGATGGATACAACAGGCAGTGATTTTTTTTTTTTGTTATTTTATCTTCAAACTTAAACAACTGTGAGCAAGTGTACATTTGTGATTAGATGCTGTACATTTCAGGATGTTGAATTCCATTTCTCCAGTTGGACAATAGTAAGTTTATAGATTTGCAATGCTGAAATATGTGGTTCAGTTCCCCACAGCTGGCATAGCAGAAAGCCCAGTGTTGCTTTGCTATAAGAAATAAAGTAAAACTCTCAGTTTCACTTCAGTTTTTTTAAACAGGTTTACATTCAACATGAATAAATTCTTTTTGGCATGAAACTCTTAATTTACTTTCTTATTGTTCAGCATGTTCACAAATGGTTGAAAAAAAGTAAATGAAAAATTTATTGAGCAAAGGTTTTATGGTTTGAATTTTGTTTATATTTTATATATAGTTAGTTTGATACGTTTTATCACACTTTATTCAGTTTCTCTTTTCATTTCTTTAATTCTTGATCTATTTAGTCTGTTATTTCCAGTGCACCCTGTATATTGTATCTCAGAAGAAGAATAATAGAAAATCTTGTGTTTAAATTATAATGCAAGTGATGAAGAAGGTGTTGCCTTCTTTTTGAGAAGACTTTTTAAGTACTTCTCATCATAAGTAATTATAATTTTAGTTGCAGGTTTTCTCCAGAGTTGTATTGAGGAGTTGCGAGGCATAAAACAAGTCCTTTCAGAAAGGCAACCATCATAACCTAGCAAACATGCTTTGATATGATTTGCCTTGGAAATACCCTTTTAATTATTATTTTCATTGATTTTACTAAAACTTCACTTACTGCATGAATAAAACATATCCATTTTCTTTCAGATAGAGTAAATTTATTTGAATATTTTATTTTCTTATTATTTAGATATACACATAGCCTAGATAAAAGAAGCAAAAACAGCTCACTTTTTCATATGTACATATACATGCAAAGTTACTGGAGTTACAAAACTTCAGTATAGACTGGTTGCTTCTCAATTCTAATTGATCATTCTCCCTTATTTTTCTGTTTCTGATTTTTTTTTTTGAGCCAAATTTATGATATGTGGAAAAATATATACCTACGGTAACAAGTGATTTTTTTGCAATGTGAGCATGGAGAATGAATATATAGCTGATGACAACATGTGAAAACCATAACTTGAATTTCAGCAAAGTATTAGCCAAAATAAAAATAAAGTGTATTGAATGAATATGATATCATGCTGTATAGCAAGAAAATACTCCCATGACATAAACAGACAAGTGTTTTATCAGTAATAATAAAGTCCTACCTCTGTTGTTGAGGCCAGCAGTGCGTCTGCTTCCCCTTCTTCAAATTATAACTTAAAGTATTTAATATTTTGTTAAAAGCTTGTTGCATTTATGGTTCTGCCTTTTCATGTCGTAAAAAGAATTTGAGTTATATTTAACTGGCCAAAATATTTGCACACAATCAAATTTAGAATGTGCTGTATTTAGAAAGTGATAATTTATGGTATAATTTTCATAATGTATTTGCCTTAAAACTTGTATTATGGGAAATATCCATCCATTTGTTTATTAAATTAAACAATGATTTATATTAATAATTTTTAGGTACTTGTTACAATGAAAAAAAAAGTTTCAAGCATAAGTTGATTTTTTTTAACATTGCTACCATATAACTGTTTATTGTAGACTGGTGTAACTGAGCCATTTTTTTAGTTTAATAAGTTCATCTTAGTGACAGTTCTTTAGTGACCTAAAATATTTATCAGAAAAACTTTTCTTTAAATAGAAAATTATTTAATCAGAAAACCCATTTGTAGAGAAAGATATGTATGTAAAAACGGCTGTTTTTTGAGTAAATATTAACAACGAATTAGACAAAATAAAACAATACTTCATCAACATCAATAAGTTTCCTCCACAAACCATACAAAACATTATACGCACACACCTAGACAAAGAGCAAAATCAACTAATAAAAGTAAATATATCCCACAAATTTAAAAATCATGGAACCATATTCTGCTACATACCATATATTCCTGACATCAGCAGAAAAATAACCAATATTTGGCAAAAACTTGTAAGAAAATATGACATTTCAGTTAATACCAAATTTATTCAAAAACCAGGCACAAAACTAAGATTTATACTATGTAAAAACTACACTGACAAACACCACACCAACATTATTTTTGTATTTATAAAATACAATGTGATAACTGCCACGACTTCTATATTGGATAAACAAGTAGAAAAATGAAAACCAGATTCAGAGAACACAAAAAGTCACCTTCACATGTTTTCGAACACTGCAAATCAAATAAACACAACATAACCATAGAAAACACCCAAATACTAAATAAAGAAACAAACATAAACAAATGCAAAATTAAAGAAGCCTTACTTATACAACAACTCAAGCCCAAAATAAACCAATACAAAAGAACACCTTTATACCTATATTAATAAATATAATCAAACATCTAAGCATGCCCTCTACATTCCTACACTCAGTTACACAACCCCATTCAAACATGTGGTCAGCTGTCGGTCAGTTTCCTTTCTTTCTTTCTTTGTGAACCTAACAATGACCGAAGAAGGTTGAAATGTTGTTCATTGCTCTACATAAAAATTTTCTCAACCCAAAACAGCCGTTTTTACATATGTTGAAAATTTTATTGCCATTGTCTTACATATAGATTTTTTAAGTTATGAGAGTAATGTGAGATTGAACAACTCAGTCATTCTGATATTAATTTGTCCTTGTGTTAGACATGGAAGCAATGATATGTTCTAGTAAGATACATGAAACTCATTCAGTAGCAATGTT
The DNA here is from genome assembly GCA_011833715.1 of Carcinoscorpius rotundicauda. NCBI lineage: Eukaryota > Metazoa > Arthropoda > Merostomata > Xiphosura > Limulidae > Carcinoscorpius > Carcinoscorpius rotundicauda. The sequence goes on from CM022396.1 coordinate 30,368,218, forward strand.
AAATGAACTCAGAACTGCTCTAAGGTAAAAGTTTGGTTATAGCTTAAAAGAGTTGCACATGTTAGTGCAGGTGTTTCATAACCAACAAAGAAATAATATGCAGTTTCCATGGATTCCATGTAAAGCAGAATGATTTTTATATTTTCATATTGTTTTCTATTGAATATGTAATTTTACTCATTGCTCCTCTCAGTTATAGTGCAAATAACATTCTTCTTTGCCCCTATTTCAATTTTTGTGTATTCAGTGCATACATAAAATCTGTATTGTTGCTCTTAAACTAATATTTTTTTTTCTTTTTGCACATTTTGTGTAGGTGTTAGTGAATTACCAAGTGCTTCCTCCACTGTAACTTTCAGTGATATGCCAGTTGTTTCATCTCTTGAACCAACTTCTGAGTCATTTACTGGTACTACAGTAATCAAGACAACAGTTGTGCCGTACCAAGAACTGCCAAAATTTAGAGCGAATACAGATCCTGTACCTAATGCAAGGATGGCTGCAATTCGAGTAGGACCAGGCATTTTCAAGACTGTCTCTTCATCTCTTGACAGAAGTGATGTTGTTAGGTATTAATTTAAAGGATATGTGATACATAGCATTTTCTGTTAATTTTTATTATTTTAAATTGTTGAACTAGCAGTTGGAAATTTTAAACATGAAGTTATATCAACTAACCAGAAAAGTCATTTTAGTTTTTAAGTAAGTTAATGTTTAGCATAAATATGGTAAAATCAACTCAAAAGAATATTCCTAGAAATTGCAAAGAAACAGCATTTACAAGAAATCTTGTTTCCAGGGTTGACGTGGTACTAAACTTTAATTTGATTCTCTATTTTGACATTATCAAGTTCTTACAAGTTCTCTTGTTATTAACTAAATGTGAGGTAAGAACAGATGGTTTTAAATGATTAAAAAACTTAAATGCAGTCTGATTAACCCATTTTCGTTTTGGTAGTATTGGCCATTTCTAGAAAGCTTTCATATTCATAAATATTAACTCATAAATGATAAAACTTGGATTAGTAGTTTGGATTTTTTCATTATTTTATCCAAGACATATTGTTATTTGTAGATGATTGAAAGGGAGACTAAGATTTGGCATGATAATCATGTTATACACAAATCTATTCTGACATAAAAATATATTGAGGTCTAAATGCTAGTAGTTGATGTCTGTTTCGTTCTCATGATTAACATCTTTTATTTTTTTAATATAAACATTACGTGGTTTAATAGGAAATTGTAGTAATTAAATTAAATTGCAGTTTATTTGAAAACATAAGTATGCTAAAATATTTCTTTAAAAACTATCTCAATTAATATTATGATGTAAGATGAATATTTTTCATTTTTCATTCAGACAATAGATATTTGATTGCTAAAATAAACAGATGGTTCTATTAATTTGTGTGCCTTCAAACATTCTTGACTGTTGAGTCTTTGTTAACAAGTGCTCTCCCTTATATGCAAATATTATGATGATAATTTAAATACAGCACAGATGGCAAATAAAAGGGAAATTATAAAAGGATGAATTAAAACTTGGTTATGTACAGTTTTCTTGGGCTGAAATTAAGAGAGACCAAAGTGTTTTTATTTATTTTTACTGTAATATGCCCAAGTGATCTGAATGAGTTACTTTATTTAGCATATCACAAGTGACAATCCACACAGAATCATTTGGTAGTGTTATGTCAGAAACAAGCAGTTCCAGTACTTCAGGGCTTGGGTCAACAATGAAAACTGTTACATGGACTCCACCTCACAGTGTTGAAGGTTCAACACCTACTCATACAGAAGGCACTCCATCCTTCACAGAGTCCAGTTCTAGTGGAGATATAGGTATTTTTTAGCTCTAAATTAACCAAATGTATCTAAACATGCTATCCATTTCAAAAAAAGTAAGACTTTTTTGTATAATTTTGCTTGCAATAGTAAGTTAATCTATAAAACTTGGGTGCTGTAATATTGTTTTACAAATAAAAAATTGAAGTAAATTGCTAAAATAATTGAATGAAAACTATTATTTTTGTCACAAAAGTATAGTGAAGCTTTGCTTTAAACCCACTGTATTTGTAATAAGTAGTTCTTTCCAATTATTGCCCTTCAGTGTGGATTCCTGTACATGGTGAGAGGACCTCCCAGAGATGTTCTGTTCTTTCAGTTTACCTCTTCTGGGATCTAAACATCCTCTCACATGTTTGTCATGTGTGGTGACCTGTGATGGGGAGGAGAGGATCCTGGTCATTGAAAGGTTCAACCCAAACACACCACTTTGGTCTTGAATTCCTGTAAATGGATGACCCCTAGTGCTGGATATTCTCAACATGTGTTGTGGACATAGCTTTTGTTATTTCTGTTTGAGTATAGTGCTCATGGGACCCTTGCATTGCTGCAGTGTCCTTGTTTGTCATTGTAGTATGTCCCTTTATAGGGCTCCATGGTGGGTGGGGTCAGTGGGCATGGAAACATTCTTTATCATGGATCCCCCAAATAAAAACTTGAATTGAGAAAAAACAGTCCATAGGTAAACAACCATATCTTGGAGATTCTGAGTAGCAATCTTCAACACCTGTTCCTCATTTTCTTTTATTACATTCTCTTTCAGACAAACCTATAGGGCAAAGGTCTCCATTTTTCATTCAGAAGGAACTAGAAGGACTTGCTGGCTCTCCAAAGTCAGTCAAAAAACTTTGCCCTGGTGACATTGATGGATACACCCATTGAGGTTGCTCATGCTACTTTGAATTTGTCATGAGGAATTATTATTTCTCCACCCACAAAGATGGAATTATGATGCCAACCATTGTCCTTGTTTTAACATTTATATCACCATGTCCACCTGCCATCATCAAGGCAGGTTATCTTAACTGCAGGGTATGGCCATATATTCCAAACCCTCTCAGATGTTTCCAATGTCAGTGGTTTGATCACTCAAAGACATCATGTTGTGGTTCCTTGATGAGTGCCTATTGCTGGTTCTCTTTCACTGCTCTTGCTGTAAGCCATCAATAGACAACTGCATGGCAGCAATTACTGACTGTATTATATAAGCATCTGCTTAGTGTATTCCTAAAACTCTCTGTGCAAGCTTTTACAGGGTATCAAGCACTTCTGCTTCATCCTCCACCTTCTCAGCCTCAGGACTGGGGCAGAGCAATGACCTTTTTCCTTTTGAGCTAATTGTCTCTGTGACTGTAATCACTTCTTTATGGTGGTGGATTCAAACTTGTCCCTTCATTGGTCTGGCAATACATACATCAGACCTGATGATATACTCTATGAGATGCTGTGCCATATATTTCCTGCTTCTGATTGTTTTTAAAAAGATCTGGAAGGAGAATGTTTTTCTTGATGCTTGGCACCAGTCTGTTGCCCTACCTTTCACTGAGCCTGGGAAGGATCCCAAGATTCCTTCAAACTGTTGTTCAATTGCTTTGACAAGTTGTCTCTGTAAGACCTAAAATAGGATGGATAATGCTCATCTTGTTTGGTTTCTCGAATCAAACAACCTTCTCTTGCCCACCCAGTGTGGGTTTTTATGACAGCACTTCACCTTGGACCACCTGATCTGACTTGAAACATTAGAGAAGCCTTTTTCATGGGACAACATCTTGTATCAATATTCTTTGACATTGAGAAGGCTTATGAAACTATATGAGGTATGGCATTTTGCAAGACCTCCACTTATATGGGTTACATGGTTATTTGCCCATTTTTATTAAAAAAATTTCAATGGACAGGCGATTTCTAGTTCATGTGGGTTTGACACTTTCTCATTCTTTTCTACAGGAACACAGAGAGTCTCTCAAGGTTGTGTTTTTGAGTGTCACACATTTTGTTATAAAGATTAATGGCATCAATGAACAACTCCCTCTTACTGTTGCAAATAGACTGTGTCAATGACTTTAACATCTCATGTTAATCATCAGACATGAGATATATTAAACAGTAGCTACAGACTGCCCTCACTCATTTACTCAAGTGGACCACAGCAAACAGTTTTAACTTCTCTCTGTCTAAAACCATTTGCATACACTTTTGCTGCCAGTGGGGTATTCACCCTGATCCTGAATTCTGTTGTTGGTTAAGTTGTGCTACCTGCAGTCTCTGAGATAAAGTTCTTGGGACTTATCTTTGACCATAAGCTATCCTTTATACCACACATCAAGCAGCTGCAAGTCAAATGTACAAGAGCACAGAACATTCTCCGTGTCCTTTTTTCCACCACTTTGGGAGTAGAATGAAGTTCTGTGCTAAAAATATATATTGCTATTATTTGATCAAAACTAAACTGTGAGTCACTTGTTTATGGCTCTGCCAGGGCCTTATCCTTAAATGCTTGACCCCATTTATCATCAGGGAGTTTGGCTCTGCACTGGGGCTTTCTACACTTACCCAGTCCAGAGCTTGTAGACAGAGTCTCCTGAACCTCTTCTCCACTTCCACCATTTACAAATTTACTGTATGCTTTAAAACTTCAATCCTTATCACAGCATCCCACCTGGGGTTGTGTTTACTTTCTTCAGTGGGCCATGCTTTTCCAGAACAGACTATCTGCCATTACTCCTTTTGGCCTTCACATCCAGGTGCAATTGGATGAGTTGGGTCTGTCCTTGGATAGGATTGCTGTATCCACTGGTCAGCCCATCCCACCATGGGTTATTACAATCCCCAAATGTGAACTTTTTTTAAGTCACCTCAGAAAAGTAGATACTCCCAATTGGAAATACTGTCTATTATTTGCTGAACATCTTTTGAACCATCCTTTCATTCCTATTTCTACAGATGGTTTGAAATCTGGTGACTGTGTGTGCTATTGTTTGTTGTAATTTGGTGTTTGCACACAGAATCACCTCTACAGTTTCTGTGTTCACTGCTGAACTGTATGCCATTTCTCTTGCCCTGGATCACATGGAAGCTAAGCAGTACTCAAATTGCACTATTTGCACTGACTGGCTTAATTTTCTACTGGTCCTTGAATTGCTTCATGTTAGTTTTCCCCCGTGTTCTTGCTAATATTCAAAACTGACTGGTGAAAACAAGTTTTTCTGTATAAAAACCCTCTATTCAACCTTCTTTCTGTAAGGATCAGAAAGAGGAGGTTGTCCTAACTGGACTATGCATTGGTTACAGTTTTCAGCTCATTGTTTTCTTTTATTTGGGACTGGTGCACCATTGTGTTGTCTGTGTAACACTTGGGTCACAATAAGTCACATGTTACTGTCTTGCCATTGTTAAGACTCATAGTGATATCACCATTTTAGACATGTTTTGTCCTTAAAGGCTTATTCACAATGTTGGACAGTGTCATTAATGATGGTGACATTGCCCACTTTACAAATGTTTTGAGTTTTTTAAAGGCTATTGACCTTTTTAATGCAATTTAAATTTTTAATTTATGAATTAGACCTCCTTTTTTAATATAAATTATTCCTTTTTGCGAATTAAAGTACAACTAATTGGACATGAAATTAGAAAATGACTATAACGTCAAATTACTCTGTTTCAGAAGTGGAAAGGCCAACTTCAGGTGACTAACACTGATGTGTGACCTTACCTGTTAGTCATCCTAGTGAGTTATGATAATTAAAATCATGCTACAGAAAGTTTTTTGCAGCTAATATTACTGTGATTTCTCTTTCTGCTGTAAACTAGATATAAAAATTGGATGTAATGCTATTTAAGTTTTAAATTTAAAAATTAAACTTTGTTTTATATTGATTCCTTCTTAAGAATTTTACTTTAATTTTAACTTTTTACCTGATGTTTGGTGCAGATAGTCTTGTTGCTTTGCACCATAAAATTCCAAACCAACTAACAGAATTATTGATGCATTAGAATAGTCAGTCACTTTGATTATAGTGGACTCGGTTAACAAAATGTTTTATAAATTAATAGATGCAAGGATGAGTATGCAACTGGTAAACAGTAAGCAACTGTATGTACAATAAACTTATCAGTTGATTGTTTTATATGCTCTCATTCATTGTATAAATAAGAACTGTAAACTAATGTAGGAGGAACTTTCACTTATGTAACAGATGGTCTTCTGCATACTACAGTATGGCTGTAAATATATAAATTTGTTCAGTCATGACTGCTAAAAATAATTTTGTGATTATTCAGTTAATACTTAACACCAAAATTTTAATGTATCTTTACATCTGTTATATAGTTTCTCTGCAAGTGCTTGTAAATATAAGATAGTTTAAACATTTTATAAAATCAGTCTGTTTAGTTAGCTGCTAAACAGAAGGTTCACTTTTTGATAGGAAGAATGGATTAGGATATTGTTTAAAGAGTATGTAATTTTACTCAAAAATAACAAATATGCATTGCATAACTAAAACAAGGAACACTATAAGATAGACCTGAAGTAAGTAAAACATAGAAAAGTATGCATATATTTGTTTGGTTTTTTTATTGCTCAAGTTTACCTATTTAATTTTCAGTGGTAAAATGTATTATATAGTCTAGTATACCAGCTATCAAGTTTTAATTAGTTGTGTTTTTTTAATAAAATAAAATTTTTGAGGAATATCTTCTAAGTGCACTCGTGTGTACAATCCTGTGTACATCGTTTTTGCTAGATTGTTTACTTTACAAGTATTTGTATTTAGCAGTGTGTATTTCAATATAGTATTTTTTTTTACTCGTGTGTTATTTGTTATTATATTTAGTATTTTTATTTATTATGTTTAAGTTTCTTGTTGTTCAGCAGCCTGTCCAACAACTCCAGTAAGGAACTTCCCATACTTACAGAAAGATTTTCATCTGTCTTTGGGAGAAACTCAATTTATTCAAGAAACTGAAATGGTAAGTGGGTTAATTCTTGTATATATACACTTTTCTGACATAAATGTTTTATTATCAAGTATGAAAGCCTACATGATATTTTATGAGCACATACAAATATTTTTAATGTATGCAGTTTGCATATTTATGATTTGGTATCGTTTATAACCTTGAAATTGATATAGAAATAACTAACAATATTTTTATTAGGTAAAAAAGTGTATAACTTTGAAACATGGGTATAGCTTCATGTTGCAGATCAGTTTAGCCTGATTATTAGTGTATATATGAAATGAAGTTTAAAAACAAATACAAGATTTTTCTATAAACCTTGCAATATGATTGTCATGACATGTGAAAATTATATAACCTTATCTTGAATTATTTGCTAACTACAAAAATTGAGGTACAGTAAATAATCCATACTTGGCATCATAGAATATCAAAAGTCTATAATCTAATCTTACCAAACACTGTCTAATATAAAAAGTTATTTTAATTATATATGTGCAAGTTAGAAACAGAGATTGATATAATAGAAAATGTGTAACCTACAAGAAGAAAGATAACTTCAAAAGTTGGGATGTAATGATTGATATTATCAAATCTTGTAAATTGTTTTTATAATTTGTGAAGCTGTCATTAAGGGATATTAAATTAACTGTTATTCATAAAGGTTTTTGTAATTAATTAAGTACAGCCTTGCTAGAAAGAATAATGCAAAATAGTTTTCAATTTAACGTGGTGTATTAAACATACTTTAAAGTAGTAGTAGTTATCAAGCATAATTTTATACTTCCATATGGCATTATTTTTTTATTTGTTTTAGGATTTCAGTATTTTTTAATGAACTGTATGAAGTATTTGCATAAATGTTGTTTTTTTATACTTTCATTCTGAAGCTTAGAATATAATTGTTTTTAATGTTACAATAAGAGGAATAATACTAAAAACCAATAATAGAATTATAGTTGTAAGAGATGTATTGAAAGAAACTTTAAGGGTGAAAGTTTGGTAATCTTTAAGTAGACTATTTCTGTTGCATAAAACTGAACATTTAGTGATGGTTATAGGTTTTTTAGTGTGTTTTTTTAAACCAGCATTTTAGCTTTAATGACTGAAGCTTCTTGAATGTTATCATAAAACAAAATATACAAATGCCTAAAGCAAGAAGGAAAAAGCATAAACAGTGAGCTAGTAACTTCCTCTTTTGGTACCACTTAATCATTCTTTGTGTAATGATATTAACTAAAGAACCTGAATAACAGTGGCTTACCATGAATAAGTTTGTTATGAAAATCTGTGTGAAAGTTGTGAAAACACTACTATAATTAATAATAAGTTGTTGTTTTTAATCATTGCTTGCCTAATTTATATCATGAATGTGTTTGAACTTAAAATTATTACTTTCAAAAAATGCTAAATATTGCATATCTAGGGGTGACAATAATCATAACTCCTTAAGTCTCTTTGATTTTACTCCAGTTTTTTTATGATGTTGAAAAATTTAAAAGCATGGCTAATAATTCAAATTTTAAGACTTGTTGAGTTTTAAGTTCATAATTTTATATGGTAATATTAAACAAAATTTCTGAATTTATCCCAATTTGAGAATGATGATATTTTCTTTTTAGCAACACCCTGCTGTCTAATTTATTTATCACCCCTTCAAGAAGTATGAAATTTAATGTAAATTACTCATTATAATATCATCATTGTTCAAGCAAAGCATAATTTTTCTAACCTTTGGTCTTATTTAGTTAGAGACATGAAATTGAAAATCCGACTCTATTTCTCATGCCCTCATGTGATATCCTTTCTAACACAGATTGCCAGTAATTCTCTCTGACACTTAATACTATATTACTTATAACTAATAGAAAGCCATGGTGTTAATTTGTGAAATGGCCTATTGTTTTATGTTGTTTTCTGTGCAGAGAACTGTTTATTTCACTTTCAGTTCGAACTTTATTCCCACAGAAAACGCACTTTAAAGCTGAACTAAATTTTTAACAGCTATTGTCACAATTAGAAAGTAAAAAAATTAATAGTTGTGGGACACTATCTGCTTTGTGTATGTGAATATTCTATGATCTTTGCATTATTTAATTAAATAAAAAATTAATTAATGCAGTAGTACCATAGTGACAGAATTAATTTATACATAAAACAGTACTAACCAGCTGTATGATGCTTAAATTTGTAATAATTATCATTTATAAAATAGAGATGGATTGAATCTTCCATTCAACAGCAGAACCACCAAAATTTCTGAAAACAGTTTTAGCCATACACATGTACTTATTTAACATCAAATTTTGTTTCCCTAAAGAAAGGTATTTCCAATCACTATATTGTATTAATGTTATTGATGTGCTGTTGTGTTTATAATGAACTTTGTTTAAACATTTTTTTAATGTTTCATTTACTGTAGTCACCAGTTTGAAACTTTTAATGTATGATAGAGAGGGTGCCTTTTTGCTAGCAAGTTGATCTGAGGGAAGCATTTATTTAGTTTTTAAATATTAAATAAAAATAAAATTGTTTCTGGGACAGATAATATAAAATATTGTTTATATTTAAATAATGATTATTTTGTTTTTATTATTATGTGAAAAAAACGTTTATACTATACTGTTCATTAGCCTTCAGAGAGAGAGAGTTGTTTTTGTGAATTAGTAGGGGAAAACATAGTTTTGTATGTTAATTGATAGTTGAAGGAATACTGACATTGAATCTGTTATCCTTCTTTTAAATTAAACAAAATTTATCATGGTCAGCTATCATGAAGTATCAATCACAATTTTTTTTAAAATATAAATAACTACAAAAGGGGGTATTAAGTATTTTTTGTGAAGGGTTTTATATATAATTTGTTTTGCCATATTTATGTTGTATTAATTTCATTGGAGGATTCTAATGTTTATACATAAGCAAATGCTAATCTGTCACTAGTTGGGAAATAATTTAAAGCTTTTTTTTTTTTCCTTCTTCTTTGCATGGTTTCCTTGTACCTAGTGGTTTTCCCCATTTTCTCTCTCTCTCTCTTTCAGTGACATCCCGTCATGTTTGTGTATGTCTCGATGAACAGCAGTGTGCTTGTCTGCTGACAGAAACAACAAGTTGTTCGTGGTTTTCTCAGATGGATAATTCAATGAAATACAAATATAGCTTCTTGTCTGCTTCCTGTCTGTATTGTGTTTAATGTCTGGTTGTTCATTTCAGATCTTAAACTTACTGTCATCTTTCATTTCTTATTTACTCTTTGATGTTTCTAATCAGTCAGTTTTTACACACATCATTTGGTATAGTGTAATCTGAAAAAATTGTCTGTTCTTTGTTTATCACTAAAATACTACTAAGCTAGCTTTGCAGTAATAGAAGAAGTAGTTGTTTTGAATTATTTTAATTTTGTTACTGTTTAAACACTAAACTGGAACTGATACCCTAGACATATTCCTTTACACATTGTTAATTTGTGCTTAAAACTAGAACAGGTCTAGTTAAGTGTCACTAAAATACTATTATAGTGTTCAGTGCGTGTCACAAAATATTTTAGTTATGTGTACTTTCTGTAAGTGTATTCTTTAAGAGACCTATCACTGTGAAACACTAAAGATATTCATCAGGTAGTAATGATTATAGGTATCAGGCAGGTAGTACATGTATTTGTATTACTGTGCTATTGCACTACAAAGTGCCTGTTAAATAATATATACAATTATGATACTAGATACAGTTTAACAAAAAGGTATGTGAACTCTCATTGTGTGGCATAACCTAAATTTTTGTCTGTTTCTCTTTTTTTTAATATGTATTTAATTACTTTTATGATTTCATAAATACTATATATCCTTAATCCTCCTATTATATTCAGAATTTAGATTTAGCTTTATGTTGCAGATCATTGTAGCCTAATGTCATTTTAGACATATTCATTATATATCAAATATAGAATTAGTATAAGCTGTCATTCTAATAAACTCAAAGATATATTTAGTTTTATCAGTGCATTATGGAAAATAATGTCAGGTCAAATGGACCAAAACATAAACAGGAGGGTTAAGAGGATATTCAGCTCCAAATTTTGATTGTGTGGTCAAAAGATACAGAAATTAAAGTAACTAGCAGGAAACAACCTGTTATGAAAGATGAATTTAATGTGCTGTTAATATGCTATTTACTTCTGTTTTTATGTTAAGTGATTTTGCTTGATGTGAAAAAAAATGTAGACTAGAAGTATTGATGCAAGTTTTAAATTAATAGATTTGAAAAGGAAACACTCTTATGACTGTAGAAACATGGACTGTTTGAAGAAGAATTATGAATGAGTATTTAATAAATACCATTTACTTAATGCTGTTAACCACAACAATCACTAAAAACTATTATTGAAGAAATGGTAGTAATTAAGTGTTCTAAATTTTTTGAAACAAGTTAGAAATTAGCTTCTAAAATTTGCAGTTAACAAGTTTGAGAAACTGGCTTGCATTTTTCTTCCTAGTTATGTTGGTTTATGAGAAGATAAAGTAATATTGTTAATAGTTAATATAACTTATAAATGTTATATTTGAAAGTTGAAAGATCTGTGATGTACTAGAAAAGGTTTGAAATTCAAAATCATGATAAAATATATCATTAACTTTCAGCAGAAATGCATGTGCACATGCATTCTGAAATATATTTTTGATGGCCCTCAGTGAGGGACCATATTGTTTAAACAAACTAAAACAAAAATAAAATTTAAGTGTTTTATAATTTAGGTGAACGTATGAAAGGATAATCATTGTGATCATGATTTATTATTAATGTAATGATCAGAAAACACAGGAACTGAGGCTGATGTTATAAATATGATTCATTTCTAACTTAATGGTCAGAAAACATAGGAACGTAAACTGATGTTATAAATATGATTTATTGTTAAAGTAATGAGCAAATAGCATAGGAGCTTGCTTGTTTTGTCAACCACTTAGTAATTCTGTAGATGCACTGTGCACTGCAAGCTGTAAACAAGCTATAAAATTTATGTATTAATTAACTGTCTTATCTTTATGTTTGAAGCTTAACTTGTGTAATGAATACAATACATTTATGTAAGCTACTGAGTACTAATCCATCTTGATGGTTCAATTAAGTTCCTGGTAGGTGTTCTTGGTGTTTGTAAATTTCTGAAGTACGTGGTGTGCTATATGGTAACAAGATTGTATATTGCGATTTCATGTTTCAAGTGATCACATTATTCTAAATTTATTTCATTATTATTACAATATTAATGTTATTTGTCAGATGTTACTCTCATTTATATCTGTGTACAAATTACTCATGTAGTGTGTATTTAAAACTTTCAAAAGTTGTTGTGCTGTTTATTTGCTAGGCTTTAAAGAATTAAATATATAGTAAGTGCTTTCACAGAACATTGTTATTATACCCAAAGTAGGGTGTGGAATATATTGTGGTGCTTTGTATGTTCTGTATTAGTGTAATTTATTTTGCATTTCTCAAACTTATGCACTTTGCCATTCTTGATATGTTACTATATCAAGAATCTAAAAGATGTTTGTGTACTTATTGTTCGTTATCAGTTGTTGTGTGAAATATTGCATAAGAACATCCTGGAAGATTGGATAACCCACTTTTACTAAAATGTAATGTTATGTAGTTATTTATAATAGTGTAATAGGGTGCTTTTGTTCCAGGCCTCAGTTTTTTAAAGTAAACGATCAAAGATGAGAAAAAAAGCACTTTTCACATGAATTAGAAAGATAATGTTTTAAATCATAAAGTATTATTTATAGATTTTAAAAATTATAAAAATTGATGCTACTTTAGCATAGGATATAATTTTTGTTTTTATACTTGTGTTGCATTTTTGCTACAAGTTAAATTAAGTGTGATACATTGCTGAATGTACTGAAGATGCCTCCCTTTCTTCCAATGTATGGTTCTCAAACTGTGTTTATGAATGGAAGTGAAATATAAAATAATTAAAAAAGAAACAAGACCACTGCACATAAATTGTATTGATTACTTAAGAAAATTTGGTAAAGTTTACTGCGTGACTTTTAGACAAAACTGACACAGTAAAAGTTTTATTGTATTTCTAAAAGGAACTTTGAGAAACAAGGTTTTTTTTTTTAATGTACTTAAAAATTTCTCTTAACAAGAAACAAATTACTTCTGTTAATTCTTTGTTACATTTTCCTGATACTATGTGATAAGTGTTTCTATTTTTAATACTATTTATTCAGCTGGTTTACCAAACAGGATATATTTGTAATATGGTGTTTAAATTTTCTGTTGTAAATGTATTCATTAATGAGTTATTGCAATTACATGATTTAGCTAATGCAAATTCAGCTTTTATGATATTGTTATAGAAGACACGAATTGTCAGTTTAATCAATGGCCAATTTGACACTGATAATTACAACCAACAAGATCAAAAGAGAAAATCATCTCAAGTCCAAATTTATTGGCAAAAAACATTATTTGTTTCAAAATTGGTTTCATTAGAATATCTACATGATAAAATTTATTTACAAACTGCATGTAGCAGAGACTTAGTACTTGAACTAATTATAATAAATCAAAGCTTGTAGTGATGTTTTATATCAGTATAAGCTTTTGAATAGTAGTTAGTTTATTGTAATGGAACTTGGATCAGTGCGTATTTATAATAGTATGATGTATATGTATGTAGAAAAAATGTTGTGTGATACTGTTGTTACTGGGTTTTTTTTATTAGTAGTAGTACTATTACTTCATTACCTAGAATTATAAAAGTTCTTTTTTGGCTTTATTGTGCTGTATTTGTTAGTCCTGTTGTATGGAGAGCTATCATATGGATAATTACAATAAACGTGTATTTTTTTCCTTGTTAGTATCTCACTCTTTTCCTCATAGTGCATTGAAACATGTAAAGACTTTCAAATCCTATGGTACTGCCTGTATTACAGAAGATGTTTAATATAACACAAGGTGCCACAACAAAACAAAAGTTTTGATTAGAAGACAATGAAAAATGTAATGATAAATATATAAAAAGGAGCTTTCAGGAAACTCAAGATACATCAGATGTTTAATTTCACGTAAAATTGAAAACATTAAGGTAGAACTAAAATCTAAGTCTATGTGATAAATTAGCCTTGTGTAGAATTTACGTTCTACATTATAGTAGATCTGATAAAGTTAAATTTTGTAACAAGATTGTTATAAACATTGTACAGTTAAGGTTATAGTGTGTGGATTTTATTATGAATTTAACTATTTGTTATTTTGTATAATAAACAACTAAGGTTTAAGTCTGTTGACTGAGTAAACAAAATTAGGCTGTTGTTTTAATTTTTTATATTCATGGTATATACCAGTTCAACATAAAATTCTCAGCCTGTTTTTGGTTAGTTGAGGCCACTGTATATTTGATATTTGATTTTAAATGGGTCTTGTGCATGTTTTTCCTTTGAATATGTTTTATTGTACACCAAGCTGAGGTTGTACAGTTGTATCATTTCTTCTAGGAAGGATTTTTTTGTCTAATATATAAGATATTAAATTTCATTGATGTAGATTCCTCAGACTTTATATTTTATACATGTACTGTATAATATAAGCTGTCAATCCAGATTTAAAACTTTTGGATTTAGCCCCTGTAATATTTATTTCTGTTTTATTAATATTTAACCTTGGCTGTGCTACTTTGTGTATATTCTTATTTAATTACAATTAAGATTTTTAAAATTTTTTCATGTGTGCCCACATGCACATGGACACACACTCACATGACTGTAAATGGTTTAAAAAGTTGTATTTTTAAACTCTTCAGAAAATGAACAGTTGTGTTTAATGTACATATTATTTATCCAGCAGTAAGGGAATTAAAAATAATATAAGATGATACTAAATATATTTTACACGTGGTAGTTTACATGCTACTCCAAACACTGGAATTAACTATCTAAGATTCTTTTTATTGGGTATCCAGTAAATCATCCATACATGTATATGTGTGCAACATTATCTACAATCCAGGTGTGCTAATTTAGTTTTTCTTCACATGATAGTATGCACTTTTAAAGTCAAAATGAGCATAATTATATTAGATAGTAATTCCCACGATGATACATATTACAACATTCACACAAAAAGGTTTTCATAAGGTGTTTCAGTAAATTTATAAACAGTAAAGCTGTTCATATACAGGTACATGACAATAGGGTGTAAATTTAAGTGAATGTGATGAATTAATATCCTGTAATTAATATTTAATTAGTAGCTTGTAATTACTAACAAAAGTTTATCAAAATAAACTTAAATTGTATTTTTCATATTTTTTTAAATATATTTGTTGTGAATAGACATTATTCCCTACAAGTTTATTAATATTTTAACCTGTCTTATTTAGTATATTGTATATTTGGTATGTTAAAGGCTTTATCTTGAGTCAGTTTGAATTTTGAGACTCAATATTAAGTAGTACCAAAACAACTTCATTAAGCAAGTTATCTATTGGGCTTTGTAGTGTGAAAAATTACCCATAAAGCATACATAGTTTATTCATCAAATACTGTAAAAATATTGGTTCACTGTGGTTAGTAAAATACAACCAATACAAATAATACTCCATCACTAGTCTTGTTCTTTCAATTTGCCCTCGTATATGGCACCTGACGAGGGCTGGAATTCCCCGAAACCAGTATAATCCAGTGGAAAATGATGAATCAGATCATACAGTAAGCTTCATATTTATTTTTAGTATTTTAAACAGCTTGTCAACTGAATAATTAGAAGAATGTAGTGGTAACACCGGTGGCTACATATTCTGTAAATCCTTTATAAATGTGGATTCTTTATGATCAGTGGATTACTAAGTGTTAACTGTTAACAGATGTGGCTTTAATATGTTCCATTTGCACATGCAATAAAGAAACAACTTGGTAGAGAAGTAACATTTTTTGTGAATCAGGCTTTGTATTATGTATTGGTGTGTTAAATATTCAAAGGTATCTGAAAGCATGAAGCAGAATATTTTTGTTTGTGCTTTTTTTATTTAGGTATTTTTAAAAATTACCGAATTCTAACTGTGGATTGTTGCAACTAAAACTATCTCTACACAAACTGCAGGGTGATACATACTTTGTGTCTTTAAGTTGCATTTGTGTTGAACTGCAAAATGAAAAGAGGCTTAAGATGGGTAAAAATGCACTTGCTTGTCACAAAATACATCCAAAGACTGGTATGAAGAACAAATTTTGTATTTAAAAATCTGTGCAGAAATTATTTTTGGTTATAAAATGGATAATAACTGAAAGTAAGTAATTTTTGTTTTACTCTTATAATAGTTATAATTAAGGTTTCACTGAGTGCACAAGATTGTTTAATAAAGAATTTAAGTCAGAGACTACTGACTCTGGTATCATCCCTTTAAAACATGGTTCTTGTTGTGTTTTTTTTTAATTCTAATTCAGCTTCTTTAATTGAAAAAGTTGTATTTCAAGATATACAAAAAGATCTCATTGAAATAGTTTGTAGTGTAGGTTAGTTACATTGTTGTAGTTGCAAAATAAATTAAGATAAAGTAATCCAGTCAACACATGATCAGCTTGATCATTGCATGTCATGCTTTTTCATTATTTGACTTTCACATCCAACAAACCTCTCTCTCTCTCTCTCTACTTTTTTCTTCAGTTTGAAGTGATGTAATCTTGTAATACTTGTGTAGACTTTTAATTTACGTGTAAAACATATGCATATTTTACATGTATAAACAGCTGATTTTGTAGGTTTGATGTTATGGAATTATGAATAAAAACTCTATGCTTCCTAAAAAGAATTTTTAACATGTTTAAGATAAGTGTATTAAATCTTGCACAAAGCTGTAAACATTATTATTGTTTTTAAAATTTGCACTTGAAATTAATGTAAAATTGAGTTGTGTGCATTTAACAAGTAACTACAGTTTCAATAAAGTAACTTGTATTTTGCTTTAACATACTAATACATTGTCTTTTTAAACAACATGTACACTAATTTACACTGACCAATTAATTATTCAATTTCAGTCTTCTCCAGGCCATGTGTTGACCTCCATTGCTGAGGATAATGAGCATGTGTAGTGTTCTGTCCACTTGAGCTGTCTAGCATCTCATCATGACTGTCAGGTCAGGCCTCAGGCCATGGTTCCACTTGCAAACTAGCCAGTAATACTACTTAACAAAGTACATGTCATTGACAAGAAGTTAAAATACTCAATGTGAATGAAAATGATCCAGCAGAAAAATGTTTCTTCTTATTGCAATTGTTTCTAGATATTTCATGATAGTTTATTATAATTTTAGTGTCACAAAATCTTCTTAAAACCATCAAATGAAAATAATTAAGGTCCTGTTTCCTGTACTTTGTTGCAATCCTTCATTCATCTTTGTTGTTGTTTTTTAACAAGAGTAATCTGTTTTTAAAGGATTAGTGTTCATTTTTTGTATTTGTGGGTAAGGCTTTATAAAATATCTACTTATATTAAATATAAATTTATCTGGAGAGTAAAATTGTTCAGTTATCCACTGAAGAATGTAGAAAAAAAGGAGTTTTTATGAGGCTGTGGTTCACCCCATGCACAAGTTATATTAGTCTTCAAATATAAGATGTTTGGTTATTTTAGTGTGTAAAGTAATGCACACAGTTTACATATTATGCATTTTATATTTTCACTTTGAAAAAAATTAAAACGTTTACTTTTGAGTTTAATGGAATATTAGAAAAATAATTTTTTAAAGATAGATGTACTTTACATATAAATATTTTCAGTCCAGAAGGCTGCAAAATAATAATTTAGTATTAAATCATGCACAGTCTCCAATAGGTCAGTAGTAGACATACCTATGAAAAGTCTTCATAAATGTGAGTTGTCATGATGCTCTTTAGAGAAAGTTGTTGGATTTTAAGTACAATTATTGATGTAGTTTTGCATGTTTTTAAACCATCTGTACTCAAGTGAAAAAAAAAATATTCACACTGTTGAATAAACTAACCAGTTTCAGTTTACTTCTGTGCTAGCACTTATGCTCTCATACTTTAGTTTTGAAGTCTTCCTGTATACTGTGTAACTTTCTTTTTTTAATGTTATTCTGTTGCCTTGTTTGTAAAGCTTGATTTTTTATTTCATATGCTTTTAGAATTTTGTGTACATTTATATCATACTCACAATTTTTTAAAACCTAATATCAGATATACAACTTTTTGCATTCATCATCTATATTTTGACATAATTTGTTATTGGATTTTGAGACATCTAATTATGAAAACTAATCATAACACAAGTGTCAAGCTATTAAATCTTACATTTGGACTTTCACATCTTTTTATTATTACACAGAATTAAGAATAATATTATAAACAATAGAATATAATCCAAAGGTTTGAAAACTGAATGACAGTTACAGTTTATTAAAACTTAGTTTGATGTATTCTGCAAGTCTAACAAATATGTTAGTAATTTAGAATGAGAAAACATTAGCAAGGTCAATCAATCATTTTACTAAGAGTTGATACAATTATACATGTGTTGGCCTGTTGTTTGGAATACCTAGATTCTTAAGGAAATCAAACATGCCGTATGCTATAGTTTACATGATCAAATGAGCATGTAACCTCTAGACTCTTCATAACATTAAACAAGTATTTTACCATAATTGATACATATACCCACATATAGCTTTACCATTTGTCATCATTAGAGTTTTAGTAACATGAAAAGTACTATACTGTAACTGCTAAAGCTGTATCTAATGTAAACCTATTATCTGTGATCTATAGATGCTTATGGTCATCAATCATATTTTACCAGTGTAGATACACCATTTTTTAATAAGATATTTAGCAACATCAAGCAAGCAGTTAACAGTAACTAGTACAAGTTGATGTGTATTTCCTGTAACCACTAAGTTAGCATTTGTTACAAGTAGCTGGTAGAATTATTTCTCAATATTAAAGTTTATATGCAAGTTTAAAACATTACTAGTACATGTTATTTTGTGTAACTGGTTACTTATGTCCATTTATTAATGCATTTCAGTTAAGTGAACTTGATTTTATGCCTTACTGTAAAACACAAGTTTTCTAGTGATAGAGCTTCCAATATAAGTAATTTATCAATTGGTAAAATTTGTACATTTCTGCTTTTGATATATTATAAATTATCAATTAAAAGATAGACCCATTCTGTTTTTGTTTTTTTTTAGTTTTTCATAAGTCTTCAAGATTGAAATAATAGTTTCTATAAAGATGAGTTTTACTTTATTTTAATTCTTCTATTTGCTTTTTATAAAGTATAAAATTATCTAATTCTCTGTTGATGTTCAGAGATAAGAGAAATGCTGTGTTTACATTGTATCTACTGTAGTATTTTGTTATCAGTAATATTTGAGTTTGTGAAGTACATTATATATTCAGTTTTAACATTAATGAATTACTTCATTTATCCAATGACAGTAACAACAGTAGTAATAAATTACAAGTTTAGTTTTTGGTCATTCAGCAACATTAATGTGCCCATAAGTTACAGCAAATTATAGGAAACTGGGTGTATTCTCAGTGTATCCAATAATTTTTATTGAATACACTGGTAAAAGTAGTTGTAAATTTAAAATCTCATATCTCAAATATTCCTGTACAGTTCTTCCTTTTGGTTTATATGTTATTAATGTCCTGTAAATTCCTTGTAATATTTAATTCATTATTCTGAAGTGAAAATGAATTCTCAAATGGTTCTCTGAATGTCATTTTATCCAGTATTTTGCATCCAGTAATGTGTATTGGGTTAGGTGTTCACTTATAACGAAACTTGGTATATTATTATCAGTTTTATAAAAGGTTTTTATTATCATTATTATTAAAGTTTATTTAGTTTTTCATTCAGTTATTTCACTAGTATAACTATTCTTAATGGCTTAATAAAATGTTTTTTTAAATTGCTTATACAAGGGACAAGTTCACGTCATGTGTCTTTGAGATTTATGCAAATTTAATTTAAATTATTCCAGGACAAAAGAGAAGAATATGTGATATATTTTTATTGGTTAGATTTTTTAATTTTCCCATTTGCCAGAAAGGTGTATCATTTCTAATACAGAAAGCCAGAAAAGAACAAAGCCATTATATTAAAATGAATGACCATTAAGAATATATTAAGTTGTGCACACTTTGTAAATTTTGATATTATTGTAGTTATGTTTTGTAATTCAAGAGGCTAAAAATATTTAAACATCAGCATAATTTTTTGTGTGTGTGATGAAATGCATTTAAACTGTGAAATGCTATCTGTTTAAAATAAATTTTTATTTAATAAAAATGTTGATTTGAAAACTCAAATAGAACCTCATATCACAAGTTTTGGTTTTAAGATGAGAATTTCAGAAAAGAATCAGCTTATTGGCATGCTCAGTTTTATTATTTGATGTTCACTCACACTCGCTTTTTATTTCAAGTTTATTTCAATGTGGTGAATTACTTTTATAGTTTAAAAGCAATACAAGTTTATTGATTGAAACACTCATCATTGTATTGTTTTCATTTTTTGTAAATGTTATTTATTATTTTCTCACTCTTGTAGAGTGTTATGAGGTTTGTCTGCTTCCTTTTTATTGTATTAAACATTTCAAAAATTACTGCTATACTTCATAACCATCTTGTCTAATTACTTCTGATGGTAGTTTCTTACACTTACACAAATCTTTTACACCTCATTAACATTGTTTCTGTATCTTGCAAATCCCCCAACCCTGTATTTTTTCATGTCATGTTTAATTATAAAATACTTTCACTGCTAATGTACATGAAAGTAGTCTTTTGGGTATTTGTGATGAATACTGTTGATTGTCTTATAGGTATTCTATCTTGTTTTATTTTTTCAAGGTATTCCTAATGAATTCTATTGGTTGAATCATATCCACCCAATCTCCTCGATTCCAATTAAAATTTTAAATAATCTTGTGACTAACCAGCTCTTTTACTTGTTTTGAAAATAGTGGTATTGTTTGCAGTTTAACCAAGGTATTTTCATCTGTGGCAAATACATGATTGTCATAAGTAACTTGCTGACTCATAATTATTTAGACCTTTTATTTTTTGTTGAAAGACTTGGTAAGCACTAATGGCTTTCTTTGTGCTTTTGATAAATGTTGTTTGTCCTGTTGGTTTTATTCTTGAAGATTACTTCTGTTTAACACTTAAATTCTTTTACTCATCTTCTTTCACTCATGATAAATATTTTTAGGTATACCTTAACTATCTAGTCTCTCAATCCTGTTCAAGACTGTTGGCTATATAATATAATTATCTTTTCAGCCATGATTAACAGTTATTTAAAATTTACTCGGCTCTTTTTTGTGATGAAATTTAACATGACTGTTGAAATTACCATGTTGAAATGGACAGTGTTGACAGTCTCATGTGTGCTTTTATCATTTGCATAGAAACTTAAGTTTATTTCATAACCATTTTAGGCCTATGAGCTTTGTAGGATTAAACACATCATGATTTATTTTACTTTATTTTGTATTATTTCTTTTTTATTTTAAAATATATGTTTAATATTACTAAACCATCATTTGAAGTTATGTCATGCACAAAATAGTTATCTAGCTGCTGATGTGTTGCACTACTTACAGTATCTTGTGTAGGTAATGAAAACATTGCCATGAAGTTACTATACATAAAATAGTTACGTAGCTGCCTGTATGTTACAGTACTTGGAGAATCGTGTATGTGCCATGTAAAGGTTTGTTTTGAAGTTATGTTATACATAAAATAATTATCTCATTGCTTGTGTGTTGCACTACTCACAGTATCTTGTATAGGGAATGTAAACATTGTGCTGAAGTTATGTAGGAGAAAGTTTTGTCAAAGATTAAAGCTGATTACAGATAGATAAACTACACTTCACAGTAATGTATTTATGAAGTGTAAAAATATAACAGTGCTACAGCAAGATTTCAAAATTATTATATTTCACATGAAACAGGAGTATTGGATATGAGATAAACATGATTTTCATTGGTAAAATACATTTGTATAGCATACAAAGTGCTATATTCAGATTACATGAGTTAGGAATATTTAGAGGTGTAAATATGATTTTCAATGGTAAAAGTATGTCTACGTTTGTATCAGTTGACCAAATGAGTGATTCATGCAAGAAATATAATAAATTCTTAAATACTACACATTACTTGTAAGTAATTTCAATATGTGTTAAAAGAGAGATGAAACATTGAATTACACATTTTCTTTTTTTTTTTTTGAAAGACTAGGTCTTCTGCAGGTGAAAGGTTATATTTATGAAGAAAGGAATGCCTTTTTTCTAAATATGACTATGGTTTTGGATTATGGTGATTTAAATATGCTATATTGAAATTTGGTTGAATTACTAGTTTTTGAGTGCATTATACATTTTGTTCTGTGATAAAATAAAACAAATACTGACAAATGATGTATGAAATATCAAGTTCTTAGATTGAGATATGAGTGAAATATTCTGGGAAACCTTAATTTTTCTCATAAACATTATGAAACTAAACACTGGAAATTTGTTGCTAAAGAATAATTTAACACGAGTAGAAATTAGCACTGAAGCACTGTTTTTGCAGTCATAAAAATTCCTTGTGTTTGTAAAGATTCAAGCTAAATGTTTAAAGGACAGGTTACATTGTGTAACAGATAAATTCTGACTGTATTATTGGTAAATTCAATTATTGTGTTTATTAAGCTCCTGTTGAAACACGCTTAAACGACAGAGAAACGTTATGTTGTGGGTAAAGTTTAAGCATTGTGCTTTCTAAGCTTCTATTGAAAAGTGTTTATAGGACAGTGGTATATTATTTTAAGGATAAATTCCAAGTATAGTGTCTATTAAGCCTTTCTTGAAACATGTTTAGAGGACAGAGTTATATTGTGTTTTTGGTGATTGTTATGCCTCTGAGTAAATAAAATTAACCTAATTTTGTTTTGAACTTGGTCAAGATCTTGAAGCATTTTCAAACATCAGGTAGAGCCAAATATTTCTGTTTGTAAATATTGTAGGTTAAAAAGTAGGAAGGTTTCTTTGAGTTTTGAAATGGGACAGTTTACCTGAAAGGTTGTGTTTTTATTTTAAAGAGAAAAATAGGAACTTGTCTATAAATGTGTGAAATTTACAATGTATCATTTTTCTAAGCAACAAAGTTGCTGTCCTTGTCTTGTGATTGTTGAATACCTAAATTTTCTTAGAATTAAAGATTACATTTTTTCTATAAGTGCATGTGGACAATAATTCATCTCAAAGGAAAATATTTATTATTCTTGGATTATCTGGGATATTAATAAGGTATACTCTAAATAATGTATGTGTAGCATTTATGTTTTTTATATTTTGTAAAGACCACTGCATAAATATTTGTATATTTCATTCCTGTAATAGATAACCTTTTGCTTTACTTTATTACTAAATATTGCATTTTGACGTAAAAGATAAATTTCTCTAAAATTCCTTGCAAAAGAATTTTGGAGTGTGAAATGGTACTATTATATTATGCTTGTTTGTTTTGCTGTTAAATTTTTTAAAAATTCTTATGCAATGATTGCTTTTTGTGTAAAAAATGTCATGTTAGAGGATTTAGAAGGCATTTCTATGAATGATTGTATATTTTAATAAAACTTAGAGAACATTTTTTTTCATTGTTCTACTCTCTTTAAAAAAGTTGCATGATTGTTGAATATTAAAATATAAATACCTTCCATAAAAAGTATGTAGATTACATTTATGTTAAAATATTTCAGTACATTGATATTTAAGTGAGTTTATTAGAGTTCTTAATTTTTGCTCCTACTTGTGCATGTGTACTGTTGAAAAGAAACACTTGATTGTGATTTACAAATCCTTTACTCACCACTAATAATGTAAAATACTTCAGGTGTTTGAATTACGTGACATACTGTCACAATTAGTTATCCATTGTTATTCAGTGAACTTATTTACCTAATTTACTTCAACACAGTATGAAATTCACTGAAAACAAAAATGACCTAGTAGTCTTATCTGTTTTTAATTCATTTTTTTACTACAGGAGACTAATTTAGCTGAATTCACTGCTCGACATTTGATGTAAACTTCTAAAGGATAGAAGATTTAAGTTTGTTTAAAGTGACAGAGAAAGTTGTTAGTTAGAGTTAAATGTGTAAGAAATCCCACACTAGCAACATTATTTATGGTTTTATATGTATTATGACTGAAAGCAAAACAGTTGTTTGCTACAACATGGGATCAGGAAACCTTAATTATTCTGTAATCAAATTGTGTGTCAGTTATAAAGTTATTTTGAAAGACAGTAGTTCTTTGACTTTTGTGGATGACATGTTTGTAAATAAAAAATATTACATTAGAACTTGTAGATATTCAGTTTCACTGGACATTGGAAGTTAGACTATTTTTTTTGTGAATGGATTAAAGAACTTGATTATATTGTGCTTGTGTTGTTTTTTGTTTACTTAAATATGTCTCAAGGACACATTAGTTTTGAAACTCTGAAGACTGTGTAGTGTAGCTTTGGTGATCCACCAGTTATAGCTATTTAAGCAAGTCATCATCAGTATCTGCCTCTTACTTGAAAAATGCTGGTAAATTTATCTGAATCCAAACACTTTACTCTAAAATGATAACTGCACTGTTGGAAAAATACATTTCATCCCGTAAAGAAATTTCATCTATTTGAGGATTCTATTTGCTATCTCTTCCACTGCAGCATATTTTGGAGGTGCTGGGAATGCCTACTGATATTTCATATTCAACATGCGTCACCCATGTACTGTAAATGACCTTGTTGCTTATTCTTCAGTCTTGCTTCTATTATTTCTTATACAGTAAGAAATTCCATTTATCTGTTTTATGTTTTTTACCTATTTCTTATTAAACTACCATCCTCCTCTTATATATTTTACAAGCTTTAAGAAAAGGTCTGGTTTCATTGGCTTTTCATATATAATAGTATTTTTAACTAACTCTGAAAGAGCACTTTAGGTCAGAGGTTGCAAGAGAGGATATCGATACTGTTTTAATTTATTCTAACACCTTCATGACCAACTTGTACATTTGCAACTCCAAACAGATTATCGTGACAAATATGTTTAGCATAATGCTGATTTCTGTCTGAATTATTTTACACAAAATATAATTTAATTTCTTGAGATAGTGCTTTGCCATCAAAAAGTCAGTTTTTGTGAAAATGACTACATGAGGACATTTGGAAACCACATTTGCATTCCTTGCCAGTTGGAATTTACTTTTTATTTGTGTTGTATAGCAAGTAGAAATTTGCTTCAAGGATGTGATTGCCTCAATATACAGTTCTGTATTCAGGTCTACTGTGCTACTAAATATTGTTCTCAAGACTGACGATCAAAATTGTTCATGTTCTTTCTAGCAAGTCATCCATAAGTAATGCCCGAAAATTTAATGCAGAAAGTGCATCATCATTTTTGTCGTAGAAGGCTTTAATGGCTAAAATATGTAGTATAACGTATGTAAAAATGTTCAGACAAACGTAACTGACCCAATTCCACTTTTTTAGATCATTAATAAAATATAAACCTTTATGAAGATGGATGTGTCTGAAGAGCACATTAGGCATATAATGCTTTACGAGTTCAAAAAAGGCAATAATGCAGCAGAAACTACACAAAACATTCAAGGTGTTTATGGTGCAGGGTTTCTCAATAAAAGAAAATGTCGAAGGTGGTTTCAGAAGTAGAAATCAGGTAACCACAGCTTAATTGATGTACCACGTTCAGATCATCCTGCTAAGTTTAATGATGATTTGCTGCTAGCTACACTTGATGAATATTGTACTGTAGCAGTTAAAGAACTAGCACAGAAGTTTAATTCAACCCATTCAATAATTCACCGCCATCTGTAACAGTTTGGAAAAGTGTCAGAACTTGGAAAATGGGTCACCCATGATTTAACAGAACCTAACCTTAGAGCAAGAGTGGACATTTTCACTTTCGTGAATGTAACTTGCCTTTTTTTTTTAGACAGGTTATTAACGAGATGAAAAATGGATATATTATAAAAATGTTGAGTTTCGCAGACAATAGCTCAGTACAGATGAACTGGCTAAAACACAGTCCAAAATGGACCTCAATTCTAGGAAAGTCTTTTTAAGCGTTTAGTGGGATATTGTTGGTGTGATCCACTTTGAGTTGCTGCCACATAGTGTAATGATTACATAGACTTCTATTGTCAACAGTTGGAGCGCTTGAATGTTGCACTGAAATGAAAGAGGCCTGCTTTCATCAATCGTAAAGGTGTTGTGTTACACCAAAATAATGCACAGCCCCATACAGTAAGAATCACATTTGCAAAGATTCAAAAGCGTTTGAAATCCTTTCTCTTTTCCTCATCCTAATAGTGGGATTGACCGTCACATTATACGCCCCCACGGCTGGGAAGGCGAGTATGTTAAGCGCAAACCCGCGACCCTCGGATTACGAGTCGCACGCCTGACGCGCTTGGCCATGTCGGGCCAGTAATACAACAAACACAAGTATCGAAGCATAGTTGTTGTTTGACTATCCTTTTTCATATCTTTGCGTTAGTAGAAGTATAATCCGTAAACAACGTGATCCTATCCTTGTACATATTTATTAATCCGGTCAGAGTTAGGTTTGCAGAAACTATGTGAAAATTATATTTTTGCATTGATCTTGTAGAATTTTGCTCTATTCATCATATTCAAGTCTTTAAACTGGTATTTGTTTACTATTATTCACCTCCCACAAAATCCCGCTCGGATCTATTTATGGGTTTGTAAAGGTACACCACTAACAGTTTGAAATAACTGAATCATTGTTATAAAGATCTATTTTTGTTCGCCATTTATTATTTTATAAAGTACTGCTTCCTTCTCAGTTTTCTCACAGTGCCATTGACTTTATTTGAGATGAATTTAAAGGCGACTCTCTTTTATTTCTACGTGGCTGTAAATTATTCTACTAGCATCTTCTCCAGAGATTACTTCCGCGTTGAAGTTACTTCCATTATGACTGCTTATGTCCGTCGCTGGTACAGCGGTAAGTGTACGGATTTACAACGCTAGAGTCAGGGGTTCGATTCCCCTTGGTAGACAAAGCAGATAGCTAAAAAGAAAACACACATACACGACTGCTTATTAGTTGACCAGTTAATAACTGTAGCATGGTTCAATAGAGCCAAGCGTTTACCAAAATTATATTAATTGTAAATCATGAAATATTTTTAACACTCTATTAAACTTGCTGCTATTAATAGTGTTGTATAATAACCACTGTTTTAGTTACATTCTTCTGTACCGCAGCTGATGTCATATATACATGTGAAATACTGGGGACAAAGTTTCATCATGATATAAAGTAATTACAGATCTCAAGGGTTTATTATCTGCGCATAAGGTGGTAACCGATGTTTTAGTTCATTTCCGATGAGATATTTTAAAAAGTACCGTGTTTTCCTTCTTTGTTGGATTTTAAAGTTTTAAGCTTAAAAGCGGTTTCTACATTTTTTACATACGTGTCATTTCAGAGCACTTAATAGGATTTCATGTTTAGGAAAATCTGCTTCGTCCAATATTGACTTTATTTCATGTGTTAGTTGTTATACATGGTCAAGGTGTTTCACAAGAATATTTTACGACAGCTTTCATTAACAGTGTTGATGAGGATTTATGTTCAGATCTCGTTTTTGCTTTCTTTAGTAACGTTACTGTTTATAAGTTTCGAAATGCCTAAAAAATAAAGTTTTTATTTTTACTTGAGACAACAAATAACGTGGGTAGTACCCATTCTATGAAATGTATAGCATTGGTTACGTATAAAGATATATTCATAAATTCTAAAACCTCTCTTTGTCGAGTTCCGTCTGACTTTGTGTATTGACTTGCTCATATATTAAATAGATATATTTTACTTTAATATTATATCCAGTATCTCTTCTTCAACTCTACCAAGTCAAATGTTCCCATTTTAGTATAACTTAATGATATTTGTAGTTGCAACCTAAAACATAAATCAATGTAAGAGAATACCGCACAAAGATACTACACATACAGATAGGACTGTGATACCTAAAAGATGAATTTATTGTATTGTACTCTACACCATTGTAGCAGCTTTACGTTATTGGAACATGAGGATAAAAGGAAGTTTATTTACGTAATATTATTCTTTAATTAGCTCAGAAAAGAGATAAAACATGATTTGTCAGAT
Source organism: Carcinoscorpius rotundicauda (assembly GCA_011833715.1). Lineage (NCBI taxonomy): Eukaryota > Metazoa > Arthropoda > Merostomata > Xiphosura > Limulidae > Carcinoscorpius > Carcinoscorpius rotundicauda. Next base: position 30,396,286 of record CM022396.1, read on the forward strand.
CAAAGTGAATGAATCCAGTTATTCAGAAATGCAGACCTTGTAACTTAGGCATACGGAACTATATAATTTTCTTTCTGTACCAGTAAATAGCAGATTGGTTTACATATTTTTGTTGTTGTTGTTTGATTTTTTGTAGTATTCCGTGCATGTTACAGTTAGTCAAATTTTGTTCACTGTTACAGGAATTTGTTAACTAACACATTTTTGTTATAATTTGAATCTGTCCAGGTATATTTCTACGGACAGTTACAAATTTTTGATGACCACGTTTTTTTTTTTGTTAACAGACGTATTTCATTGTTGTTAGAATGTTTTGTGGATAATAATGCTGGAGGAATATCTTCTTTTACTTCCCTTTGAAAATAGTAGAAGAGATCCTTACTTTCACCCATTTATTTTCCTCTGACAATGTTATCACTAACTCAGTTCGTTGATATGGCACAAGCAGTTACACAAGTACGTATACAAATAGATGGATCTGTGAGTATCGCAAAGTGGTTAGAGAGTTTACAACATGAGAGTTGGTGTAAAGGCTATAACCTTAATCTAATATATAAGATGGGCTTCAGTGTTCACAACTTGTAATTTCCATCCAAATAATATATATATGTTGTTACTGTAATTCTCATAGAAGCATTAGAGTACGCCAGGTGACAAAGACACTTCAGTATAAGATGACAGTATGTATCAAGGCTGTTTGTATCCAACAAAGTAAGAGACGAGAACAGTCCATTTAATTCCGTGTTACGTAATCTTGCTAACCAGTCGAGCAAAGTTTACTAACGTTATCAATTTAGAAAAACTGACCATTACGTCAGCGTATCGAACACAAGTAGTTTTGATTTTATATACACTTTAAAATAAATATATATTTCTGGGCTGGAGTGTAGTGACAGAAGACGAGGCTTATTAGAAAAGTTGATATACTATCCCTTCTTCTGAGGTATCATTCCTCATAAGGACTTGCATCAACTACTTAGTTTCGACAAAGGTATATAGATCTTACAAACTTCATGCAAAGTTGATTGATTGTGTTTATAGTCATGTGTCTGTAGAAAGTTTCCTTTCTCCTTTTCATCTGTGGTTCGTATCCCATTGTATCAGTATAATTCCATTTTATTATGTCATATAGCCTTTCTTGTTATTATTGGTTGTAGTATTACAGACTGAGTGGGGTTAGCGAGTCTTATAGGTATATAATGCTCCCGATTTTTGACTTTTGTTAGTATTTTTATTCATCCAGTGTAGTGGTAACCATACTTATATGATATGTTGTATGGCTTTTGCTCTCAGAAACGAATAATAATCTGACTTGGTTAATTAATTAATTATCCTATCACCACGATCTCACTTCAAGTAATAACCGACTAGCTAACTGTATATTGGAACAGTTATTTTTAATAATTTTAATTTAGAAGTTTAAGCTTTCTCAAATTGTGTATAGTTATTGGGTTTAACTTCGTAAGTGATGCCTTCACGAGTTACATTGAATAGTTTTCTTAGTTCAAAACCACTTTTAACATATCAATACGTTTTTATATCTATGATGGAAGATGTCAAGTTCCTTCCTTATAAATTCCTACTGCTTGGGTTTTTCCTACCAAAAATTGAACGATATTTCGTTTTATCCTTCTAAGCTCTTGCGATGTTGAATTTAGTTTTATATCCTCAAGGAATAGCTCAGTAATTTATTTAACTGAAATAACTTATAAGGTTCGCGTAAATGTGTGTGACGCTACTTTGAAAACGTTTCTCGCAGCTTCTTATGGAAACTGATAACATCCTAGTTGTTAGAAAAAAACACTGATCGAACAGAGAAGGTAAATCACGAAACGAGCACCATGGATCTGAAATTTATTAAAACCTTGAAGTTGCATAAAAGTAGAAATAGACCTAACAAAAGGTAGTTATCATACAATGGTCACAGCAAAGAGAAGGAATCGCTAATCAAGTAAGCTGCTAATTAATTATCAATGCAAATAAATTGTCCAAATCGTAAATATTTTCCACGCCAAATTCGGTAATAAAAACAAAAGGAGAAAAAACCTCAAAAGTTTTATTATGAACTTAGGTCCTCTGGTTCTTAGCACTGTGAAATTTCCATCAAAGCATTGTATTGGCGAAGAAAAAGTATCTCGGAAGATGGAGATGATCAAATAAAAAATTGTCAAAGAAACGTGATCACAACAACCGATGTTTTTATTTTTGTACTATACTCATTTCACGATCGTGAAGCAGTCCGACATACAAATATTAAATCATAGTTTGACCGAATCATGCTAACGAATACAGAAGATAGCACTTATGCAAATATATAACCACATTTTCAAAAAAAAAAAAAAATTAACGATAAATTTTGAGTCAAGATTATGCTTCAGAATGGTTGTAACTGTCACAGACGTAATAAAGGTTAGTGTTTAGCAAAGAGGAGCATCAGCATCTGGAGATGTTATATCTTGCTATAAGAGAGTGTAAAAATTCAAATCTTTGCATCCTGTTTCTGATCTTGAACTCAGCATCCTGAAATGTAAGATTAAAATACATCAAAGTAATCTTAGAGGCTTGTGGAGTGAAAAACATGCTTTGTTTTTTCAACGCAACAGTTCATGGAATGGTTATCGATTTCAAGTTCACAAATATGTGTGAAAGGATCAGTGACTGGTTTCAAGTTTACAGTTATGTGTGTATGAAAGTTTTAATTACACAGGTGTGAGATGGTTTTACATTGTATTGAAATATTTAAATGTTCTACGCTAAAAACCTTATATGCACTTTTTACACAAGTAAATCTTTTTTTTTTTAATCAGGCTTCGGATCACATTTTATTGTGGTCCATAAATTTCTGTAGACCAATCGCAACATCAATCTTATCGATCATTCTAGAATCCACGAGAAATACACCACTGGTACATAAACGGTTAACAGCCTGTTTGATATGTCATTTCATGTGTGTGTGTGTGTGTGTGTATACGGTATCTTTACCTTCAATTGCAAATGAATACACTGCAACCAGTTAAAATGATACCATGTTTCAGGTTTCTTTATACTGATTCCAGTGTGGTAATTACAGAAGTAGTAACTAGAATAAATAAAGAAAAATTTACCGAAATCAGCTTGCCCAAAAGTGGGTTTCGTTGATGAGGTAGATGTGTAATCCAAACATCAGGTAGAACAACAAACTGATACCTGAAAAAACGCCAAAGACTTAACATTAGTCGTAACTACAACATAGCAATACTACGAGTTATTTGTAAAGTTTCTATACTATAAGTTTTCTGCCAATTTTCAATTACTCTGTATAACTTACTTTATGGTGTGTTACACAACAAAACAATAGCGACTGATTTATTTAGAAGGCGTATAAGTAATTTTTGAACTGCAAATAATCAGTGTTTAGCAGCTCTCCAAAAAGGAAAAAAAACAACTTGTTTTCCATATAATAATACTTTTTATTATGCTCATCACACATAACACTGTCTTGTTTAGGTGGTGTTCCATAAAAAGGTAAACTTTATATATTAGTCAAAATATATTGTCAGTAGCCTTTGATATTCCTCTCGTAAGGAATATCCAATCTTTAAACTTTCGTTTTCTACAGAAACGTTGTTGTCGAAAACACTGTTGTTGTTGTTGTTGTTTTGAATTAAGCACAAAGCTACACAATGGGCTATCTGTGCTCTGCCCACCACGGGTATCGAAACCCGGATTTTAGCGTATAAGTCCGCAGACATACCGCTGAGCCACTGGGGGGCCGAAAACACTGAGTTAGGTGTATAATTTTCCAAACTCACAATATAAATATTTCAAACTATTAAAGAAAGATATCTTAAATATCTCAAGAGTTGGAGGTCTTGGCTTGGAGATGACGTCAAATTATACCAAGTGAAGCACTTGGTGATTACTAAATTTAGATATTTTTTAGTTTGTTTGAACAAGAAGGTCGCAATTATTTTCTAGCTTTGATCTGTATAAAAACAATTCCTTTATTAACAGAAATACTATGGAAGACAACTTGAAAGCTATAATATAAAGCGGCTCGAGTCTGTCCATATGGAAAATGGTCCAACTTCCCGACCATCGATTACTGCGAAAGTCGCAGATTAGGCATGTTCCAAGAAGAATAGTGAAACCCAACACTGTTCTCTTTCATGTTTTTGGAAATATGAAAACCACTTAAATAATCTTCCTCGCTGCTGCCAATGAACACATACGCTCACCGCCTTCGTCAAGCCAACGAACCAAGTGGTTCGCCTGTATATAGCACAAATTCAACATAAATTATTTTTAATAGAAATTACTACAAATATTATTTTTAAAAAATCATTATTTAATTAAAAATTAGAAAATCTGCTATAATTGTAAATAAAAAGTAAAATAGAATTAGATCTACGATACAATAATAGACGTATTAAATAAAATAATCTATATCTTAGTCAGCATGTAAATACAGGTTTGGCAAATTTTCAAAGAAAAAAAACTATATGTCGAAACAAAATATGGCAGACGTCATCGTTACTCTCAGAATTAAGGAAGACGACCAGAAGTTTTCTACTGATACCCACATGTTAATTCCCGAACACTGTGTAGAGGTACGTCCTTCTGTTCGCATGTTTGAATTACATCACAGGCATACGTATTAATATTTGTAATTAATGAATCTTGATTACACCAATTTGAAAAAGTGCATGTATGAAGTCTTGAAAGAAGATGTAATAAAACTGTTTGATACATAGTTCAGTTCAAACGTAGTAAACAAAGTACAAATAGTACATTACTTCATATTGATACAAATCCGATTTTAACCCTGAAAATGTTGGTTAGTTATTTAAAAAGCACAACAAAAAACGGAATGTCCAAGTGTTTAATGCTGGGCGTGCATCTTTTGTAGAACTGTTTGAAACTATTTACATTTTATCTCCTTTAGAAATAATATATTTTTTTAAAGTTTCAAATTGGAGCTTCTGAGCTAAAGACAGAAGGCTTCATACTTGAAAAACTGGACAGTGGGACCACATTCAATATCAAAAGAGAATTTAATTGGTTGAAATAGCAAATCGAAGACGTTATCGAAACCATCTAGAAAAATACAAGACACTCAAGTAAAATAGGTTTGATGACATACTAAATATAGTGTTAGAACTGTCACAAAATACATGAAAGCTGGAACACAAATTATTTATAAAACCTGTAATCCATGTAAGAGTTGTTTAGTTAACATGCACCAGTTTTGTTTTGTTTTTAGAAAACTCTTAGCGAAAACAATGATAGAAAAACAATTTGTAAGTGTTGTGTAACACCTGGGCAAAACCCCAAGTTCTGTCTCAACAATATTGTGTCTTCATGAAGGATGTAATCCATGAACCACTGGCTTTATTAAACTATCATTTATGACACTGTTCGTCTTAGAATTGAAAAACAAAGTGAAAATGTCTGTTTAGATAATCTGAGAGAGTGAGAAACTATTTCGAAAAAAATACGCAATATAGCTATAAATCGAGCAATTAGAGCAATTGACAAACTCTTCAAAAAACACAAACAAGAAATTTGTTTACATCATATTCACACTACTTTTATTTTCCTTAAAAAAAAAAAAGAAGCTTACCTGAAATTCCTAATCATATATTGCTCCAGCAGGCTCACAGAAATCAAATATTTCAAATAAAAAACCATCAATAACCTTAGTCTTTAAACTAAGTAAAAAACAAAACATAGTCTCACTTGATAATTTAGATTATTCGATCCGATCTGGTTTTAAAGTGTAAATACTGAAATACAGAATACTGTTACTTCTAAAGATATAAAATTGTGCGGGTAAGAACGCTGATGTCAGAGACGAAAAACTGGCTATAACTCGCATTAGAGAAAGACGATACTACGTTCACCATTAATACTGCAGTTTTTGAAGTTATGGAGTATTAATGAGGTTTAGTGTATAACTGAATATTTATTGTGTAACAGGAGAGGGATTGAATTTTTCAATCTGAATTGCATTTTATACCATGCATATATAGACTAAAGAGTTAGATCAAGGATTCCAAGTATAGCTATTATTAATTCTGAACCTTCGACCTCAAGGAAGGCAAGTAGGAAGCAGAAACCGAAAACCATTAGGTCTTTGTCAGGTTCTTTAAATAGAATAACGAAATTGATTGCCATCTTCATGACAAATCTAACAAAATGAAGCATGTTCAGTAGCATCACGTCTCACACCCAAGACTTTCAGATCTACAAACCAGCTACTAAGGCCATCTTCACTTAGATCAGTGTAATAAACAAATACTAATAGTTTACATGAGTACTTATTTACTGTTATACTGATGCCTCAGAAATACTTATAATTTCTTTTCCAAAGTAATAGATGCATGACTAATACTTTAAGCACAAAACAAAAGGCAATGTTATTCTTCGATTTCTAACATTTGTATTTACCTTTCAAAACAAATTTCCATTATTCATGTTACTTTACCCAAGCAAAAATATCGAGGGCAATGTTATTCTTTGGTTTCTAACATCTTACCCTGCATCTCAAATTTGCATTATTTATGTTATTTCACCCAAGTAAAAAGCCTAAGTTACTTACTAGTTTCTGACATCCGAACTTATCCTGCATCTCTAAGTGCCATTATTTATGTTATTTACCTAAGTAAAAAGCCAAAGTTACTCACTAGTTTCTGACATCTTACCCTGCAGCATAAAGTTCCATAATATAAGTTATTTTATCCATTCCATATCCTCGAAATCGTTCGTCGTATAGTGGCAAAGTGGGGGTGTTCCTGAACATTGAAAGTACACATGGAATATTAACTGTGAATACTGTAAATGTCTTTATGCTGAAAGGTTTCTATACAAATAGGAAATCCTTGAGTATAAATATTTTCTTAATTAAAAAATATACGTATAAACATTTATATATACACGCTACTACTTGTTTCAATTAGTTCTGCCTTACCCACCCATCAGTTTTTAGAAAATGTTCTTTAGAATTAACGCATTTAAAAGTAGAAAAGGACTTATTAATCCTTATAAAAATAAGTTAATATCGTAAGTCTTATTTGACTAAATGGTTCAGTCAAAAAAATAATATTAAGAAAAAGTAGCAAAGCATTTATATTAAGAAACATGTTAAACACGTTAGGAAACAAATTAACATACCTACGTGTTTTAGAATACTTTTATTGAATTTTAAGTAGCAAAATGTTTTCTGTTCTCCTAAAAAGTCAAATTATAAATGAGCCGTTTCACTTTTTCTTAAAAGACATAGTGGACACGTGATTTTTCCTTACGTTTCTGTATCAAAACCACGCTATTAATTCCATTTAGCCCCAATGTTTATGCTTCTCTGTAAAATAACTACATATCCAGTTTCATACAAGTTGTTTTTGTTTATAATGTTATGATTGTATTCAATTACTCATATGAAATATTCTTTTTTTTTTGCAATCACACTGTGAGGCTGAATTTAGAGATTCAAACATCCATCCTTCACAATAACAATTTAAATAGTAATTTACACACAAAAGTAGATAATAGTACATATTTCTTCGAAAAACAAAACTATGCACCCCATTCTCTAAGTTGCAACATAGGTAACTACGTTTCACTCTAATATCTTTATTTAGATGGAAATTACGGCTACTGTTTCTAAGGAGGCTCTTAGTAGAATACATATTCGATGTCACATTTTGTGCTATTGACTTTGTTAAAGAATGTTTAAAGCAAAATTGAAATTAAATACATGGAGCAAATTCCTATACATAGTTAACCAAGTAGATGAGGGGGAGAATAGAATAACTACATTGTTTTCTACATTTGTATTTATGTTAAAATTACTTAGGTCACCTCCCGCCATCTCTATTTTTGTGATACTTAACAGAGGGAATGAAGCCAATCAGCATCGCCCTATAACTCACCATCAATGCTCTTTCATCGAATAACACTCTTTTAACACCTCCTCAGCTCAAAGTGCACGGAAAATTTTATATCGCACGGATTCTAACTCACCTCTGCAACCAAGATCTCTACAAATCTGCATTTATAAAACTTTCTAATATTAATTGTAATACACAATATGTTAATTAAATCAAACGTGATCAGATACTAACATCTCAATAAGTGGTTAGTAAAAAGTACAGTTGTTGTTTTTCAATCTAAGAAACTTGTATAGATTTTATAGAATAAATAAATTATAACAGTATTAAAGAGGCAAATATTCGCGGGCGAATGTAACGTGTCTACACCACGAAATCCCAACATGGCCAATTTAACACCAGAAAAATCGTAAAACACACATTAATATATATAAAAAAATGTTTACATCAACAGTTGAAACCTGCTGAAAGGTGTCTTTATATTACATTCCATAAAAAAATAATTTACCCAAATCCTCAAGATGGTTTTTATTAGCTCTAACTACCCCCCGTAAAGATAAAAAAACGTTAAATTTTCCCATTTTACATGTCAGTATACTGAGCATATGAAAAATTTATATTTGGATTACTGTAAATATGACCGTACAAGAGCCAAACATATAGATTAACTTTGGTTTTTGACCACATAAAAATCCTTAAAAAGAAATAAATAAAAAAAACGTAAGAAAGATTTCTAGTTCCATTGGACTAAGACACAACCTTACAAAATTTCAAATCAATCTGCTATCAAATGAAAGAACGACCGTCCAATGAAAAGTGCTTGGAAGGAGAAAAAAAGAAAAACAGCATGTCTCGCCGCGGAGACATAAAATTAATATTCAATGAGTTTTTTCACCGCTGCTGTTAAGTCGTTAGAACAAAGATTTTCACGATTACAGATCTTACTTGAGAAGTACATACGGTTCGTATATATCATCATAAGACTAGAATATGGGGCTGCTCTTCTCTGTACCACCTAGTGTAGTTTGTTAGAGTGTGACCTCTTCCTCTTCTGTATTCTTTATGATTAATTAAGTTAAAATTATCTTTCTCTGTGATACATTTTATTTACATAAAATTTATAAAGTTACGGAATTTCAACAGCCACATCAACTTTTCCTTCGAGTTCTAATGGTTATCAAGAAAATAACTTATTGTTCAGTTTCATTTTGTGAGTTTATACAACTAGAAAAAACTTCTTTAAAACTAAAAAAATGTTGAGCTGAAAAACACGTGAAAATTAAAACATTTATGTCAGAAAAAAAAGAAAGCTTGGAAGATCACCTGCACATAACGGGACATGTTGAAACAATATTTCGAAATATCATGTAAAAATAGCACTGTTGCACATAGTATTTTAATGTTGTAAATTTATACTCAAAATTAGATACAATTACTACTGTTGATGCTAGTGAAGTTTCAGTGAAGTCGTATATATATACCGGCTTCTCAGTGTTGTGTTATTCAAAGTTGTTAGCAACTTAATGATTTGTAACGGTGGCGACGTTTTACGATACGAATCAAAGGAATATAAACAATCTTTACAATTTGTGGTAGAAAAAAAGTTGTAGACCATTTTCTAACCACTGTTAAGAAAGAATGTAAAATATGTGTATAAATGTAACAAGTACACTTGCACAGCTTACAATTAAACGTATAATTATTTTTGTCTTTGGAAATTTGTACAGATTCGATGATAAATACTATTATCAAGTCTGTGGACTGTATTACGTTTGACAGAATACAAACAAATTGTTAAGTACAAAAACTTACTTCAGAAGTGTATATGGTTCAAACATATCATCGAAAGACTGTAGAATATAGGGTTGCTCTTCTCTGTACCACCTAGTGTAGTTTGTTAGTGTGTGACCTCTTCCTCTTCTGTATTCTTTATGATTAATTAAGTTAAAATTATCTTTCTCTGTGATACATTTTATTTACATAAAATTTATAAAGCTACTGAATTTCAACAGCCACGTCAACTTTTCTTTCGAGTTCTAATGATTGTCAAGAAAATAACTTATTGTTCAGTTTCATTTTGTGAGTTTATACAACTAGAAGAAACTTCTTTAAAACTAGAAAATTGTTGAGCTGAAAAACACGTGAAAATTAAAACATTTATGTCAAAGAAAAAAGAAAGCTTGGAAGATCACCTGCACATAACGGGACATGTTGAAACAATATTTCGAAATATCACGTAAAAATAGCACTGTTGCACATAGTATTTTAATGTTGTAAATTTATACTCAAAATTAGATACATTTACTACTGTTGATGCTAGTGAAGTTTCAGTGAAATCGTATATATACCGGCTTCTCAGTGTTGTGTTATTCAAAGTTGTTAGCAACTTAATGATTTGTAACGGTGGCGACGTTTTACGATACGAATCAAAGGAATGTGAACAATCTTTACAATCTGTGGTAGAAAAAAAGTTGTAGACCATTTTCTAACCACTGTTAAGAAATAATGTAAAATATGTGTATAAATGTAACAAGTACACTTGCACAGCTTACAATTAAACGTATAATTATTTTTGTCTTTGGAAATTTGTACAGATTCGATGATAAATACTATTATCAAGTCTGTGGACTGTATTACGTTTGACAGAATACAAACAAATTCTTAAGTACAAAAACTTACTTCAGAAGTGTATATGGTTCAAACATATCATCAAAAGACTGTAGAATATAGGGCTGCTCTTCTCTGTACCACCTAGTGTAGTTTGTTAGTGAGTGACTTTTTCCTTCGTTGTATTCTTTAAAAATAATTAAGTTAAAAACACTCAGTTTTTGTGCAACACAGGTGTCCTGAGCAGAATATTCAATTTATTTTAACTTTTCCACCAATAAAATATTCAGTGTTTTAATGCAATCAACCAACACTCTTCTGATGTGACATAATCGCGCTAAAAGGATACTGACTGGTTGAATTTTGTGGTTCTTCTGAAATATACTTCTTACAAGTTCAGACTTTGTCCGGGGAAGAAAACTGCTTTCCTAACACAAAATTATTAAACTTGCTTAAAAAACAACAACTTTTAAATCATGAAAATGTTTTGCTCCGCGAAAAGGTACTTGTCACTTTGACCTACTATTTATTTAACTCTCAATTATTATTATTATTACTATTATAGCAACAGCAGCAATAAATATACAACTTAATATTGTTAAAGTATGTCATCCTTTACACTGCTGGCCAAAATCTTAAGGGAAATAAACATAAAGAAAACATATGCATTTTGCGTTGTTAGATTCAACCACTTATTTGAGTAGAGCTTCAAAGGATGAAAATAAGAAAAGGGAAAATAAAAAAAAAATTAACATTTAATAAAGAAAATGTGCACCTCTATGAAATTAGCCTAAATGCTAGTTTAAGACCATACCGAAACGAAGCGTTAATCGGTAAACACGGAACGAAATTTAGTCATCTGTGTCCAAGAATTAGCGTTGTCAACATTTCCTATTGACATCTCCTGTGTTACATTGGGTAAAAACATGGCAAAGGTTAAAAAGTTGACAGATTTTGAACGTGGCAGAATTGTCGAGCTGCAAAAGCAAGGTCTCTCTCAACGTGCCATTGCTGGTGAGATTGAGCGTAGTAAAACTGTTGTTGCGAATTTCTTAAAAGACCCTGAGGGATACGGAACGAAAATTTCAAGTGGTCGGCCCAAAAGCTTCACAGACGTTGAGCAGGAGGATTCGACGGATTGTCCAGAAGACACCAGCCAATCGTCGAAACAGATTAAGGCCCTTAGGGACGCATAATGCAGTTCAGGAACCATAAGACGGCATCTACGAGAGAAAGGCTTTAAAAACCATAAACGTCTTCAAAGGCCACACCACGAAACAACTTGGTTAAACTTTGGTGAGAAGCACCAAACATGGGACGTAGAAAAGTGGAAAAAGGTTTTGTTCTCTGATGAGAAAAGTAATTTAACCTGGATGGTCCAGATGGCTTCCAACGTTACTGGCACGATAAGGATATCCCACCGGAGACATTTACTACACGACACAGTGGAGGACGTTCCATCATGATCTGGGGTGTTTTCCCCTTCCATGGAACAATGGAGCTTTAGGTTGTACAGAGGCGTCAAACAGCAGCTGACTACATTGGCATGATGGAGAGAGCATCCTTATTGACTAAAGGCCCTTGCTTGTGTGGAAATGACTGGATTTTTAAGGAGGACAACGCTACAATCCACAATGCCTGCAGAACAAAAGACGTTTTCATGGCGAATAACGTTATTCTTTTAGACCATCCAGCGTGTTCGCCCGAACTGAACCCCACTGAAAATATTTGGGGGTGAATGACAAGGGAAGTCTATAGAAATAGACGTCAACTCCAAACAGTGCTGGATTTTCGTGAAGCCATCTTCACCACTTGGAATAATATTCCAGCCTGCCTTCTGCAAACGCTTATATCAACCATGCCAAAGCAAATGTTTCCAGTTATTTGCAATGAATGCCGTGCAACTCACTACTGAGACCTCTTGTTGGGCATTTCGTATCCTGTTTAGGACTTCTTTTTGGTATGGTCTTAAACTTTTGACCAGCTAGCATTTAGGCTAATTTTATAGTGTTCACATTTTCCCTATTAAATGATAAAAAAGTTGTTTTTTCCCTTTTCTTATTTTCATCTTTCGAAGCTCTACTCAAATAAATGGTTGAGTTTAACAACGCAAAATGCATATTTTTCTTGATGTTCATTGGCCTTAAGATTTTGGCCAGCAGTGTATTACAACAATAACTGTTTGAACTATTGCAGTTTTATTGGTGTTATATTGGTGTTAGGCCTATTATATTTTTAAACCCTTTTAATACAAGCTACATGTTTTACAGTAAGATTGATTTTTAGAATATGTACGACGTTTCGATCATTGGTGCGATTATTCATTCTCAAGTACACACGTTTTGAGGTAAAGAACATTTTTATATTTAAATCAACATTCAACACTCTTACAGTGTACAATGTATTTAATTTTTATAACTAATAGTGAATAGATAACAATCAACGTGTATTAATAGATATCGATTTTTGACCGAATATAAAATGTACAAAAAACAGAATGAACATAAAATAGCAACACCTAATCGAACTGTTATAACTAGCTACATATATTTGCTTCTTATACAACGTAAATTCCATAAACCAGTTTTCTAATCACATTATCTACTAACAGGCACTATAAAACAACTACATTTAATATACACTATATTAACCATATGAAACATCGATCAAGAATTTGCTCAATGCTTTTCTGACGTTAACCAGTTTCTTACTTAAATAGATACAGCTATAAGTAATTATTTTAAAACGCACATAAAAGAGACACTTAGCAGACACACAAACTCAAAAATACTCCGCGAAACAAAATAATCCTAATATTTTGCACTATTCTACATGTATAGAAAATATTAGCATGCCTCTATCAGAAATGTCGAAAATACTAATACGTAAATATAACCTAAAAAATATGCATAGGCAAGTTTCATCCCTGGAACGAAAATTAAACACATAAAGAAAATTATCTAACCAGAAACATTAAAAAATATATAAAGTGCTCATCCTCTTACATAGATGAAATAGGACATAATTTAAAGATCAGGTTGAAAGAATACCAAAACCCCCCTTTCCAAGTCAATAAACATACGAGCAAAATAAAGTTTTTTTTAATAAAATGTTAGTGTTAAAACATTAACGTGAAATTAACAGAAGAAAAATTCGGGCAGCTTTATTGGTAAAATCAAAATACCACAATCAACAACTACTCTATTTGTAATTTAGATCATTATTTTCACACACGTTCATAATATCATGCAAATATTTTGCATAATCTATTCCATGTTTTTTTATATTTAACCACTTTTAGTTTGCCTTTTTTCTGTTCATCCATAAATAAACATTTGTCAATTCACTAAGAATTGATTTAATATTTAAATACATTGTTGATTTAAATACTAAATCTTACGTCCTACCTATTCTAAGAACTCTTCTCTACTCTAAAAGCTGTAAGTTGTAACAAAACAATACTTAAACAATAAGTAAACTCCAAACGAAACTCTATTTCTAAACACTACATTCTTAAACTAGTTCCTTATGGATTTTTAGAAAATAGAATAGTTTATAGTAATAGGTTAATCGTATTCCAAGTGAATATAACAAATATAGTGGTTATTACAAATTATTTTAATTCTTCAAAATCCCTATGAGACTAGGTTAGAATTTGTTTAAAAATATAATCTACTTCTCAGTAATGCCTTACGACAAATATAATTGTAAGATTTTTGAAGTTTTTAGATAGTTGTACTTGGAAAGTATTTCTGTGAATTTACTTATAAACAATAGTTTTGTTTTCTATATTAACCCATCAATAAAGTTTTTATAGTAGTTAATTTTTATTTTGAACTTTACTTGGTGTGTTTCTATGAGCTATGTATTATTCATCCATATAAGTAAAGCTTGTAATAAAAGAAAACTTGTAGTGTACCTTCAAATTCCCACGAAATTCGAACCCTGGTACAACAAACGCTGTTTTATCAACAATGGGCCAAGACCGTATAGTCCTCAAAGCGTTGGTCTGCAGATCAGCCGAAGGTTGAAAGTCTACGTCCAGTAGAAGCAAAAATTCTGTTTTCACCTCTCTAGATTTCACAGGAGAATACAGAGAGTGAAATAGAATTAGTTCAACGCTTCTCTAACATCAAATCGAATTTAAAATACATTTTCATTCTTATTTACAAAAAAATATTGAATGTTTGAAAAATGATTATTTCCTGGTCAGGTAGCACTAACAGCCAATCTCTGCAGTCCTGACTTGGTTGTTTGTTTTTTTGTTGTCGGTATTTGGTCCATGTTTTGGGCATGAGACAGGGAGGGGGTCAGATTTAGCGTTGATCTGTTCCTTAGGAATTATTTTGTTTGCACTGTTGTCCAATCCTAGGTCATGAAGCTCTTTCTATCGTTGTTCCATAACTCACAGAATGTTACTTTTTTAAAATATAAATTAACATACCCTGAAAGATCACTTGGCTGATTATTCCGACTTGCTTTGAATTTCGCGCCGTCACTAATTTATCAGTAACACATTAGAAGATTTGTTTTTTTTAAATTTCGTGCAGAGCTACACGAGAGCTATCTGCGATAGCCGTCCCTAATTTAGCAGTGTAAGACTAGATGGAACGCAGCTAATCATCATCACTCACTGCTAACTCTTCGGCTACTTTTTTACCAACAAATAGTAGGATTGGCTGTTACATATAACGCCCCCACAGCTGAAATAGCGAACATGTTTGGTGTGATGGGGATTCGAACCCGCGACCCTCAGATTTCGAGTCAAGTGCCTTGGCCATCTGGCCATGCCGAGCCACAGACTAGAGAGGAAAACAACTAGTCAACATCACCTTCCACAAACTCTTGGCCTACTCTATTACCAATGAATAGTGAGATTGATCGATATATCATAACGCTTTTATGGTTGAAAGGTCGAAATGTTCGGTGACGGGGATTTGAACCCACAATCCATTGTGAGTCAAGCGCCTTAAATCACCAGGCCATGGCAGGCTCCAACTACTCTATGGAATTCTACTTTACTTTATTCATCGTACTTCATATATCCGATATTTGTCTCAATTTTCTCTGTCAATTGACACTACTGGCTGATCTCCCGCGACGGCAAAAAGTCATTCAGAAATAAACACATACATTGTCAATGTAATCTTTTCAACTAACGATATCGTGAATAAATCCCTATACCATAAATACTCTAAAACTTTAGGAAATGGAAACTTCATGACACTAGTGCTTAACCAGTTATACAGCTTACCTAATGGCAATATTCCTTAAAGTGTTGATGGGATAGTTTTCGGAAGTGCAATTCCCGACAACAATAGTAACTTGTCCACGATTCTCAAGATTACGATACTTGATGAAATTAGACACCTTATTTCTGAAACAATACGGTAAATTCAGGCATTATAAGCCACAGTAGTGTTACGATCTAGACTACATAACATTTTAACATAAATTCCAGGTATGCCTAATTTTGACTTTTAGTCTATTATTGTAGTGTTACTTTGGTTTCAATTTCGTCAACGAATTTCGAAAAATATGTAACTAGTCGTCCTTAATTTAGCAGTAATAGGCTAGAGGAAAAGCAGCTAGTCAATACCACCTACCGCCAGCTCTTGGGTTATTTATTCTTTACTGACAAGTAGTGGGATTGACCGAAACATTATAGCACTCATGCGGTTGAAAGAGCAAGCATGTTTGGTGACCTTAACTACCACACCATGCCGCATCTTCATTATTAGACTTAGAGATTTTACAAAAGATTTTGCGTAATGAAGTTTAACAAATCACATACATAGTTAACTTTCGTGTAATTTAGCACTAAATCTCAGGAAATGTGGTATATATTTATTTTGAGAAAAGGCTTTTCTTATAATCTAAGAAATATTTCTGGGTCATTCAAGACGTTAAGGTAATGTTATTCGATTAGACACAGCAATCTATTTTTGATATCACAACATTGAACTTTTAAATAACACGAATAAAGTAAATCTTACTGTAATTGGCTGTTTCTTGTAAGCAACAAGTGTAACGTACGTATTTACATCTGACTGTTTGCCAATCAAATTTGTTTTTACAGAAAAAGTAGCTACGATCATGGTTAATTCATAAAATATGCTGTGATAGTCGTTGGAACCACCATTTTAATTAATTTCGACTTTAAAACCATAGTCGTTCGTCTGTTTAAAATTTCGCGCATAGTTAATCGAGGGCTATTTGCACTAGTCGTCCCTATTTTAACAATGGTAGACCTAAAGAGAAGGCAGCTAGTCATCACCACCCACCGCCAACTCTTGAGCTACTTCTTTTTATAAACAATAGATTAGTGGGGTTGAGCCCCCACGACTGAAAGGTTGAGTATGTTCGGTGACAAAGATTCGAACCTGCGACACGCAGCTTGCGAACCAAACGTCCTAATCACCGGGCTGATTCAGTCAGTGGTCGTTGTAACTACCATTCTCAATGTTTTGATGTCTTAAGGATTCTTGGAACGTTCGTTCGAAGCTAGAGAATGAAAACTGTGTGAGGAAGCAGTATTTTATATTCATATAGATGTTCTGTAGGTTATTCACGCATGTTATCAAAAGTACAATAAACACGTGCTCGAATGTCTGTTATTAGTTCTAATTCATGAAAAGTATGTTAGGATTAAATTTGTTTGTTGTTAAGTAAGAAGCTGAATAACGGATTATGGTGATGTCTATCGAATGTATCGAAGCCAGAATGTTAGTGTTATAAGCCCTCATATATACCTCTGAAACCGAAAGCCTTCGATTAAATAAATACAGGATTTGCTTTATTAAAACAGAAATCAAATAAAATGTTTAATGTTTCTGATTTCGTTTTAATGTACCGGTAAGTCTCCAGTGGAATCAAGTGAATTACGAATTTTATCCTTCGCTTATAATAAATTTGACCAATTCATTTAATGAAATTGTCGTTATTCAACTACCACTTATACCAAAAATTGTCTCACTAATAATACATACAAGTTAGCTACAGGAAATGGTTTTATCTTCACTGAATAAATATATTAAATATTAGTAAATAGTTGTTTTTGTTTGGATTTCGCACAAACTTTTTCACACTACACATTCCAAGTTTTAAACTAGAGAGAAATGAGCTAATCAACGATGACTACTATTCTTAGACGGACAGTAGGATTTGACCTTCACTCTTAATTAGCACTCCGACCCCAAAATGCAGAACACGATATATGTGTACAAACCATAACGGGGCATAAACCACGAAAGGTAAGCTCCACAGTCCCACACGATGTCCACTAGGTCGCACTCGGCCATGTCACGTTTCTAAACTACGACATAAGTATAGAAATGTTTAATTTGGCTTTTCCCAAGGGATTATTGCTGAAACGTTATTCCGTTTTTATTTGGGAAAAAACACTAGATTAGACTTGTTCTGCTGATTAACAAGAACAGCAAGACAACGTGTATCGCAAGGTTGACAAGAATATAGCGGTAAAAATATTCAAATAATATTTTGCAGTTTTAATTGTTTAAAAACGATTTGGTATCCAAACTATTTCTTGAAGAACATATAAATAAAATCTCAATAAATTAAAACTTATACAAATAACATGTGACTTAACCATTTAGCCAACACGCTCTTAATAGGAATAGTACCCGCAACTTCAAAATACTACATACAAGATATCACGTCACAACATTTCAGAGAGAAAGCATGTATAAAACATAATCAGTAGAGCATATATTTGTTACAGTCCTCCGTCCTCGGGCCTTTAGTTTATTACCTGATCTCATCGGAATGACTGGGTTATGAAACACTTTGTATTACTATGGTGTTTTTAACAACGTATCGCGAAAATGGACTTGTAAAGTTTTACAATATACAACCTTTACAAATGTACTTGTAAGTTTTGATTATACATATCGTGGTCGTAAAATATGTGCCATACTATTATGGAAACTGCTAAACATGATTTTTTTTACAAGTAATACCGTTTTTACAAACAATAACGAATCAGTAGATCAAAACGATTTGTCGTCGTTTCTTGTTAATTGAAATATATACACACACACACACACACACTGCTGGCCAAAATCTTGAGCCCAATGAACATAAAGAAAAAATATGCATTTTGCGTTGTTAAACTCAACCACTTATTTGAGTAGAGCTTCGAAAGATGAAAATAGGAAAAGGGAAAATAAAAATAAACTTTTTTAGCATTTAATAGGGAAAATGTGAACACTATGAAATTAGTCTAAATGCTAGCTGGTCAAAAGACCATACCAACAGGATACGAAATGCCATACAAGTGGTTTCAGTAGTGAGTTACACGGTCGTCATTGCGAATTACTGGAAACATTCGCTTTGGCATGGTCGATATAAGCGTTTGCAGAAGACTGGCTGGAATGTTATTCTAAGTGATGAAGATGGCTTAACAAAGATCATGCACTGTTTGGAATTGACGTTCATATCTATAGACTTCCCTTGCCATCCACCCCAAAATATTTTCAATGAGGTTCAGTTCGGGCGAACACGCTGGATGGTCTAAAATGGAAAAAGCACCCCAGATCATGATGGAACCTCCTCCAATGTGTCGTGTGGAAAATGTCTCCTGTGGAATATCCTTCTTGTGCTAGTAACGTTGAAAGCCATCGGAACCATCCAAGTTAGATTTTTTCTCACCAGAGAAGAAAATCTTCTTCCACTTTTCTACGTCCCATGTTTGGTGCTTCTCAGCAAAGATTAACCGAGCTGTTTCGTGGTGTGGAAGGAGGCGTAGCCTTTGAAGACTTTAGGGATTTTAAGACTTTCTCTCGTAGATGCCGTCTTATTGTTCTTGAGCTGTATTCTACGTCCGTAAGGGCCTTAATATGGTTCAACGATCGGCTGGTATTTTGCCGGACAACCCGTCGAATCGTCCTGCTCAATGGCGGCGAAATTTTCTTGGGCCGACGACTTGAAATTTTCGTTCCGTATCCCTCAGGGTCTTTTAAGAAATTTGCAACAGAAGTTTTACTACGCCCAATCTCACCAGCGATAGACTGAGAGAGACCTTGCTTTTGCAGCTCGACAATTCTGCCATGTTCAAACTCTATCAACTTTTTAACCTTTGCCATGTTTTAACCCAATGTAACACAGGAGATGTCAGTAGGAGATGTTGACAACGCTAATGCTTGAACACAAATGACTTAATATCGTTACGTGTTTACCAGTTAACGGTATGGTCTTAAACGTTTGACCGGCTAGTATTCAGGCTAATTTCATAGTATTCTCATTTTCCCTATTAAATGCTAAAAAACGTTTTTTATCTTTCGAAGCTCTACTCAAATGAGTGGTTGAGTCTAACAATGCAAAATGCATATATTTTTTTTTTATGTTCATTGGCCTTAAGATTTTGACCAGCAGTGTATATGTATACATATATATATATATATATATATATTCATACGCACACAGAGATAAAGAAACTACATACTAAAGTTTAAATTAAATCTACCCAAGTGTTTTTAGGTTATTTTTTAGCAATATAAAATTTAACTACATCATTAATTAATCGATGATGATGATGAAGACGGTTACTTTTCAGAAAGCACTCTAGCTTCATCTTCTTTCCCAAATACAGGAAGAAAAAACACAATAGAAACAGCTCCTTCCCACGGTACCAGTGTTTGGTTGAGGAGTTTTAACCTACTCATCGTTAGTTGGGTTGCAAGAGTTACAGACGTTTCATTGGCTAATCTGTAAATTTCAAAAACCATAAAAGTCAACATATTTACAAACGTTTCGGTATTTCAACTTTTATACAGGATTCAAAACGTATTCGTTAGTTTTTAAGTTGAAACAGTACATTTGTTTTCATAATACCTTTGTATGAGAAAAGCTTTTGTTTGTTTGTCCACTGTCTGAATAAGGCTGTCATTCATTTGTATCAGGTTTTTTTTTAAAGTTAACACGAAAATTTAAAAGTTATTATAATGTCTAAACATTCATAACTGTATCCCACTTGTGTCGTATTCGGTGGTTCCATCAACATTATTAAGTTCTAAACATTCACAATAACATTCCACATATACTTAACAGTTATATAAACAAGAATTAATTTTCTTTCTAACTGTGCAAAGTTTTCCCTAAACTAGCACTTAAAAATAATACGCCAAACAATTTCTTGAATACAGTTTCATACGTTTTAGGTGGTACCAAGATAGGTTCCTCATTTAGATGGCAGGGTGGTACGTCTAATGTTCTTTCTGGTTCTTGAAAACAGGTGTCCACAATATCACTACGTGTTTGTAATTCTAAATAAAATACAATTTTAAAAAAATGAGAACATGCTAGATAAACTAACAAAATACATTTTTATAAAGAAGAAAAAACAGATTTCTTTTCTACTATATTCAAGGAATATTTTATTTTTCTTCATGAATATCAAGCTTTTAAAAGATTTGATACAGTAAAGCTGTCTTCATAAACACTATTACAAGGTGATTGATTATTAACAATTATTTTTGGAATTTAACATTAAAACTT
The DNA here is from genome assembly GCA_011833715.1 of Carcinoscorpius rotundicauda. Taxonomy (NCBI): domain Eukaryota; kingdom Metazoa; phylum Arthropoda; class Merostomata; order Xiphosura; family Limulidae; genus Carcinoscorpius; species Carcinoscorpius rotundicauda. The sequence continues at coordinate 30,417,276 of CM022396.1, forward strand.
AATTCAGTATTGTGATTTCACGATATTATTTCTATGCGATATGGTTTAAATAATGTGCAAAGTGATGTAACCCCATTAGCTATGCTAATTTACGATTCATATAAAAACCTATTGCTCTTAGTCATCATCGTAACCTGAAATAGGAAAGACGGCGACATTTTTAAAACCGGCGTCTGAAACTTTGCCTCCACATTCCAACATCAAAATTATTCCCCAGATTGTAACTTCAGGTGGCAATTTATACACTAGTCTTATTGGTGATGGCTCCAGTACAAAATCAAGTACAGACGAGCGCCTGAGATACCAGAAAAAAAAAGAAGACAACAATTTAAAAAAAACAACTAAACAGTTTATACAGAAAATCCAATGAACAATAAAAATTAAACATATCATGAAAAAAGTATTGTTATTTAACTGTTATTCCTATAACACAAACACAACTAGAAGAAATTTTGTCTATATGACACTAAGGCTTTTATACACCTTCAATAGATCAGCCCAAATATATAGAATCACGAAACAAACAGAAAAGTTTGTTTTTGAATTTCGCGCAAAGCTACACGAGGGCTATCTGCGCTAGCCATCCCTAAAAGGGCGAGCATGTTTGGTGTGACGGGGATGTGAACCCGCAATCTTCGGAATACGAGTCGAGTGCCTTTACCACCTTGCCATGCCGGGCCTCACAAACAGAAAAAAACAACGATTATAATTTATAAAAAATATATCTTAGAGCCAATATTATATGGAAATAGTGATTCATTCTTGTGATTATATTATATGCGTTCAGTCACTTTGAAAAGTTAAAAAAAATACATATTGTCTCCCGATGGGTATGCTATAATTTGAGATTCGATTCCCCTCAGTGGAGAGAGTACAGATAGCTAATAATGTAGTTTTGTTCTAAACAAAACACCTAATTTAAATATTTTTATGTACGTTATTGTGGTATATAACTCTAAACAACACTCGTTTAAAACTTTAACTTTCATCCAGCAAGGAGGTAAGATTGTATAATAATTTGTTTGTTTTAGCATAGGGTGTAGTAAACCCATAAATTGACTGCTGTTTAGAAATTAAATGTGTAATAGAAGAAAAAACTTTTTGTTCTGCATAATAAATTAACAGAAAATCATTTCCTACCTGTACAATTACAAACAGCTGTAAAATTGGTGTATGCGTTTTACATTCGTTCATTATGAGGTTGCAGAGAAAACCAAACTACTAAGTGACAGTTCAAACGAATTTCCAACGAATAATTAATACAGAAAAATAATCACTTATAATGACACTACTATGTAACTAATTTGTTTTATGATCTTGTAGTGTAGAAACTATTGACACGTATAGTCAAGTCGTAGAATAACAATGTAAGATTTTTTATCGGTAGCATAAAGAACAGTAAAGTTCAGCCTGAATTAAACTAACGCAAAAAATGCACAAAAGTAACAGTGTGACTTAGTGTTAATTTATCCCTTTTTCGAACATAGGGTGTACTTAATAAAGGCTGACTTAATGTTAGGCCTAAGAAAAGTGGACTTTAGATTTTAGATTTTGGTAGGCCTGGCATGGCCGAGCGCGTAAGGCGTGTGACTCGTAATCCGAGGGTCGCAGGTTCGCGCCCGCGTCGCGCTAAACATGCTCGCCCTCCCAGCCGTAGGGGTGTATAATGTTACAGTCAATCCCACTATTCGTTGGAAAAAGAGTAGCCCAAGAGTTGGCGGTGGGTGGTGATGACTAGCTGCCTTCCCTCTAGTCTTACACTGCTAAATTAGGGACGGCTAGCACAGATAGCCCTCGAGTAGCTTTATGCGAAATTCCAAAAACAAACAAACAAACAAGATTTTGGTAATGGTGACAAACTCGCCAATTAAAATAATTTTATTAGTGAACACGAAAACAATGTTTCGGGCAATAACCCTTCGTCGGCTTTCCTGTTAGACTGTGTCTGAGATTAGAATATGTTGTATAGTTCTAGAAATACTGTATTCAAACAAGTAATGTCGCAATAGATACTAATTTGCAGGTCTCTTTCTAGTTAAAACATTATCAACAACTAGTATAAAACGAATAAAATTTAACAAGCTTACTACAACTTGTTATACTTGTCTATGAAATTAACAAGTTAATTATTGACATACAATTTTCGGTTATATGTTTTGTATTATTACAGTGTTTGTGTTCTAAACACGTTGTTTTTCGAACATGAAATCACATTTCGGAGAAAAATATTAGGTTAAAAGTTTTACACATACCTTAACAATTTTAAAGTTCCGTTGCTAAGCCTGATGCCAACCAACAAACTCATTCTAGATGCGGAAGATTTCTGTTAATCAAGAAGCAACGACAGAATATAATAATCATACAAAACACCGAATATGACAAGTAAGACAGGAAACTATATAAAATATACACTATAATAGCACTGAAATATTATACACTTCGGTTTTTGCGATGATAATTTTTTTTTGCTTTCACAGCACTTCTAAAATAATAAGATAAAAGTATCAAAAGTCCTCTGGTTATATACGTAAAAGTTGCAAAATTTCACACAAACTACCTTCCATAGTAAAATATGGAAAATGTATTTAGTTTTATTCTAGTATTTATATCAAAAATTATTTATTGTCACTTTAAATAACACCAAAATACAAAAAATGATTTGGAACTAAAATTATTATAAATAAAATAAAATGGTTTTCCGAAGATATGTTACTTACTTTTTTCCCAACAACTTCCACTGAAATGTTGATTCCTCTAAGTAAGGCTTTCGTTTTAATCGGTATGTACTGGAATACTTGACTACTCGTTCGTGAACATTGTGTTTTAAGTGTCTGTGTAATAGAGCCAAAACCTTATGGCTAGTAAACCAAACAGTATAAATATACACCGTTTACAATTACGTAATGACTTTTTCTTAGAAACTTTAAGATCAGGAAACAATAAAATCGAACATTGAACATGCTTTGGGAAATGTGTGTTAGACATTAGTGAAAACAGCCGAAATTTATATATTTCTTTGATATTTGTGGATTCGTTTAGAGCTTTCCAATTTTTATGCATTATCGACAAACTAAAAAAGTAAATTTATTAAAAATTCTGAATCCATGATTTATGTGTTGACTATAAATGTAGGAGAACATAAACTAGTCATAAAAGTTATTTTAGGAAAAAAAGTTAAAAAAAATACATTACGATTTCAGGAATTAATTTTCTTGATGTTGGTTAAATTGCAGTATTTAAACCACAGAAACTCTACAAGTTTTTACTTGTACTTCATGCAGATTAATCTGAAAGTTTTAAAACTTTCACATAATCCCACGTATGGCAGTCAGTAGATTTAACAACAGAAACTGATTATGGAACGAGTGTAACTTGTGACTGCCTTAATTGCTTATTTTTATTGGTTGTTACCCTTTGATGTCACTCAGAGTTTTCCCCTGTTGAATGTTATGCAATTTCTGCAGATGTTTCGACCATGCTGGTGAGCTTAGTGACAGTAAGGACAGTTTGCCACCCCATCTTTGGCAAAACGATTAATTACTTGAGTAATGGATTCACTTTGGGGAGGGGTTTAGCATTGCCAAGCGCATTAAGGCATGCGCTCGTAATTTGAGGGTCGCGGGTCCGCATCCGAGTCGCGCTATACATGCTCGCCCTCCCAGCCGTGGGGGCGTATAATGTTACGGTCAATCCCACTTTTCGTTGGTAAAAGAGTAGCCCAAGAGTTGGCTGTGGGTGGTGATGACTAGCTGCCTTCCCTCTAGTCTTACACTGCTAAATTAGGGACGGCTAGCACAGATAGCCCTCGAGTAGCTTTGTGCGAAATTCCGGAACAAACAAACTTTGGGGCGGTTGTTGCTTTGTGTTTGCCTACAGTCTAGTTCAGAATATCTTTGGATTTGCTCCAGAAAGCTTCATCTAAGTTCTCCAGTTGGTCAGTGGTAAGTTTATGATTGACAGCACACAAATACTGCAATGAAGAGACGAATACTCCATTGAGTAGTTTCTATAAAATAAAATGAACAAAACCTCTCCACTAAGAAACGGTTCTCTCTTGTCTTGCACACTTGTCACTTTGATTGATTTTTGTACTTATAACAAATTCACTTTGTTTGGCGTTATGTTTGTCATGTTTCTTCAAATTCAATTAAAATCAGAAATGCGTGTCTAATTTCGTATAGCATTTTCCCTTTTCCTTTATTCTTTGATTACTTTTCTTATCTACAGGACACTAAAATGCTACACGACAGTTGTACTCTAGTTCGTTCATCATAAAACACGTATCTGCTGATTATCTTACAATAAAACAATATGTTTGGGAAATATTCCCTCTCTCTTTTTTCTCATTTATAAAACAGTCCATTTTTTTGCTACGCTAAAAACATTCCCATTTTATAAATTGTGAAGATGTGTCACTCAATTAGATAATTGTAATGAACAGCCATTTAACTTGGATCACGCACGTGTATAACAGTACGCACCTTCTCGCACATTTCCCATTATACGCACAAAATAAGGCGGTTGTAGTTGAGCTCGGACAGACGGTTTTGTATAAAATCAGATTAACAAGGTGATTGTAGTATAGAGACGGTTCTATGGACAATTAGATTAACAATGTGGTTGTACTAGACACCTTTTCTCTGGACAATAAGATTAAAAAGGTGATTATAGTTGCAAAACGGTTTTATAGACAATTAAATTTTTATAGAGAATCTGATTAACAAAGTAGATGCAGCAAAGACGGTTTTTATCAAAAATCAGATTAATAAAGTGATTGTAGTCAATCTGGAACAGAGAGTTTTATCAACAATAAGATTAACGAACAATACCTTTAATTAAACTAGCCTTCTGTATTTTCTAGATCTTTGTTTAGGTGAAAAAGTTTGAATAAAAAAATTAATAACTCATTTTTATATTTGAAACTAATTAGGTGAGTTCAAGTTGTAAACGTTTTACCGTATAACACACTCCATCATAACACATCTTCTTTAAAGACCAGTGAGAATAAGAGCTCCACCAGCCTGTACTGAATATTTGGTTATGAGGAACGTTTTGAAGCAAAATAAGGTTCTCTCTAGGCTTTTTATTCAGTCTCATTGTCGGAACGATTAAGTGTTTGCTAGTCACACAAAAGAAAGAAAATGAAATCAATAGCATAATGATATTATAAAATTCTGCTTTGTTCCTCGGATTGTAAATAACTCAAATTTTTCTTTAGTAAAATTTATTTGATAATATCCAACAAATGATTATATTCGACATGCTTAAAATGACGTATCAGATTTAAAATAATTAAACGTTGCAATAAACTTGTAATGATACAATATTTTCACATATTTTCAAGATTCTGATGTACCAGTCATATAATTATAAACTTACACTTAATATATGCTAGTTTTCTTTTAATATATATAATATATACAACTCCAAATGTGCGTGGTGCACATGTGTGTAAACAAAGAAACCTAGTATTATTGATCTTTTTTTTCACAACTTTTCTCTGTCTAAATTTACGTAGATTCGTGTTTCACCAAGAGTTGTTTTACATCTATTCTGTGTTTACCTGAAACTAATATTTTACGCATGAACGAAAATGAAGAGGTTGAGAATAAAAGAACTAAATCGATTTTCCGTCAACTTTCAAGTACACGATGGTTTACAAAACTTTTAAAATATATATTTTCAAATAACAGGAAACATTTCGTGTATCTTATCACACATATTACTATATTTACGTGAGTGCTAATAATGATGCATCTGTGCGAATCAGGTCAATAATAATAAAATATATATAGGTAGCTAGTTATTAAATAAAATTAGGGGCACTAGATTCCAAACATCACGTGATTAAAGAATTCAAATACTTCATTGTTGATCTTGGAGTAATAGTTGATGAGTCTCTTAAGTCATCCAAACAGTGTAATGCTGTTAGTGAAAGGGCAAATATAATTTTAGATGGCATCTACAGAAATATTCAGTACAAGTTTAAAGTTACAATTGCATTGTATAGGTCACTGGTAAGACCACATGTGGAGTATTGTGTTCAGTCTTGAGCTTCTCACCTTTGAAGACATTGAATTGTCTGGAAAGGTTCAGAGGAGGGTTTCTAAAGTGATAACTGTGATGGTAGGGTTGTCACACGAGGATTGTTCTCTCTTGATAAACGAAGAGTTAGAGGGAACTGACTGAAGTGTTTAAGATTGTAAAAGGGATTATATTGTGGAGGCAGGGCAGTAAATTACATTACGTCTGAAAGAAAGATTGAAAAGTATATGAATGATAAGGATTGGCCTTAATTTCTTTGATTTGTTTACGTATTAATGGTTTAGTTTAAAGGATGAGATAGTACAGATGGGTAAGCAGGTCTCATGATGTCCCAAAAATTATGTTACGTTTACATACACTACTCTGTATACCTAGTGTGACCCTCTACTTATACCCATTAGTGCTTAGTGAATGGACAGCATGACGTGTTTAAGTGGTGTCCTGGTATTTGTGACAAGGCAATATACACATTTATTTACCATGAAATCTGGATAAAAATGGATTGTTTATAAAAGTTACCAATGGCGTTTAATAATTTTATGAACATAGATATAAAAATTGTCCACAACTCAGTTTTGCTCAAAGTTTCAGTTCCATACACACAAATCGTGTTAGAAACGTGTAACCATTATTGTTGTTACTCTGAAAAATCATCATATTTGATTTTAATATAATGTTGCATATAAAGTTACAAGAATTTCAACTTCAAACAGTTATACTTACAGAACGGTAAGTGTTGATGGTGTGTAGTGATTTATCCAAAACATATAAGCTGCTATACAAACCACGGTCAGTAGCATCAGTTGGAACAGAAAGCATTTGCAACGTTTAGTTTTCATTGCAGTTTTAAATCTAATAAGAAAAATAAAGAAAACTCTACATGAGATAAAATGTTTCATAATTTTAGAAAAGAGCCTTAAATGATAAAAACACAAAGTAGAATATTCTAAGTAAGTTAAAAGTTTCATTGAAGATTAATCAATTGATGAAATATAAAATTAACTTGTTCATTTTAAGTTCACTTTTACTAATAACAAATCAAATATTGGTTTTGGTTTGTTTTGAATTTTGAGCAAAGATACTCCAGGCTATCTTCGCTATCCATCCCTAATTTAGCAGTGTAAGACAAGAGTAAAGGCAGCTAGTCATCATCACCCACCGCCAACTTTTGGGCTACTCTTTTACCAACGAATAGTGAAATCGTCACATTACAACGCCCCATGGCTGAAATGGCGAGCATGTTTGGTGTGAGGGGGATTCAAACCCGTGACCCTCAGATTACGAGTCGAGTATTTTAACCACCTGGCCATGCCGGACCCAAAAAAAATGAAGCACCACCGACTAAAATTCAAGTTGATATTGATGACACAAAGGGATAAGTATAAACAGCAGAATACGGGAGGCTGGTAGGAAATATTTACTCATTAAACGAAAAAGCAATTAAAATGGTCGGTAAAAAAACTCGATTAAAAGTGTAAAGCAAATAAAATATAATTATCACAGAAGTTCTTAAATATTTTTCCACAGCTTAACCCATTGACTGCTAATTCAGCCTTTGACAGTTGAATATCAGTGTACTACGAGGGCTGTTCAAAAAATACGCGGACTGCTTAAATTGTGCGGCTCCAGTTGGTTCCAGGGGAATTCACTTGGTGTCGCTAGGTTTGCACAGATCAGCGGATTACGACGCCATTTCCCGATTGCAGATATCTCCATTTGTGTATTAGCTTCGCAGTTTTAAGTGAAGTGCAATTTTTTCGTTTGGCGGATTTCAGAATGAATGACCTGAAGGAGCACGACTTTCTGTGAAATTTTGTGTTAAACTTGGAAAATCTGCGACTAAAACTTTTGCTATGCTTAACACGGTTTACGGTGATATTGCTATGAAGCGTACGGCATGTTTCAAGTGGCATGAACGTTTTAAGGATGGTCGACAGTCCATTGAAGATGATGAGCGTCCTGGATGTCATTCCACGTCAACTGACGACCCACACGTCGACAAAATCAACACCCTGGTGCGGGCAAATCAACGTCTGACTGTCAGGGAGCTTGCTGAAGAGTGTGGGATATCAGTTGAATCTTGTTATGAGATTTTGACCGAAAAATTGAAGATGCACCGCGTTGCTGCGAAATTTGTGCCTCAGAACTCGTGAGTTTTTGGCCAAACACTCAATCACTGTTTTTCCCCACCCCTACTCACCTGACCTTGCTCCTTGCGATTTTTTCTTGTTCCCCAAACTCAAAAGACCCTTGAAAGGAAGAAGATTTGAGACGATTCCCGAGATTAAGGCAAATGCGACGAAGGAGCTGGAGGACATTACAAAAGAAGCGTATCAGGACTGTTTAAACAAGTGGAAACACCGTTGGGATAAGTGTGTGCGTTGGGGAGGAGAGTACTTTGAAGGGGTCCTAGACCTGTAACTTCTAAATAAAGTACATTTTGATTTATGACGTCAGTCCGCGTATTTTTTGAATAGTCCTCGTATATACAGAATAGCGCTCGTAAAAATTCCGCTACTTCCTGGTTCAAAAAGTGAAGGCTTGGGCTACTCTTTTACCAACGAATAGTGGGATTGACCGTAACATTATACGCCCCCACGGCTGGGAGGGCGAGCATGTTTAGAGCGACGCGGGCGCGAACCCGCGACCCTCGGATTACGAGTCACACGCCTTACGCGCTTGACCATGCCAGGTCTTAAATTTACTGCCTCTAAACTGCCAAAATTTATATTGGTGTCCCATAGCCCTACTATTCTCATTGTTACATTAACAAGATACATCAACACTATCAATCCCTTTACAATTTTAAATGCCCCTATCAAATCCCTCTAACCCTTTTTTTTCCAAGAGAAAATAATTTGAGAGATTTCTGTTTTTTCATTCCAGTAAAACTCCTCTGAACCTTTTCCAACAACTCAATATCATTCCTATGTTAAGAGGCCCAATACTCCAAATATGGCATAAACAGTGGCATATACAATGAAATTATAACCTCTTTAGATATGTATTCAAAATTACTTTAAATACAACATACAATTCTATAAGCCCAGCCAACAGTGACAGCACACTCCTTGAATCGCTTTAGAGAGTAGTCAACTATTATGTCTAGATCCCTTTCATTCATGACACTGTTAAAGCAAATTCCATCCAAATTATATTTATAACTCAAATTAAAATAACCCACATGGATTATCTTGCGCGATTATTGTAATTTAAATTTATTTGCCGTTTACTTGCCCAACTTATCAAATTTACGAAAAGATTTAGATCATTAACAGCGTTCTCTTTACAACTAGTGACACACGACTTTAATATTATCTGTAAATTTGAGTAATATATTGAATATTATTTATTTAAACAAAAAGGACAAAGGTCCTAACACTAAGACCTGAGGTACCTTACTTAATCCACTTTGTCTGAGCTCCATTTGTTACAACCTTCCGGTTTCTTTTCCTTCTACCCACTCGTCTATTCAATTGACTAATTTATTTCTCATATCTATAGATATTATTTTTCACAAGTCTTTTAATGTAGCACCTTGTCAAATTTTTTTTGTGTGTTTTTTCAAAATCCAATTACATCAAATCTACATCCTTACCTTTATCTACATAAGCAGTGATCTTTTCCAAGAATGTCAAATTTATAAGGCAAGATTTTCCTTTAGTGACTGGTTTGGTTTTTGAATTTCGTGCAAAGCTACTCGAGAGCTATCTGCGCTAGCCGTTCCTAATTTAGCAGTGTAAAGAAAGGCATCTAGTCATCATCACCCACCGCCAACTCGTGGGCTATTCTTTTACCCACGAATAGTGGGATTGCCCATCACATTATAACGCCCCAACGGCTGAAATGGCATGTTTAGTGCGACGGAGATTCGAACCCGTGACCCTAGGATTATGAGTCGAGGGCCTTAACCACCTAGCCATGCCGGTCCTTGAGATGTACAAACCAAAGAAACACATAGAGCTCTTATTTTAATACACAAAATTATGACACTGTTATCAACATTGAAATAATGTGCAAGGAAAGGCACCCTAAAAGAATGGAGCATGATAACGTTATTTCAGTAAGGCCTTTCTTATTTATTCGTTTATTTAGCTTACTAACTTATTTATTAATGTTATTTTGTATCTGCTTGTTTGCATCTTGTGTTTTCTCATAGCAAAGCCACATCGGGCTATCTGCTGAGTCCACCGAAAGAAAATCTACTTGCACGCAGAATAAAGCTATTAGTATGTCCTTCCCGTAATTATAAAATCTGTTTGAGCTACAATAACTAAACACCTGCAATTTTTTTTAAAAGGTCTAAAATAGAATTATTTTCTACTTTTAGTATTTTAGAGTTTTCTTTCAGGACAAACTTATTTAGTAGCATTTGGCAAAAAAAAAGTATTATTACGAAGGTAGTTAATAAGTTAGTGTTCATTCATGTATTAATGTTTTTTATATATTTCAATTATAAAAGTAAAATATAGTAATAAGAAAAAAGGCACTTTCCTGAAAAAAAAACACGCTGATGAAGGATTTAAAGGCACGCATTACGAATTATAATTAATCTCGAACGAGTTTCCAACTTATCGTGTTACGTATTACGATTTCAAACACCTAGAAATTTGAATTTAAATTTAAAAGTTAATTAAATGTCAATATGTTACTTTTGGACTTTTGAAGAGAGAAGGAGAGAAACAAGACGTGTATTGTCTGGCTCTTGGTTAAAGTGATTTAGGCCTAATAGTTTTTACTTGAAAATTTAAGAAGAAGTATTAGAACTACTTGACAACTATTCAAGACAGCAAATCAACTTAAGAAAACAGGAAAAACTTCTGAAATTAGGAACAGAAGAGCGGGAAACCGCAAGAAACAACAACTACGGGTCCTACAAGACCAAACAAAGAAATGGCGGGAAAAGCCGTTAAGACTAACGAAAAAACTATTGCAGGTAAGTCAAGCACTACTGGTGGCAATATAATCACTAATTCCCCATTGCTAACTCTCTGTAGTTTAGCAAAAAGGGAATTAAATACTGTAAAGAAAGCAAAAACTGTAATTAAAAAAAAAAGTAAAGCTAAGCGTAAATTAATTAAAGAAATAAATTCTTCGGAAAACTCCGAATGTGAAGAAGAAGCAGTGATGGCTACCAATACTGAGGTAGAGGTAGCTACTCCTGCATCTAAAGTAGGGTTAAGTACAAATAATGTAACAGTAAAAGAAATTAACACTAAGGATGTTGATAAACATGATAGTGAAGAAAAAAATGACAGTGATAAAGAATTGGAAGACCAAGACTTTATCACTGTTATTTCTAAAAGAAACATGAAAAAAAACAACAAACAATTAACAAGTAATAGTACTATAACAAAAACAAGACCACCACAGTATGCAATTATTATAGAAGGCATTCCAGGTCATTATAACCAACCCCTGCTTGCCACTGAAGTAAAGAGATGCAAACCAAATGTTAACATAGTTAACATTAAGCGTTTGCCTAGAGGCGGAGTACTGGTGCAAGGAAACGATGTAGTCGACCTTAACCGACTACTGAAAGAATGGCCAACAGATGCCTTTAATTCAGCAAACATTAAAATCCACCTACCGGGAAGTAAGCCGCAACCAAAATCGATAGTGGTAAGAGGGGTTCATCAAACGATTGACCTGGATGTTATTAAACAAGCACTACAAGAACAGAACATACCACACAACAAAATAGAACGGATAATATAAAAAAAAACACAAACACCAACCAATTTAATACGAATAGACATTGATGACAGTTACAACACCCAAAATTTAATTAATAATGGAATATTGCTCTGGTATCAAAGATATCAAGTTGAGCAATTGAAAACACCGGCAATTGTTGTAACACAGTGTTACAACTGCCAAAGATATGGACATGTTTCAGCAGCCTGCTTAGCATCACCGAGGTGTTGCGGATGTGGCGGGGAACACCATATTAATCAATGTAAGAAAGAAAAAGAAACGCCCAAATGTTGTAACTGTGGTCAAACCCACACAGCCAATTATAAAGGATGCGAGAAATATAAACAAATAAAGCAACGCATTTTTCAAATCAGAACACCAACAGAACAAAATCAATCGAAAACAAGTAGTTTACCTAAAACAGACACACCAACAGAACAGAATCAACCAAAAACAAGCAGCCAACCTGAAGCAAGCACATCAACAGAACATACTAAAACAACAAAAACCACATATGCAGAAATGGTAAAAGGAAAAGAAACACATAAACAACAAGTACAGAAGACTAATACACAAAACAAGAACACATTAACACAAAAACCAAAAGAAAACAACACTACCATACAAGAAACCAATAGTAACACAACAGATAAAACAAGCCTGTTCTCAACAGTGTTTAAAAATGTAATAACAGAGTTTATAACAGAATACACCAAACCAAATCAAACAACTAATTTTATAGAACTACTGATCACAATTACGATAAAACACGTCACACCTCATATACCATACATAATAACTACACTAACAGGTTACATGCTCACAGCTCAATGTTCACAGTAGTGTATATCAACATCCAAGGTGCAATAGCTTCCAAGAAACATGAGATCGAAGACCTAATAGAAGAATTAAACCCCCAGATTTTAATAATAAGTGAAACTTTAACATATAATAATAATAGATTTAAAATACCTTATTACTCAATAATTAGAAAAGACAGGAAAAATAAAAATGATGAAAACAGAGGCATTATGCTGCTTCATAAAGTAGATTTATCTGTAGAAGAAATAGAATTAAACAGTAACAATGAACATGTTACTGTAGATATCCTCCAATCAAATAATACTAAAATAACAGTAGCAGGAATTTACTGCTCACCCAATAAACAACTAGATACAACTTTACTAAATAACATCTTTTCCCACAATCTAAACACCATAGTCATAGGAGATTTAAATAGTAAAAATGTTTCATTTGGATGCCGAAGCTCTAACTCAAATGGTAGAAAATTAATAAAATTTATTGATGATAATAATATAGCTCTATTAAACGATACTACCCCAACACATACATCCTATTCTACTAACTCTAGTGACATACTAGATCTGTGTATGTGTACATATAATTTAAGCCAGAAATTAGTAAAATTTCAAGTGGGAAAAGATGTAGATAGTGATCATCTCCCAATTTTTTGCGTCTTCGATCTCACCCCCTATAAAAATATAACATATAGGAAAGAAAAATTTAATTACAGAAAAGCAAATTGGCAATGCTATAAACAAGAATTAGATAATCTATTACCAAATGAAATTATTAAAGAAGTTAAAACGCAAGTCGAAATGGACAACTATTGTCAAACAATCACGGATTGCCTTCAGAAAGCAGCCAAAGTAACAATACCAAAACAACACCACAAAACAACAATCAACACATGGAAACCAACCACAGAAATAATCAACCTAATAAAAAAGCGCAGACAACTAAGAAGACAGTACATGATTACAAGAAACAGAGAAATTAAAACACAAATAAACAACATTAGAAATCACATCAGAACTCAAATAAAACAACAAAAGCAAAATAAATGGGACAATTACTGTAATAAACTAAACGACATAACTGACCCGAAAAAATTCTGGTCACATCTTAAAAGATTCACAAGTGAAAACACAAACACAAAGAAATATCCTCCACTTGAACATAATAACACCATTGCACGTACAAATAAAGAAATAGCCGAAGCTTTCAAAGATCAACTCCAAAATACATTTAAAACTCACACAGATCCAGAAATGAATACACACTTCTACAATAAAGTCACTAATCACATAGCAAACAATAAACATCAATATGAACCAATATTTCCAGTAAACATAACTGATACAAATACAAGTTCTAACACTGATTTTGAAAGCACATTACTAACAAAGGAAATATCCCTACATGAAATACTAGAAGCAATAAAAAACACCAAAAACAAAGCGCCAGGAGAAGACGAAATACAAGCTATTCTCCTAAAAAACGGCACTCCGAAATTGTTTGACCATCTAAATTCTCTATTTAACTTATCGCTATCCTCAGGATATATCCCAGTTTGTTGGAAGCTAGCAAATATTTTAATGTTCCATAAGGAAGGAAAACCAGCGAATAAACCAAATAGCTATCGACCAATCAGTCTGACCAGTTGTGTAGGCAAAATTCTCGAAAGAATAATAAGTAATAGACTCTCCACATTCTTGGAGGTAACATCAAAATTACCAGAAGAACAGAATGGATTCAGAAAATTTAGACAAACGACAGATCATTTAATAAGATTAACCGAAACCATTATAGATAGTTTCAACAAAAGAGAATGTACAGTCGCTTGTTTCCTCGATATCGAGAAAGCATTCGACACCGTTTGGCACGATGGTCTAAGGTTCCGAATGAATGAAATGGAACTACCGCGAGGAATTATTCGCTGGTTATCTAACTTTCTGGAAAACAGAAAATGTAGAGTAAACGTAGAAGGAACTTTTTCCGAATACTTTACTCCACTAGCTGGTGTCCCGCAGGGAGGGGTGGTTAGCCCTATACTCTTCATCATGTATGTTAACAATATGCCATTGAAGGATCCAAATCATGGATTCTCATCACAGTTCGCAGATGATGTGGCAATCTGGAAAAGTGCTGCAACACCCACGATAGCAGCTACAAACATACAACCACAATTAAATAGAATTAGTGAATGCTGTTAAAAATATAGAATTAAAATAAACACAGCAAAAACTCAGCTCGTACTCTTTACGAAATCGCCAAAACACAGAAAACAACAGTTAGAAATATATATGAATGGCACGCTGCTCCAGATTGCCCAATCAGCAAAATTTTTAGGTCTGACTTATGATTCAAAATTAACTTGGATCAATCATGTCAACGAAATTAAAAATAAAATTTGGCGAAGAACCAACTATGTTAGGAGTCTAACTGGTAAACACAGTGGAGCATCCACAGATAATATTTTGAAAATATACAAAACATATATTAGACCAGTAATAGACTATGCAGCTCCAGCATGGGTAACTGTAAGTAATGTAACAATCAAAACCAAACTACAAAAAATACAAAATGCACTTCTCACAACAGCATACAGAGTTCCGAGAGCAACATCATCTAAATTCATCCATAATTACTCGAACATACCAATAATATCAGATAGACTCCTAAATATTACAATTAGGTATTTTAACAAAAATTGGAAGAAAAATGATTTGTTATGCGAACTAGATAGGTACCTTATACATGATGAAGAAAAACCTAAATACCTCTCCCCAATTAACATATATATTAAATATAAAGAAAAAAATAAATAAATTAAATTAAAATATGTATGTGTATAAATTTTAAATCTTGTATTTATAGTTTACATACTTATGTATTTTAAAATAATAATAAGATTAAAAAAAAAAATGCCACCAGCAAGCTTGACTACTGTGAATAAGAGACTATAAATGGACATTGCCCTGAAAAGGACCTAACATAACATCACGAGTTAGGGAAAATATGTTAAGGAAGGAGGAAGAGGTCAAAGTGAACCTGACCCTCCAGGGCAAATACCCAAACACCATCGAAGAAAAAAAAAAATGTCAATATGGATCAAATTTACGATATTTACCAAAAAGATTTATACACAATTTTCTTTCTCAAAACAAATACATTTTAATACGCGCAATGAAGTTATAACAGCGGTTATTACTTAGTCATAACAAATCATAGTTTATATACACGAGTTTTACAAACTTACAAACGATATTGAGTCTTACACCTGGACTGAAACTGAATCTTATTGACGTTCATGAATAATAAATTAATTTCCTGATACAACTGTACACTTCTCTTGATGGCTAGCTAGCTAACTTGTAAAACCTGCAAGTTTTTCACAAACGACAATAGCTAATGTCTTCATAGAAATACTAACGTCTGAAGGTAATTCGCTGAAGTTAAAAAGTTTATAATGTTCGAAATACATAAAAGTTCCTAATCAAATTCTGTAGTATTCTGATAATATAACTTTAAAATGGAATTGCAAGTTTTTAGTTCTCCTACCACCAATGGTAGACATAACAAAGTTCAATAATCACTTCAAGTCATATTTAATCACTATGTTTAATTGCATAAGCTTATCAGAATTTTACCAGGCGATATCTTATCGTACTTGTATTATTCTGAGCAGCCTAATCATGTACATGTGCACGAATGAAATTAGTACGAATAGTTTAGAAGATTTTGTATTACGAGTGGAATGCTCCTGTACGTTCACTAAAATGGAAAGCGATCTACAAATCTTTTCCTCGTTACGAATTAAGGATGTAAACATACAATTTTGAATAATTAAAAGACGGGATCTTTCAAGAACCTCTCTAAAAGAAAATTCGTACCTGAGATTTCCAACTTTGAAAAATATTTTTTAAAGAAATTATACACCATGCTCTGCTGCCTCGTAAGCTCGAGATACAGAAATAAAAGAAAACTCGAGAAGCCTATTGACAATGCATTATAATGTAGAAATTGATAATTCAATATACAAAAATCAGCTTCCAGTCAAAAAGGAGCCAATGTTATTGACTGATAGGACTACGTTGGCATTTATAATTGTTTAAGGTCCTAATTCATTCAAGAGGATTTGCATTCTATGCGCAGCTAATAACTTAATTCTGAAAAGGTAATTTAAATGTATCCCTTGCCGTAATTATTCTGATCTATTGAAGATAGTTTAAAAGGAATTAAGACACCCAAAGTTATTGCATCTGTGTAAGTGTTTAAAATCCAAATTCACGCTACATTTCGATCTCTCACGATTTATGTGCGTGAATCGCTAAGCTTGCGTAAGTCTGGTAAACATACACAACTCGTGACTTGAACTAATTAAACCAAGTACGCAAACGTTACTATTACTAATACCCAAACCTTGATTATATTTTTACACAACACTTTTTGTTTAGAAGTATAATGGAGTATAGCTCCTCTACCAATTATTTATTGGCTTGCTTCAATTACAACAAATATGTGTGTCTAATTCTTAGAAATAAGCATTTAACTTTGCTATAATAAAGCTTTCAAATGTAAAGCTCATTAGTTTCTTCTTACAGGTTGCCTTAACCTTTCCCCTTAAAATATGTTTTTATATCTGTAGAACTACGTTTAGAAGCAATGATTTTGTTTCAATGTTATTAAGAGTAAGGTGTTACACAAGGGGATATCTATTCTACCAATCGGTAGTATCAAACTTAGGTTTTTAGTGTTTTACCCACTGATCCACAGGAAGGCATAGTTATAACTTGTTTAAAAATAGTGAAACTATTTTCATATTCCTTGTCCAGATTTAATTTTAAAACATATATATATATATATATATTAATATTTGATACAATTTAATACGTTCTCGGCCGTATTTTTTGGCCTCTGTACAAATTCTATACTATTCTGATTAATAAACTTTAATCACAATTATAGTTCCCGAGGCTTGCAGTATACTAGCTGTACCGACAAACAGTATTCTGTCTCTTGGCGTGTTTGTTTATATTATTTAAAGCGAATTTCTAGAACATTCAACAATGCTCGAAAACACGTTAGCGTTTGCATAAAACAAATATTGTTTATTCTTACCCTCAAGAATATTCTACAAATTTAGAGAACTCACGAGAGTCGCACAATACACATCCAACAATATACGTCACATGCATAAAACTGAAACAATCGTAGGTATTATAATACACGTAAATCCGTTCCACACGATAATACTACTCCGAAAATAGATTTTTACTTAAGATAATTAAAATATAATTTTAAAATGGGATTGCAAGTTTTAGCTCGGTTTATTATAAATTTTGCAGGCGCTCTACAAGTGCTTAATTCATTGTTTTACTTAAAATGTTGGTTTAAGAATTCAGTTATTACTTTTCTAGTTAGCGATCTGTCTATCACAGATATATTTTTTTTAATTTCGCGCAAAGCTACACGATGACGTTTCGTGGACGTGAAGAAGAAAGGTATGACAAACACGTTTTCTGTACTGTGGGGCCTGGCATGGCCGAGCGCGTTAAGGCGTGCACTCGTAATCCGAGGGTCGCGCTAAACATGCTCGCCCTCCCAGCCGTGGAGGTGTATAATGTGACGGTCAATCCCACTATTCGTTGGTAAAAGAGTATCCCAAGAGTTGGCGGTGGGTGGCGATGACTAGCTGCCTTCCCTCTAGTCTTACACTGCAAAATTAGGGACGGCTAGCACAGATAGCATTGTGCGAAATTCCAAAACAAACAAACTACTGTGGATTGACGTCTGAGAATAAAATAACACTTACATGCAACTTTCAAAAAATTGAACATGCTCGCCATTTCAGCTGTGGAGTCAATACAACGTGACGGTCAATTACAATGTTCATTAGTATAATAACAGCCCAAAAGTTAATAGTGGGTGGTTCTGGATAGCTTGCATTCCACAACTTCTAAATTTGGGACGACAAGCACAGATAGCCCTAAAAAAGCTTTGCACGAAATTTAAAAAACATATACACTTTAGGTTTTAATTGTAAGATAAATTGATATCAATTAAAATGCAATGCGAATATACAGACACACAAAACTTAATTTCATTGTTTCATAACTTTCCATCGCTACGTTGTAAGTTTAACGTTCAAAGGTCAGGTTCATTTGTTCTCTAAAATTACCCAAGCTACACAACTTCTATCTTACCTACGCAATGTCTAAGTCAATTTCTCTACGGTGTTTTGCGTTAGTCTTCAATATTTAAATATTTCTATCTCGTCTTTTAGTCGAATGTCTACCATAGTTTTAGACTAAGATTTTAAACGGACATACTTTGCGCAAAACCACACTTTTCCGGTAAGAACTCACATTGAAAAATGAAAAATTTATTTACGAAACACACCGCTAGGTTGTTATTAGCAAACGTGAATATATAATAAATAAAAAATAAAATTTTCTTAATTGGCGTTAGCACTCCAAGGTAAAAATTTATTTTGGCGCCAGAATTAAAGTTTTAGTAGTTTTAAAGTAGATATTTTTCAAAAGTCCTGTGGGTTATTAAAATAATGTAATTTCCCTTCCCCACTTCTGAAGTCTGTTTTGGTGGTCCGTTCGCAGCATCAGGAATAATACAAACATTATACTATATCACTAATAGTTTAAATTATTGTTGTTGTTGTTTTGAATTAAGCATAAAGCTACACAATGGGCTATCTGTGCTCTGCCCACCACGTGTATCGAAACCCGAATTTTAGCGTGTAAGTCCGCAGACATACCGCTGAGCCACTGGGGGGCAATAGTTTAAATAATATTATGTCTTGCTTCATTGTCAGAATTTCAAAAATCATTTTGCCACTTTCTTTGTGACATTTTAGCTTTAGTTCAAATAAAAAAACGAATAAAACCGTACTTTTTATCTAGTCTCCCCTATTTATACGAAAGATACAGCAGACAAAGTATTTGGCTAAAGTTTCGTAAGTAAAAATAATTCCACCAAGTAGTCTTGTGAATTTGCCAAAAGTTTTTTTTTTTTTTTAATTTCGTACAAAGCTACTCGAGGGCTATCTTTACTAGCCGTCCCTAATTTAGTAGTGTAAGACTAGAGGGAAGGCAGCTAGTCATCACCGCCCACTGCCAACTCTTAGGCTACTCTTTTACCAACAAATAGTAAGGTTGACTGTAACATTATAACCCCCCACGGCTGAAAGGGCGAGCATGTTTAGCGCGACGGGGTCGTGAACCTGCGACCCTCGGATTACGAGTCGCACACCTTAACACGCTTGGCCATGCTGGGCCTTTGGCAAAAGCAGTTTCATCATTGTTTTTTTGTTTACCGTACAATAAACGATTTGATATATTCTTCTTTAAAGTTTTTTACTTTAAAACATTTATTTGCAAAAGTTGTATTAAGTTATTTACTGGAATAAGTGATCAGTGATTATACCATTATTTCTTGCATTCACCTGTAAAAAGGTTGCTCTTCCTTATGAACCGTAAGGAAGAATAGGAAAATCACAGTATGGTAACCAGAATACAGAACATAATATCTATTTTTACAATCTAAACGACAAATACGTAAAGTTAAAACTTTACGTAATCTTAGGGTCATGGGCTCAAATCCCCACCACACCAAACATACTTGCCCTTTCAACCGTTAGGGCGTAATAATATTTTGATTAATCCCACTGGTAAAAGAATAGCCCAAGAGTTTGCGGTAGACTGTGATGACTAGCTGCTTTCCCTGTAGTCTTATACTTCTAAATTAGGGACAGCTAGCGCAGATAGTCCTCGTGTAGCTTTGCTCGAAATTCAAAACCGAACAATAAACTTTAGAGAGCAATCCAAGTCTTCCCAATGGTTGGCATGCCGAACTCTTTGCAGTTGAAGTGCTTTATGAGAGTGACTGTCAAATTCCATTGTTTGGTCACAACAGTCGAAGAATAAGTTAGCGGTTAATGCTGTTGACTAACTGTCTTCCTTTTAGTTTATCAGTTGATAATTAGGAACAGCTTATGCAAACATAGCTTGTCTAGTTTAGCGAGAACGTTCAAAATAAATTTAATAGTGATACAAGTATCTACTACTGCCAAAGGACGAAGAGCTAATATTTAAATTTCTGCAGATTTTTTTAGTTCGTTTGCCTTTTTTCTTTAGAACATTAATATAAACTAATGTTTTAGTTAAGAAAAGTATGAAAAATGTTACTACAAATCTTCCTCCTATAAATACCTTGAAGATGTAATATTATTACCATTCAATTTAACATTTCCGCGGAAAGACTAGACAGAATGGTGAGCCATTTATTACTGAGGGTTCACTTGTTTGGAGAGTGTATGTCCAACTTTTACAGCATGTTATCAATGTCTATATACAGTAAAACATGTCCTTTAATAATATTAACATTGCTTACAAACGGTTTTATCTCTATACTATTTTTCATTTGCTCATCAAGTTTTAAGGTATAAATGATTCGCTCAATAACTGTATGAGTGAATTACTTTCATGTTTCCTTATCTTCCCGCGTTTACTGAATATTATAAGAATTTCGTTGATGAAGTGTTGGTGAAGATATCATTAAGGTTTGCGCATTAATTCTTTCGTCTCTTGTTTACCAAGTTAATTATTTAAAGTACTGTCGTTAGAATTATGTAACAACACAAAAACCATATCCACCAATCAGAAACAGGATTATAATCATCTACAAACTGTAAGTTTTAATCACAGACAAAAATCCCTCGATTTGTAACTATATTTTAGCAAGACTAAAAAGAAAATAAAAAAGAATTTGATGCTAAAGGAGATTCACAAGGTTCAAACAATTTCGTAAGAAAGACAATGTAATAATCTAGAATCCCATTCGATCACACACATCTACTCAGTTACCTGCTGCAGCTGCAATGGGTTTTTTGTCTAACCTGATTTCCAAGTTTCACGTGCAGTGGAGGGCTTTTGGAAATTTTATCAAGGTGTGTTGTCGAAGAGTGACCTCAAACAACCTTGGCAAAATTTTCTTGCAGTGAAAATTGCGGCATCAGGCAATAATTTCTAGAGATAATTATCAGACTTTCAGCGTTCGATTAGTCTCTTGATGTATTTAACATCTATGTTAATGGTACAATATTCCTTTTTAACTGACATTAGAAAACTAGCCTTGCAATTAAAAAATAAACAGTTTATCAACTCTTTCACACAGATTATCTTCATGTTGCATTATGATATACTCTAACACCGATATTTAAATTACGGATACTTTTTAAATTTTCAGGATTAAATACAGGATTATACAATTGCAAACAATACAATACGTTTTATATTACTTAGTTGTTCACGACTCCATGATACATATATCGCCCAATAGATGGCCCTAAACTCGCAAGTACACCAGTTTTAAGTCGTATAGTCGAGAGTTTGTTTATTTGAAGTTATCAAGCACAAAGCTACGCAAGAGGCCAACTATCCTGTGCTCTTCCCACCACCTAAAGCAATGTATTATTCCTTTTAATATTTTAAGAGTGACGACGAAAACACTTTCATAAGTCAATTTAATCATATTAGCTCCACTTTAAATTTGTTAGTTAAATTAATACTTCATTAATGGCCACAATAGTTAAAATTGCTGAAAATCGAATGTGATAAACAGATCAAGGTACGACGTGTAGGAAGATACAAAATAAACACTATAAGCAAAATTAATAAAATAGCTTCTCAAGTGAAGACTCAGAAACAGTTCAGTCTCGGCATGGCCAGATGGGTTAAGGCGTTCAACTCGTAATCCGAGGATCGCGGATTCGAATCACCGTCACACCAAACATGCTCGCCCTTTCAGCCGAGAGGCCTTATAACGTTACGGTCAAACCCACTCTTTGTTGGTAAAGGAGTAGCTCAAGAGTTGACGGTGGGTGGTGATGACTAGCTGTCTTCCCTCTAGTCTTACACTGCAAAATTATTAACGGCTAGCGCAGATAGCCCTCGTGTAGCTTTGCACGAAATTCAAAAACAAACAAAAAATAATTTAATCAGTTACGATGGGCTTAGGCCATTTTTAAAGATCAATAAATCAAATCTTTCCAAGGGAAGAGTGAAAAAAGCATTTTGAAAAGTTATAATAGGCTGGGGCTGTTTTTTAAATGTAATCATCAACACTTTCTACGGGAAGAGTCAAAACTATTTTAATCAATTATGATGGCTTGGGGTTATTTTTCAGTAGACTGGATATTTCTTGATAGACGATAGTCAACAATATGGGTACCAAACTGTAATCTGCTAAATGTGGTTAAATACCATGAGTCCCCACTAACAAGTAGTCAAGAACGGTGAAAGATATAGTCGTTTAATGTGATAAAATTTAATAACATTGCAAAACAACGTTTTCGCTTCTTGAGCACTGTTAGTGTTCCTTATAGATTTTTGGCTGCTGATCACGATAATCACATCCAAATTTGCCCATCGCGTACCGTTTCTTCGAAATCTTTAGTTTTACAAGGACATTGCTACAATAAAAAAACGATATCAGGGTAACTGGAATCTGTCAATGCTTGCTGACTACTGTTGCACACTGCAACGTGATACTCCGAACATTGAATACAAACGATTGTTTGTTCGTTTTGGAATTTCGCACAAAGCTATTCGAGAACTATCTGTGCTAGCCGTCCCTAATTTAGCTGTGTAAGACTAGAGGGAAGGCAACTAGTCATCACCACCCATCGCCAACTCATGGGCTACTCTTTTACCAACGAATAGTGGGATTGATCGTAACATTATAACGCCCCCATGGCTGAAAAGGCGAGCATGTTTAGCGCGACGGGGACGCGAACCCGCGACCCTCGGATTACGAGTCGCACGCCTTAACACGCTTGGCCATGCCGGGCCAAATACAAACGAAAATCAGGAGCAAAACACTTTTAATTATGTTGAACTTAATAGCGTATTAGAAACATTTTCGCAATTAAATACGTTATTACCGGTAGACAGTTAACTGTCTATTTTTTTCAGAGTTCCCACGTGATGAAGCAAAACCAATACTACACATGTGCATACTCACCGGGTACCTGTCACAATCAGCAAAAACTTTTCAAAAAATCGTTGCGCAGTGTAATTAAACACATTAATTCTCACGAAAAGATGGATTTTTGAAATACTACATCCCAATAGGACAAGTGGGCATCAGAGAACTAGACAGAAGTTCATTCATTGAGAATATACAGTACTTTGTATCACAGATTGGTTTTGTGGTCTGACTTGGTGTCCCATTTGAACTACATACTGATAAAGGTGTAATTTTGATAGGAACTCTGCAGTCTAGAATTTACAAAACTAAATAATTTACCTCACTGTCCACAATCTTTGATCAACTTCAAACTGAAGATTTTACATATTTCTCAAACGTTAAACATTGAATATCAAGATGGTATTACAAGCAATTTAAAAGGCGCCCCAATCAAATTCGAATATGTCATGACTGGCTAAAAGGGAAAATTAATCATGGGCATAGTTGTCTCATTTACGACTAGAATAAAAAGAGTTTTTCTTCAAGATAACTGCTTACTTTATTAAATAGGAATGTGCTGTTTTACCCACCATCATGTCCAAAGTTGAACAAAAAATACAGCCTGGCTATTAAGGGAAAGAATATTTACTGTAAAATTATTATCATTTCATTCTTTTAAATCGCACGCTGAGTCTTTTATGGCCGCACCTTTTTTCACACCTAAGGTGTTACTTATTAGATATATAATGGCCTCTGAAAAGAAGATTATATAATTCCTAAATAGGAATCGAGAGAAGCGAGAATACCGAACTAAACACCGGCTTCACTGAGCACTTCGTCGATGTTCACTGTGTGATTATTCTATCTGTTTACATCATGCTCAAAGCAAATAGTACACACACATACCTATTCTATGAACTAATATTGTGTTAGTAAATGTGCATGAATTTGTTACAAATCTTGTGAAGAACCATTAGTTGGATAAAAATTAGACAGTTTAGCACATTAGCTTACAAAGAGTAAGTTCTAGGAGGAGCTCGGTGACCTCTTCACCGAATTCACTCAGATTTGACTGAGTTAGCCCCTCTGCAGTGGTTTAAGAAACTTATAATTAATCATCGAATATTGATATGGTTCGTGAGCTTAAATCTTAATTACAGTTCAACTTAAATCGAACACAATATATTTCCTGACCTACCAAAACAAGTATCGAAATTGGCGGGAACTATTACAATTTAAACAAATCAACATCGGATTAAAGCCAGAAATATGATAACAGTCATCTTCAGTGTGGCTGGTTAGAATTATTATGAAATATTAAACCATTATGAAAACTTGAACAAACAAAGTCACCTTTTATTAAATAAGAGAAACCGTATCAGTAAAAAATCCTCTAACAGCAAGTACAAACTTGAACGGTCTATTATTTTGTTGTTGTTTTGAATTAAGCACAAAGCTACACAATGGGCTATCTGTGCTCTGCCCACCACGGGTATCGAAACCCGGATTTTAGCGTGCAAGTCCGCAGACATACCGCTAAGCCACTGGGGGGCAGTTTTATCACTTACAAGATGAAATTTATAAACTATGATACAAAGTCACTATTATTTTGAACTGTCAGGCTCAATTTAAAAAAAGTATTAAGAAAAATTAATAGTTTACTCTAATAGCAGTGTAAATAAAGTGGAAAACAATTAATCAAATAAAATTCTAAAAAGCTGTCTATAGATGACGGCAGCTACCTAACTAATCAAACTGGATTTGGTTTAACAACAAAACTACATTTACAAATATTTAATTTCACGTATCATGTAATTTCATTTATTTATGGCTTTGTTTGATTTAGAATTTCACGCAAAGCAACACGAGAGCTATCTACGCAAACCATTCCTAATTTAACACTATAAGACTAGAGGGAAGGCAGCTAGTTAACGAAAAGTGGGATTGACCACACATTAAATGACTCGTAGGGCTGAAAAGACAAGTATGTCTGCTGACAGGATTCGAACACAGGACCCGCAAATTGCGAGTCAAATGCCATAACCACCAAGCCTAAAGCGCATTGCACTCACCGCTATGACTGAGGCTGTCCCAACAACTTGTATTTGGGGGAACTTGACTGCCTCCTTTCACCTTGTGCACACCCATGATATTGTATAGCTTATCTTTGACTTCAAACTTTCGTGTCAGAGAGAAGAATGTCGAGGAAAGGACTGGCTGTTATTTTATAAATGTAGAAGAATTGTTAATATCTGTCATTTTACAGAATATTGAATATTATGTAAAAGAATGGTTAGTGTCATATTATAGAATATTTACTAATATTATATGGAAGGAGAGAATAATGAGAATAAATGTGGTCATGTGGGAGAGTCCGAATTTATGACCTTTATTATTTAGAATAATAATGTATAATATCATTAGGTAAAACGAGTGTTTTACTCATGGAACATAAGTACATGTCGAAAAACAGTAGCTACTGTCGTGTTAAGAAGGAAGGACTGATAACATGATGAAAAAGTGTGACTATACACACACACACACACACATATATATATATATACATAATTTAAAAGATGTATGGCTGTGCTACTGATTAAAAGCTACTTTACTCAAGTTACAAAATACGTAATCACTTCTGTCAAGAGAAAAAATGTCTAATATCGCGTAGCAGAAAAACGATTATGATGAAAAGAAATACATTAACAGCAGCGAAATAACAATTTTCAAGGAAAATTTGTTGTCTGTTTAGGTTTTACTAAATCAAGATGTCAATAAAAAGATTTTTTTTTGCAATATTCTTACTTGAAAACAAAAACAGAGTAAATATCTAATTTGGTACCACAATTATGTTTGTACTGGCTTTCCTTTTGAGAATAGTTTAATATATCAACTGTAAATTTTCCTTTTCAGTGAATAAAATAAATAATCCGTGAATAACGTAGAACAATAATTTGGTTTGCATCCCTGTCGCGCCAAACATGCTCACCCTTTCAGCAGTGTGAGCATTATAATGTGATGGTCAATCCCACTATTCGTTGGTAAAAGAGTAGCCCAAGAGTTGGCGGTGGGTGGTGATGACTAGCTGTCTTTCCTATAGTCTTACACTACTAAATTAGGGACGGCTAGCACAGATAGCCCACGAGTAGCTTTGTGCGAAATTCAAAACAAACACTAACCTGGTTTTTGTTTCTCTGCTCCCTTCAGTAGATAAGTTTTGCCGAAATCACGGCTCATCAGTACTACAGGCCTTGCAGACTCAATGCATGCATCTCAGAATGGCTGGTATGGGTATTTACGCTTTTATTAATAAGCAGAAAACAACGTTTCGACCTTCCTCGACTTTTATCAAAAAAAGACTTAATGCATGTTTGATCAGCAAAGCTTATTTACAAATCTATATAATATGAATGATCAGAGTGACCGTATACTTCATCATTTGTTTCTCTGAAACCACTGGCTGTTGTTAGTTATACCTTTCATTTTTTATGCTATATATTTTTTTTATTATTATTTTTTATACAAACTAATGTTTCTTTCGTTTACATTAGTGTCGAGAAGTAAGAGTTATTCTTAGGTAGAAATACAGAACTATTTGCTGTTCATAAACAAGCATTTTCTTATCACATTTTCTTTATAAGAACTTGAATATTGAAGAGCAAGTAATTTTGTAACCTTGTCCTTTCCCTTATGTTTATTTTATTAAACGACACCCGGAAGCTATAATTGTCATGAACAAAATTAACCTTGTCTAATTGTTCATTAGATTATTCTGACCTACACTGTGTACGGAGCAACTCCCTGTAGTAATAATAAGTCGGTCAATACAATCTGACTTTAATTAGCCATTTAATTACAATATAGTTACAGCTCTGCTCGTTACGGTCTGCTTAATTATATAGCATGCACTAATAAAGAAAACGCCACCTATCGTCCCTGTGAAACTTAAATAGCAATAAAAAACGGCAAAAAACAAATATTTACTGGATAATTACACTGCTTCCAGAACATAGTTTTAGATATAAAACAGTAATTATTTGTATTTATCTACCTATTTCTTCTCTGACTTATTAATGAACAGTAGATGTTCAAAACAAAACCACAAGTGCTATGTAATTAAAAGCAACATGTTGCAATTAAAATGTTTTGTAAAAGAATAAAAATCGCTTTTTGTTTTAAAAAGAAATTTATCATTAAAGTTGTATTTGTTTGTTGCGAAGTCTGTAGCTGTATAATGGACTATTCCTGCCATGCTATAAATATTAAAATTTGCCGCTAAGCCACTGGTGCGTATGAGAAAATATATTAAGTAAAGTTTAAACTGTATTTTGTGATAAAAGAAATTTTGAAAACCTTTAAATGATATGAGAACAATCTCAGACAGTAAATTAGAAAAACAGTCAACATAATACAAAATACAAGAATGTTTACTTTTTATACAACTGGTAACAACATCATTCATTTAACTCACATCTGGATCTATTTGGGAACTCAAGCTCATAAATATAGAAGTTATATAACGAATATATTTTCCAAGTTGTTCAGTTGCTTGTGAAAAAGTTGGCTGTTTATTAATTCACTCATAATGACAGATTTTAAATTTTAAGGGAAAAGATGGCATGACCAGGTGGTTAAGGCACTGGTCTCGTAATCTAAGGGTCGCAGGATGAAATCCTCGTCACACCAAACATGTTCGCTTTTTCAAGTGTGGGGGCGTTATAATGTTATGGTCAATCCCACTATTCGTTGGTAAAAGATTAGACCACTCCCAAGAGTTGGAGATGAGTGGTGATAACTACCAGCCTTCCCTCTAGTTTTACACCACTAAATTAGGGACGGCTAGCGCAGATAGCTCTCGAGCAGCTTTGCGCGAAATTCAAAAAACAAACAAACAACTTCGCTTCTTGTTTCCCATTGGTTGACCGTACTGGTAAAATGGCATTTAATCTACTTATATAGCTCTTTATTCGAAAATCTTTAATCAAAATGTTAAAAAAAAATGATTTTTCTTCAAGAATTTTCAAACTGTGTAAATTATTGTGGAAATTCTAATTACATTTTTAGCTGTTTTTTTGTGTTTAACCGAAGAGTTACACAATGGGCTGTCTGTGCCAAATATATTTGGCAACTTTAAGAATAATTATTACATCAAGTAGTATCTTAACAGCACTCTTAATATAGTATTAACAGTTCAACATTAAAAGGATATACTTATTATGATGGCAAGTTACACTTCAAATTTGAAAAAAAGACTAGTGTTATAATTTTTTTTGTTTTTGAATTTCGCGCAAAGCTACAAGAGGGTTATCTGTGCAAGCCGTTCCTAATTAGCGGTGTAAGACTAAAGGAAAGGCAGTTAGTCTTCACTACCACCGCCAACTCTTTGGCTACCCTTTTACCAACAAATAATGGGATTGACCGTCACATTATACGCCCCCACGGCTTGGAGGATGAATATGTTTGATGAGATGAGGATTCGTTACTCTATGTTAATATTTCTTTTAGAGCTTGACAATATCAAATAACCTTACCAGTAACATTTTTTTTTATACATTATGAACCGATGTAGGAAGCCGCGTTGGAGTGTTCACAAACAGTAGTCTCATTTTACATTATCAGAAGAATACCTGAAGAAACTCATTTATAAAGTTTGTTTATAGGTAAACGTTAAGGTTGTATCTATATCTGACAACAAAATATTGGAGCAATTTAAAAATAAGTCTTAGTAAAGAAAATATGAAATATATTAAATTGGTTCATATGTTGTAATTACAAATGAGGTCATGTTGATTTCGCTACTAGATTTGAACTTGATAATTTTACAATCCATCACAATACATAACATGTTTTGGTCAAATCTTATTTTACACCAAGGTCTGAAGCTAGCATAGTTTTCTGATAAGAAAAACTTTCAGATCAAAAGACTAAGTCTGTTTGTTTAACTAGATCATTCCAAAGCTATTATATACTCGAAAGATTGCATGAAATGTTTTATTTACACGAAAAACTTATAAATGATGTAGTTTTATGTGCTTAAAATCTTTCAGATGCTTTCTACAATAAAACTCAGTAATGTTCTATCACAGTTATAAAATCCATTTTATTTGCTTCTTTCTCCAAGTCTTTTTAACTTGAATCACAAAGCCCATATTCGACAACTGTACAAAATATTTATTCATTACTCGCAAACCTCACAAAATATTTATATACTGCGTACAGTTTGGGCCCGGCATGGCCAAGCGCGTTAGGCGTGCGACTTGTAATCCGAGTCGCGCTAAACATGCTCGCCCTTTTAGCTAGAGGAGCGTTGTAATGTGATGGTCAATCCCACTATTCGTTGGTAAAAGAGTAGCCTAAGAGTTGGCGGTGGGTGGTGATGACTAGCTGCCTTCCCTCTAGTCTTACACTGCTAAATTAGGGACGGCTAGCACAGATAGGCCTCGAGTAGCTTTGTGCGAAATTCCAAAACAAACGTATAGTTTCATAATTTGCTACCCGGGGAGATACTGTAAATGTGGCTTTATTTGTATACACTTTCACAAACAAATAAATTACAGAAGGTATAAAAAGTTAGATAATATCCTCTAATAACTGTTACAAGCTTTTAAAACCACAATTCAACAATAACAAGTTGTCTTAGAGACATACATAATTTAGTTATAGTTGCATACAACCTGACAAATATAGTCTCAAAAAGTAGTTATTATTTATTACCAAATATATTTCAAGTTCTCATAGACAAGGAAACGTAAATTATTCGTAACCTTCTCTTTTCTGTGTACTTGAATTAATTTAAGTATTTTTTGGGGGTGGGTGGATAAATAATCAAGCTTAGATATAATGTTCCCTAATGAGTCAGCGGTAAATTTGCGAAATTACAACGCTAAAATCCGCGGTTCGACTATCTGCGGAAGAACATCAGATTTTTCAAAGTGACTTTGATCTAATACATATATTCAAACCTCACATATAAGCATATTTCTCATGAGATCTACTTAAAGTAACAAATTGTTTATAAAAACAAATGTTTAACATGGTTACACGTGATATTTTAACATTATAACGCTTGACGTAATAAAATGTTTTAAACATAGTTAAACTTGACATAAATTATTTGTAACAACAAACATTTAACATGGTTTTACTTGGAATTTTAACATGGTAACACCTAACATAATGCTTTCAGTGATACAGCGGTATGTATGAAGAATTAAAACGCTAGAAATCGGATTTCGATACCTGATTTGGGCAGAGTACAGATAGCCTAATGTGTAGCTTCATATTAACTTCAAACAAACAAACTATAGGAAGGTCGGCAGCGTCTGTTCCTTGAAAGTTATCAGACAAGTTTATCTCTACTCAGGCTGAACTTGCTTGGCGAGACCGTTTTACGAATAGTCATCTGCTTGATTTAAATAACTTTAAATATTTAACTACTTATATATAAAAAGGTAAAATTGTCCTACATCTTTAAAAGGTGAATAGTTATTGGTCTTTATATTGAGAATCGATATGTAAATGTACCCGTTAGAGTAAAGTGGGTTAATGGGTTTTTCACGCGCTTTTATTTCTATAACTCAGTCAAAAGTGATTGGATTTAGACAAAATTGGTAAACATACAAAGAATATTATTCCGCATTTTCCGCATTTCGTGCCAAAAATGGTCCGATCACGTTTCTATATTTTTTGAGAGCCAAATATAATTAACTCTCAGTTGCGAAGTTATTGGTTCTGTTGAGTGCCCCTCTGCTTTATAAATGTAACGAACAGAATGGATTTATAAAGCTTCTAATTATTAGTTCAATTAAAATCGGGCTGGGAAACTTCAAGGTTACTGTCATTGTCTGTTCAAGTATTTACTACGTCCAAGCAAAATTGGTCTAATTTTTGGTAAAACAAAATAAAATTCCCATGCAAGTATTTTATGAAATATCTTGTTATCACAAGCCACTGAGCCACTGGGGGGCATTAGTTTTTGAATAGACAAAGTTTAAATAAAATCAAAAGTTATATAGCTCTCACATAAATGATACATGGTTATATTTTTGTATCACATAAAAACAATAAATCATTTTACGTTAACATAGTTGTTCACATTAGTCAAACGTATCCAAAATAGTTGTCTGCTTTATCTACTTCAAATGTGTTGATGTATTAGCTTCATCCCTTTAGATAACTTGATATATTATTCTACAAATGTTATTTTTTGTTTCGTCCTGCTGTATTAAGTTATCCGTAGCATAAAAAATAATTATAAAACTTACAATGTTTTACTTCGACATTATTCATCTGAACTTTCATTAATAAATCTTTTTAACTCTTCATTTCTCGCAATCCAGCACCCTGGTGTAAATCTCCATTTTATGTGCTTGTTAATTTTCGATTATTGGAATTATAACGTTTGTGTCCTTTTATTGCCTTCGAATTTCGTGGTAATAAAAGTCTTTTTACTTATATGTTTTATGGTTGGAAATTTAAACGCAAACAACCCTTTTAAGTCAATGTATTATTTTTATAAATACTTTTCCTACCCGTAAATTCCCTGGGGCCAAATAAATAAAGACTAGACAATTGAGTAATATTTAATATAAGAAATTGGCTATGTTGAAAATAGCCAAGAAAACGTATGATAAGCGTTTCACGAATTAAATTAATGACCTATTTCATTGCATATGAAATTACACTGCTTCAATATAACGGATTTTTGTTATTTTTTAAAGTAACGATGAACGCTGATCGTTTTCTCTTAATAGATGGCGGTGCGATTCGAAATATACGGTAGTGAAGAATTACAAGAGTTTAATTAAGGAATTTATTCGTTCAGTAAAGCTATATATATATATAACTGATTTGTGTTCATTATATATATGAGTGTACAACAAATAAAACACTATAAATTTAAACTTAAAACAGTTGTTTAAATAATAATACAACGCTTTATTTAATTTTTGATCATATTTTATTATTCTTTATATATATTTTTAGAGTAGCTATATTTTGTGAATTGAATTATTATCGTTTACAACTGACTTAATTGGGATCAGGTAGGGTGATTGTGAATGTTTCCTTAGTGCAACGCTACTCAGTAGTATCGAACTCTGGATTTTTGCGTTGTAAGTCTGTAAATTTACCACTGGTTCATTGGGAGAGGGGACAGTTAGGGTAGGTCAGGCAAGTAAATATTGTCTGAAAATGCAGTTTTAACACCAGAACTTTCAGAATCAAAACAACAGTAGGATATAGTGTATTTGAGTGATGACTGACGACTTGAACGATCAACGACAACACTAGGAAAGAAATGTACCAATGTATAAGATAGCATTAATAAGTTCTAACAGTCTGACTTGTTGAAAATTCAGTTATTTGGTGGTAATTGTATTTGCTTACAAGGTAAAAATTATTTATCTGTATGCCATACTTATTTCAGTTTAATCCAAAGTAACTTGTGCATATCGTGAAAAAGAATTTTACCGGATCAAGAAAAAAATAGTCATTTATTTTACTTTTTTCAGATGTTTACATTGCAGAGGGCAGTAGTGTTGCACAATACTATTTTATTTAAAGAAAGGTCGTAATACACTTTATATACGAATAAATTTGACATAGGGTGCTCACTGGAAACTGTCTCAATAAAAATTGATACTTCAATGAGGAGTATTTATCATTTCATGTAAATCCATGTAATTTATTTCACAAAACTTTTATGTCAAAACCAGCCATGCGTGATCCGTTAGCCTTGTTTTACCTCATTCAGTCAGATGTAATTTGTGTTTCCAACACATCTGCATGATAAGCTGTTGTCCGGGTCATTTATCAGTGACTTCTAGAAAGGCTAATACGAAGCCATAAAGTTTGTTTGCACTAATGGAGCATCTGTCTTACAGAAAACAGTAGAGAAGGGCGTTTATTACTAAACTTGATGCAGACGTAAGCGGCCTCATTCCTTCTACTATTTCACAGCACTTCTTGCTTCGACCAAGTCGCTGGACAGGCAGCAAGCCGATCAACGAAAGTTTCTCACTGAAGAAACCATGCTGACAGATCGTTTAACAGCAGTGTTTCTCTAATAAGGCCGCGGCCAGCGGAAAATCGGTTCTGGAAACATTGCAATGCACGCTCCGACAGATTACCCGCACCATTTCACGCTCGACTCGCTAGTAGCGGCATCGATCCCAAGGCCAGGCTGGTCAGAACACCGACTGCTTACAGATGAGCGGCGCGGCGACTGTCAGAGCTTCCTGGCAGGCTTAATTTGGTGGTCATGCCCTAACGCCGTAATACAGTACGACATATTTAATGTAATTTTCTAATTGCACACCCGCCGTGCGTAGAGCTTGATTGTGAACCGTTGAGCAAACAGTGGCGCGTGTAATCAAGGCAGTCCCCACATTATCGTAAATCCACTTAGTTCGATCGATCACCGCAGTGAACAAAACGTCAAACGGCACTTAATTAAATCTAAGTGCCCATTTCAGCCAAATTCAATGAGGCCAATGAATACGCGCGTGACGCGGTAATCAAAGATGAGGGGAAGGCCCGGGAGGTTTTCGGCTGCAAAGCACAGCCCCACCCCTGGGGCTAGTGCCTGACTTCATCCCTTGACTGAGCAATGAAAGCGATAAAAGTGGCGAAAACCACGTCTCATCGTTAGCATTTATTTCCCCTGCCCATCTGGTGCCGCTGAAGCCCGAACTTGTAAAATAAACTGATTACACACAAACGGCGTGTTCACCAGATAGCTGTAAATTAACGAGTTTTGTTAGGCGGAGACATAGAATGAAAACTTTCTCTAGAGTTAAAAAGCTAATATTTTTGTTGTTGTTTTAATCCAGTGAATGTGTGACATAAAAAACAAAATTATGAAGCTATTTTAATTAAATTCACATAGCAGTGATTGAATTATTTTAGTATATCCGTTTTATCTTTTTTATGAAAAACCAAATTCTGGAAAATTGGCCAGTTATACTTAACACATTTATTGAATTTTAAACTGTATAAAAGGTTTATTCTAAAAAAATAAATCCACTTTAAATTTAACAGTAATTCAAATTTTTAGTAAAATTTGTTTTTTCAAGAGCAAGAAATTCTTCAAGGCACACCATATAGACATTTTCATTTATTTAAAACTTGTACATGTTTTGTTATAGAAGTGTCATAACAATAAATGTGGCTCACCATGGCCACGTGGTTAAAGCACTCAACTCGTAATCTGAGGGTCGAGGGTTCGAATCCCTGTCACACCCAACATGGTCGTCCTTTCAGCCTAGGAAGCGTAATAATGTGATGGTCAATTCACTATTCATTGGTAAAAGAGTAACTCAAGAGTTGGAGATGGGTGGTGATGACTAATTGCTGTTCCTTTAGTCTTACACTGGTAAATTAGAGACGGCTAGCGCAGATGGCCCTCGTGTAGCTTTGCGTGAAATTCAAACCAAACAATAGATGCTTCCATAATCCTTCATTTCTTTCATGAATTAAAACTTGAATACTCACGTAAGTACAGGCACACAAATAGAAATCATTGAAAATATGATGTTAAGTATATTAAAAGATAATATTTCAAAATCTTATGTATGACAGCTTGATCTTAATCGATTTTTTTGTTTTCAGTTCCATACCCAAAGCAGATTTTCAACTCAGGGAAGGTTGGGAAAAGCTAGCATAGCCGAAAATATTTCTCTTCAGTTTTATATCAAAGGAGATATTTAAAGTGCGGTAAAGAAAAGTGGAGGTACTGGCATAACCTGTTAGGGGCATTTTACTCCTAAGCTGTATTTCACGTGTTCGAATCCCATAATCGAACGTGATCGTCATTTAGCGGTGAGTATTTATAACGTGACAGCAAATTTCATTATTCATTGGTAAAAAGTGGCCAACAAGTTGGAAGTAGGTGGTATTGACTAAACGTGATTTCAAAATTTGGGATGGCAAATAGCCCTGAAGTAGCTTTGCGTAAAATTCAACAAATAAATTTAAGCCGAAAATTATCACAAGGTCCGCAATGCTAATCCGTGTTCATAAAAATTACTACTGTAGACTAATTATTTCTCCACATTTTTTTCTATAAGTCTCACCAATCAGACTTATATTATCTATTGAATATTTGAACATGTAATAAATTCGTAAATAGTTACGTCTGTAGTTTTTAATAATAACTAACACTTTGACCGGTTTACTTATATGCTAAAACCTCCCATTCCGTCTCTGTTTTAAGAGTCAATATTGAGACAATCAAACTGTGATGACTGGGCGAGGAAACTGGTGAATGCAAAATAAATCAACATTAAAGATGCAAATCGGTCTTTCTCTATTTTCACTCGTCCTACGCTCGCACGTGACTTTCTGTTTCAATCAAAACAAACTTCGACCGAATGCGGAATTCTTAACGAGACGATATGTAAGAAAACGACTCTGAATTACTCGGTTTGAATACATTAATCCATATTTGTATCAACACAATGCAGCCCTTATTTCTTGTGAGCTTCTGTGTGTGTGTGTGTACAGCAGTTAACTACACATGCCGTAGTGAAAGTTCTTTTGAAGTTTTCTTCCTTTGGCAGAAAGCGTGTCACTTTTTTTTTCAGTCTTTGTCTTATAAACTTGTCTTCTTTGCATCTTTTAAACTTCTGTCTTATCTCCAAGGGACCTGATCATCGTTAGCCTAACTAAACCGTTCGTTTGATTTCCACTTCAACGAAAATCTGTATATTTCTGTCCAATAGAAGTACCTTGACGTTATTCGATTAAGAAAACCCGGGTGAAAGTTATGCTGATTTTACGAAGAAACGAGAAAGAAAAAGCAGGCTCTGATGAAACAGGCAGCGGATACATTGTTATGCACGCGCGGTGATTGTAATCAAATAAAAACGTTTGAAAAAGCCCGTCAGATTCTGCCTTTTTTTTAATGTTTGCTGGAAAATAGCTCTTGTGGTAATTTATTATATTTTTGGTATTTTAATACTTTCCATATTATGAATCCATAAAATTATTCAACTAAAAACGAAGCTAATTACAGTAATTTATTTTACTGCTATTGCTAGATGTATGTAAAAGCCAAATTACGGTATCATAAAAACACTAGGATCATTTTCATCATGTAAAAAGATTTCTTGAAATACATACATAATAAATTGCCCGATAAATCCAAACCTTAGTAAATAAAACAATAACTTTATTTGTGAAATTTCACCTTTTTTGTTAATAAGGAAAAAAACGTTGAAATTTTATTAATTAAATATTTTTTTCTGTGTTAAAAAGATAAACTTTCCAAAATTTCCAAGTACGTATTATTTCACGATTATATAATTTTGTTTACATTCACGTACATTTCACATAAAATTAATTAGTAGTTATGGGAATGGGTGTGGCCAGTGCTTAATATGTCCGAACATATTAATAATCCGATATTTTATGGTTCGTAAAACGTTACCGCTAAAACACCATCCTACTTTCGATCAGACAGTAGAAAACCAAGAATGACAGTAGCTACTTTTCTTCTATATTAATAGTTCAAAATTAAGGAGATTATTGTGATAGAAAACTAGTAATAAAACAAAATTACCTTATTCTCCCCTTTTAACACTGTCCAAATTAATAACAAGAATTTCCAGTTTTCGGTTTTGAATAGATTTAATCTAGTAAAGTTAATTAGGTAACAGCATAGCGCACGTGGAAATTATTAGTTTTTATCCGTTAATTATACGTTGTTGTTTTTTGTTTTCATGTTGAACTAGGCACAAAAACAAAGTTCTAATTTTCTTTTTATCCCTCGAACTCCTTTAAACAATAAAAATTAATAATTGTATGATTTATCTTATTTTACCACTTTTTTTTCTTTTTAGAGAAAAGTCTCATTGGGCTATTTACTATTTACTCTGTCCACTGTGAATAATCGAGCTCCGAATTTAACATTGTAAGTTTATAGGCTTACCGCTGTCCCACGGGGGAATTACCACTCATTTAAATTTTATAAAATCTGATAATAAACCCTCGGTAGTTTGTTTCTCCAACAAGGTGTTAAGTCTCACCCAGTACCAATATCCAATTTGTGTGAAATATAAATTCCATAGTTTATCAAGCTTATTGTATTTAAAGAAACAGAACCGACTTGTAAAATCTGTTTACAAAATTATTCACGGATGGTTTCCATTTATTTTCAGAGTCTAACTTTCTGTACTTCTGATCAGTATATTGTAAGTTAGGTTCAGGATTAAGCAATTTAATTTCGAAAAATTAACTTAGTGAATAAACCATTGTATTTAATGTCATTAAGGTTTATTTCAGATTATATTGCAAATCAAAACAGGATTATTTCAAACAGGTTAGTACTAACATAGGAATCAATAAAATGTCATAGTTTCAATGACACCCTAAAAGTGGTTTCCGCATCATAATAACGCCCTCCTCTTCTGCAACAATTGTGTTGTTTCCATACTTTATTACTCAAGTAGCTGATACAGTTTATACTAATATGTGGATTTTTCCAAAAAAACCCGCTAAGTTTATAAAAATATTCGCGTCATTACCATTATGAAATTCTTCAGTATTTCAGTCAACTATTATTATTAGTTCTTCTACCATATTTGTCGTGTAAACGAAGAAATGATTTCTCTTTTATATTGAAAAATCTTGGGTATCGTTTGACTGTAATTTTTATTATTATTACACATCTTATATAATAATCTAATTGTACATTGTTATATCTCTAAGCAATCTTAAAATACAACGATTATTGTCATTCTTTTGTAAGTGGACTAGTAGCAGTCTTAATACACTATAAATACATGGTTACAGTGAAAAAGATTTAATTCAATGTAATTATTTCTAGTAGTAATCAAAAATACAATGATTACACTTATAACAAAGCTTTAATACATTAAGTTAGAATACTGCTTTGTTATATAGCTAACAAACTGACAATATTGATATTAAAGGCGTTGCTCAAAGACTATTAACACGATACACACACACACACATATATATATATATTTAATCAAATGAATTATTTATACGGATTCCAGTTATTAAAAACTCAAACGAATAACTCAGAAGTTAAAATGCGTTTTGAAAAAAAGCAAAAAGATTTGAGTACACAAGGGTATTCACTTTAACTACAGTTAGCTTCTTCTACAGAGTATTCACTTTAACTACAGTTAGCTTCTTCTACAGAGTATTCACTTTAACTACTGTTAACTAGTGTTAGCTTCTTCTGTAGAGTATTCACTTTAACTATTGTTAGCTTCTTCTACAGAGTATTCACTTTAACTACTGTTAGCTTCTTCTACAGAGTATTCACTTTAACTACTGTTAGCTTCTTCTACAGAGTATTCACTTTAACTACTGTTAGCTTCTTCTACAGAGTATTCACTTTAACTACTGTCAGCTTCTTCTACAGAGTATTCACTTTAACTACTGTTAGCTTCTTCTGCAGAGTATTCACTTTAACTACTGTTAGCTTCTTTTGCAGAGTATTCACTTTAACTACTGTTAGCTTCTTCTGCAGAGTATTCACTTTAGCTACTGTTAGCTTCTTCTGCAGAGTATTCACTTTAACTACTGTCAGCTTCTTCTACTTGCTTACTGAATAATGTAAGTTTAAAAGTTCCTTTTTGAGCAATTTTTTCT
The DNA here is from genome assembly GCA_011833715.1 of Carcinoscorpius rotundicauda. Classification (NCBI taxonomy): domain Eukaryota; kingdom Metazoa; phylum Arthropoda; class Merostomata; order Xiphosura; family Limulidae; genus Carcinoscorpius; species Carcinoscorpius rotundicauda. Next base: position 30,456,432 of record CM022396.1, read on the forward strand.
GAAAGTTCCAACATAACTTTTTAAACATTATTTTTATTACAGAAAATTATTATTATTACTACTTCGCTATAGGTATTACTATTAGTGGCAGATTATGTGGTCAAAAATCCCGCGAAAATTATGAAAATTATATATCTAAATGTAGAAGGCGCCATTTACAGATCACAATTTATTTTACGCCCTTTATTAAAGTTACTCTAGGGTGGACCAGTTTCGTCTTTCTTGGTTAAATGAAAACATTATCTCATCAGAATCAAGAGCAGCTTAGTTGACCGTATTGCTACGTGAGGCCTATAGTCTCAGTAAGACAGGTTGTTGAACATTTCTATGTTCATTGTGACATTTGTTTATATAATCGTAGGAGACATCCATACAGCAGAAAAAGGTGTTTTGAGAGGGAAATTATTTTTCAGTTAATACTTTGTTCACATTCAAGAAGAAGATAGTGTCTTTAATATTGAGATGTTTGTTCAAGTGGGATGTGTTTAATTTAAAACTTAAGTTAAAAATTTGTAGTCATAATGAATATAGAAACAATTGATTGACCGCAGATGCTTGAGTTATGTGTCGTAATAAATATATAGAAACGATCTCGTGAGGGTTATACAAATTATAGAATCTCGTGATCAATATTTTGATTTGGGAACAAGGTATTTGACTTCTATTCAACAACTGATTTAACAAAATGATGTCATATAACTAAGTTTATCGCTGCAAGGAAAATTACCTTGCTGAAAAATTATTATTATTGCCGTAACATTATTACAATAACATTGCGATTACAACTGTGACATAGTTGCTACACTTATAACACAGGTGATTACCCCTGAGACGTAATTACTATGGTTGTTATACTTTGATAACAACTCTGATATAGTCACCATGTTTATAATATTTTGATTACTACTGTAACATACTTACTCTGCGTATAACACTGTGGTTACAGCACTAACATAAATACCAGGCTTACGATGATATGATTATATTATTACAGGAACAAAAATGACATTTTTTGTATTTGTAAACTAATTTTTTTTTGTAAAATACATATTATAAGTGTTTAACACATGGTCTGGTTTAGTTTTATTTCTTTCAATGCCTCCCAGTGACTCCGCGGTATGTCTGTGGACTTCCACGCTAAAATCCGGGTTTCGATACCCATGGTGGGCAGAGCGCAGATAGCCCAGTGTGTAGCTTTGTGCTTCATTCAAAACAACAACAAAATTTCTTTCAACCGACATTAATTTTGATGCTGTTATTTATTTGCAGTGATGTCCATTGGAAATAATTTTAGACATTATTTAACAGTTATACGCATGTACTTTCAATCTATCGACTCGTCTTTGTGGATATATTCCAGTGTTTATTTGTTAAAATGGTGCAGATTAGATTCCTACAGACATTCAAGTACTACAAAAATTATTTTTTCTTTCTCGAGCTAAGATCGTTCGTTCCTTGTACTTGTGAAGATAGATTTGTAGGGTTAGCAGAAGGAAGGTTACCAGGAGTTGCTGTTACAGCTTAATGAAGTTCACTTCCTCGTTCCTTTAGTACGGTGTTCACAATAGCGTCAAAAAAGTAAACAAAAATTGTAACTCATTTAAACCTCCAAGGACGAGGAAGCATTACAAGCAATTCAGAGATATTGATGGTGATGTATTAGGAGTGTCATTAAGGAGCTAATGAAGTAATTATGTACCAGACGTTGAGCTTGCCCGTTTCACTCTTATCGTCCCCTAGTGAAATTCAAAGAGAAATCGTTCCCCACGAACTGATGGCTAATAAATTCCTCGCGACATTAGCTAATTAGCTTCTTAATCTCTTACCAGCGCGAAAATGATCCAATTAGGGTTCGTGCCAATGTTGACCGATACGATGAGCGAAAATTCCCCCCAGCTGCCAACAGTGCTATCCCTAAATTAATAAGTCTGCCAAAATAAAAGCACTGTTTAAAGACAGCTTGGAAAACAGTAAACGTGTTAGAATCTGTAAACTGTAGCCATCTGTTCTGCTATAAATCCCGTTGTTTTGTTAACGGTGTGCGTATATGTGTTTACTCTTGATGTGCACCGTTGACATTGTAAGATAACGCTTTAACGGTGTTTATGATAAATAAATATATAGCTGTATTTCCCGGAATGACCTGAAAAATCGTTGATTTGCCATTTTTAAAAAAATGGTAAAACTTCCTAAAAGACCTACAACGACCTAAATTTACAAGGCAAAATGAAGTAACGAAGTTTGTTGAAGTCAGTTAAAATTCGTTTAAGAACATTTTAAAGGTTGTTCTAGTAGTTATAAGGTTATCATTAATAAATAAGAGCAATCATGTTTGTTTTTATATCATGTTTACTTCTGGATAATGTTATATTGTGTGTAATCGTGGTTGTTGTTATATCATGGTCGTGATTATTTCATGTTTAATCATCCTCGTTGTTATATCATGTTTACTCGTGGTTAGTGTAAAATCATGTTTACTCACAAGTGTTGTGATGTCATGTTTAATCGTGGATGTTGTCATACAATATTTAATTATGGTTGTTGTTATATCGTCCTAGTTTTGGATGTTGTTATAAATGCACTATACCAAACCCTTAAAAGATTTGTTTGTTTGTTTTGGAATTTCGCACAAAGCTACTCGAGGGCTATCTGTACTAGCCGTCCCTAATTTAGCAGTGTAAGACTAGAGGGAAGGCAGCTAGTCATCACCACCCACCGCCCACTCTTGGGCTACTCTTTTACCAGCGAATAGTGGGGATTGACCGCACATTATACACCCCCACGGCTGGGAGGGCGAGCATGTTTAGCGCGACGCGGGCGCGAACCCGCGACCCTCGGATTACGAGTCGCACGCCTTACGCGCTTGGCCATGCCAGGCCTCCCTTAAAAGATATTTTGACAGTTAAATGTCCATACCAATGCGATGTGTACATCATTTTATTTTCACACTTTTCATTTTTTGTTAATATTCCTACAAACAAAACAAAGAGAATAAAGGAACACTTCAATGTGTTGTGATAATAATCGCTTTAATTAATTGTCCATATAAAGAAACAATTTGTCAGAGTTGTATCATCTCCTCAATGCTAAAATTTTCTATTTCCATCAAAAATATTTCTAACGTACATTCTGTATGGTTGATTAAAATAACTGTCATTTTTTATCACGCAACGTAATAATAAAAAAACAACATTTCGTTTTAACGTTTATACATATTCCATCATTGTTCATGTTTACTTGAAAAAAAAAGGAAATCAAACTAAGTTATACCTCTTTTAATAAGATCTATATCATATGAGATATATTAAGCCTTGAAAACGAGATTAAAACTATACTTTGCTGTAAAGTTTTGTTCCTATATCCCTTTTTATTAGTCCTTCACAGATTTTCAATCACTGGTGTGTAGAAACTTATACTTGTCTTTTGTCTGCTGCGAATAAGATTTATTATTACAAATTTTGCTAGTACACAGTTTATATATTTCAAAATGCTCTACAGTAATTTTATGCAAATAAAATCATTATAATGCAGGCCATTTAATTTCTTTTTTAAAGTTCTTTGCAAATTTTTAGGAATTTCTATCGATTAGCTGTTGAAAGCATAATTAAAAACGGCTGTTTATAATCTGTACCATACGACATGCAAGTCATCCATTTTCCTTTTCGCCGTATCCAGTCATTCCTATAAACCATCTTACGATAAATAGATAACTTTTAAACCATCAACGGTATTAGTTTATTCCTATAAACCATCTTTGGTATATAAATCACTTTTAAACCATCTCACGGTATCAGTTTATTCCTATAAACCATCTTCAATATTCAAAGCATTCCTAACTCATTTTCTTTCACACCGCCCAGCAGTAACGCAGCGATATGTCTGTGGACACATTACATATTGGGATTCGATACCCGTGGTGGGCAGAGTGCTGATAGCTTATTATGTAGTTTTTATTTAACTACAAATAAATAGTTCTAAAACTTTCAAAATATAATAAAATATTTCTATTATCCTAGAGGTAAGCAATTTCAGCGGTTTTTATTCATATCTAACTGTATTTGGTGACATTTCACATTCTTTACGTCTAACTGTGAGCGACAACTTTCCACGTTCAGTACTTTTATACACATTTTAGAGTAGGTGATGAATTTTCGCATTTTCAACTTCCAGTGTTTTTCTTCATGTTAACTGCGAGTGTTGCGTTTCCACATTTTCCCTTTTGAGTAATTTTTTTTTACACCTGAATATGGATGGAAACTTTCCAAATTCTGAAAACCCACTGAAGTACTTACCTTTTAATGATTCCCGAATACGTTTTCTGGTATTTGTATCCTTTTAGTCACTTTGTATTGTATGTGTTTCACGTTTTAGCTTCAGATGATGCAATGTGGCTATTATTTATTTTTGTACTAAACATTTGTAACTTAAACCGCTTATTAACCCGTATTCGAAATCATAAATCCACTTTATTAAAAATACAGAGAGGGCGCTAGTAATATTACATATAATAAGATCCAATAAGCAGTCAACATCTGTTACCCGCCGAAGTATCATTTTAATTAATATACCATTTTCTTCTCCTCTAACCACCAGCATTTTTAGTTTCTTCATGTGCAACTTAAGGTAGAATATGCTTCACAAAGTACCCATGAAACATCTAGCATCTGTGAGTGTTTGTCATACAATCTTTTAGTAAATATTTATAAATCACTAACATATCTAAAATTATTGGTATCTAGATACCACATATATTGATGCTATAATGATTAATAAGCTAATTACTTTGTGCTACGCTGAAATTAGAGTTAAACAATGTGTAAATTTTTACCTGCTTTTTAGGTAGTAATACTCCTTATAATGAATATTTTGTAATACATATTAATTTCAAATTACGATAGCTAAAATTTAATGTCCGTACTATTTACTATAATAACTTATAACTGACATTTGTCACGATTACATTAATAGAGGTCGCTGTTTGACCTTGTAGCATAATTCTGGATTCCGGGATAGAATAAAGTATAGTTGTCTTTAATAATTTTTTACTTCATCATTGTTTTGTTTTATGTTATATTCAAAATTACGAATCTTAACAAACAATAAACGAAGCGCTCATTCTATTTTAAATTAACCATATGTCACTAATTTCACAGTTACGTTATTATAAACAGTTTAAAAGGAATCACAAGTTAGTTACAATTATTCCACCCATTTCTCAAAACCCATACAGACGTATTTTTTTTAGTGATGGTTAAAGATATCCACTAACTACATGGTTCTATATAGCACTATATTTTTTAGTTTTGTGTTATACAGTGTACTGTGGTTAAAAACCCTCGTTGTTTTTAAGAGACTATTTCCAAATTTATAATTTAGGTCATTTTTAAAAAAATTGTTTGGTCAGACAAACTTTGTTGATTATGCTACTGACATTAGAGAGACAACAGTTTCCTTAGTATTGTCAACAGTAAGATCAGGAACTAAACTCTGAAAACAACATTAAAAAACTTAGGTCATATTTTGTTTGGTATCAACTAAAGAAGACATTTACGTAAAGTACACCTTTGTGCAAATTAATTGAAACAAAACAAAAAATTACGATTTTTTTCAATTTTTTGCGTTTTATTTCTGAAAATCCAAAAATTACTCACAAATTAATACATGATATGACCGCCTTTATTTTTCAGAAGATCATTAATCTGCTTTAGCAACGAGTCCACGAGTTGACTACAATCTTTACTAATTTTTGGATCGCGGTACCACACCTCAATTATGGACTGAATTAGCTTATCTTTCGTAGTACAGTCTTTTCCCCGAAGTCTTTCTTTACAAATTGCCCAAAGATTTTCAATAGGATTTAAGTCCGGAAAGTTTCCAGGCCAGTCCAGCACCTTTATTCCTGTTGTAGTCATAAAATTCTTCACAAGTTTCGATGTGTGGCATGGAGCCAGATCTTGCTGAAAAATGCCAAATTTATCTAGTAATCTCTTTTTCAATTCTGGAACGACTCTTCTCTGCAAAACTTCGATGTACTGTGGTCCTTGCATCATACCTTTTACGATATGTAAGCCTCCGACGCCATAGTAGCTGAAAAAGCCCCAAAACATCTTCAAGGGATGTTTTACGAACTGACTGATGTGAGAATCTCCAAGTTTCTCACCTGGAGATCTGAGAACATTCAGACTTCTTTGACCCTGTACGAAGTAATGAGTCTAGTCACTGAATAACACCTTCCTCTATTGTTCTTGGGTCCAGTTCTTGTATTTCAGACACCATTGATATCGATTTTTTTTCATTGACTTGGTAAGAAGTTGTGTTTTGACTGGTCTCCTTGCCCTTCTGTGCAATTTCAAATGATGTATTATTCCTCAAAATTTCGTCATCTATCCCCAAAATAAATTGACCGTACTGCAAAATACAGCTAATACGCCGTCTGTGTGAAAAAAATGACTATTAAAGGAAATCAGCGAGTTCAGCGAGCCTACACCGGCCGCCATACTGAAAATATTGTAAAATGACCATTTGTTTCAATTAATCTGCACAAGGGTGTAAGATATCACATTTAAACATATTTATTTAGAACTGCGGTTAATTTTTTTTACAATGCAAATATCAATGAGTGTACAATTAAAAGAATTTAGTTTATTTAAGATATTATAAAAATTACACTGCTGGACAAAATCTTAAGGCCAATGAATATAAAGAAAAAAATATGTATTTTGCGTTGTTACACTCAACCATTTATTTGAGTAAAGCTTCGAAAGATAAAAATAAGAAAATGGAAAAAAACAACTTTTATAGCATTTAATAAGGAAAATATGAACACACTGTGAAATCAGCTTAAATGCTAGATGGTCAAAAGTTTAAGACCATACTGAAACGCAGCGTTAATCGGTAAACATGTGACAAAATTTAGTCATTTGTATTCAAGCATCAGCGTTGCCAACATCTACCATTGACATCGTCTGTGTTACATTGGGTAAAAATATGTCAAAGGCTAAAAAGTTGACAAAGTTTGAACGTGGCAGAAATATCGAGCTGCAAAAAAGAGGTCTCTCTCAACATGCCATTGCTGGTGAGATTGAGCTTAGTAAAACTGCTATTGAAAATCTCTTAAAAGACCCTGAGGAATACGGAACGAGAATTTCAAGTGGTTGGTTCAAGAAAATTTCGCAGGTTTGTTTTTTTTTTTTTTGTTTGATTTTGGAATTTCGCACAAAGCTACTCGAGGGCTATCTGTGCTAGCCGTCCCTAATTTAGCAGTGTAAGACTAGAAGGAAGGCAGCTAGTCATCACCGCCAACTCTCGGGCTACTCGAACCCGCGACCCTCAGATTACGAAGCGCACGCCTTAACGCGTTAGGCCATGCCAGGCCAATTTTGCAGGCGTTGATCAGGAAGATTCTACGGGTTGTCCAGCAAGACATCAGCCGATTGTCGAACCAAATTAAGGACGCAGAATACAGCTCAAGAACAATAAGACGGCATCTACGAGAGAAAGGCTTTACAAACTGTAAACTTTTTCAAAGGCCACGCCTTCTTCCACACCACGAAACAGCTCGGTTAAACTTTGCTGAGAAGCACCAAACATGGAACGTAGAAAAGTAGAAAAAGGTTTTGTTCTCTCGTGCGAAAAAATTTAACCTGGATGGTGCAGATGGCTTCCAACGTTACTGGCACGATAAGGATATCCCACCGGAGACATTTTCTACACGACACAGTGGAGGAGGTTCCATCATGATCTCGAGTGCTTTCTTCTTCCATGGAACAATGGAGCTTCAGGTTATACAGGGGTGTCAAACAGCGGCTGGCTATATTGGCATGTTGAAGAGAGCACTCTTATTTACTAAAGGTCCTCGCTTGTGTGAAAATGACTGGATCTTTCAGCAGGACAACGCTGCAACCCACAATACTCACAGGACAAAGGACTTTTTTATGGCGAATAACGTAATTATTTTGGACCATCCAACGTGTTCGCGCCCGAGTTAAATCTCATTGAAAATGTGTGGGTGTGGATGGCAAGGGAAGTTTATAGAAGTAGACGTCAATTCCAAACAGTGCACAATCTTCGTGAAGCCATCCTCATCACTTAGAATAACATTCCAGCCAGCCTTCTGCAAACGCTTATATCGACCATGCCAAAGCGAATTTTTGAAGTTGTTCACAATGACGGCCGTGCAACTCACTACTGAGACCTCTTTAGTACCCTGTTTAGGACTTCATTTTAGTATGGTCTTAAACTTTTGACCAGCTAGTATTTGGGCTAATTTCATAGTGTTCACATTTTCCCTATTGAATGCTAAAAAGGTTTTTATTTTTATTTTCCCTTTTCTTATTTTCATCTTTCAAAGTCTAACAGAGAAATGCATATTTTATTTCTTTGTGTTCATTGGTCTTAAGTGTATATACGAAAATTAACCAGTTCTCTCCTGGTAATTCTTATATTTATATTTGTTTTTCATCACGAAATATTTGTTATAACTTATGTTGTCGCTGCATGACATCTTCTAATATACGTTTTCAAGTAATAAAGGCATATTTTAATGTTCTATACACTTCTTACATTTATATTACGGTAAATATCGTTACTAGATAACGTAAAAAGAAAATAAAAGCAAGAAAGCCTTTGTATGTATATTAACAAGTTTACGAATTGCTACAAATGCTACAATGTTTGTCATACAAACATTGTCAACTGTAAGATCAGGAACTAATAATTGTAACAGTATTTTTTATTATTACTGTTATTTTGAAGTTTTACCAGTCATTAAAACAACTTCGATTTAAAATGATTTAATATAATTATGTTGTAAAATAAGGTTAATTATCAATTTTCGAGCTCCGTGAAAACTAGAAATATAATATAACTTTAAATTATATTTAAGATTCCCCTTTTTCAATATTCATTAAAATATCAAAATCTGTATTGTTCAAAAGAAGAAATATTACATTCCTCACATGATAAAACTTTCAGTTTACACTACCAGGGCTTTCGATTTTTCTTTATCCTTGCTGTCTCTCTCTCAAAGAAAAAACAAAAATTAGAAAAAAAAATGTGCCCCAGGAATATGAAATTTAATTTTATGTTGACTTGAACATCTTTATCTCACACTCTTGTAAATCTAGTTTAAAAGAAAGTAATCAAATGTTACCATTTATAAGGAAAAAAGTACTCCTTGACTCAATGTTTGTTTTTTTTCCAAGCAGCTTTGTAACGGTGTAGAAAAGCCAGGTTCGTTGACGTTTGGTATCTTTCCCGACTTGAACCACGCTTTGCGTAGCATCCAACAATTTCCATATCAGTTGAACATCAAGCGACTATAATAAAGTTACATGAGTCGTTTGCCACCGATTTTCCCCTACAGAAGCGACAAGTACTAAAACGCACGTGCTGTACCTTTCATAGGCAAACATCGTAAACTTGAAACCTCGGTACTAAAATATTTTACCTCTTTATTATGAGACTTGTTCACTGGACGAGAATGGTATTTTGTCAAAATACAGTAAATGTTCATAGAGGTTACAGGATCATGTATTTTGTGTGTTTACAGACTACTGGAAACGATACGTTGAGCTGTGCGCAGGGATATAAAAGTACGAACTTCCAGTCACCTATACATTTACTGCAGGCTTTACTGTAAGCTTGTGATGATAAGGTATAATGTATTTAAACTTTGATAAATAATTTTTCCGCAACACTCTGTTTTATTCAAAGCCATAAGAATCTTGGTGAACGAGAACGGCTGAAAACAAATCAACGAGACATTTGCTGCAAAAGGCAGGGCTCGTTTCTTCTTCGTCGAGATAGCAGTATCGATTTGAGCAGCCATTTTGATGTGCCCAGTACGAAATTCCATGGGCAAAGTTACACTATGTTATGTTTTATATTGTTTAGTTTATTTCAGTTGTAACTTTATTAATATTAAACAAATTAAGTTCATCGTAGTTTTATTTATATTTTCTTCCTCATAACATACATTTGGTTCTGTATTGTAGAATTCCAATAAATATTGAACGTTGTTCGAGTTTTGTGCCATTCACTGCTAATATAAATCAAGTTTAAAGAAGTAAACCGAATCCGAAACGTGTTTAACAAATAATACAGAATGTTATTGGAATATAGTACTTAATCGAATTATGAAGGAAGATTATAATTATTCTTGTTTTAATATTCAATAAAGAATAATATTAGAAAACAGCATTAAACGAGAATGGTTAAAACCAATTATTGGGAAGAAAGGTTATAATTAGTTTTATCTTAACAATTAATAAAAAATGATATTAAAATAGAATATGAAAGGAACGTTCAGTTGAAATAAATTCTCGTGAAGAAATTTTATATGTAATATTATTGGTTTAAAGAAGATGTAGCAATCATACCGAATCAATCAAAGACTTCTTCACATTTGCTTGTCACTGTTTTCTGTCGCGAATCAGCTTGCATTTTAGTTTTATACACTGGTCAATTAAGGATGTAACTAGCGTTAACATCTTTCATTTTGTACAACGATTGGTTCAAAATGTAACTAGGGTTTTGTTTTATACAACGATCAGGTCATGATGTGATGTACGTCTTTACATTTTTGTGATGTTAAATAATTATATATTTTTATATGCAATAAAGTCATGTTGTAAAGAATGGATGAAGAAAACGTTTGGATTATAAACCATGTTTAAAAGATGTAAGGGAAGCAGTTTGCTATTTATATTTTATTTTTGCAGCGCCTGTTTTAAAGTCAATTGTTTTTTTTCCCAGTTGTTTGTCAGCCATGTTTGGTAAGTTGTTTTTTCACCAATTGTTAGCTCAAACTATCGTTTTCGACCTTTTCTTCGTATTTTCTCTATGTATATTTACACCAAGATGATTATCATGAGGCAATACGTTACCATGCCAACACTGAGGAACAAAGCTCACCAGAAGGTGCTGGAGCTCATAAAAGTACTGGCCCAAACAAGTGGGTTTCAATGTAGCTATTTTTCCTCGTTATTGGGTAAACGATCTTTGTTGAAACGTAAACAGACCAATGTTTAGATGATTTTACCACCAAAAACTTCAGCGTCTAAAATGAAGCATGTTTGGTTGCCTTTTTAATAAAATATTGTGTTATGATTCCCATATTACTTTAGTAATAAATGTTCTGCTTTAACTAAACGCACGAAGTTTCTTGTAATATTGTGTGTATTATGTAAAACGTGTAGAGAATATACTTTTTCTAAAACAGAGGTTACGGAGTTAGAATGAGTGAATAACCATTTAATGACAACCTTTAAGATACAAGTATTCGTGATTATTAGATCCACTCTCTTATTTAATACTAAACAGTACAACATTGATTAAATTACAATCTTCTCTTTGAAAACTAGTTGTGGCATCATGTCTGTTGTGCAACATAATTATATGACTTGTTTTAGAAGAGAATAATCTTATAGAAGACCATCTCTTTTCTGATACTTGACGCTTCAAAGTCTCTTTTTTCACAGACTACACTAGCTACGAAGCATACAGTAAGAACCCCAAACGCTTTCACAGCTATGTACACCTGAGTTCAGTATCCCTTGACTGGTTTATCGTGTAATCCTACTCACTTATTCTGTAACTGTTTCAAGAACACACGAACTACTTTTCGTACGAGATTAATGCGAAAAGTTTCCAATAGTCTAAGCGTTTATCGAATCCAAATCGGAACTTTAAAACCTAGTTAATAGGCACAGTGCAACCTTTAGTTCTTGAAATACAAATAGTTTTGGTGGATGTCATTTGATGTAACAAAAATGAGACTGGACAAATGTCGTGACTCACACTACATAAGGTCTGTAAATCCCCTCTTGCTGGCCAGGTACCCGTGAAGCAGAGACCGACAACCTAGCTGCTACCAGCAGGTTATTAGCCCCGGACACTAACTGCGCACATGCTGGTGAAGAAACAAGCATGTCGGGGGCGGCTGGGAGAGGAGAAAACTGCTGTTCTTCAACAGCATCTCGGGTTCCCTCTACCGACGGACTTCCCGGTGAAGTAGGACCTTCGCTCGGCGAACTGACGGTCGTGTTGTTATGGTCCTTGGCCTCCGGCTGTTCGGTCTCGTTCGCTCCGGACGATAAAGCCTCCTGGCCCGACGACTGCTGTTGTTTCAAGATCTTAGCATCATGCTGAGCCTTTCTACTCCGTTTCCATTTCATACGCCGGTTCTGGAACCATATTTTCACCTATAAAGATCGAAATATTTTTTAATACGCTGTGTAAATAAATAATAATAATAGAAATTAGATAAAATGCTGACGGATACGAGACATCAATCTACGTTCTTAAAGGTGGTTTAGAAACGTATTTTTTCGTCTTTCGCCGCACTGTAAACAGATCAAAAGGTGTATTTGCACTGCAACATTGATACCTCTTTCAACCTTAAGTTCTAATTTAATTTCGTAATAATATATTAATTATACAAAATCTGCGTTACGTAGCAACCAAAATGAACACTACTGATAAGCAAGTATTAATATTAGAGTGAATAAATACATTCATGTATTCTACTTACCCTCGCATATAGAGGGCCAGGTATGGCTATGTGGGTTAAAGCACTTGACTCGTAATCCCCGTCACACCAAACATTCTCGCCCTTTCAATCGTAGTGGCGTTATAATGTGATTGTCAATGCCATTATTCGTTGGTAAAAGAGTAGTCCATGAGTTGACGGTGGGTAATGATGACTAACTGCCTTCCCTCTAGTTTTACGCTGCTAAATTAGGGACAGGTAGCAAAGATAGCTCTCGAGTAACTTTGCGCGAAATTCAAAACAAACCACATGTAAAGCGTCAAAAGGAAACCGGTACATTCGACTAATGACGTAATATTATGCTGATGTAATTAGGATTGCTTGAAGTCATATATTAAAATTCAATGATGTATCCATTCATTGCAACATAAAGCATTATGTCTACATCATGTGTGTGTCAATAATGACGTCTTCCTGCCTTCTGATATCTTTACCAATAAATAAGGACACGCCTAACTGTTTTTCATAATACAGCTAAAGTAGCCTTACTTCAGGCCATTTGTATTCATTTTTACACGATCTAAACAGATCTTTACCATTACACATTAATTTCTACAGGCATCATCCCATACAATTTAAATATATTGATCTTTGAATGCATCTTCGTACACAGTTGAAATGTTTCTTTACATCAACACGTTCATTTCTCTTTATATCGTCTTATAGAAAGGATACTAACATATCTTATACAATTTCTCTGTTTACTGTAATACATTTATTTCTGTAGGTATCGACTATAGAATTCAAATGTTTGCGTCGGCACATTCATTTCTATACGCATTCTAATCATACCTTTTTTCCAATATTTTCTTTACCATAGAAGACACAGTGTCGACTTACATAATATAAACATACTTTTACTCCAACACTTTTTTTTTTGCTGTAGAAAATGCTTCCCCTGGTAATATAATCTAAATATTCATCTTTGTATTATTTATCTATAAACATTGAATTACATTCGATGTGAAATTGAGATTGAGATTTGATAATCTTCTCTTACGAGCACAGGATTTTGCCTATTACTTATTATTAGCCTTTCTTAAAGTAAACAAATATACGTTACTATGGGTGATTTTTTATACTACACAGATATTTTTATGTCAACGTGTGATTTTAATAAATCCGTGAAACGCTGACGTCTACAGTACATTTTATGTCCACCAGGCTTAAATAAATCTTAAGGGATGTACCGCTAAGTGTTAATGGTACTAAATACATTTCATTAAAAAATGTATTAGTAAACATTAATTAAGAACAAGATGCCGATTTCTATAATTTAACACACTGTTTTACAAATGTTTTACCCATCAGTTATAGCCACCAATATAACAGATCTCTTCAAAGTTTGTAAAATATATGTTTATGCACTGAAGTGCTTATGAATCCATGAGTCATAAAGAAAAGGGACCCGGCATGGCCAGATGGTTAAGACACTCAACTCGTAATCCGAGGGTCGCGGATTCGAATTCCCAACACACCAAACATGCTCGCACTTTCTGCCGTAGGGGCGTTATAATGTGCGATCAGTTCCACTATTCGTTGGTAAAAGAATACCCCAAGAGTTGAAGATGAATGGTGATGACTAGCTGCCTTCCCTCTAGTCTTACACGACTAAATTAGGGTGGGTTGCTAGTACAGAAAGACCACGTGTAGCTTTGCGCAAAATTAAAAAACAAAAGAGCAAACAATAGACAAAGCCACAGAAAAGTGTGAAAAAATATCAATATTGCATTTAATACCAGTAGTAACTGCTGAGGATTCCTAAGTATTTTTACATGTATGGAAAATGGGTGATTACATCTAATTTTGGGGCCATTTCTTGATAATGAGTGTTGTGTTAAACAAAAACACTCAAACTGTTAAAAATATTGCCAAGTTTAGGGTCCACGAGCAATAAACGTTGAAAATGTAGATATTTATTAAAAATTGCACAAGCATGCTTTCAAGTTTTCTTTCCTTCTACTTTTGCAAACTTCTTTGATGAAATGGAAACAGACGTTTAGAGTCAACAGTATACTCTCGTATACACGATTAAAATGATTTGTTGAAATACCAAGGTTTTCTGACACCACGTAGAATGTAATCTGAAGATACATATTGTGTAAAGCCAAGCAAAATTTTAAATAGAATACGAAAATTTATCGAGCTTTAATATGAAGAATACTGCTACTTGAGTGATTCTGTTAGAGATATCGAAAAGAATTTTATTAAACAAGTAATATTTTTGTTGTTTTCGAAAAAAGAAGGTCGAATAAAGATGAGTAAATCGATTTCTTCTTGATGTTAGAAACACAAGACATTTGCCAATACCAAGTTGCTTACGAATCTATTCACAGATATCATATAAAATGTGTGTGTATGTTTCATAGCAAAGGCACATCAGGCTATCCGCTGTGTTCACCGAGGAGAATCAAAGCCCTGATTTTAGCGATATAAGTTCGAAGATTTACTGTTTTCTCATGTGCAGACATTAAAGAACAACTTAAAAAAACATTTTAGATTAAGGTTATTTTTTTCGACTTATGGGGGTGTTGAAAGTGACACAATGAAGGCCGGGTGTCGTCTAGTGGTTATGGTGTTGAGAGGCCCAAAGTTCGAGCTCACGATGCCAAATAGACTATGTACTTCCTACTGAGTGTGCATTACAAGTTTCGCTCCTAAACTAAGAATAACAGACTGGGTGGTGCTGACTGCTCTTCTTTTCTCTAGCCAGCAGTATAGCACAATGATATGTTCTATTTGCATGACACGGTCTCAATTTTCTCATTAGATTATAACGTGCGGAACAAAGCACAGACGTTAATTCCAGAAGTTTTTCAGGATCTTATATATAGAAATAATCGTGAATGTCCTCATATAAAACAAGAAACATTACAAGTGTATCTTGATTTATTTAATTACTAGTTCGTATTAATTTCACTTCAAACAATGTTTTGTGGATTTTCATCGAACTTCATACGAAAGTGCGACTGTATACATTTTCAATAATTGTTTCAATTGTACATCTTCGTTCTTGATAACTAAAATTTCAGTTTTTCTCTTGCAGTTATCATAGAACATCATGCAAAGTAATGAGCAAAAACACTTGATAATGCCATATATATATATATATACACACACATTATCTTATAACTTTATATATATATACACAAGCGTATGTATTCCTTAAATCACGGAAAAAATATTGAAGGGGGGCAAAAACCCATTTGTATGCCTTTAAACTCCAATATGTTTATTTCGCTTCCTTTCTTTGGAGACTTCATTTGATTGTGTCAATTGTTTACTTTCTGCTTCACTTGTTCTAGCTTTTACTAATCATTCCTGATTTTGTCGTGCCATCCATATACTTGTTCTGTCTCTTGGTAACCAACGTTTTCTTTCATACATTGTTTCTGAACATTTTCTATCTCTATTCAGAATTTTGGCTTAAAATTCATTTCAGAAATGGTGGAAGAAGTATTTAATTGAATTCAAAAGCTGGTGTTGTTAACATTCCATCTTTCAATCTGAATGCTAACTAGTACTAAAATCTCTTTTTTAATCAACAATGGTATTTAAACTTTCTGTGAATGTGGTCATTTTGAAAAAAAAATCACATACAAAAAATTCCAATGTGACTGGGATTTGAACGCGAAAGATTTAATGCTAGCAAATAATAATTCTTATAGGATCTTCACGAGTTAATAGGGGACATTTTTGTTGAGAAGAAAACTTAGCCAATTCGATTTTTTCTTTATTTAAACTGAAATTTTTGTACATGTTTATGAGTATAAAGAAAGCATTTCCCGTACTCCTTTTGCATAAGAGCTGCATCACGAGCTTAACGAACAAAAAAGCATGGAAGTCTCTAAATGACATACAGAGGTATTTAGGAACCGTTTAGAACACCCTAGTAGATATTGTGTAGCAAGTCGTGTTCAATATTATTTATGCCAACAGCTGCTTTCTAAATGTTCATATCTGCTTATCCCATTGCTGACTATCATGATATTTCGCAGGTGAAACCTTTCTTATTTCAGTTGAAAGTTAAACATAAAAATGGGATAGCAGAAGCAAAAATGGTTGGCTGTTGTTTAATGAATGATGCTGTGAATATGGCTTTGTTAAAATATATTGAATATACCCCCGGTAGGTAGACCTAGCTATTATTTAAACTTAAGGATGCTGTGCTGCACTTAATAATTTATCAATGAACACACGAAAACTTGTGTTCAATTTATTTCAAAAACATACTTCCAAAACTATCCGGATTTAATTTACTTTTAATACTTAACAAACTGTAGTATAAAAACATTCTTTCGGTCCTGAGGGCCTTATTGAAATAACATAGTTTTTGTGTTCCTCTGAATATTGAAAGTGGTTACTCAAAAACTGCCACCTACTTTTAAAAAAATGCAAAACATTTCAACTGAGCTGCTATTTGAGCTAGATACTTCCGTTTGAAGTTCGGACTTTCAACCATTAAGGCAATTTCAGCGTTAACACGAAATCACGAAGTAATATATAAATATATTTACATATATATGTATATTACCACAGACTATGTACGTTTTACAAATACTCATGAAGACTGTGTTCATTGTCACTGTCTTACTGAACCCTCTCTATGTTCCATATATCGTGTTAAAGACTGTGTATCTTGTAACTGTCTTGATATACAATGAGTTCGTTCTACACATCTGGGTGAAGACAGTGTATATTGTAGCTGTCTTACTCAAAACTGTGTATTTCTGTATATCAAGTTAAATACATTGTATCCTGTAACTGTTGTGATTAACAAAGTGTTCTCTCTTCAAATATTGGTGAAGAGTGTGTATGTTGTAGCTGTCTTATTGAAGTATGAGTGTATTCTATATATCGTGGTAAAGATTGTATATCTTGCAACTGTCTTCATGAACACTGTGTTCTTCCACCTATCTTGGTGAAGTTTGTGTATGTTGTAGCTGTCTTGTTGAGTCTGTGAATATTCTATACATTGTGGTAAAGACTATGTATGCTGTAACTGTCTTCATGAACAATGTGTTCGTTCTACATATCTTGGTGAAGACTGTACATGTTGTAATTGCCTTATTAAAGTCTGTGTCTATTTTATATTTATCGTTGTAAAGATTGCGAGTCTTGTAACTGTCTTCATGAACAATGTGTTAGTTCTACACATTTTCGTGAAAACTGAGTATGTTGTAGCTGTCTTATGGAAGTCTATGTTTGTTCTATATAATGTGATAAAACAGTGTATGCTGTAACTGTCTTGATGAACAATGTGTTCGTTTTACCTATCCTGGTGACGACTGTGTATCTTGCAGCTGTCTTATTGAAGTCTGTGTCTGTTCTTTATATCGTGAAAAAGACTGAGTATCTTGTAACTGTCTTGATTTTGTTTGTTTGTTTTGAATTTTCGCACAAAGCTACTCGAGGGCCATCTGTGCTAGCCGTCCCTAATTTAGCAGTGTAAGACTAGAGGGAAGGCAGCTAGTCATCACCACCCACCGCCAACTCTTGGGCTACTCTTTTTACTGACGAAAAGTGGGATTGACCGTAACATTATAACGCCCCCATGGCTGAAAGGGCGAGCATATTTGACGCGACCCTCAGATTACGAGCGCATGCCTTAACGCGCTCGGCCATGCTGGGCCTAAATTGTCTTGATGAAAAAGGTGTTCTTTCTACATATCTTGTAACTGATTTGATCAACAAAGTGTTTGTTATACATATCTTCCTGAAGAATTTGTATGCTCTAGCTGTCTTATTGAAGTCTGTGTGTGTTCTTTATATCGTCATAAAAACTGTGTATCTTCAAACTGTCTTCATTAACAACGTATTTGTGCTACATATTTCCGTGAAGGATTTGTATGTTCTAGCAGTCTTATTGAAGTCTGAGTGTATTCTATATATCGTGGTAAAGATTGTATATCTTGCAACTGTCTTCATTAACAACGTGTTCGTTCTACACATATTTATGAAAACTGTGTATGTTGTGGCTATCTTATTGAAGTCGGTCTGTATCTATATATTGTGGAAAAGATTGTTGATTAACAATCTTGTCGTTTTACATACATTGGTTTAATACTGTGTATGTTATAGTTGTTTGATAAAAGTCTGCGAATGTTCTATACATCATGGTAAAGATAGTGTATTATCTAGCTGTCTTCATGAATGATGTATTTGTACTACATATTTTGGTGAAGGTTGTGTATGTTTTAGCTGTCATATTGAAGTCTGTGTGTGCTACACATAATGTGGTAAGAACTGTGAATCTTGTAACTGTCTTGATTAATTATTTGTTCAATCTACATATATTGGTGAAGATTGTGTATGTTGTCGCTGTCTTGTAAAAGGCTGTCCATGTTCAATATATCATTCTAAAAACTGTGTATCTTCTAACTGTCTTGATGAACAATGTGTTCGTTCTACCTACATTGTTGAAGACTGTGTATTGTAGCTGTCTTATTGAAGTCTGTGTGTGTTCTAGATATCGTGGTAATAACTCTGTATCTTGTAACTGTCTTGATCAACAATATGTTTGTTCTAAATACCATGGTGGAGACTGTGTATGTTGTAACTGTCTTATTCAAGTCTATGTGTGTGTTCTACATAACAGAGTGAAGACCGTATGACATGTAACTATCTTGATCAACAATATGTTTTTCTACCTATCTTGATAGTGGTCTGTGCATTTTGTACTTGTTTTATTAATATATGTGTGTGTTCCATATCCATAGTAGTAAAGTATATGTAAGTCGTGACTGTCATCCTCAACAATGTGTTCGTTTTACATATCTTGGTGAAGACTGTGTATGTTGTAGCTGATTCATTGAAGTCTGCCTGTATTTTATATATCGTGGAAAAGACTGTGTATGTTGTATCTGTCTTAATAAATAATGTGTTCCTTCAACATATGTTGATGAAGACTCCATGTTGTTACTGTCCTATTAAAGTCTGTATGTGCTGAGCATATCGTACAAAAGACTATATATGTCCTACTTATCGAAATAAAGTCTGAGTAGTTTGTAACTGTCTACATGAAGAATAAGTTCGTTCTAGATACCTTGGTAAAGACTACGTATGTTGTAGTTGTCTTATTAAAGTTTGTGTGTGTTCTAGATATCGTGTAAAAGACTGTGTATATTCTAACTTTCTTGATGAACAGTTTGTTTCTATATATTTTGGTGAAGGCTGTTTATGTTGTACCTGTCTTATTAATGTTTGTATGTGTTCTACATGACGGGATAAAGACTGGGTACCTTGTAACTGTCTTGATTAACAACGTGTTCGTTCTGGTTATCTTGGTAAATAAGTGGGTGTTCTAAATATCGTGGAAGAGTCTGTATATTTTGTAACAGTCTTTATGAGCACTTTATTAGTTCTACATATTTAGTGATGTCTGTGTATGTTGTAGCTGTCTTACTGAAGTATGTGTGTGTTCTATATATCGTGGTAAAGGCTGTATATCTTGTAGCTGTCTTCATTAACAATGTGTTCGTTCTCCATACTTTGGTGAAGGGTGATATTGTTGTACGTGTCTTATTTAAGTCTGTGTGTGTTCTGCATATCGTGATAAATAATGGGTATTTTGTATATGTCTTTATCAACAATGTGTTCTTCTAACTGAAGGCTGTGCATGTTGTAGCTGTCTTGTTGCAGCTTGGCGTGTTCTAAATATCGTGGTGAATACTGTACATTTTCTTACTGTTTTGATGAACAATACATTATTTCTACATATCGTCGTCAAAACTGTATGTTGTAGCTGTTTTAACGAAGTCTGTGTGCGTTCTATATATCGATGTAAAGAATGTGTATCTTGTAACTGCGTTTATGAAAAATGTGATTGTCCTACATACCTTGGTGAAAACTGTGTGTATTTTGTAGCTTTCTTATTGAAGTTTATAACTAATCTATACATCATGGTAAACACTGTAAATGCTGTGATCGTTCTACATACTTCAGTGAAAACTCTTTATGTTGTAGCAGTCTTATTGAAGTTTGTGTGTGTTCTACAAACGTAGTAAAGACTGTGTATCTTGTAACAGTATCGATTAACAATTTGTTCGTTCTACATATATTGGTGAAGACTGTGTATGTTGTAGCTGTCATATAAAAGTATGTGTATGTTCTACATTTCGTGGTAAAGACTATGGTCTAACTGTCTTGATGAACAATGTGTTCGTTATACTTATCTTCGTGAAGAATGTCTATGTTGTAGCTGTGTGTTCCTTATATCGTATGTAACTGTCTTATTTAACAATGTGTTCGTTCTAAACATCTTGGAGAAGACTATGTATGTTGTAACTGTCTTATTGAAGTCTGTGCGTGTTCTCCATATTGTGGTAAAACTTTGTATCTTGTAAATGTCTTGATGAACAATATGTTCGTTCTACATATATTGGAGAAGGCTTTGTATGTTCTAATTATTTTATTGAAGTATTTGTGTGGTCTATATATTGTGGTAAAGAGAGTGTAACTTGTAACTGTCTTGAAGATCCATTTGTACCTTCCACATATCGCGGTTAAAACTGTGAATGCTGTAGCTGTCTTAATGAAGTCTCTGAGTATTCTATATATTGTGGTACAAACTGTAAACGATGTAACTGTCTTGACGAACAATATGTTCGTTCTTCTTTTCTTGGTGAAGACTGTATTTTGTGACTGTCATATTGAAAACAGTGTATGTTGTGCATATCGTAGCAAAGAATTTGTATGTTATAAATAACAAGGTAGAAACTTTGTATGCTGTTACTGTCTTTATGAACAAAGTGTTCGTTATACATATCTTCGTGAAGGCTGTGTATGTTGTGGCTGTCTTATTGAAATCTTTGAGTGTTATAGATTCCGTGGTAAAGAATATGTATCTTGTAGTTGTCTTGATGAACAATGTGTTCGTTCTGCATATATTCGAGAAGACAGTGTATGTTGTAGCTCTTTTATTGAACTATCAGTGTGTTCCATATATCTTGGAAAAGACTGTGTACCTTGTAACTGTCTTGATCGACAATATGTTCGTTCAACCTACTTTGGTAAAGGCTGGGTATGCTGTAACTGTCTTATTGAAGTCTGTGAATGTTCTATATATGGTTGTAAAGACAATGAATGCTGTAACTGTCTTGATGAACAATGTGTTCGTTTTACACATTTTGTTGAAAAATGTATATGTTGTAACTATCTTTTTGTTGTCTAGTTGTTTTCTACATAAGGTGGAAAAACAATGTAACTTGTAACTGTGTTGATCAACAATGTATTTTTCTACCTGTCTTGGTAAGGGCTGTGTACGTAGTAGCTGTCTTATTGACGTCTGTGAATGTTCTATATATCGTGGTAAAAACTGTGTATGCTGTAAATGTTATGATGATTAAAGTGTTGGTGCAGTTTACATTGGTGAAAGCTGTGTATTTTCTAGCTGTCTTAGTGAAGGCTGTGTATTTTCTAGCTGTCTTAGTGAAGGCTGTGTGTTTTCTAGCTGTCTTAGTGAAGGCTGTGTATTTTCTAGCTGTCTGAGTGAAGGCTGTGTGTTTTCTAGCTGTCTTAGTGAAGGCTGTGTGTTTTCTAGCTGTCTTAGTGAAGGCTGTGTGTTTTCTAGCTGTCTTAGTGAAGGCTGTGTGTTTTCTAGCTGTCTTAGTGAAGGCTGTGTGTTTTCTAGCTGTCTTAGTGAAGGCTGTGTGTTTTCTAGCTGTCTTAGTGAAGACTGTGTATCTTGTATCAGTCTTGATTAAATGTGTGTTAGTTTTAATTATCTTGGCGATGACTGTGTATGTTGTAGGTTTCGTATTAAAATATGTGTGTTTTATATATCGTGTTAGAGACTAAAGACTGTATATAGTGTGACTTTCTTGATGCATAATGTGTAGTTCTATTTATATTGGTGAAGGCTGTATCTTGTTACTGTTTCATTGAAGTCTGTGTTTGTTGTGTATATCGTCGTAAAGACTTTGCATCTTGTGACTGTCTTGATAAACAATGTGTTTATTCTACCTATCTCCGTTACGACTATATGTTGTAACTGTTTTATTGAAGCCTATGTGTGTTCTACATGTCATGATAAAGGCTGTGAATCTTGCAACTGTCTTGACGAATAATGCGTTCGTCCTACATAAACTGGTGAAGATTGTGTATGTAGAAGCTGTCTCACTGAAGTCTATGTATGTTCTATATATATTGTGGTAAAGATTATGTATCTCGTGACTGTCTTAATGAACACAGTGTGTGTTCTAAATATAGTGGTATTTTTTTTATTCTGAAGGTTGTGTATTTCATAACTGCTTTAGCGTAAGTTTCGAGTGTTGTATTTCACTTGGTAAAGGTTGAGTATGATGCAATTGCCTTGGTGAAGACTGTGTATGTTTTACTTGCCTTGGTGTAAAATGTGTGTGTTTTAATTGTCATGGTGAAGACTGTGTGCTTTAATTGTCTTGGTGAAAATTTTGTGTGGCGTCACTGTCTTGGTTCATATTGTGTGTGTTGTAAGTGCCCTGCTGAAACACCCGTGAATGCTGGCTGTTTCCCTAAATTGTTGCCACCCTGTTTATTTTACTGCTATTGGTCCCTGTGAAGAATAATGCAACTGCATTGATTTGAACTGAATAATCAAGTGTTTTAAATACCTGATAAATACGCATACTGTTTACAGAAGAGAATGAATTTCTTTTACCGGAAATTGTTACGAGAGAGCATATTTAAACTGTATTTGCTCACCTACGAAAGGAGTTTTCTCTTGTGAACATTTGTACTCGTCAGCTGGTTATTCCAGTTGGTCTTTTAATGTGCAAAATATAACTTTCAGTAGGACATATGATTATTTATAACTATTTGTTGAAGAGAATATCACCTCTCAACAGCTCGAAGTTTCGATATGTCTATAAATTTCTTTATATTTCTCAATGGAATAGCTGCTTGTGTTACTATTGTGCTCCTCTTTAATTTTTATTAAATGCAAAAAAGTATATTAAAACAGCAACAACAACAAAAATCTCTAGAGAATAAACCCACAAGATCGGCATTTTTAAAAGTAAACAACGTAACATAACTAAGAACATGTACGTTATTTTTCTGGGTACACTTGTACATGTTCTCTTACAAGATATCGGTACATAAAACATTTAAATAAACAAGCTGCCTATTTTGTAATTTTGCATGTAATTCTGGAATGTGCGGAATATGATTTTCCTTCTCTGTGCAGTTAAGGATATCTTCTTTGAAAGATACAACATTTAATACAGTGTACAGCTTCAGATATTGGGGCAATACTGAGGTTAATCAGATTTTATAAGAAGAGTATTTCAGGTCCCTTGATACTCTTAGAAGTAGTATAAAGAAAATCATGCAAACACATACATGCGTGCATATTTATATAGACAGTTTTATTTATTTGAAATTAAGCGCAAAGCTACATAATGTGCTATCTATGTTCTGCCCATCACAGATATCGTAATTCAATTTCAAGCGGTTTGAGACCACAGACATACCGCTCTGCCAATGGGGAGGTGGCAATATATAGAAAGAGATAGATGCATAAACAAACAAAAAACATGAAATTTGTATGCCGGGTTCGACAAGCAGGTAAGAGAGCCTTTGGGTTAAAATGTATACGTTCCTAATTTTTAATTTTTCAAAGTTGTAACTCAAGAAAAGTTAGTGCGCTACTCAACCCGCTGCCACAATGGCTATGTTCTTTTCTGTGGATAAAAACGGGATTGACTATTACTTTTATAACGCGCACGCGCCATTAAAGATACAGAGAATATTTAACGCATCCACCTCAAACCTTGGGCCCTACAATTCAAAGCGCCAGACGCTAATCAGTAGATTGCAGTGATCTTGAAGGCTTATACTGGTAGAACTCAGAGCTTGAGTCCCGTAATGGAAAAAAAGTATAGATAGTTCTTTATGGGCTAAAACACAAACAATCAATTTAATACCCTAATAAGAACTTTGGTTCACAGAATATGAAACATGTAAGACTTCTCCGAAACAACCGAGGTGCATCTGGTAGGGAATTTCAGTTACTAAATTGATAACATTTTGATTCTATACCAGTTACAAAAAAATATCAGCAGAAATATGTACTTCTATAATAATAAGTTTGTATTTCTTAAATTAACTTTGATGAGATTCATTTTTCAACGTCTAAAGTTTGCAGTACGTACCGCAATGTTTAAACTGCGTGTGACTAAATTTTCCTAGAGAAATTGATAAAATGTATAATAAAATCACTGCCTACAGCAACGTTCTCCTCGTGGCTTGCGCTTACTCGGTAGCGACACGTTCGTGTCGAAGCAAATGTAGAAATTAGACTATAGATTACTTTTGAGTTTTGAATTCATATCATGGAATTCAGTTGTAATTGTGTAAGATGTCGGTTATTTCCCTCAACATTTGTAAAAATTGATCTTCTGTTTTGTAGTTATCACACTCGAATTTATTTTGATTTAGAATTACGATTATAAAACGAACAAAACAAAGAAAATATTAAATAATAAACAATAAAAACGGCTTATGAGATGTCATCTTAAAAACATGTTCAAGGTGAAAATAAAGGATGACGTATGAAAGTGAAGCGTGTTTCCAAACACTTCCTGATATCTCTCAAGCCAAGTATAATTCGTAAATACAATTACAGAATGTATAAAAAATATAATTTTGTTGCATTATCACATGAAATAAATCTCTAGCCCTTCCTAAGATAGATCAACGTTTATCATTAATACTTTATCAAACCATCTATCAAGGAATACCATATGTTTTTATTCATTCTGTGTCCTACAACATTTATAAGATTGTATTTTCACGTGAATTCTGGTTAAGAACTACCTTTTCTTTATACAGACCCTGTTTCCTCGATAATTATAAGACTATATTTCCATACGATGTCTGATAAAGGACTGCCTCTTGTTTTGACTCATCCTTTCTTCGATTATTATAATACTGCAGGCCCGGCATGGCCAAGTGGTTGAGGCACTCGACTCGTAATCTGAGGGTCGCGGATTCGAATCTCCGTCACACCAAACATACTCGTCCTTTCAGCCGTGGGAGTGTTATAATGTTACGGTCAATCCTATTATTTGTTGGTAAAATAGTAGCCCAAGAGTTGGTGGTGGATAGTGATGACTAGCTGCCTTCCATCTAGTCTTACACTGCTAAATTAGGGACTGCTAGCGCAGATAGCCTTGGTGAAGCTTTGCGCGAAATTCAAAAACAAACAAACCACAGTACTGCATTTCGGTGTGATGTTTCATGAAGAAACATTTCTTGTTTTGATTTATCCTGTTCCCCTCGATAGGTAAAGTAATGTTTCCACGTGATGTCTGCACACAATGACTGTGGAAAATGGTGTGTTTTAAATGTTTCCTACACAAATATAAAGTTACTTTGACGAGTAAAAGTAGTAAATAATACACGAACGTAACACACTATATCAAACCTAATTGAGACTGGAAGTAAGGATACACGAGGATACATTGTTAACAAGGTTCAGTACAGTATCTTATATTCCAGTCGTGCTTCACTGTTTGTTACATTAACAACGTAATTTAATAACAAACTAATCCCTCCTAGTTTATAGAAACTAAAGAGAAATTACAAACATTTATTATACAAATACTCTGGCATACTTACATCTTAGTATGTCATCACTTATCTCTTTCTTTTTTCCGTCTTTGTATAATTACATTCTCTCTTCAGACTGTGACATCCAAATGCGAGTTAAATAAGACCTACGACTTTCAAATTTCCTTTAAAAAATGCATAATTTGTTCTTCTATGCTTTTGTAAAAATAAATAATTAGAAACGATATAACATAGATATATAATTAGCAGTTTTATGATTAATCTTGTTTATTAAAGTACTGCTATATAGCAATTTGAAAAACATTTTTCGCCCTTACCTTTGTGTACAGATTAGCATAATTTGACTTTCTGAAAAAAATTAATCTGTAAGTTTTTTTATATGTCTTAGTTTGGATTAGAGAAAAAAAGAAATATTTAACATCTTTCGCACAAATATCATTTAACTTTTTTAAATTCAAAAGTAGAACTAGAATGTTTATTGAAAACTTATTAATTACGATATCGAGCTACATTTTAACTTTTTATACAACGATATAAAACACTTTGTTTGTTTGTTGTTTTGAATTTCGCCTAAAGATATGCAATGGCTATGTGCCTAATTTAACAGTGTAAGACGAGGGTGAAGGCAGCTAGTTATTACCACATATTGAACGTTCTATCATCTAAATCTTCATTTTTATACTTCATTTGAAACTTCAACTTTTGAACTACTCTTTTATCAACGAATAGTGGGATTGACTGTCCCCACGGCTGATAAGGCGAGCATGTTTGGTGTGACGAGGATTGAAACCCGCAACCATCAGATTATCAGTCGAATAAAAGACTTAAGTAATAGATTCAGATTGTTGTCTGTTATTTCTTGCAACTATATACAAGTATTACACAAATCAAAGTTGACAAATCTGATGTGTCTACATATTCCAACTGAAGGTGGAATTTAATTAGGGGACTTACTTATTATAATTAGATATGCAGTTGAAATTGTAAATTTATATATTATAACAAGAATTATAGTTTAAACTCGGACCTAAGATATTTTAAGTGAATGAATAATTGAATGAAGATAACATATTCCGTCTGGAAGCGCAGCTTAAATTGTTGAAACTTTCAAGTCCTGAGTAGGGTGCAGTTTAAACTGAAAAGTCTGGGAAGTAATGTATTCTGATTTAATTATACAAACAGAAACAGAAACCGATTCTGACTAGAAATGCAGTAGCTGTCATGTAATTACAACATAACGGTTGTTTCTATATTAAAGCGTTACACCCTGATTTTATTTAATCATACATTATCTGTGATAAAGTCGTGCGGATTGGAGAGCTTTTTCTGTCTTGTTTAATAACAGTACAGAGCTTTTAAGCCACTACTTACAAAGTGTTGTATTATTTCCGATTTTAGGAAACTTTCTATAGTGACAAAAGATTCAAACTTGGAACTTGTTGGTAAAAAGGTAAGTATGCCTAAGCATCCTACTGACCATGCATCCTATTTGCAATCGACTTGATTTAATTATTAGATGCTCTCAAGAGGCGTCTTGAGTTCATTGACCTCTAGCTTTCTCTGCATCATCCGTTAGCTAGATGTTTGTTTTTTTGTTTTCTGAAATTCGCGCAAAGCTCCTCGAGGGCTATCTGTACTAGCTCTCCCTAATTTAGCAGTGTAAGACTATAGGGAAGGCAGCTAATTATCACCACCCACCGTCAACTTTTGAACTACTCTTTTTACTAACAAATAGTGGGATTGACCGTCACCTTATAACGCCCCCACGGCTGAAAGGGCGAGCATGTTTAGCGAGACTGAGATGCGAAACCGCGACCCTCGGATTACGAGTCGCACGCCTAACGCGCTCGGCCATGTCAGGCACTACACGAAACATTCAAGGTGTTTATGGTGCAGGGTTTCTCAATAAAAGAAAAAGGCTAAGGTGGTTTCAGAAGTTTAAATCAGATGACTACAGCTGTACCACGTTCAGGTCATCCTGTTGAATTTAATAATGACTCGCTGCTAGCTACACTTGATGAATATTGTACTGTAACAGTTAAAGAACTAGCACAGAAGTTTAATTCAACCCACTCTATAATTCACCGCCATCTGCAACAGTTTGGAAAAGTGTCAAAACTTGGAAAATGGGTCACTCATGATTTGACAGAGCAAGAGTGGGATATTGTTGGTGTGATCCACTTTAAGTTGTTAGCACACAATATAACGATTACATCACACTTCTATTGTCAACAATTGGAGCTCTTGAATGTTACACTGAAAGAAAAAAGCCCTGCTTTGATCAATAGTAAAGGTGTTGTGTTACACCAGGATAATGCACGGCCCTATTCAGCAAGATTCACATCTGGAAAGATTGAAGAGCTAAACTGGGAAAAACTTCCATATCCTACTTATTCTCCAGCCCTTGCCCCATTATATTATCATCTATTCCAAAGTTTGCAGAACGATTTTGATAAAAAAAAGAGCTTGGAACACATAACGATATCAAAACTACCCTCTCTACCTTCTTTTCCTCCAAACCCCAAGAATTTTATAAAAATGACATTCACAAGCTTGTGAATCGTTGGAAGGAAGTAATTAATGATAATGGAACATACCTTATTGATTAAATAACATTAAAATCGTTTGAAATTATTTATATTTTTCTGAACCAAAAATCAGAAACTACTTAAGGGATGACCTGATTTACATAATGCAAGCTTCTCTTTATAAACCAATGTTGTCGAAATGTAAGCATAATTACATGCTTGATAAAGTTTAGGTTTGGTTTTTAATCGCAAACCATCGAAACTGCATCTATAGAGCAGAGATCGCAACATTTGGAAATATTTTCCAAACTATCCCGTGCAGCAACTTTGGACGTTTCTTGTATTATTTAACAGTGACAAACGGTTCAGAACAAAAAAAATTTTCAGGTATATTTCTCGTCTACAGTTGGTCTTTTAATAATCCCCTGTGTGTCTTCTGTACGTAGCACCCATTGCTGTAGGTTGGAAGAAGAGATTTTGCTGTTTGGTTTGTTTTAAATGCTTGCCCTTTCAGCCGTGGGGGCGTTATAATGTTACGATCAATTCCACTATTCGTTGGTAAAAGAGTAGCCCAAGAGTTGGCGGTGGGTGTTGATGACTAGCTGCTTTCCCTCTAGTCTTACACTGCTAAATTAGGAACGGCTAGCACAGATAGCCCTCAAGTAGCTTTGTGCGAAATTCAAAACAAACAAACAAAATTCTTATGAGTAAAAACTCACAACTGATTAATTGACAATCATATAAGCTACATAAAACCTGCTCAACAGTATTTAGATCTATGACAATGAAAAATTAATAGCATCGTTTTATTCAACTCGGCATTCTTCCTCGGGCTTGGTGTACATTATGCCATAATTATCTAATTAATTTAAACTCATCTAATTACATTTACACACTTTAATCTTTTTGTTGAACATTTGGTCCTAAATTACACATAATATGTAAAAGTCTTCTTTCATTGGTGTGCTATGTAAAATTAATTTTCTTTTAGAAAGAACTTTAAGAATACTAATGGACTTCACAAGCTAAGTTTCGTTGTATTCAACTAATTAATCAACCCAGTCCTTAGTAGTAAATGAACGTTTTTACAGCCTGTGTTAATTGTTAATGAGCTTACTTTGATTAGCATGTTCTCCAGCCGTAATTTGGGATCTCCCATTAAAGCTCAGGTTTCTACATTAAAGATTTTTTCTTGCTCTCGTCTCTTTCGTCTTTATTTATCCCTTTTCCACTTCATCTTTCAATACAAGATCGAGTACATTTTCCTTCTTTCTTCTGAAGTTCTTTCTTTAATAATAATTTCTCTGAATAAATATTGTGTGACAAAAGTGGTTATATGTTTTGCTTTTTATTTATGAAGCTACGATGTGAAATGTTCAGACTGATGGCGGTTACAACTGACACATTTCTGTACATTCTTCGACATAGTTTGTTGTTTTATTTAATCTCATTAAATATAATCACTACAGTATATATTTTATACTACAAAAATTTCCAACAGTGATCTGTCTTCTTCAGGCAGGGGCAAACAGGGAATCCTAGTTTACTCCTAAAGTATAAAAGTCCGCCTTCTGAAGGCGCTCAGGTTATAGGGTCGTAATTTTCGAACCTACCTGTTTTTCTAACGTTATGAATCCAACAGTGATCTAACATTTTTCAACAACTGCTGATATGTTACCTCAAACTGTTCATACAATAACTTGAACAATCAATATAAATAAAATGGAGTATTTTACCATGTATAAATTAAGTCTGCAGTTTCCACTTTATTCAACGGACATGAAAAGTAACATTTCTACGATTTGTACATGTCTTTGCACTTTAAGAATTCGAAAGGAAAATTTATAATATAGATACTTTGGAACCCCATTTTTATAATATATGCATGTACATGAAAGACAGTTGAATGTTATGTAATACTGATACTTTGCAATGCTATTTTATATCACATACACGTATGTGAAAGATAGGTGCATGTTATATAATATCCACACTTTTCAAGAATAATTTTAGAGTATATATCTGCTAGATGTATGTATATGGTTTTGAATAACATTCTCCTAAATCTAAAGCAGAGTACGGCTGATGAAGAGGTTTAATAAATGTGATTAACCCTTAATGTCTCAACGTTTCGTAAAACTGGAAAAATTCATCTGCTGTTGATTTTCAAACAGAATTACTTCCATAAAAAATGTTCTGACATAAACAATAACTTATACTTAACCCTCAGAATACTGACTTATTTTTTATACCGTAAATTACGAATAAAGTCCACACACACACATTGCGTCATATTGAACCAGAATAGCGATTTGACTCTATACTGTACATTATTGGTTAGGCACACACACGCATACTACATCATAATGAGCCATTTTCTCTTCTGTCTGTTACAAAACACAGTGGAAAAGTAAGTACCAAACGTATGGAGTGAAATCACTGCACTCCTTTTTCAAAGAAAATACAAAGGAAACCCTCCCAGTAATTATTGTAATTACTTCTATTATTATTGGTGGTATTTTTATGTAAACTTTTACGAATACTGTAACCAACAAAATAATAAACTCATTAGTGAGTTAATGCATAAATAACTTAACTAAAATATGTTCAAAAGTTGATATATGACATCTGTAATTCTAAGGTGAAGTCATGATTTTAAAACTTTTCACAACTTAACTTACTTGAGTTTCTGTTAACATCAGGTTAGTCGCCACCTCGAACCGTTTTGGTCTTGACAGGTACTTGTTCATTCGAAACTGATTCTCTAATTCCAAAAGCTGTTGACTGGTGAAAGCTGTTCTAGGTCGTCGGGTTTTCCCCAAGACAGCAGCCGAAGGGCCTGAAGTGAAATAAGTTTCTAATATCGTTATAGAGTGATAGTTTAACAGAAATAACAAACCAAATTTTTTTATATGTTATATGTATATATATGTTTCATTGTTTCTTTCTTCTTCTTCCCCTCGGTGGAGTCAGCAGATAGCCCGATGTGACTTTGCTGTACGAAAAACATACAAACACACTATTCAGAAAGTAAATAAATACAAAAGTCAAGTGAAGAAATAACCAATATTCATTTTGCTCCCCAGTGGCTCAGCGGTATGTCTGCGGACTTACATGCTAAAATCCGGGTTTCGATACCCGTGGTGGGCAGAGCACAGATAGCCCATTGTGTATCTTTGTGCTTAATTTGCCCCCCAGTGGCTCAGCGGTATGTCTGCGGACTTACACGCTAAAATCAGGGTTTCGATACCCGTGGTGGGCAGAGCACAGATAGCCCATTGTGCAGCTTTGTGCTTAATTCAAAACAACAACAACAACTTTCTTCTTCTATTTTTTGCTCCTCTTTCTTTTGAGTTTATCTAAAACCATACAATATACCCCATTTTAAATGAAAAACACACTGAAATGTAAATAAATTAATGCATTAAACGTCTGATAATCATGAGTATTACAGAATAATTATCGTAATAGCATTATCTTTCTGGTTTCTTTCAAGATTAAAAACCACATGAGTTCATCTGTTGCACTTGAAACACTTTTATTAACCTCTTTAACGTCATATGTTGGAGGTAGCCTAGTATAACGTTACATATTCACAGGTATTTTAGTGTGGTGTCATATACTTGCGAATAATTCAATACGATGTTTTGCGAATTTTCTGGTATGATGTTATGTATTCTCAGTTCATCTAAAATGAAATCACATGTTCGCAAATCTAGCATTAATTCAAATGTTCACAGGCATTCTAGAGTGATATTAAATATTTGTGGAAAAAGTAGTTTAATATCATATAATTACGGGTAATATAGTATGATGTCACGTATTAGCAGGTAGTCTAGTTTGATGTCGTATATTTGGGGGGTATTTTAGTATGATGTTACATATTCATGGGTAATTTTATATGATGTTACATATTCATGGGTAATTTTATATGATGTCACATATTTGCAGGTAAAGTAGTATGATGCCACATGTTTGCAGATATCTTAATAAGATGTCACATATTTGTCGGTATATCACATACTAGCAGGTAATCTAGTATGAGGTCACACGTTCGCGAGTTATCTAGTATTATTTCAAATGTTTACAGGTATTCTAATATGATAATATATATTTTATGGATAAACTAGTGTAATGTGATATAATTGCGGAGAATATAACGTGATGTCACATGTTGACAGATAATCTAGTTTGATGTCGTATATGCGCCGGTATTCTAGTATGATATCCCTTGTTCTCAAGTCATCTAGAATGAAGTCACATTCTCAAAAGTAATTTAGTATGATTTCATATATTTGCGGGTAATCTAGACCTGTAATCACTAATTACTAACATAACTTCATAGCCATCCGTTTAAATCATTTTAATATCAACTACATTTCATCCTTATTGATAAAAGTGTTATATCACTTTCAATGTACCTAATGTCGTGATTAAACTGTCTGTTTATATTACATTAAATACTGTGCATTACCCTTTTCACAATTATTATTGTATTCTAATTATGTACGCTATTGCCCCCCAGTGGCTCAGCGGTATGTCTGCGGACTTACACGCTAAAATCCGGGTTTCGATACCCGTGGTGGGCAGAGCACAGATAGCCCATTGTGCAGCTTTGTGCTTAATTCTAAACAACAACCAACTGTACGCTATTAGCTGGGTAAAAATTATTTTGTGAACAAAGTCAATGTCTGGTTTAGAAGATCAAGTATTTTAATCACTTATTCCTCTATCCTACTACTTATGATAAGTGCAACTCTTAGTTACGTTGTGAAATTGCACACGAAACTAAATTTGAAAATATCCTTAATAAATCTCGCAGTCAGATAGAACGAAAGAAGTTTGTAAATAAAACTAAAGACAAATTTAAGGTAATAGATTTTCCTTTAGTATTTCGAAATTCATTTTAATTTCCTTATATTACCAGTTTATATCTTGCACAGAGGTACAATAAAATGCAACTTGTAGAATTCTTATCTCTAATGTGTTTTTTCAGAGTACTTTTCTCAATACGGTGACTATCCCTGGTACGGATGCTCCCCACGTTGTGGGTTTATTCAATATATTTCCATATTTATACGCTAACACTCTACTGAATCTTTACAGGCGCATTAAGCACTAGTGCTCCTACATTTTCACCATCATTACACGTCGTTTTATGGCTTGCAACCGAACCAGAGCTGTGCGCTAAGCCGCTAGCAAATCTGCGCCTCTGCTCACAACGGGTACTTAACAAATAAGAACAATGGATTGCTGTCTAACAATAAGGATCACTTTCCCCAATGTTCGCTTCCCGCAGTTGCCCATCTGCTACTGATTGGCTCATCTGGTACCGCCACCTAACCACTTGTTTCAGGAGAACTATGAATTACTGATGGGGTCTAAAACTTGCAAATTGGTCCAACGAGCTAGGTCAACATCCGCCATTTCAAAAAAATCAAAATAATTAGGCAGCGTTCCAAGGTAATCCGAAGGTGCGTTAGAATCTTATTAAGATAGGTGTGATCGTAGTACTTATTTCTGTAATAATGACTCGTCTTCATACTAATAACATCTCTACGAAAGAAATATTTGGATCAGTAAATTAAACTTAACATCGGTGGTGTGTTTTCTTATAACAAAGCCATATCGCGCTGAACCCACCGAGGGGAATCGAACCCCTGATTTTAGCGTTGTAAATCTGGAGACATACCGCCGTACTAGCGGTGGGCGACATCGGTGGTACTCTTGTTGTATGGTATAAGTGGATGAACCCGAACATCTCCAAAAATAAATTGTTTGCATCAGTAATTAAAGCTTCACATCACTGACAGTCAAGTTCTGTATATTACCACGGAATGAACCTGAATTATTCTTTTATACATATATTACAGGTTAATATGCGTTTTAAATAGTTTACGATGACAGTGCTTTAGATGTTGACAAAACTTTTTCCTGTGTTTTTGTTCAGCTAGTGAAAATGTAACATTATTTAAAGATTACTTATTGTCATGTAAAAAAAAAAAACATTTTTGAAACTGCAAGTGTTAGTAAATTTTTAAAAAAATACTTGTTCACTACAGCTTAAAAATTTGGACTTGAAATTCTCTCTTGTAAAGCTGCAATATATCTTCTATAGCATTTCAAGTTTTCATTTGTGAATGTACTATATAATTTATATAGTATTCAAAATCCTCAATTGTTAATGAGCTATATGCTTTATACGGTATCTGAAGTCCTCGGTTGTTAATGTACTATATGCTTTATATGGTATTTGAAATCCTCAGTTGTGATGTACTACATTCTTTACACGGTAATCGAAGTTTTCTCTTGTGACTATATTCTATAACGCCTGTGGTATTTGAACGTGTATTCTGATAAACTACAGTTCATTTTCAACAGTATTTTAAGTTCTCTGTTGTGAACTCTACTAATGTTACTTATGGTATTGAACGTTCTATCATCTAAATCTTCATTTTTATACTTCATTTGAAACTTCTACTTGTGAACCTACTGCGTATTTTTTATTGTATTCGTGGATGTCTCTTCTCATTGTACTGTGTATTTTCTTTGGTAGTTAATGTTCTTTCTCTTGTAAATATACATGTTTTTAAGCACTTTGATGTCTTATTGGCTACCGACCAAATAAGCCTCAACTCTATTAAGAACTTTAAAGAAAAGTTTTGCACAAACACTTTCAAATATTGGGTAAAAACATAGCATTCGTCAAGATTATTAAGCAAGCATAATTACTCGTGTTTTTTTTTTTGCTTGTTGAAAAAAATTAAACAATTTTACAAAATTAGAAACGGCTCAGTATAAGTTACAAAATAATAACGTTATAAGCTTACGGTTAAATGAATCTTTTTTTTTCTTTCGTAGATTAACTTTCTTGCTATTTTTCGTTGTTATTGTTTATTAGGTAAGCAAGAAAACTTCACACTTTCTTTCTTTGGTAGACGAATTTTTTTTCTTAAATATATCTATGATCATTAAATATGGCGACGACTTGGTGAATCTTCCGCACAAAACTTTCAGCACCAATAAAATGCATCAGTATAATTAATATAAGCACATTAGGAAGGAAAAGGCCATCCCTAGTGCCTCGTAGAGAAATTACTGTCGATTAGTAGGTCGTATGCTGACAATAACGTGGCGAGATTGGCCCGATTACGTTTTCAGCCTCCAGTATAATTACAAAACTCACAGCACTTTGGCAATGACGATGCGATTGCTGCCATGGGACCATTTCAATCAACGGATTCTCTAACCAGTAGTTACTGTCACCACGTACTGGCTACAGTAATGAAATTTCAATGGATAGAAGAACTCATTCAGATCTCTTTTTTGCGATTCAAGCTAGATCTCTTCTGTCGATTTAAAAAATAGTTGAGTGGCGTAACATTCAAGTTAGGCGAAACTTCCCATTTCTCAAAGATTAAACAGTAGAAAATATAT
The DNA here is from genome assembly GCA_011833715.1 of Carcinoscorpius rotundicauda. Classification (NCBI taxonomy): domain Eukaryota; kingdom Metazoa; phylum Arthropoda; class Merostomata; order Xiphosura; family Limulidae; genus Carcinoscorpius; species Carcinoscorpius rotundicauda. The sequence continues at coordinate 30,492,501 of CM022396.1, forward strand.
TCTGATATTTCGAATGTTCTTAGACAAAATTGGAATGTAGACCACTTATAAACAGATAAAACTGTTTCAGCCATCGACGTCTAGGTTTGATGTTAACCAAGAAGATGTAAAACACGTGAAAGCATTTGTCGCTATTAATGTCAACTCTATGTCATTCCAACGTGAAAACCTTAACACTTATCGCTTTAAAAATATTAGTCCTTATCACTTTGAACTCTTGCTAATGTTATAAATCTATGCAACAAATATAACGTTCAAACTCAGTAGTTTTCAATGAAACTTATAATGTTGGTCATTACTGCATTATATAATTAAATTTTAATTATTTAGTTTTACCCCATAAATCGGTACTTAAACAAATACTTTTGTCTGTATTTGAAAGCTGTCCATAATTTAGCAGTGTAAGACTAGAGGGAAGGGGTACTCTTTTAGTAAAGAATAATGGAATTGACCGTCACATTGTAACGCCTCCACGGTTGAAAGGGCAAGTATGTTTTGTGTGACCAGGATTCGAACCCGTGACTCTCAGATTACGAGTCAAGCGCCCTAACCACCTGGCCATGCCGGGTGTAACGTATGTTTAACAAACATTCTCACAACGCTAAAATTCGGTGTTCAATTCCCTGTGATGGACAGAGTGCATGATAGCCTAATGTGTAGCCTTTCGCTGAAAAAAAAAGAATGATACAGTATGTATTTAAGAAATAGGAAAGTGTTGCTATTAAAATTGTCTGTTTTATAACCAGATGTTTTACATACACCTCTTTTCGTATGTATAAACAAACAGTGCTTATCATGATATTTTAAACACAGAGGGTTTATATTAGCGAATTACAGACTGAAAATGATGCTGTCAGATGACAATTATTAAAGTGATGGCTGATAATCTATTTAAAATCTAAAAATTGTTATTTTTTACGCCACACGCGTATTTTAAACTATTTTTTCACCGAATTTACCATCGATCACGTATATAGTTTTTGCAGTGTTTCACAACACGTGGAAAATAAGGGGGGTACGCAAAAATGATAAAAGATATCTTGTATTAAACTATGTTAATAATGTTTTATGGAGCAGTTTCTCATTACGATTTTATCTTTTACCCTACAAAAAGAAATAAATATGCTTGACATTAAGGCCATTTTAGTTTTCTGTGAAAACTAATTTAATCATACCTCTATTTGTTTTGTTTTTGTTTTTTGGAATTTCACGCAAAACTAAACAAGGATTATCTGCGCTAGCTGTCCCTAATTTAGCAGTGTAAGACTTAGAGGGAAGGCGACTAGTGATCACCACCCACCGCTAACTCTTGGGCTACTCTTTTACTAACGAATAGTGGGGCTTACCCCCACGGGTGAAAGTTCGAGCATGTTTGGTGCAATAGAGATTCGAACCCGCGACCCTCGGATTACGAGTCAAACTTCTTAACCCACTTGGCTGTGCCAGACCAATTATATTTCTATGGACGGCATAATAGATTCATGGTTAAGGCTCTCCTATAATGAACATTATAGAGTTTACTACGACACGAGGAAAATGTTCTTTATAAAAGAATATTAATGATGTTTATATCTTAGTAGGTAAACATGGTTCATATTTCTAAAAGTATGCAAATTCGTGATCTGTGTTATTCCCACCTGAAAACTTAAACAATACTTCTCGCTTGAATAGCATTGTCACTTCTTGAAGTGTATCAGTTCATGTTGTTTTAATAATACTTATATCTCAAAAGATAAAGATATACAACTTCATGATGTTTCAATAATACCTCTCTCTATAACAGTAGGAAATCATGATCCATAATCAAGGTCGTTAGTTCTGAAAATATGCAAGTACATGACATTTTAATGTTGTTTTTACCTCAATAAATAAATGTGGCTCATAGTCTACGTCACAAAACAAAGCGGTTAAGACATGATACTGCTCACGTAACTACACAGTCTCATTCCAAACATATGAAATGAGGCAAAAACTAATCGAACGGTTGAAACATGTATTCAGTTAACATATTTGAAGGAAAAATCACGTTATCTATAAATAAATTCAACTCGTAGATCAACATAGTAGCACAGTTAGCACAATTTAATGACATTATATGGATTATTTAGCGTACTGGGGTGCGGATTGTAAGGTTCAAGGTTCGAACCGCGATGCTTTGCTGAATATGCTCCACACTTTTAGATGTAAATGTTTGTAATTATAACAGTCAATCGTCCATTTTGGTTAAGAATAATTATGTATAGATGACTGGTGTTGTTAACAGATTGCCTCTCTCTTATTAGAAGTTCTAGATTATGGTTAAACTCTGGGGTTTCTGATTCAGCCGTTTAGCCAGTGTGTCAGATAAGGTACCATTCAGATTGTAAGCAACAAATAGTAATAACAGTTATATTGTATAGGAACACAATTCGAACATCGATGTAGGCATGCAGTTAATAAAATCAAAAAAACTAAGAATTAGTTTGCATATGAACAGTAATAGCCAATATCCGAAGTAGATACAAAGGTAAAATAACTTAAAAGGAACGGTTACACTGTATGTGAAACAATTTACATTTGTTTGTTGAAGTGAAACCAAATAAAAACGGTTAATAACCTCATAGAAACCAAATTGTTGTAAACTGCTGCTATGTATTTTATTAAATCAGACATTTGCCATAAACAAAGGTTTCAAAGTGAGATAAGTTTGTCGATGTTATAGAATTGATTTGGTTTATAATGGTCATTATTCAAAAGAAATATACACACATCCATATACATTTAATAGCTTACAATTAGAACGATGCTGAAATATGTTTTGAGTGAAACATGTTGGACGAGAATAAAGTTACTATTAATTACGGTTAACAGGTTCAACAGTAATACGTGTATGTTTATAAACAAACAACTTCATTATTTTAAGCACTGCGTGTAATTTTTGATGAATTCATTTTTCCTAGCGAAAACGTTAGCATCAGTGAAGAAAAAGCGGCGTAGAAGCCTAGCCTATTCTCTGATTGGCTACTTCTGCTGCAGCAAACTAGTTTTGCTAAACTCACAGTTCAGTGTTGCTTGAAAGTGCAAGGCAAATAAACAAAGTAGGTCTCATAGTGGTAGAATGCAAGCAATGTGTTTGATTTTGGTAAATGTATGATCTGTTATTGTAAAATCCTCATATAAACATGATATGAAATACGGCAAAAAATAATACACATAAGTCTAACGCTTCTACTGAATTAATAAATTTGTTTCTTTGTTTTTTGTTCGTTTGTTTCTTGAAGTTCGCGTAAAGCTACACAAGGTCTATGTGTGCTAGCCTTTCTTAATTTAATGATATAGGACTAGAGGGAAGGCAGCTAGTCATAACCACCCACTGCCAACTCTTGGGCTACTATTTTACTAACGAATAGCGAGATTGACCATCACATTATAATGCTCCCACTGCTGAAAGGGCGAGCATGTTTGATGCAACGAGGATTCGAATCCACAGCCCTCAAAGCACGAGTCAAGCGCCCTAACCAACTAGCTATGCCAGGCCAATAAAATTGAAGGAATAAGTTCAAAGTACTGTCTGTGGATCTAACTTGTAGGCACAAGTTAAAAACATTAACATTATATCCGTGCTGAGCTACGGATCCCAAGTTTTTGAATCTGTTTTCACGATACTTTCCCGAAAATATATACAGGATTCAAACCAAAATCACCTCATCAGGTATTGGGAACGTTATGCATGGAAATATATACAATATTACTTTAAGTGATTTGCGATTATATTTCCATATAACAGAAACGAGATTTCAGTCCTTATGCTATGAAGCGCTTCACCCAGCCAAAGGCAAAGAGTGAGCAAACGTACTTTAAGATGGATCAGATGTTTTATTTTTTCTATATCCTTACGGATTGTGATTCTTACGTGTTTGTATGTGTTTTTGGACCTGTTTTTATAACCATCATGCACGTCATCCTCTCCAACAAATTTCAATATAAACTTTAATTCAGCAGTGTAGACCGATGAAAAAGGGTATACTGAAGAGCCGTAATGAACTTCTGTACGTAGCAGCAAAGATAAGAGAACGATAAAAAGGTTTTTAGGCGCTTCAACAAGATAGACACCCTAATCACTGGTGCCTCTTTAATGTGAGCCTAAGTATGAAAGCACATGAACAAGCCCTTCGGCTGCACAGTAAACTTATTACTCTGTTTATGAGCACCGACACAAAAGGCGCTCGGAACGGTTTAGGACGAACCCAATCACGACGATGTTTACCTTGCGCCCGTCGACAGTAAAGACCAGCTGAGCCCTAGGACTCATCGTCACCTAATGCGATTTCGTTTTTACCAATTCGTTCCTATAGTAGAGATCACTGTTAGTAGGTTCCCGGGAGTGTCCGCAATTCTAGTCCAGTTTGTCGGAAAGAGCTGAATGGTTCCCCTGGGAAAGCATGGTCCCCAGTTGGAGCTAGAAATCTGTGAACTTATTCTCTTTATCAAACAGATTCCTCACCCTCTAGCTAGATTAAAACGTCGAAGTGTTTTTTTATATAGTTCTAATACTGTTTACTCATTTAACGCAAACTACAGTTCCGCTGGAAATCAGAACGGTATGGTATTGTAGAATGTAGCTTCAGTAATAGGCCTAAATATCTTTCCATTTGAACAAGAAAGCTGAAACACTTGGTTAAAACATCACGCGAGGTTGGACAATCTCAGAGGTGACGTAAAAATGCCTCGAGTGAAAATTGCCAAGCCATAAAATCCATTTGTGTCCTTAGAGGTTCTAGTGAAACACTGTAGTATATAGTTTCAGAAAATATTTTATAGCCGATTTCACATTTGGATTATATATAGATAACAATGTGCACAGCGTTAAAATGAAATGTTACTACCATTAGTTCTATAGCTGAGGAAATTTACAAAAAGTTTTGTGTATGTGTGTGTGTGTGTTTCTGAAATACAAGGAAGGGGTTGGATATTACACACACAAGAAGTTACTCAGTGTTGAGGCCTTGAACACTCGACTCGCAATCTGTGGGTCATGAGTTCGAATCCATTCAAACTGAACATGGCCGCCTTTTCAGCCGTGGTGACGTTATAATATGACGGTCAATCACAACATTCGTTGGTAAAAGAAAAGCCCCAGAGCCTGAAATGAGTGATGTTGACTAACTGTCTTTTCTCTATCATTGCTAAATTAGGGGCGGCTAGCGCAAAAGCCCTCGTGTAGCTAGTTTTGCGTGATATTCCAAAGAAACCTGACCTCAATAGTGTTAGGGTCCTTAAAATAACTGAATATTTCAGTTGTTCTTGGGTGTAGTCTATGTTAAAAAATATAGCACAAAGAAGTGAATGTACTTTATTTTTAAATTATGTAATAGCTGCTTTTACAAAATATTTATGATATATAAGTGGACTAACATCAAAATCACTCAGCCATTACGTACATCAACGAAGTTCTAAAGTTAATAAATAATAGAAATTACAAAAGGAACAGTGTAGAGGCAAAGCGCTTTCTAAATTTCAGAAATATGAAGTTGTAAAGTCAGCTAACAATACAAATAACACAGGAAGCTATGATTGGTCATCATGCTTTCTGAAGCTCGGAAATATAAAGCCAACTAAAAGTGACTAATACATACACCACAGAGACTAAATAATATAAGTACTCTTAACGCATAATGAAAAATAATCGTGTGTTATTCATCGTTATTGGACCTCTATTGCAATAAGATTGACATACTGTTGAATATAGAATGCGTGATGTCCATGCAAGCTCGTTGAATCTTCTACCACAATGAATACCACAATACGATGTTTGCTAAATAATACACCTGTATCAATTTAGGAAACTTACTGAAACATCTTTGTTAAATGAGGTGTTAGGCAGGACCTTCTGAACGTTATTAGGTGCTTTACTCACCATCCATTGTGAGTCTAAGAACTCTCCAACGTTGAACATGTAAAATTAACACCAGTAGACAACAGAAAAGGAATTATAGTAGTTTAACAAGACATTTCAAAATCTTAGTGTGCGTCGCATGTGTAGCACTAACGTTAAAGAGAAATAGTACTGAAAAATCTCATTATCACAAGATTTCGTACTTTTCCAGTACTGCTGTTTTTGCTTTTAATACAAATACTATTACATTATTAAATGTAGCTCCTCATGTTACTGGAAACAGGAATAATAATAGAAAAAAATAGTGAAATTTAATTCAGAATAATTGAAACTTATATTTGTATGAAAAGTCAATTGTCAATATTTTTTTTTAATAATCATAACCTATACAATGGGCTGTTTTGTGCAGGCAACTAACTCCGAATTTTTGCATTTAAAGTCATCAGGCTTACTGGTGGTGGTAGGGAGGATATCAATAATTTATCTAACATGTTGTCAGCTCATGCAATTACAACATGGGTAGAAGCAAGTAAAGATTAACTTGGCAGAAAAACTGCTACATGAACATAATTATAAAAATATGTAAATTATAGATCGTTGCACCAGTGATTAATTTGAATTTAGAGCCTTCGGGATTCTCATATGTATAAGGTGCTTATTTTGTTGAAATAAAAATTGGAATAATCTGTTTTTGTTCAATTAAACATTAAGATGATTAGAAATGAAAATGATTGTGGTGAATAAATATAACATAAAACGCCGTATAAGGATATACATGAAAGCGTTTTATTTAGTCCGGTCTTGGTGCATAAGACATCATTATGTACCTGTACATAGTTAAGTTGTTAGTGATGTTGCTGGCTCGTTTCTGTAACTATCATCACACGAGAATTTTTCTTCGTAAATTTTGAACCATTTCCACAACTAACCACGTTGGGAAAGATATCTGTATGAAAAATATAAAACACAGCATTTCAGTAATCACGTGTTTACTGGGATGGTGGGCCAAGCGTAGCAACGGATCACCTTGTTCGATCTGTGAATCTAAGATTTTGTAGTTCGAGACTCATCACCACAGGCACGCGTTCCATACTTTCAACGCTGTAATAGTGATCATCAAATCCTACATTAAATATAGATATATATATTCAATCAGACAATTGTAACCAAAAGCTGACTGTTAATGCTGCTGACAAACTGATCTGGGAGGGTCAGCTGCTGCGCAGACCCCAGAGTTGAACACCGATCAGTTGTCCACTCTCTTATTTATCAGTTCAAAACTGGGGGCGCTAAATATGCGGATAGCTTTGTGTAGCTTTACTAGGAAATTTTGTAAAAAGAAACAAAAACAACAACACAGGAAACGTGTAAATATAAATGTACATAACATACTCTCCAGTAAATCCAAGTAGAAGAATTATGACATACCATAAATACTCTGTTTTTTATGATAATCAACCTGTAATGTAAATTTTCTTATTAGTTCTTATGTATTACTGAAAACTATACTGAACATTAAACACAATTTACGTAATCATGAAGGCTGAAATGTTAATGGTGCCACCAACATCACTATAACGAGTAGACTATCAGTAGCGGCTCTTAGTTTCAAATTGCAAATTGAAATAGAATGTATACATATAGATAGCGCTCTTAATGAAGCTTTACACAAATAATTAACTAAAACTGCCAGAAATTAAATGAAACGTGATTGCACAGTCAAGACCTTAAAGTGAGAACGAAAACTCGTATACGTATGTATATACACAATAAGTAATAGATTGTTTCAATGGTTTTTCGTACAAGGTACTTCATTTTTAAGTAGAGTCAAAATGTATCACAAATACATCATTTTTAAGTAGCGTCACAAGTTTTTACGAAAGTATCCCTTTTCAAGTAGCGTCCAAACTTATCTTAAAACACTCCCTTTCTAGGTAGCGTTAAAACTTCGCACAAAAGATTTCCTTTTCATTTAGTATCAACACATATTGCATAATATTCCTTTTTAAAATGAAGTCTAAACTCATCACAAAATAGTATCTTTTCTAATTAAAGTCAAAAATTTACCATAAAACATTTCCTCCTTTCAGTAACTATCACATCTCCCCTCTTCAGCATATCAAAACGTATTCCCATTTTATAAGGAATGTCAAGAATTATTAAAATTATTATCTTTATAAGTAAAATTGGACTTATCACGAAATCTTAAGTAGCGTTGAATGTACGAATGCATATATATAAATTTATATTAAAATAAGTTTCAATGCATTTTCTACGTATGTAAACTTATCGTGACGTCTTCTTGTAACCATTTTGGCCACAAATTTATTTTTGTTATTATTCATAAACTACTATTAGCATAATTTGTTTCTATCAAGAGTTTTACGTAACGAGAAAAATCATCAAGCAATTAGAAGTTGCAATCAACTATCAATTCAAGAACAAAGAAAGGATAAGCAAAAAGTACCTACAGAAAGTGAGATAAACCCTGATGTTCGTAAAGTACCTAAAGACGTGATCTTTTCTCATTAAGATTAATGTCGGCCACATCCAGGTTCTTAACTTTCACTAAACTAATGTGGCCAATACAAATTCATTTCTCGCAAACATTTTAAGTGCATGATTAGGAATTGCTAACAAGTGCTGCATGAAAGACAAATATATGCTTTTGATGTTTATAAAACAAAATTGATATGTGTATATATTTCCATTATTTTTTATATACAAAGCTTTATTTATTTTCATAGACTTGTTGAAAATTTATACTATTTATACGTCAGAAAGAAACGTCATAGAAGTACTCATTTCGTTAGCATCTTATTTCTCGAGAATGAATAAATCTACGTGTATGTATTCGTTAATTTCGTCACTCAGATGCACCGAACGTGTGTTTGTGTGAAACAACCAAGTTGACATACTACGTGTTAAATTTGTTAGTTTGATGTAATAAAATATGCTTTAAGTATTAATTTATGACTCTATGTATTTGTTTGTCTTTCCAGAGTGAGTATGATTGCATTTGGCTTATGAGAGTCTTTGTTACGAGTTTTTTCTTTATTTATTTTAGAAATTTACTCTACGCTGCACAAGAGTCATTTGCACATAGGCATCTGTAATTCCAGCCTGACAGGGAACGCAGCTAATCAACAGCACACACCTCCAGTTCTTAGACCACTCTTATGGTACACCTATGGCCCTAAAGTGCTGAGTTTTTGCGGCACTGAGTCTCAAACCAAGCACACTAGGTCACATCCGGCCCATTTATGGTTTTTAACTTTCTTTAACGTGTTAAAGCTACAAGACAAATATGTCCTATAGAAAACAGCTTCTTGTTGAAGTGAGTCAGTGGTAAGTTTAAGGACCTACAACGCTACAATCAAAGATTCGATTCGACGTGGTGCTTGCGGTGAACATAGCAGATAACCTAATATGGTTTCGCCATAAAACAAATAAACTTAAGGAGATTTCATTTGTAATAAATGAAGCATTTTAATACTGTAAACCTTTTTATCGAATTCTGCCTTCGTTACTACAACGTGACGATACAGTATTGTTTCTTTCACGAAATGCTTTGAGAGTTTATCGTAAATAGCTCCTTTCAATTATATAATCAAACAACTGACACTGTTATTTTATTAGGGTGTTTATCAAATATTACTAATGTGAAATATCAACGATAAAGTTATCACACCTTGTAAATCACTGTGTTCTCTTGTCACTTGACAATTTTTTTCTAACCACCAAACATCTTTGCTTAGTGTTATTTAACGATAACAAGATTTAGATTATATTCGTTATCAACATTTTGAAAGAACATCTACTTTAAGCCAAACGTTTCTTCGTGCAACGATTTCTGGATAGATTAATTTACGATGTTTGGCAAAAACTATTAAACACTGCAAAGAGAAAATGACGTATTTCTGTAGATACAGATAATTATGTTTGTTATTTTAATGTTTAAAAATGGGGAGTGTATGACATTTTAGTTCCATCATTGATTTCTAAAAGAAGTTTACAAAAGGTTTCAGAAAATGTGTTTGTATATATATGTACACAACTTTAATTAATATTTTTTACTTATCTTTTTTGTAAAATAACAGCAACATAAAAATATTTATAGAGAGCACGTAAATCATTCAGATACAAAAAATGTGAAAAATAGATATTGATAAAGACTTTATAACCAGCTCAGGTAAAAGTGTAAGCTAAAATCTCTAAGTAAAGTTAAAGATTATAAAATTTACGTTGTGTTAGGTGATGACAACTGGCAGTATTGAATGTTAACAGTGAAATAAGAATTTTAAGTGTTCATGTAATAATAGAGGACGAAGGACTGAGAGTGTTGCTTAGTTTTAAGATTTGATATGGAGCAAAAAACTAAAGTGTTAATATTAGACAACAGCTGAAAGTGTTTATAGAAGATTAGACTTGGTTCTGGTGTATTAATACAAGCTGAATTTGTTCGTAATGGACTAGGAACTAAACATTGATACAGGACTAAGAGCTGAGACTGTTGAGAGAGAATTAATAAAAATCTAACAGGTGAAAGTATTGATAGTGGTTTAAAAACTGAAAGTCTTTGTTGAAAGCTCAAACTTAATTCGTTAAGAGTGAAGAAAATTCATGTTTCTAGCAGGTTAAATTTCCTAGAAAATAAATTGTGTTAAAATTGAACATTTAAATACTAACAGAATATTGAATGTTGCTAAAAATTGATTATTTAAATATTGACAGAAAAGCAAGTGTTAAAAACTTAACGTTTAAATAATAATAGAGCACTAAAAGTTGTTAAAAACTTGAAGGGTGAAATACTGATAGAGACATAAATGTTATCAGAACTGGAAGATAAAATACTGTGCGAGAACTTAACGTAATTAAAAGTGAACATAGAAATATTGATAGAGAATTAAATGTTATTAAATCTAAACGTTGAAATACTGAGATAGAGAAAAAAACTGTTATGTTGACAGAAAGATAAAACCACAAATACTGGTCAACGACTGACGACAGAAACCCATATGTTGATATTGGAATAAAGATTTCTAACCTTCTTGTATCATAAAATTAAAGGACAGAATTTTGATATTAAGTTAGCTGCTAACTTGATTCAGGGTTAGAGGATGTTGTGGTATGTACAATAAAAGATCCAAGTGTTCATGGAGATTTCAGAGATTTAATGTTGTCAAAAATCGTAACTTGATCGGGTTAACAGAATACTTAATCATGAAAAATTAATTTAAAGTCAAAACGACAGGTTGTTTCTGGACAAGCAAAAATTGAAATGTTGATTCGGTGCTAAAGATCATAGGGTTGAAAAAAGAATAAAGCTGAAGATGTTAATAAAAGAAACAGAAGATGGAGCGTTCAAAGCATAAATATAAACTCTGTATTTAAAGTCCAGTTGTCAGTGACTTGACCATTAGAAACTGTTATTATTGTGACACTTAAAAAAAGTACTCTAAATCAACTGACTTCCAAACTTTTTATGAGGCGTTTTTCCAGTCACACGTTAGCATCCATATTTTACCCCTGACGCGTATAATTTATTCAAACAAGTTTCTGTCTCCAGCTTTAAATGCAATCATCACTTTGCTATGTAAACAAATATAAGACGTCATTTTCATCACTGAATGTAATCATTTATTCATCACCAAGTGTGATCACTTTCTTACTTTACTAAATGTAAAGCATCATATTCATCACCTAATGTGTCACTTTGTTACTTTACTAAATGTAAAGCATCATATTCATCACCAAGTGTGATCACTTTCTTACTTTACTAAATGTAAAGCATCATATTCATCACCTAATGTGTCACTTTCTTACTTTACTAAATGTAAAGCATCATATTCATCACCTAATGTGTCACTTTGTTAAGGTATCGAGGTATTTCTAAACTTCAACACACTGCACAACAATTTTTTTTGAAAAGTTTTGCTTTCTGAAAAGTTTTTGCTGATTTTGACAGGTACCTGGTGAGTATGCACAAATATAGTTTTGATTTTGCTTCATCACGTAGGAACTCTGAGAAATAGACAGTTAACTGTTTACCGGCAATAACGTATTTAATTGCGAAAATGTTTCTAATATGCTATTAAGTTCAACATAATTAAAAGTGTTTTGCTCCTGATTTTTGTTTGTATTAAATGTCCGGAGCATCATGTTGCAGTGTTTAACAGTAGTCAGCAAGCATTGACGGATTCCAGTTGCCCTGATATCGTTTTTCCATTGTAGCAAAACTGAAGATTTTGATGAAACGATTTGATGGGCAAATTTAGGTGTGATTTTCGTGATCAGCAGCCAAAAATCTATAAGGAACACCAACAGTGTTTAAGAAGCAAAAACTTTGTTATGCAGTGTTATCAATGCAATGACAATTAATCAAGTGTAGTATATCTTAATCACTCACAAATATTCTTAATCCGTCAATCAATCAAATGACACACATTCTAACTATCGTCATATCTATCACATTTTATCTCATTGCATGTTATGACAGTGTTAATTAAATAAATGTCATATATTGATAATATATAAAGGTTATCACTGCGTCAAGTAATTGTGTTTCCTATCACAACCATCTCTAAATATTGAAGTAATTTTGTCGCTGTGTTAACCAATCATTTATACCACATCTTTATCATTAAGCATTGCCAATATTCTATATAAACAATTGCACCAAATTTTCATCATTATTAAGTACTGCTAGTGTTATAAGTGAACAGTTTTACCATATCATAATTAAATATTATCAATGTTCTAAATAAATAATTGTACCACATCTTCATCATTAAGTATTTTAAAGTTTTAAGTAAAACTGTACCATATTTTCATTATCACTAAGTACTGCTAGTGTTGTAAGTGAAAGAATAAATTACTTTTTATTGTTATTAAATATTATTAGTTTTCTAAGTGAACAATTAAACCACATATTATTATCATTATGTATTGGCAGTGTTCTAAGTGTGCAATTAAACCACTTATTATTATCATTATGTATTGGCAGTGTTCTAAGTGAACAATTAAACCACATATTATTATCATTACATATTGCCAGTGTTATAAGTGAACAAATGTACATTTTCCTAATCAGCCCTAAATTCAGCACCTACGTAACACGTGAAATGTACCACATTACAAGCATCGTTTACTGTTGACGTGGAATTTACTAAGTAAACAATGGTATCACATCTAGAACATCCCTTGATGTTGTCTCTTTATTATGTTATCAAGTTTATCACATCTTGACCGTTTCTAAATGTTGTATCTGTGTTAAGTAATCAGCTATACTGTAACGAAGTCATCATTAAACGTTATATTGTTCTATTAGGAAAAAACAATGTATCGTAATAGTGTTTAAATTTTACTGAGCTGTGAGTAGCATTAAATCAAAATTTTCTAATAAATAGATACTGCGTTATGCTTTCAGTCGCAACTTATCCTTGTTGTATCTAATGTATTACTCTTGTGGATTATAACTTACATACTGTATACAACAGGACCTTGTAACCTTACATGTGACACAGCACAATTTGTTATGTATCGTGATTTCCTATCTGTGTTTTTCGCGTTCTAAATTAGAATGTTCACCATACTCTTGTTAAGGTTATTTGTCTCTGTACTCAGCATATAGCAAACTTGATCATATCCTAGTTATTTCTCAGCAGCTTCCTTGTTCTTAGATGCGTTTGCTCTGAAGCAAAAAATTAAACATTGGGCTATTTCTGAAAGAATTCAACTTCGAATTCAAAGTTAAAGGCCATTAAGCTTACCGTTGAGCACCGGGAGGAGGCGCGTTAAAAGGCATATTACAATAAATTACATTGCTCAAAACTTAGTGGTTGTCTGTCTCTCTGATTGTTTGTCTGGCTGTATTCCTGTTTCATAAAAATTATATTTAAGCCCCCAAAACACACAGCCTTATGCATTTCCTTTTACGATTTTCTTCTGTATTTTATAAATCTGGGTTAAAGTTATTACAGTTTTGAAATAACATTGTACACTGTACTTTGTTCAAGGCAAATCACAAACCTTCTGATATACAAAACACACTAGCATTGATAAGTCTTTTATTAATCTGCAAAACGTTAGCCTTCATTGTTTAAGTTTTTGAGGATTGAGATCCGTGTACAGTTCTTGGAGTGATTCTCTTGATCAGTGTCAGGTTGTTCGAATCTTGAAAATTTGATTCAGAAACTTGTCCAGTCACAAGCTTAACCCCAAGTGGATAAGTATGAACAAAGAATGTTTACTTAAATCAGTTGATGACTTAAATGATTTTATCTCGAAATCCTCTCTCTCATATCAAGCTCTCGGTTAAAATAACTGCTATGAAAAACAAACACATATACTTATATATATATATATACACACACACACACACACACTCTTTAAGTAAGGGTTTCTAATTCCGAGCCAAGCACGATCATGAGTCAGAAGCTACTTTCGAAAGTGATCGAGACAAAAATTAGAGTGCCTTTTGTTTGCATGGGGGTTTTGACAAATTACCGAAGAAAAGGAAGTCTCCCCGAAAAGACTTTGAATCATATGTAACTTTATCACAAGGCAAGTTCAAAGATAAAAATAATAGTACGTTGTACGACTCGTTATGCTTTTAAGTAGATATATTTCTTTATATTAAACTTGTTAAATTTACAAAAACAAGATAGTACTTTGTTTGATTGTATAAATAAAACGACCTATTCCATATTGATATATAAATAAAACCATCTATCTCCCATATTGCTTCACTATTCAGTTTAATCCCAGTATTGACTTTATTATAGCCTTTAGCTAAAGTAATCCTGCAACATTCCAGTGGTTATATACGTAATGCTAATTTGAGATGATATTTTAACTGGATTCCTTCTGTTATTACATTTTATTTCGTACAATATTTATTTACAGAGAGGCTACCGCATTCTCTACGTTTTAACCGATAACTAGCCAACAGCCTCTTAAATAATTAAACACTACTACATTTTGTCTGTGTTATATAATATTTAATTAATCCAATGCTATTACGTTATACAATATTTAATTTTAAGATGTTATCACATTCTCTCTATTGTATATAATGTCTAATTAATACAAAGCTATTACTCTGTGTTTATATTGTACAATATTTAATTAATAAGATATTACCACGTTTTTTCTACTATACGTAATAATCAAGCACTGCAACGTTAGTGCATTACTTCTGTATATGTAAATATACAAATAACATTTGAACAACGCAATGACATGAACAAAATATTATCTATTACTTATAAAACTTATCTTACTTTACTTTAAATAAATCAATGCACATTTTGATAAACATTGATTTTGAGATTATGATATTTGAAATTATTAAAAAAGGAAAACGTTAAACGTGTGTCTTGTAAATCATATAATAACGTTATTGTTACAATAAAATATTGTGCGCATATTCTGTTTCAGTAAGATATTGAACAAGTGTCCTGTAAATGTGTGTGTGTGATGTAATCAATACAGTGAAATGTTGAACATATAACATATAAAGCATGTATTCAATGTTATCGCTACAGTAAAGTACGATTGTATGTGCCTGGTAAATAATACATACGTATTACGTTGTTAGTACAGAATAGTGTTGAACATTTATTCTCTAAATCACGCATATGATTTTATTATCAAAGTGTTGAACGTGTATCCTGTAAATCATGTACTACATTAATACATTAAACATATATCATATAAGTCATATACATGGTATTCTTATTCTGATATTTTGAATGTATCTCCTGCTTATGTATATGTAGTGCTGACCGTGCAAATTATTTTTGACAGGTTTTTATTTCTACTATATAACAAAATGAAACTAATTTTAGCCTACTTATCTATAAAAATTAACTTTTCATTAAACTAATATGAAAGTTGCATTTTTGTAAAGTCATGTTTTGTACTTTGATATATTTGCTGAATGTTTAAATAGTCTTGTTTCTTAGGCATATAGCATCAGCAATTGTTAGAAAGTAATATAATATCATGTTATCAACGAAAGATATTTTAGCCACTGATTATCATAAGCTTAATCATTTTTATACTAAACAAAATGTTTACCATGAGGTGTGATATCTTTAGAATTAAATATGGCCGAATTTAACATTTGAAAACAAACAGAACTTTGTATTAAAGATTATTTTGACAAGACCATATTAGATATGAAGCACGTACTTGTAATGAGTTTATGAGTTTTAGCGTTTATGATTGCAATAAATGACTGTAGTTTATTAACATGAATAAACAAGGAATGACATTCAACTAAATTGTAGATAAATATTGTGGTCTTTGTTGATTTATAATTACTTTAATATACATTTTTTTCTTTCCCATAATGTTTGTTTTTCTTTTTATTTGCTTTTTAATTTCACGCAATGTTACACGAGGTCTATCTGCACTAGCCATCCCTAATTTTACAATGCAAGACTAGAGGAAGGCAACTAATCATCACCACCCATCGCCAACTTTTGGGCTACTCTTTTACCAACGAATAGTGAAATTGCCCGTCACTTTATAACGCCCCCACGAATGAAAGGGCGAGCATGTTTGATGTGATGAGGATTCGAACCCACGATCCTCAGATTACGAATTGAGTGCTTTATCCACCTGGCCATGCCGGACCTAACGTATACGTATTTCCTTATAATACATTTTCAAACAGATCCTTACTCTAAACACAGAAACTCAATAAAAACGTTTGCAACCGAAGCGGGAAATAAGAACGAAAATTGAAAAAAACAACAACTAACACTTCAGATAATATCATCGATTCTCTTAACTGTATATAGAATGGTATAACACTCAATTTTCCCACAGAAGCTCACACACAGCTTTCATATATATGTGTATGTTTCATAAAATACAAAACCAAATGATTTATGGACGTTGTTTCGTGTTCTACAGCAGGTGTAGAAGACCATTTGAGTCATGGTGTTATTTCATATTCTACTATATACCACATACAGTTAGTCTCCGTTTCTTGAACTCCCTTTCAAAATAACAATAATAAAGTACTAAGTTGTTCCATAGATAAAATGAAATTAACGTCATCATTGCAATTTATAAAATTAACAGTTAGTATTAATGAATTAAAACAATTTAAACATTAACATTTATAAGGTATCGAACAAACGATGAATTGAAGAGATAAAGCATTTCTTATCTTACAACATTTGTATGTTTTTTTCACAACCTTATGTAGATGTGCTTTTCTTTTTTTAAGAATTTGAAGTCCGTATATGCATGTAATTGGGGGTTGAGTATTATGTTTATAACGTGTTCGCTGTTGTTCTGTTTCTTTTTGGTGGGTGGTTGAGTGGATATAGGAGTAACACCAATTTCAGTCATCTTTGTTTGCTTGGTAGCCTTGATTAATGAGTTTTGGTAAATATATAGCTATTAATTAACATGTCACTAACCAGAATTGTATAAATAAGGTAAGTTAAAGCAAATTTATCTAGTAAAAGAAATACATTTTTATGTCAGATTAAATCCTTTTGCTTCAGTTTTAACGATGTCAGTTAAAGACCTGACATACATCAATAATTCCAGAATCAATCCAATAACCAGTATTATATGTAGATAATCCTCAGTAATACATAAAGTACTGAATTCTGCTGAGTGTTTTAGAAAGGCATATGTTCTGTGATTTTAGTAGCTATTAAAAACAGGCAGAACATTTGAGTGTGAATTAATGTATATGTATACACTATATAAGGTAAACAAAAATCGTGACTTTGGATTACGTTAATTAAACTCATGTACAAAACCACATATTATTGTTACATCATACGTATATAACAAATAACTAAACTACTAACTAGAGAGTAGAGAGCCATAGAACACGTTCAAATTGGCACAGGATACTGCTTAGTAAGATCTAACTTGACTCAAAGATCATCTAACCTAACTGCTAGCACGAGAATGACACTAACTTTGTAAGTATATTTTTTGTTTTGTCTGAAATAAACTGTACATTTTCTGCAAAACTAATTTTAGAGTGTCTTGCAGTTTTTGTCTACTGTACTGATACAACAGATATTCGTCATAATAGCCCTCTGTCGGACTATTTTTTATAAGTGTACCAGAAGTAGTAAATATTGTTTTATTATTACAGCTAATAAACTTTTTATGTTTAGTATTCAGCCTCATGTAGAAAATGTTTCTTATTTTGTTAATCTTTTTAACCCAGGTCTTTACGATTTATAGGTTGTAGTACAAATCTAGTGGTCAACTATTGAAACTGAGCAACTTCTTGGTATCTGCTTTTGAGAAAAGTTGAAAAACCGTTTGATTTCAGATGTTCGCTTAAGCTACTCAAGGGTTAAACTGATAGATTAAAAGAAAAAAAAGCACTCAACAGCACCCACCGCCAACTCTTTGGTTACTCTTGTCAAACTGGATAATGTAATTTGACCATCACCCTTATAACGCACCAACAGCTTCAAAATGCGGATCACAATTGTTTATTTTTGATATAATGAGACATGAATGGTGAGCCAAATTGTCAGCCACGCTAGCAACTGGGCTACGAACAGCTCTTTACAAAACAACTTCACACTTAAGAACTTAAAGGTGCCGAAGGTACTATAAAAATATCTTAAATAATCTTGCTTTCACTTCAAAGCAGTATCCAGGTTATATGGAAGTAGTAATGCAACATGAATTACTGTAAAATGTTTGAGATACTCTATTTATAACGTTTTCCAGCTATTATACTTATAACATGTTTGTTTGTTTTAAAGACAATAAACTTATAGTTTCAACCACGTAGAATTGTATGTCACTTCTGAATATTGTTTCCTTTCTTCTGAGTTTAAAGTCTGTATATATGTACAAGTGTATGAGAATAATTTGTGTTTTTTGACAAGTTTGAACTTGTTTCTATTTCAAGGATAAGTATGGGAATGACATATGTTTGTGTGGTAACCTTAATTAATAAGATTTAGTTTTGTTATCATTTTCTTCCTATAATACTGGTTTCAGTTATTGCTTGTCTTGGGTGAAGATTATGGTTTCAAATGAAGTATCAAATGATTGATATCTATGATAACGAAAAACCCACTTGAAGTAAAGACGGCGGGTATGGATATTAAAACCTTTAATTAAAATAAAGTACAGAAAAACATTTCGACCTTTTTACGTCATCTTCAGGTTAACAAAGAGAGTCTTTATATATCCATATATATAGAGAGAAAGAGACAATCATCAAATTCTTCAATTCTACAGATAAATTTTGTACATTTGAAGTATAAACAGTTTAACTTGCTACATTTGAGAACTGTAGCCACGAAAAAGTCAATTTTAAAGAGTTTATTAATTTATAATGAATGCAAATAGATATACGGATTAATATTATTGTAATTTAATTGTTATACTAAATGTAAAAAAACAACAACTTTAATTTTATTGTTAAAAACTACCTTCAATATTTACATGGAGTGACCTTCCATTATAAAATTATCCGATTTTTCAGTGAACTTAATTGCAGGTAAAGCTAATCACAGAAAACTGTATTAGTAAACAATAATCACGTGGTTTCATGTCACCGCTGTAAAGTCAATCTGTTTACAGAAAAGGTATAGCGATATTAAGTGTTTTAAAAATGTTTGACGCTTGGTATCATATTATTTGAATTTATTCACACACCTGAGAACAACGTTTAAATAAATTGCGTCGATACAGCTGATGTTAAATCTTTTTTGTACAAAAGTTTAGATGAGATATCGAGATTAGCAAGTTGATTATTGAAAAGCAGAAGACATTTGGTTAATAAAACTAAGTACGCAAATCCTGTTATGTACAAGTTTAAGATTAGACTATAAAAGAAACAAAACCTCTAGCTATACTTAATATATAAAACAAAGATTTGAAAGCCTTCTGCTATAAATACAATAAATAATTTACAGCAAACATGGTACGTAAGGATTAGTGTTTGTATACGCAGTGAGAATATTTGGTCTTAAAATTAATTGCATTTTTGTTCTCCGTAACAACAGACTTTTTTTCCAAAGTTTGCCGAATTCTTATTATTTTTTTATGTTTCTGGATTTGAAAACAAACTTCGAAATTTTATTGATAAAAATTTAAATAGTTTAAATAATATTGTGCTTGTAAACCATGTCCTGTAGTGTTATCAGTTGAAATTTAAAGAAATTAGTTAAAACATTTGATATATATATGTAGGGTTGCAGTTAAAATGATCACCAACTTCAGTTACTGCTGAGTGTTACTGAACACAAAATTTCAAAAAAGTGCTTATTAATTATAAGAGCTTATATAATAAATTATAGTTTGAAAGTAAGTTAGAATAATTTAAATAAATTATTTACAATAAAAATATTTTTTTATTATACACAAAGCTTTATAGTTTATTTAATTGTTACTTTAGGGGGATACTCTTTTATCCTTCTTTTAGGAGAGTTGGAGGTGTATTATAATTTTTTAATATCACATATCAAGTGTTGTGTCAAACGTCAGATTTTTTAACAACTTTGTAGTTTTAAAAACCGTAAGTGTTTTTTGTGTTGTTATTTTACGGGGACAAAATACAGATGTAAAACGTGTGAAAAACGTTTTAACAAATTTGTTGGTTGATCCAACCTTGGTCAAAATCATTGATCTTTCTGCTAAACCACAAGAGAATCTCATATACTAGAATTTTAAAACAGAGGTGAAACAAGTGTCAACGTTAAAACTTATCCCAGAGTACAGATGATTTGTAAATTACTAATTATTATCAAAGGATGTAACCGTGGAGTGATAGCAATATAATAATCATGTAAAAACGTATTGGTATTTTCAGAAGTTAACGAAAATATGTTAGGTGAAGCTTTTTGCGTTTCCAACAATTGATACGTGTTATCGCTTCAGGTGTCTTGCCTTTAAAACCTGTAAAAAAAAACGTTACTAAACATTTCACTGTTGTTAATAAAATATCCATCTTAAGAGCTGGAATTTTAAAAGATAAATTTGTTTCAGTTTTTTCGTATGTTCTAACCCTAAGTTCTCTGTTGTAAACAAATGCAGCCATTGCTCTATCGATAAAAAAAGCAAGATAATTTGAATTGCTAAAAATAGAGCTATTCCAAGAGTTAGCTTTCCTATAAATATAAAATTAATTAAGAAACAATTAGCTTTGTTGTTCTGTACTAAGTGGCGCTAACAAAAGATATTATTGTGGTTTCCATGAAATGCAGTCATATGTACTTGCAATGTAATAGTTTTCTGAGCAATGCGGTATACACAGTTATGCCAACACATCTGTTTAATACGAATATACATGTCATAGCTTCCTGTGCTGTTTCACGTACGTATACGATAATGTTAGTAAAGGATTTTTATTACAAAATGTATAATAAAAATTCTGCCTCTTGGTTAGTTTTAAATCGTATTGGGTCACCTGTGTTTATTAAGTAATCACTTCAAAAGTAATATCGTTAATAGTATGTCTAACGTGTGTTTTCTGAAGATCATCCTTTATGTATTTCCTGTGACTAATGTTATATATAACAAATTTCAAACTATGTCAATAAATGAATGTGATAAATTATTATGGAACAATATTGAATAATGTTTTGTTTCTCTAAGCTCATATCAGTACTGATGTGGAGTTATAATAAAAATGAATGATTGAATAAACAACTTTTTGTTTAGGCAGGTATACCATTAATACACTGTATAGATACATATGTTAACGATATTCCAGCCTTTGGATGTTTTCTAGGTTTAATATATAGGGTGAAATATATTTCGTACGATTCATAACAATATTGCAGACTGTAAACCAGAAGTGCTTAAGTAACATCCGTATTGAATGAAGGTCATTCTGGGTGGGGTGATTCACATACGTAGCTTTGTTTATGTAGATACTCTTGTCAAGTAATTTTATATATTTTTTTATTTGTATGGTTATTCTTGTCAGATAACTCTGTATGGTTATTTTTGGCAGCTAACTCTTTATAGTTAATTTGTCGGGTGACATTGCTTATATGGTCATTCTTGCCGAATGACTTTATTTACATGGTCGTTCTTGTCGGATACCTTTATTCATATGGTTATGTTTGTCGGGTAACTTATTTCTACGATTTTTTTGATCGGATTATTTTGTTTATTTGGTAACTATTGTCAGCTAACTTTGTTTCTTTGGTTACTCTTGTCAGGTAACTTTATTGATTATTTATTCTTGTCACATAACTTTCTTCATGTGGCCGTATAACTTTGTTTATATTGTTGTTATCGCCGGGTAGCTTTGTTTGTATGATTGCTCTTTTCTGCTATATTTGTTTGTATGGATATTTTTATAAGAAAACATTAATCATTATTTTTATAATTACTTTTGTCTTGTAACTTTGTTTGTATGGTTACTTTTATCAGATAACATTATTTTTATAATTACTTTTGCCCTATAACTTTGTTTGTATGGTTACTTTTATCAGATAACATTATTTTTATAATTACTTTTGTCCTGTAACTTTGTTTGTATGGTTACTTTTACAGGATAACATTATTTTTATAATTAATTTCGTCCTGTAACTTTGTTTGGGTAGTTACTTTTATCAAGAAACATTATTTTTATAATTAATTTTGTCCTGTAACTTTGAATAGTTACTTTTATCAGGTAACATTATTTTTATAATTAATTTTGTTTTGTTTGGGTAGCTACTTTTATCAGGTAATATTATTTGTATAATTACTTTTGTCGGGCAACTGTTATATTTGAGCGCTCTTGTCTGGTAACGAGTACAGTTCTCGTAACAGGTAATTGTTTAATTACTCTTGTATGGTTGTTCTTATTGTTTTTATATTTTTTTACTTGTATAACTAATGTTATTGTGTAAACCTAGTATGTATAGTTAACTGGACGCACAACTTTGCATATTTACACTTATCAAACGTCTTACTTTGTAACAAGAAGATCGTGAATTTAAAAAAGTATACATATTTTTTTCGTTATTCCAGATATGGTTATCTAATGTACTAAGTTTTGTTATAAATTATATGTTGCTTTTCCGATATTCAAGTATCAATCCTAAACAAATCATAAACAGTTTAATATCAAACATGATTTTACTTGATGTATATACTGTGTAATGTAATTAATGAAAAAACTTATACGCTGAAAGAAGAAAAAGATAAGTCGGTAGTAAACAGAAATAAAGTAAAGTGCCGAACATAGCTATCATCCTAACTTGATAACTGTTCACTTTCTTTATCTCATCTTACTTTATCGCTTTTAATTTTCTTTCTGGTTTTGAAAACTTTTACATACGTGCAGTACTTCCACAGTAATTTTTTTACACTACACGGATGAAACTAAATATTTCAGTTAATAAATAGTAAGAAAGAAAACAACTTACAGTTATAGTTACATATACTATGCATAAAGTGTAGTAAGTTTGCACCACGTTTACAGTGAAAGTTTTTTATACATGACATATACAGCTTCATAAATTATAAATACATACTGAGACTATATAAGTACTTTGCAAATATTTTATGTGTTCCAGTGCATCGTAATATATCAACAACGCTGCAGTTGCCGACAAGGCCTTTCGTTTAATACCGGCGCTCATCTGCCAAGATGGTATGTGATGGAAGAATAGTGGTTTTTAAGTGCTATATATATAATATCAATTTTATGAATAACAACTGACATGGTATGAACTATTTATGGGCGTATTTTATAATTTAATAATAATTATATTAATTACAACATTGTTTGTAAAATGGCAGAGGTATGCGTAAATACAATCTGCAATGACTACATTATATACATACATATGAATATAGTATCTACATAATGGAAACACTATAGGTAGCATATCTGCAATGATTAATATGTTTATATAGTATTTATATAATGAAGACAGTGTGTCGCTAACACATCTGCAACGATTACCTAACGTACGTGTTCAGTAAATAAATAAGAACAGTTTTTAAAGTAAGTTTTAACTACTACATCTTGTATATGAAGCTGGGTAAGGTATGCATTGCTTTTGGGTAATGTTTCTATGAACTTATACATGATGACGGGAAACCCATTTGAAGTAAAAATGTATTCTCAAGACGGCTGATATGGGTATTAACACTTTAATTAAAATAAAACACAGAACAACGTTTCGACCTGTATTTTATTTTAATTAAAGTGTTAATACCCATACCAGTTGTCTTGAGAATACAAACATATACATAGTATACATAATTACTTCGTTGTATATGTGTGCGTTTGTTATCATACCTTGTCTAAATACAATATCAACTTCATGACTACATTATACGTTCACAGACTGATTTATGATTTCATTGTTTCTTTCTGTACGTGCATAGACTCTAAATAAAAACCAAAGTACCTGAGTATCTTTTATATGTATAGTACCCACAAAATGAACGAAATATATATATGGTGTCCACATGCTAAGCACCTTTTATTAGTATAATTTAAGTATAATAACTACAGCATGTTGGTATGAGGTATATGCACTTTACACGTAATAAATACATTCTTATGTGCATAATGTTTAGCTTTATGTCTCTATAACTGGTGTCAATTTGAGTAACGTATGGGGTGGGTTTGTGGATGAGGTTTCATCTCCTACTGATGGAGATCCGGGAGTTTTTTGCGTGAAAGTTTTGAAATTGAAGCTTAAAATAGTGTATTTTAAATTACTCTTTAGTGTATATAAATTATTAATCATACATGTGACCTAATGTACTGAAAACATTTACAATTTCATCATTAGTATATTACTTAAATTTTTGAGGAGAAACCAATGAGAATAAGGTTTTATATAAAAAATGTATTTAAAAACTTTTCCACATTAGGCACTGACATATATGCTCATGTCCAGCTACGTCCTTTTCCTAATGTGTAATTAGTTCTCGCATTGCGTTCTTGCACTGTTTATATAAAAAGTGTATATTAGTTGTATTTTCTTCGAGTGAGCTTTGTATATGTACGTATTTATAATAGATTTGTTCTATATTTACAGCGTTCATACAAACACTTTGTTCTATGTGTATAGTGTTCATATAATGACTTTATGTGTATAATGTTTATAAAACAAATTTGTTCTATGTGTATAGTTCATATAATAACTATTCTGTAAGTATAGTGTTAACACAGTAACTTTGTTTTATATTTATAGTATTTATACAAAAAAATGTTTCATGTGTACATTGTCTGTTTAACAAGTTTGTTCTATATATATATATATATATAGTTTATACACTACCTTTCTTTTATGGGTGTTTAAACAATAACTTTGTTGTTTGTGCGTAATATCTTCATGACTATTGTGATAATTGAGCATATATTTATAGCGAAGTCGTCTTCAAATCGCTGAATATACCCATGTGGAAAAAAGTAACAAATAAGGGGTACTTCGTGTGTAATAAAACTTCTTTTATCTTGATCACATGATTGTTTCTTTTCTAAGTGCAACCTAAAATAATCCATGAAAAAAAATAAAACTGTTTTGAATATAGAAAGGCATGAAGATTAGAAAACAGCATGATACGTAAGAAATATAAACAAATAAAAAAAGTAATTTGTGTGTAAGATCCTAAGCGACACGGTGGAATCTGGGTTGCGATATTTACACGTTTCTTCGTTCTTAAACCGGCAGCCATAACAACAGATTGTGTTATCTTACCTGTGATATCTCCGGGCCTGTGGTAGAAAACGCCGGCCCGAGCAAACCACTCCACCGGCAATGGTCCAGACTTTAGTCCGGTCAGTGACTGTTCAGCAGTGACTGCGGCGGATGGTGGGTGAAAGGCGCTGCCGCCTAGGACGGGCATGGAGGCAGGATGTACGCCGAGTGAACCGTGGCCGCTATAAGCGTAAAGAGGGTGAGGAGAAAAGATGGGAACGGCCATATGACTGTTCGTATAGGTTCCTGTCAGGGGCAGAGCAAGGGAAGCAAGGTTCATGATACTGGCCCGCGATGGTTGACTTATAGGACTGTTAGAGGGACAGAGAGTGATTGAGTTGCTACTAGTACTTGGCAGACCCACCTGTGACCCCTGTTGCAACTCAGATCGCCGGTACAGGTTCGGACTGGAAACGGGAGGTTTAACAGGGTCGTCCCGTGCTAATAGAGCTTCGATACAGAAGGACTTAGTGGTGTCGACGAATTTCGGCGAGGCCATCCGGACTCCATACATAGAGTCTCCCTAAAAGTTCACTGGCCCACTTGGCTAACAACGCCTTATTGTTGCTTCACGACGTGGGGAAATGGCTAGCCACACATACCAATTGCATTTTAATCTTTCTAAATACCGCTGGTTGCCGGCTAGAGACCGCCTATTGGTCCGCTCCGCCCTACAGTTGGGCGAAAGCGCTACAAGATAATGTGTCAGCAACAGCGATCAAATCGGCTCCCAGCGCCTGCCTGCAAATCAATTATCTGTTGACAGACCAAAAATTACGGCCATTCGATAACGTTGCTTAGCGCAGCACGAGTCCATGTCAGCGCCTCACGACACGAGATTCGCACGCGGCTTCAAGCAGAAAGCTCGCAAACAAACACTTTCAAGCAGATTAATTTATCTGCGAACAAAACTTCTGACATGTAATTCCAAATTCCCAGCTGAAAATGAAACACCACACTTAGTTTAATTATCTGTCTTATTCAAGGCAACGTGTTCGTTTTACAGTTGTTATGAAAAACTTCCAGTAGATATGACACTCAAAAAAAAAATCGGTTAATAGGAAAACGGTGTTTTTATTGGAAATAAATTAAATGATGCAGATTTCTTAAATTTTCAATAATAAAAACTAAATTTTTCACCAAGTATTATCCATACCATTTTTCAAATTTGTTAAGGTCTCACATTGTTTTCAGACATTCAGCAAGAAATTAAATATATATCAAAACAAATCATCACACAAAGTTAGTTCAAAGCTTTAAGTCACAACTTGTATTTCAATAACTGATTGTAGTTGTAATAGAAAGGTCTTGGAAACAAATAAGCATATCATGCTGTGTTATTTTACAACATTGGCATTGTAAAACATTAAACCTAAACTGAAATGACTACAATAAAATGCTATTCTATTCTTGACATAGAAAATTATTACACTTTTCATAAAATTCACTTCTGTTTTCTGCTGTTGCAACATGCAATGTTTATCATAAAGTAAACTTCTATATTTGGTATTGTAAATACTATGTCCACCAAAGGAATTTCTGCTAGTTTTGGAACTATATAACGCTATACTATAATAGATTTTTATATAGCTGATACTCTAACTCTCATAAAACATCTTTCTATTCCTGGTTCTGTACAATAGTGTTTTTACCATACAGTGATATTCTATCATCAGTACTGTGTAACACTACATCGGCCATAATATTGTTTATTACGTGTTTGCTCTTATATAATATTATATGTATCAAAACATGTTCTTCTATCCTTGGTACTGTAAAACAGCTTGCTTTATTATCCCTTATATTAAATAAAGCTTTGTCTATCTGGTCTGCCACAAAGTGTTATTCTATCCATGTATATAACATTTTATTAAACTTAAGATACTATCTGTACTTTAAGTCTCCATCCATCCCTGAAATAGTGTTCACCATAAAATGTTATTATATTATCTGTATTAAAGTACTAAAATACTCTTCCATGTAACAAAGGTTGCCATAAAATGTTCTGTTTCTAATAGTATACGATATCTCAAACTTTTCCCTGCAACTGCAGAACACTATGGCTCACGTAAAGCGTGCATATATTCCTCACACTTAAAAATATTTTCACTGCCATGGTATCATTCTATCGAAGACTCTGTGTAGCAGTATCTTTGTCATCAGTGTTCTTGTATTTCATGTACTTTAAAACATGATAACTACCCTAAAATTTTCCTGTACCAGGTTTATAATACCTGTGCAACCACGAAATGTTCTCCTTTCACTGGTATTTTAAAAACACTATGTATATGACGACACTAAATAGTTTTCCTATCCTTAATATTAAATACAAAACTAAATGACAACAACAAATTATTTTCTTATTCTTGATACTATATAGAAAGCTCTATGATTATAGTAAAGTGTTTTCCGATTTCTGACACTATATGTAAAGCTCTATGATTACAGTAAAGTATTTTTTTTTATCCTTTGTATTATAATGACTGTCTTACAAAAATGCCCTTCTATTTTTGATATGTCTGTTCTGGAATTGTCTGACAGCTCTACAACCATGTACTCATAGTTAACATTCAATAATATTCACCATCCATGAGAAAAAGCACTTTATTGAAATTTCAGTTTACAAATAAGCTATCATCACAGCAT
This sequence comes from Carcinoscorpius rotundicauda, assembly GCA_011833715.1. NCBI lineage: Eukaryota > Metazoa > Arthropoda > Merostomata > Xiphosura > Limulidae > Carcinoscorpius > Carcinoscorpius rotundicauda. Next base: position 30,520,698 of record CM022396.1, read on the forward strand.
CACATCACACATTTTATTAAAGTAGATTTTATTGAAGCATTTATTTGTAGACGCAGTTACCATGAAAATGGTTTGCTTTTCTGTTGCAACTCATGCGATTTTCACTAAATTAATTTTTTTTTTTAATTTGTTTACTGATTGTACTAGGCCTGGTATGGCCTAGCGCGTTAAGGCGTGCGCTTTGTAATCTGAGGGCCGCGGGTTCGCGCCCGAGTCGCGCTAAACATGCTCGCCCTCCCAGCCGTGGGGGCGTTATAATGTGACGGTCAATCCCACTATTTCGTTGGTAAAAGAATAGCGCAAGAGTTGGCGGTGGGTGGTGATGACTAGCTGCCTTCCCTCTGGTCTTACACTACTAAATTAGGGACGGCTAACACAGATAGCCCTCGAGTAGCTTTGTGCGAAATTCCAAAACAAACAAATAAACTAGATTTGAAGCTTATTTCTTTTTTGTAATTTTCATTGGTTAAATCTGAAACACATCATGTTTATGGAAATTTCAACTTTTGTTTAGCTGTAAAAATACTGTTTAGTTATAAAAATATTGCCAGTTGTGATTGTTGATGAACGATGCAGTAGTTTCTGAAATGCGAGTATCGGACGTATACATACATCGTAAGCTATTTTATAATAAGATACATAGTTATTCAGTCCTTAAAATGCGCATGCGCACGCACTTGCTTTCAACGGATCTAAACAAAAAGCGGAAGTAAATATACTTTACTAGACATTTTGTACAACATACTGAAAGCTTATCAGTTTTTAAAAAGGTCTAACTTGCATCATAAAATAACATTAGAAGTTTATTTATTGGTAGTATCAAGTACGGCAGAGTTTAACCCTAAGTAAACGCACACATATTACAGGGTTAATTTGTTTCTTTACCGAATGTAGGCCGTACTTAATAAAGACTTACTAACGTTAGGCCTAAAACAAACGAACTTTTTAGTTTTCAGTGTCTTGGGGCTAGAATTATTTTGTGTTATTCTAGAAATCCTATGTTTAAAAAAGCATTGTTAAAATAAAGTCACTAACTTGACCGTAAATATTTTGCCAGTCTCTATTAGTCTGCTATAAATTAATTAGATTTTGTTGTTGTAGATGGTGAGAGAATGAAAATGTTTAACATTTTCTAAATTTGATCATTTCTTAGTTTAAATCAGGGGCATATAAAGTATTTCAGATCAATCTTTTGTCTCTCACAATTCAATGAATGTCACTTGTGGTAGCAGTGCAAGGCCAATCAAGGAAACTAAACTTGCATATTATTTCTTAACAATACAAAATTACTTTGGACAAGTCTTTTTGTAGTAAAATTATTGGGTAAAATACTAACTTATATGTCAGATACCGTTTATGTTTAACATTCTCTTTAAAGAGAGAGAGAGAGAACAATAAAGTTATTACAATTTCTATAAGGAGAAAAATTATTTTATTTGTGTAACAAGAAAAACAATCTACGATAAATTCGTTGTCAAACCGGTTATGTAAATTAATTTAAAATACAATTAAACTAAAATTACATGAAATTTTTGTTATATAATCTATAAAATAGTAATCGTGATATACTTAGTGTGATGACACAATCACAAATAAGTGCTGTAAACAATTTGCGTATGCTAAAACAATAACAACAGCCATAGAAGGTCGTATTGACGCCATGGATAACTTAGCTTCCACCTATTTAGTGCACAACAAATTCTTGACGATGCAATGCAGTACAGACTATTTATAACTAGAAATAACTTGGTACACACCTTTTAAAGAACGACGGCATATTCGCAAAGAGAGGTTATTAAACGACTTGCAACCAAAATACAAAACACTATGAAGAAGGCAGCTTTCATTATTTCCAAGATAGCTGAAAAAGTCTCAGAGCTAAGGTTTGAGCAAAGCAAAAGACTCCACCAAAGTCTTATGCTAATACAATCCGGAGTAAAGCTGACAAAGCAGATTTCTATACAGACACGAAAGAGAACCCTGCTACCAATAAAGCCATCTGCAATGAAGCTAGATATGTCACCTGGTACAATTGAAAAGATATCAAACAATGACTTGAAGAGTTACAAGCCAAACGTTTACATGGGCTTTGGAGTAGGTGTGAAAATATAATATTTGGTTTGAGTCCCACCTCGCTGTTATTCACAAAAGTTTGTTAAAGTGGAAATTGTGGTGATACAATCACAAATAAGTGCTATTATCTAGTGTCCACTAAGTAAAGTTAGTTATATTTTTATAAACAATCTACATGTGCTATATCATGACCATCAGCCTAAGCACGATCTGAAGTAGTTTCAAAAGTAACGTTGTTTTTATACAGTGGAATTGATCTTCATTACAATAAAAATGACATAATATTTCCTTCCTCCCCCCATTTCTAAGTCGTTTTAGAAGGTCTGTCATTAGATCCTATAGCGTAGTTTTGGTCAGATTTAAAAGTTTCAATCTTGTCCAACAGAAAAACTACTTTAAAAAATAAGCGTTTTATGCTTCATTGATTCTCAATTATTATACGACGCCACAATTTATTTACCATAGCTGGGATAAAATTTGTTGGAAGTCTGTTTCTGGATAACTCTGGCGTTTCAAGCTGATCCGTATTTTTTTTTCAGTGTCGTTAAGTACATGGGCCTCAATCTGAACACACTGTTATGACCTACGCGTATTAATATTTTGCGTTGGGCAAGGATGTTACATACCCTTCTCAAAAGTGGTCAATTTTGGGCGCATAAATTTTGCAAGAAATGTTAACGAACGTAAAATGTAATTTTGATACATTCTAATAAAACACTACTTTACATTGACTGCTCTTGTCGCGTGAACAGTTGATTTGCTTATTCAAAATCGTTTTGCAATAAGATATTTTCACTTGTAATAAAAGTAACAGTTAATAATGTTGTATTTTTATTATAGTAAGAGTAAGAAATTAGAATGTTGTATTGTATACTTTTTATGTATAACCCTCTACTTATCACTAGTAACCTAAAGTAATTTAACTGTTTGGATAGCACGTGACATACCATCACATTTAATTGCTCACTATTATTTAGCGTACTAGCTGGTTATTTAAAGCTTAGAGACGGCTGAAGTGGGCAATTATTGCAAATGTAAAACATTTCGACAAGATTATTTCTTCATTAGGTACATGCAAGTTACATAGACACAGTAATATATATATATATATATATATATATATACAGACGGAACAAAGAGATCACATGACCGGAGATTGCTTAAAAGCTTGATAAAGTTATCTTGGTACCTCAGGGTTTCGGTTTAAACTGGGACTCTTTCGTTAAATTAAGATGGCTTCCTTTATTTTACATTTGTTTATGTTTGGTTCTTTGTTTAAAATTAGTGTTTCGTAGAGGTATACTGTGATTTTAGAGCTACAAATGGTGGTAAACGTAAGCCATTTTTTTTTCTTAATGTTCGGTGAATCTGGTTTCCGTTCTTTTTCCGGTGTTTTTCGATGTAGCATTGTGAACAGTTATTGCATGTTATTTTATATGTGTCATTGGTATTGCGCGATTCTGTGTAATTTTTCTTTAATAACGATTTTAGTTTAGGGCCAGGTTTTGAATGAATTTGTTTATTTTTGAAGTGAGTATAGGGATAGATAGTGCACTGCAGTGCAATGTTGTGTTGTTGTTTGATGCATTAGTATGAATGTTGTTTGTGAATTGAGTTTTGATGTTTTTTATTCGTATGGTTGTGAAGAAACTCGTTGATGTGAATGAAGAAGTGCATTATAAAGGTGATTCTTTAATCTACATAGTCAACTGAACAAAGTCATGACGCTGTGTTTATAAGGTATTTTAGAATATCGATATTTGGTTGAAGTTCATGGGAGGAATTCTAGGGATTCTAAAGGTCTGTATTAATGACCTTTCGGTGAATTTTGGTTTTCAAATGTGAGTCAAATCGGATAATATCTAGTCTGAGAAAAATAACTCTTGGTTATTTTCGTGTTCAATGGCAAATACGTAGCCTGGGCTCTTACACCTTACTTAGTACCTGTAGGTTCCTTATTTAAAGATGTCTTAACCCTAAAGCCGTAATGGCTACCTTTGACGTTGTGTCTCTTTTCGTCAAAGTTCTTGTTAAAGAAATTTGTAATATTAAACTTGACCTCTACCGTAATGACCCCAATCCTTTAATTCATGTCCCAATACACTTTTGTTTCTCTCTTAGAATTCACTACAAATAAAATCAACTTCATTTTCAACAACCAAAATTTTCTTCAAACAGATGCTTTAAACATGGACAATCCTGTTTCACCTGTTCTCGCCAACATATTTATTACTCTGATCGAAACACAAGTCATACAATTTGCACTTTATCTTCCGCTATACTGGTACAGATATGTTCCTGAAACTTTTGATAGTTTTATTTCTACTCTGCAGAACACGTACACACTTTCTTTGAGCACATGAACTCCATTCACTCTAACAGTAAGTTCACTATTAAACATGAAAATAACAAGCAGTTATCTTTTTTTAACCTCAAAATTGTGAGATCTTCAAAACACAATTCAAAAACAAAAAAATAAAATTTACTGAAAAATCACTCACACAGGTCTCTACATCCCTTGGAGTTCCGCTCGTGAGTCTGAACGAAAAATCAATATACCAAACAACCTTATAAACACAGCTTCAAGGCTTTGCTGAACTAAACAACCTTATAAACACAGCTCCAAGGATTTGTTGAACTTACTCCATAGATGAAGGAATCAACCTTATAAAATAATCCTTCATTTATACCAACAAATGACCACATAACAACCAGAACAAAAACCTTAAACTTATTTCACGAAAAAAAAAATGGATACCAGTACATCACACAACAACAACACAATATTACACTGTAGTTCACCATTTACCTTTGAACGCAGTTAAAAAATAATCAAGATTTGAAGAAAACTTACAATTAAACAGAAAATTTCTGTTGACTTTAAATTCACTCAAAATCCGACCATAAACTAACATCATTACTAAATAAAATTTATAGAATCACACAATATCAACGCCATTTATAAAACAATGTGCAGTAACTGTCCAGAATTCTACACTGAAGAAACCGGAAAAAGAATGGAAACCAAATTCCCGAACATTAAAAAAACAAAAACTCAAGTTTACCATCATTGCAGCTCCAAAACCACAACATATCTCTACAAAAGATTGTAATTTTAAACAAAAACCAAACATCTACAAACCCAAAATAAAGGAAGCCATCTTAATTTAACAAAAGAGCTCTACTTTAAACCAACGCCCTGGGGTACCAAGATCCCTTTACCTGTTAGGCAATCTCAGATCATGTGACCTCTTTGTCTGTATATACATTCCTGTGTCTACGTAGTTATATGTATTTAATGAAAATATTATTTTTTCGAAACGTTTTATGTTTATAATAATTTCTTTTATTACCCATTTAAGCCGTTTCCAAATTTTAAATAACCAGTTAATAGATTGAATAATAGTTGGCAACTGATTGTGATGATCATCAACTCTGACTGGTTATTTAAGGTTTAAATTTATTTTTCTCACTAAATTGCGAAATTCAGTAAATAAAAAGATTAACAACTAAATAATGTTGTATTGTACAAAAATGTAGCAAATAATAATGTTATAATTGTGTTATAATAAGTTTAGCATATAATGTTGCCTTATTTGTGTTATAGTAAAAGAAACAGTTAACAGTATCGTATAGGTTTTATAATAAAGGTAACAAAAATGTTGTACTTGTGTTATAGTAAAGATAACAAATAACAATGCTGTACTTGTGTTATTGTAAATATAACAGATAACAATGTTGTATTTGTGTTGAATAGTATAGGTAAAAAAATAGAAACGCTAGGATTGTGTTAGACCTACAACACAGTGGGGTTGTACTTGCATCATTATAAACCTACTTAATGTTTCAGTTATGTTACAACAGATCTACTAAAATAACTAAATAGTAAATATATACCTATTTCTTAGTATATCTATTATGTATAGTGAAGGTATATTTATATTATAGTTGAACTACTAAAGAGTAATTTAATAGTTTTACTATAGTAAGTCTAATAAATATTGATATTTTAAGGTTATTAACTAGTCATTATATATTTATATTCTCATAGATCTACTAAACAGTAATGTTATACTTATGTTGTAAACCTGCTGAATAATAATGACATACTTATGTTATACTGTTTATACTAAACAGTAATGTTATACTTATGTTATAATAGATCTAATAAATAGTAATGTTGTTGCTTGAAACAAAACTATCGATATCTAATTTTTAAAAGTTTTAGTGCTTTCTCTACTTTGCTGTTTGCTCTATGTTGTCGCCATTACTACGACAAAAATCAATATAAGCAAGGCCTAACTAGATAGGTTATTTCATGCGCATGTTTTCAACGGATTCCGTGACGTCATTCACTAGAATCTGTTTAATACAGTTTCTATGCGAACAGAATTTCTTTTCAACTAATATTGGCGTTAATCTTCGAACCATTGACATTGACATATTTCAGTTTGATGCTCTTGTGATATATAACTACGCGTTGTATGTAATTGTCTCAGCTCGGTTTTTGATATTGCTGTCGCCACTGGATACGCTGTCTGCGCGGGAATGCGAAATAAGCAAAGATTTCTGTGCGTTCATGTTGCTCCGCCCATTACGCAAAGAACCTTATAGACAGAACGATAAATAAGGCGTGGTCCGATACGTGTTTTACACAAAAGCTTTGTGAAGGAACATCATTGTTTCTTAGAAGATGGATACCGGAAAGTTCTTACCTAAGATTCGAAAGGTTACCGATGCACATACATGAATTTGAAATGCAAAAAGGTGTAATGGTGTATACACACTAATTAATAATTCAGACAAATTAAGACACACTAATAAAATACACGTATATTACGTATCAATTACTCAATTCTATAAGCTATATAAATATATTAAAATCTAAAATTTACAAATAAACATGTTTTAGAATTTAAAACACAAGCATTCGTCTGAAGTTTGCTAAAATCAAAACTATTTCTAAATAATACACGCACAACTGAATGCATAAATGTAAACGTAAATAACGAAATCATTGTTGGAAGTAATGAAGAACACATATGGATAGATGATAAATAGTGCCAGAAATATCAGTTGCTAAAACACTTTACTTATATTTTGTTAACTTTCTAAACATAAGATATGATGGCTTACTTAGTGAGCAAGTATGTTGGTGTTAACTTCAAAGTTTTGCGAGAGTAACCTAGATTAGTCATCATTATATAGAAAAATAATTAAATAGTGATCAATTCACGATAAAATGAGAGATAAAATAGACAGTTTAAAACTTGTAGTGTGGTTTTGTTGACTGTTAAAATTGATTACAGAACTCCAAACGTAGGGATCTTGATGAGATCGCTTTGGTTATTGAACATCAATAATAATAATAATAATAATAATAAAGCAGACGATCACGGTAATTTTAATCGATATGGACTAAAGTTTTCTCTGCTCTCATGAACGATCCATAGGACTGATTTCTAAAATCTAATTATTTTTATTTCTCTACACGCAATTCTACATCTCTCACAACAGGCTAATAACTATTTTTTTTTTACCAAAGTTTTGCTTTTGTGTTTTCGATTTCGTCGAGTATCGCCGACACATTCCAAATAGTCATTTATCTAGAAATGTTTAATGTCTAATTTTTCAATAAAATTACTCGTTAATCAGAATATTGAGTTATCTTTCCGATGAAAAACAACAATTTCAATCTGACTTTAGGAATATTTTAAAATTTATAGCAATTTACAAAAGCATCTAAAGATAATTTTGAAAAATCAGAGAGTATGGTAGCAGTCTATTTGTGTAGGGATGGCGTGGACGTCCTATTAAAGAAACATAGAAATATTATTTGGATTTTCTTCTCTACAAATTCTAGATATCAAGGGCTACCTAGCATAGTCGCTCTATCTCTGGTGTATATGTCATTTTTTTAGGTATCCTGAGTGTCCAAAAGTCGAAAATCGGCGAACAGGTAAAACGAAGTTTTTTATGTTCATTCATCATCTTTTTCAAACTGGTCTAGTACCAACCTGATTCTGTCAATAACTATGATTTTATTATCATCTGATAGAGCAAAGCAACCTTCACGCTCTTTTTTTACCTATTTTATTATTCATCCGTGTGAAATTTATAAAGCTTTAGAATGTATTTTGTAACCTAGTAACCCAAATGTGTCGTCTTACAAAAAAATAAACAAACAAGTATAAGGAAAGATCTATCACTAAATAAAAAACAAACAAACTATGTATACCTAGATACAAACAACATAGAGACGGAAGAATACATCACTTGATTTTATAAAGAGAAAATTGTCTCGACTTTACATGGAGAATAAAAGCCTAAAATTACTGGTAAAACAAATAGAACTAGGATTTAAAATAATAAAATGTTACTTCTTTGCAAAATAGTCACAAAATATCATTCCAAAATTAACAAAAGGAAAGGTATATTGATGAAAGCTGAAATCTAATTCAAACATCCGGCTTTCGATAGACATGTGAGGAAGCCAGTAATGTAACATTATAATGTCTCCAGAGCTGAAAAGACAACCATGTTTAGTAGGACAAGGATTCGAACTCATCTTCAAATTGCGCCTGATTACTTAATGATGTTGCGGTACCAATTAATTCTTATCTGGTTATTTACATCTCGTAAGAATTATTATAGAAGCTTTAAAAATAGTAATGTTCTACTTCGGTTTTGAGCCTGTATACACAAAATTATACAAATATAAACAGTCAAAATCAGTGTAAGAGACACAAATTCGGTAAATAAAAATACTTCTAGTATGTCCTGTGCTCCGTTGCACAACCTAGTGGAAAATATCCAAATCACATAGGATGAAAGATAAGGTGTCTCATGTATTGTGATAAGATGTAAGTTGCTTTGCACTATTCTCTCTCTCTCTCTTTTTAATATCCTATTGGAAACGTATCGATTTAACAACGGTTGAGAAGAATGTAATAACTTTATTATCATATTTTAAATTAAATTTTGTGATCTAACAAAATGCTTACACGCTGAGTTATAATATGAACATTTGTTTGTTTTTTACGATTTAGAAGTGAATTAAGAAGAAAAGTAAGTTAACGAACCTTTTATGAATTTTAACTCGTTACTTAAAGCTGCTAATAGATTCTTGTAGTTCTTAAAAACACCAAGTGAAAATTAACGAGTTCTTGTCCAAAATCTATTTGTACCAATAATTTGAAATTAAAAATTAATAAATCATATTGTTTGCAGAACAATTACATTTTCTATGAACAAAATATTCAACTACGCCTTTATCTTTTTTTCAAAACTGAACAGCAGTCCCTCAAATTTAAATAATAAATAGCTCAATTTTATAGAGACCATAAAGTGTTGACTCTTACCACCCAGAATCCCAACATGTGTTTAGAGTGGCGGGTTCGAATCTCCGTCACGCCAAATATGCTCGCCCTTTCAGCCGTGGAGACGCTATAATGTAACGATCAATCCCACTATTCATTGGTAAAAGAAGTAGCCCAATAGTTGGCGTTGGGTGATGATGACTAGCTGTCTTCCCTCTGGTCTTACACTGTTAAATTAGGGACGGCAGATAGCTCTCGTATAGCTTTGCGCGAAATTAAAAAAGAAACAATTTTAGCGCAGATAACCCTCGAGTAGCTTTCAGCGAAATTCATAACAAACCAAACACACCGCTAGAAACCGTGTTTCGATACCTGTGATGGGCAGACATAAAGATAACCCATGGTATAACTTTGTGCTTAATACCATGGGTTATCTTTATGTCTGCCCATCACAGGTATCGAAACACGGTTTCTAGCGGTGTGTTTGGTTTGTTATGAATTTCGCTCAAAGCTACTCGAGGGTTATCTGCGATAAAATTGTTTGTTTTTTGTTTTGCGCAACAGGCATATTGGTCTTTTGATTCTTTTTAAGAGTTTATCAGCACGTGTTTTCATTGTACCTTTGATCTTGTAAAAATGAAAGGTAGCTATACATTGTCCAATAACGTCACACAAATACGGTTTAAAGGTGAAACAGAACAATCTACCTTCAAGAAGAACTTGAGCAATAGAGATCGATGAGATAAAGGTTGAAAGGTAATTTCAAATAAACATTGGAAATAAATAAATAAATAAAAACTCGCGAAGAAAATTAATATCGTAAAAGGAATAGCGCAGTATTACATGAAAGTATAGTTTTTGTGGCCTGAAACACGAGCGATTCATAAGCAAAATAAAATACAGTAATTATAAGGGAACCAATGGTAGTGTGACGAAGGTGGTGTTTAGAAGAACAATAGACTTCACTTTTTAAAGACTTTAGCTTTATAAGTACGGTATAAATTACTTTGTCTAATTATATGCATTAACATAATTTATGCAATTTCTAAACAAATAGCTTATTTTTTTCAAATAAAGTGAAAGGTTTCAAAATATATGCATCAAAATGTATGTCTTTTACGAAATACAACACGTTTTAAAAACAGAGTATAGAGTACTTTTCATATCTTTTTATATATATATATATATATATAATACATATGATTAAATGCACGTAAATATACAGAAAACATAGCAAAAGCATCTAGATAGCTCATAACAATTTTCTTTTATCTTCACAGAAAACAAATTAAGTACATATTTATATGTATATCTAAACGTAGAATAACTTAATTCATGAAAACATTGAGATACAAAACAAAATACATTACAGTAGAGTTAATGGTTTATGTACTTATCATAATACAAATACAAAACCCTGTGAGAAACGGGATGATGATGGCGTTTTATTATTAAAATATAGAAAACCAGTATAATGAACTTGGGGTTTACTTCTTTAATATATAATTTACACATTTGGCTTATTTAAACTAACATGTAAAACATAGATATTAGATTACAAAATCCAAAAATTGATTATTTTAAGGCTCTAGTTTACTCTGCGTAGAATTGTTGATGAGAGGTTAAACTACATATTCGTGAATCGTAAATCCTATCGTAAAGAAAACTAATTAGAATAAAGAATACTATTGATTAAAAAGTGAAATAATTAGCAATATATACACATACAGCCTGCTGAACTAGGTAATATTCTAAATAAAGTATTTAATTTTGTTTACAGGCTTTTAAACTAATAGAAGCATGTTTTACTGGTCATTGTCTTTTTCACTTACCAGTTTGTGTCATTCTGCGGTTCTTATCATAAGTTGCATAATTAATCAACTCCGTATTTTAAAGTTGTAAGTATAATTGATGTTAATTAATAGTCTACTAACTATATGTTTTTATTTTATTAAATAGTGAAAGTTCTCTTGACTCGTTTAATCACGCTGGTTTCTAAGTTTCAAATGTTTGAGATCCAGATTTTCGAAATGTAGCCTAATCATGCTTATTTTTATAACATTATTTTTAAATAAAATTATGCGTAATTTTCTAGCGCAACCAATTATAAAACTTGTTTGGTTAAATCTATACAATGGGCTATCTGTGCTATGCCCATCAAAGGTATCGAAACCCGGTTCTAAGTGTAATAATCCTAGCTTCAAGTTTTCAACTAAGCCATTGGAGATATATTTATGTAAAATATTTGTACAGAACTATTTTAGAACATCTAAATTCCTCTCACAGTATATTCTGATTTAACAGTTAACTAAATATTAATAAAAATAAAAACCGGGTTTCGATACCCATGGTGGGCAGAGCACAGATAGCCCATTGTGTAGCTTTGTGCTTAATGCAAAACAACAACAAAAAACAACATTAATAAAAATAAATATATTATTTTCAAATCACTAATTGTGGAATGACCATGTACTGAAGTAATAAGTTTAAGGTTAACTTAATTTCTTACATTATTTAGTCCTATATAGAGAGCCCCCGTGAAGTAAACATGCGATTCTATAAAATGTTCACTTTTCTATTTTGTGCAATTTCATATATGTTGTCGTAGGGAGTAAGGTTCACCTTGTTTAATAAGGAACTATATTTACGGCACGGTTTCATGGCTTCACTTGGAGGAGGGGGCATCCTTGTTCAAGTAGTGCATATTTATATAAAAAATAAATCGAACATTTTGGAAAGATGTTTATTTTTCTCACATAATTTGATAGAGCGATAGTGGAGAACGAGTGATAAGATACTGACAGGCCTCACAGATTGTCGTCAACTCGCACAACTAGGACTTGTGATAAACACCTGCATCTGTGGCTGATTCAACCATGACTGTTAAATATAGTAGAACGTTTTTGTGTATCTTGAATATTACTCGTCACTTAAAATTCTACCACCATTATTATCACAGTTTATTTATTACAACCAACTGAATAGTTGTAGAAAAATGAGCAAACTGCAAACTCCATAGTTTTTACTATATTTGGCTACATGGCAAATTTTATTTCTAAATCTTACATTAATAGGAATATTTTTCAGCCATAAAACAAAAGAGAAACAAGGTTATAGAAAACAGAAAAGTGTAGAAAATAACTCTGTGTGTTACACTAATGATTATGGCCGCAGCTGATTTCTTTACCGAGGCCAAGAGTGGCGTGAGAACGTTGTTTTTCTGGAGTAGAGTAAACGCACGTGCCTGGTTATTACAGGAAGTCACACAGGTCCTAGAAGTGCCTTTCAACTAGTGAATTCCATGATATGATATTAGGTTTCCTACTCAAAGAGTATTTGCGTATCAATTTTAAGCGTGTATTGTGTCCACATTAGTATAAAATTACGCCGTTCATTAAGTAATAAACACGTTAACTGGACTAGAGAGTTTGGGAAAACAAAATCTTCATAGTTACGTTATGGTGATACGACAGCTTCAGCTGTGAATGCGGAGTATTAGAGTCCTAAAATGTTTGGGCATCCTGTACTGTAGCATCTGCTTATAAGATATGACTTCATAACCAAATAAATCCTTTGAAGTTACTTGATTTCTTTTCTCGTCAGAAAGAGTGTTTGTCAAATGTCTTTCTGTGAGTGAATTTGGAATGATTATGTTCACGTTCACGTTTGAAATTCTCTAGTTGAAACTGACCGTGTAGTTAAATTAATTACGTTTGTTCTTGCACGTGGCAGTCTAAAATAGCTCACAGCTTCACAACACTAAAAAAAAGATAGTTAGTCATCACCACCCACCAACTAATAGTGGGATTGACCGTATCTTTATAAAGTCGCCAGGAGTAAAAGGACAAGCATGTTTGGTGGGACTGGGATTCAAACCCGCGATCCTCAGATTGCGAGGTAAGCGTTCTAACCACCTGGTCATACCAGTTTTAAATATGTATTAAAAGGTGACCACAACCTTTATGTGTAATCCATCAAACACTGTAACCTGTTTTTGTCTTCAGAAGTTTGAAAAGCTTAACTTCATACAAAGTATTCACATTTTCTAAACAACTTAAGACGTGCCTGTCTTTTCAGTTGTTATGAATATATCTGCGTGAATTGCATTTGAAAATTAATGTACGCACGTGGAGCATTTCTTTAAGGGCAAAAGTTATTAAACTTCTCAATTTCTGTACCACGTCTTCATTCACTGAATCAATTAAAGTAATGAATGGAAATGCAGAAGTGTCACTAAAGTGTAGCTTCTAGTAATGATATTGATTGTTATCATTTTTATATAAATATCGTTTTGTATAAGCTGCAACTAGAAGCTAACAGTCGAGATACGCAATAGGTATTATGTACTTTCAACTACAAATTGACAACACTACATTGTTATAACATATCTCTTCGATAAAGCGACAATCTCTGTATAGAAATAACGTGCTTCCCACAATAAACCGACAGCACTTTATAACGTACTCCACAGAAAAAAGTAACAGTAGTTCAAACAAACAGCTAGTGCTTCGGTACTTCCAAGGTCAAGAATACTATTATTATCTATTTATTTACATTATTAGAAATTTCGAATACTATTACTTTCTAATTTTATTATATTTTTACTATAGAGAATATTTTGGCATTGTTAGCTTAATATTTATATTTAACACTGAGGTAAACGTTCTTGAGCTGATCGATTCTTGTTCTATATTTGAGTTTATGGTCGAAAACAACGTTACAAGCCACGCAAATGGTAAAACAACGCATTCTAATCTTTATCAGCAAAAAACATAATAAAAGCATGTTTAGTTAATTATGTCGAATGCCAGGTTGATTTGTTGTTTCGGTCTAAATGTAAAGCTTGTTCTTATCGGAGGTTTAGTATCAATTAAACACTAATTAGGTATGACGTTTTTCACCATAAACAGACAACAGAATATGTACTTTTGATGTGATACGTTGAAATTATGTGTGTCTTTCTTGCTGCAGAAAAAACACAACATACAGATGTAAGTTGTGCATCATATGATGCAATAAAAACACTGTTTGTACAAATCATATGTTTTCCATGAGACAGGAATATGTAGACCTAACGTGCGCTTCCCGCCATGGAATAACAATACTGTATGTAGATAGAAGTACCCTCTCAATGCACTAGGAATACATTTAGGGCCACAGGGGATGACATGAGGTTCACAGATCCGAACTTCAACCTTCCTATGCCATTCGCCAGGTATATATTTGGTGTCAATCGGTCTAGCGGTTCGACAGTTATAAGTGAACACAGACATACAATGTTTTGTCAATGTTTCAAGTTTATATTTTATAAGATGATGTAACTGCTGCGATGCAGTTACAATATTGAGTTATGTAAATATGTGCTTCTCATGATAAGATGACAACATTGGACACTGACGTTTGCTTTCCATGAGAAAGTAATAACCATTTTGTACATATGGCGTACTTTCCATGGTTATATCACGACAGTATATGTAAATACGATGTACTTCTCACGATACAGTGGCTACACTATAACATATAGATACAGTGTTCTTCCCAACATACAGTGGGAACACTGGATCGTACAGATACAATGTACTTCCCAATTTTATATGCAAAAACGGCTCGTTTTGGGTTCAGAAAATATTTTAAATAGAAGTATTTTCTGAACCCAAAACGAGCCGTTTTTGCATATAAAATTCTCAACAAGTGGGTTCCTCGACATCACTGAATGTACTTCCCAACATATAGTGGCAACGTTGGAATGTACACACACAATGTACTTCCCAACATGCAGAAGTAAAATGGGAACGTACAGATACGATGTGCTACCCACGTGGTAACTACGTTAAGAGTCTTAATGATATGTAATTACTTGAAGATGTAAAACTGTTCATTGCTAAGTTATATATAGACTTTTACAAATTGCTTTACTTCTGTCATTAAATACGTTTTTATTCAATTAAGTTCGTCTAGAAAGATGTTTACTTTGTTATAATATGTAATCTATACTAATTTTTGTTTTTGTATTTAGGGGCGTTTAAACCAATGGACTTTCAAGTGCAACATTTTAAGAACTGTATTCGAAATAAGCTTAATAAAACAACATATTTCTATCTGTTTCATTACACTTTAATTTATTGGTGTTTTTGTGTTGGTGAACAATCTTTCTGGTCAGTCATTCGAGAAAGAGGAGGCACATCAAAAAGTGTGAATCTAGCTAGAGCTGTAGTTAACCTCGATAAACTACTGTTTCTGTTAATATATTACTAAATAATTACTAAAAACTTTACTAATTAAGAAACAAGAACAAAGAGGAAGTAGACATTACCATTATGGATATGATAAATATTGTAAGCAAAAAACAATGAGATGATAGAGATATATGGATTTTAAACGATTTTCCCAATGGTATTTATCACAGTACGAAACATTATTACAAAATTTGTTTCGAATTCATAAATGTATTTTATCTTTTGGTTAGAGTTAACAAATTGAACATCCATATTTGCAAAAGCACGAGTACAAGAAATAACCAACTTGTACGACGCAGGGTGAGAAGTATAACACCAGATTTTAATGTAATACACACATGCAGCTGTAAATTAAACAAAACAGGTACACAAAAAATGTAAAAGAAAAAAAATACGCGTGAAAGATGTAAAGTGACCGAATTCGTATATAAAGCGGTACGCCATCTATATATCTTTTAATATTAGTTAGTAAATAAACGAATAGCCGTTATATTAAATTTACTGTTGATGACCCACTTCAGTTCTCACTCCCTCATAAAGCTTGTGGCTTAATTTAACGAATTAAACATCATTATGGCAGAGGAAGAAGCTTCACCATCGTGTGTGTATACACACACATTGATGGATTGGTTTATATACAAACCTAAACATTAATCACTAATTGTGTCTCTTTTTGTTTGCAGTCATCATATCAGGGAAAGATAAGATATTTTGACACTGCATCCGGACACTTGTCTTCAAGTGGGCAGTGCTCGAGCTGTAGGTGTGATGTCATTATCTCTCGACGAAATTTTAACGACAAAGAAAGACCACCGCCTATCACTTCTCCTATAATTTCCTGCCAGTACTTAATGCGGCACATGGTCGCACTGAGCAAACAGTCCATTCCCAAACTTATTAATATGGTCGTCTTTTTGCCAACTGCATGTCAAATAAACCATTCAATTTCTATCTCGTACGTTGAGTATCAGTTCTCAGAAACATTTACTAGCCTAGTTTAGAATCACCCGCGTCTCTTGACACCTTATACACCAAGTTAGTAATGACCCTTCTCTTTTTTACAAACTGATAGCTTATCACTCGTATATATATATATATATATATACATATACAAGTGCATTTGATATTAGCTGAAGTTCTATAATGTTCACGATAAGGTAACTGAATATAAATATAATTTTATAGAATAGAGGGTTTTTGTCAACCTCATATTCTTTGGAGTTAACACATTTAACTAAAATGATCTCTATATAGTGTAAGTGCACATACACTTTGCATACATTTTCACCAGATGGTAGAATACGTTGTATAAATGTTATGAAGATAAATTTGCAAACCAAACTTATGTTTGTTTCATGATACTTTACTAAAAAAATCAATCAATCAAATATTAGTTTAAGAAGAGATAGTCTTCTGTTTTCATTATTGAAGTCAGAAACATAATAAATTACTTTTGTCTTGTTAGAACAAAAGTATTCATAATTGAATACACAAGATGTAACAAAATTACTATACACTTGGTATTATACGACTCTTACTAAAGGATATAGTTAGAACACAATTGAGAGTGATTTAAATATTTTTAGTTCTAAAAATGATCATTTTCTAAACTAAACAGCCGTAGAGTAACTTTTGTCCACCCTGTATATAGTTGTATGGTAAATCTTCCTTTTTGTTTTTAATTTATATATTTGTATTGTTTTGGCTAGAAGGTGTATTGAGTCACGTGACGAGCGCATGCATTAACGACTGGAATTTTTTTTGAAACTTCAGGAAATGATTGGGCAACATAAATATGCCATTGATTTCTGTTAGTCATTTGATTAGTAACAATAATAACTGACTAGTGAGTTTGTTACTTCAGTTTTGTAAATATCAAGTTTGTGCTTCAGCAAAGTATTAAAGGTATGAGATAAGTTGGAAAATAAGTGAAACTGATAAATTTCTAGACGGCGTTAATGTGTATTAATGAAAACTTTATTACAATTCCAACACTGTATTGTATTACGTGTACAACGTTTCATCAGGTACAAGTAAAAAAGTGAACTTATTATATTAACATCTACTATGATCTTACGCTGTTAGCAAACGATTAAAAAACTGGCATATAAAGTTGTAGAAAATGAAGTTAAGAAATAAAACGCTTTTGTAATTAGTAAGTGAACCAAATCCTGGATTCTTCGTTCTTATCGAAGTTAAGCACAAAGATATAGGAGTATCTATCTACGCTCCACCCACCACAGGTATCGAAACCAGTTTTCTAGCGTTGTAAGTCTGCAGACATACCACTATGCCATTGGGGACGAAATATAAAGAACGGGTCGTCCAACAACAGAAACTGTTACAACAATATTTGCGAAATAACTAGTTCTTGAAAATGTGAGTATTGTTTATAAACAATAAAATACGATCTTGTGAAAACATACTAACATTATATATACATAAAATATTACCTAACCATGTGAAAAATGTAGGGATATTATGTACAACACATTACTTGGATTTGTAAAAAAATATGTGTTTCAAATCAATCAAAGAGTAAATATGTACATATATACCCACACATACATACAAACGAGTATGTGTACATAGGCACTCGTAATGCATTTGAGATTTGTGAAAAAATATGTACATTACAAAATAACCTTGCCAAAGAGTGATTATTCTAGAATATTAATCATGAAGTGACTTTGATGTAAATTAATATCCACCTGGCCAGAAATTCAATCATATCAACATTTTGTAAACTTAAAGTGGGAAATAAGTGGAATTATAATTATTGCATTTGAAAATTATAAAGCCGGATATTAGTTTAAATATCACATTTTTAAAGGTTTGTATTGGACTTGTACATATAAATGAACCAAAACTAGATCAAAAACAAATACTGTAATGTTCTTTGCTGGCTTGCAAATTGTAATTGTAATACATGCATAAACAGTTAACGATTCTACGTATATTATATGAAATACATTAAACTTGTACTTTTTAATATGTACATCTTAAACATCTTCCGTTCCTCTATTTTTTCTTAATAATTCATCACATACTTCGATGCTCTCTAATACTCAATGTTTCACTGCAGAACACACCTGTAACGCCATCTATTATTATTATTCATTTCAAGCCCATTTGCAACATGTAAAGTTTGGAGCTAAACTTACAACACAATAGTTAAAGTTTTGACGTTGTCGTTAATAAAAGTAACATTTTAAAAATTACAAGTGCTACTAAATTATTCAAGTATTCACCACTATGTTATATTGAAATATATCTCGTGTCATTAATAAATGGTTCACATCGTTTGCTTCTTTTGAATTTCTGCGCTCGGCGTTCCTAATTTAGCAGTGCAAAACTAGAGGAAAGGCAGCTACTCTTTTATCAACGAATTGACCGTCACATTATAAATAACACCCCCACGGCTGAAATGGCGAACGTGTTTGGTGTGACGGGGATTCGAACCCGCGACACTCGGATTACGAGTCGAGTGCTTCAACTACCTGGCCATGCTGGGCCAATGGTTCATATAAACCAACAACTCAAATGGTGGCAAGAAGGTTTTATGAATTGTTAGAATGAAAAACGAAAGAAAGTCTTGTTTGTTTTGGAATTTCGCACAAAGCTACTAGAGGGCTATCTGTGCTAGCCGTCCCTAATTTAGCAGTGTAAGACTAGAGGGAAGGCAGCTAGTCATCACCACCCACTGCCAACTCTTGGGCTACTCTTTTACCAACGAAAAGTGGGATTGATCGTCACACTATACACCCCCACGGCTGGGAGGGCGAGCATGTTTAGCGCGACGCGGGCTCGAACCCGCGACCCATGGATTACGAGTCGCACGCCTTACGCGCTCGGCCATGCCAGGCCCAAAAAGTACAAAAGCTGAATTAATGATGATTGTATAAAGAGTATTGTGGACAGATGAATCCAAGTTAGAAATATTTAGTTTGAAACGTAGATTTGACTTCGGCGGAAGAAAGATGAAAAATATTTGCTTCATTGAATAGTACTTACCTTGAATCATAAGGGAGGCAGTGTGATGGTTCGGGGTGTTTCTCTACTGAGGCGTTAGGAGATATTTGCAAAATAAAAGGAATAATGGACCAGCGCAAGTACCATCAGCTATTGATCCATCACGGTATACCCAGTTATTTACATATTATTGGTAAAGGATTCTACTACCAAGAAAATTATGATCAAAAACATTCATCCAACCTATGCAGAAATTACTTAGCTAAGAAAAAAGCTGCTGGAATCATTCAAATGATGCAATAGCCCAAAAAGAGCCCCGATTTCAACTCAGTTAAGCATATTTTTGACTTGATAGAGCAAAACTTGACAAGTCAAACATTACATCCAAAGAAACTTTATGAGATTGTATTAGAAATGTCTTTTGTAAAATACCAAAGATCACTTTGATTAAGCCCCGTGCGACACAGCGGTATATTTGCGGACTCACAACGCTTGAAATCTGATTTCGACACTCGTGGTGGGTAGAGCACAGATAGCCCATTGTGTAGCTTTGTTTTAATTCCAAAAGACCTAAACCCACTTCGATTAAATATATTGCAAACATACCTGATGAATCTTTTGCAGTGCAATTAATAAAGCAAAAGGGGGACATAAGTTGAGATTACAAGCAAAATATATAAAATAGTCGTTAGGCTTAGAAAAAAATCATATTATACTTGACAGATGGAGTTAAAAGGAAAATGACGCAACTACTACAACTAAAAAATAATAATCTGAATACATTTTTGCTAGATTTAAGTATATTTGTTTGTTTGATTTTTGAATTTCGCCCAAAGATACACGAGGACTGTCTGCGCTAACCGTCCCTAATTTAGCAGTGTAAGACTAGAGAGAAGACAGCTAGTCATCACTATCTCTTGGGTTACTCGTTTACTAATGAATAGTGGGATTCATCGTAAAAATATAAAGTCCCACGGCGGAAAAGGCTAGCATGTTTGGTGTGACAGGATTCAAACCCGCGACTCTCGGTTTATGAGTCGAGCGTCCTAACCACCTGGCCATGTTGGGCCTCATTTAAGAGAAAGCTAGGAAGGCGTTAATACATTCTTTGAAAGTAATTACATGGAGAATAAGAAACAATAAAAGCAATTGACAGAGAGGAAGGGTTAAGATAATATTTGAAAAGAATGGAGATTCTAAAATAAGTGGGATGACCGTTGATGGAAACAAAACCAAAACAATTTTAAAATATGAAAGGTATTAAAAAACAGGTAATAATAAAGTGAGCAAAACGTACAACAAGATTAGGTTATTATTAAGAAGTCTATATATTGTGACTAATATGATGTTACAAAAAAGGTCTGATAGTATGTATAAAATCAAAGGAAGATTAGGAAACATGTCAGCTACAGAAAAAAGGAGGTTAATCATGCAGCAAATAGGAGGAAAAAACAATCCAACGTTTGTCGCTTACAATGTCTTGATCGTCTGCTGTTTCAACTATACTCAGAGTAATTTTCGCAACCTCGAAAGCAGCATGGACAAGAAGAACTTTTGTCTCATTTTTCTCTGCGACTTCAAACTTGGACGAAAATCTATCGAAACTACACATCAACCAGGCATTCGGCCATGAATTTGTTACTAAGCATGTAGTTCAGTGTTGGTTCCAAAGCTTTCGACATGGAGATGAAAGTCTTGAAAATCACGAAGGTCATGAAAGGAAGCTATTCTTAGATGAAAACACTTTAAGGGAAGCAGTTGAGATGACCCTCGCACAACAGTATGTGAGTTTTCAGAAAAGCTAGGTACAAGAAAATCAAGCATTGCCGACCACCTGAGTGCGGTTAGAAAGACGAAAAAGTTGGATAAGTGGGTTCCGCATGAGCTGATTGAAAATCAACAAAATAGGTGTTATTAGACCTGTCAAAGATGACGCTCCAAGAATTGAATGAACTGTGAATCGAGGTTTTGCCTCATCCACCTTATTCCCCAAATCTTTCCCCTACAGATTCTCATTTTTTAGCACTTTGAGAACTTTTTGAACAATAAACGTTTTCAAAACCAGACAACTGCAGAAGAAGCTTTCAGAGAGTTAATTGACCTTGGAAACTGATTTCTAGAGCAGTGGCATAAACAACATCGTTATACGTTGAAGCAAATAGTGCTTACTTTGATTAAAGCATGTTTTACAATACTGGTTTATACTTTTACAAACATCGCAGTTTAAAAACGACATTTATTTCTGGATAACCTAATACATAACGTACTGCATGCACGTAAGCAGGTGATGGTGGAGGGGGATTTAGTTGAACCTCCTATTTTTTAAAAAAAAACTTTTACTTAGTTCATGTTCATATGAACATTTGGTATTTGCTCTTCACCAACTGAATAATAACCTGAGATATACACAAACCAAGTGCTCTATATTTAATACATAATCATTATGACACAACTATCAACACTGAAAATATATGTAAATGATTTATGGCAGAGAACCCCAGAAGAGTGTTTTTATATAGAATTGTTTAAATAATACAGAGAAGATAGTGCAATAAAACATAGATAACTATGCTAATTTGAATCTAGCCCATGTGCAGTGTTACAAGAGAATGATAATTTGTTAACTTTTCATTGGACGTGTATAGATTCTGTGTGAATAAACAGCCATACAATTGTTTAAATTATATTTCATGCAAAATTTCTTCCAGATTTGAACTTACACACTTACTTTTTCTAAATTTTCTGAGGGTGGGACATACCTCCAGAACCTCATAGCATCAACACATTGATTGTGCATTGCACAAGGATGTGTTGGCTTTTGATCTCATAAATTGAAAGCTTCTTTCAAACATTCTAGGTATGAGCTTGGACTGTCTGTGTTGTACCTACCGTAGATATCAAAATGCAGAGTTTAGCTTCATAAGCCAACATGTTTAACAGAGAGGAACTAGTAAGAAAAAGGTTTGTATGGATATGGAAAATATTCAAAGAAAGAAGGAAATTGTGTGAGTGTGTACAATTTATACGATATTACGTTTGGTCTGATTTTCACGCAAAGCTACTTGAGGGCTATCTCCGCTAGCCGTCCATCATTTAGCAGTGTAAGACTAAAGGGAAGGCATCACCAACCAGTCATCACCACCCACCGCCAACTCTTGGGCTACTCTTTTACCAACGAATAGTGGGATTGACCGTCACATTATAACGCCCCCACGGCTGAAAGATCGAGTATATTTGGTGCGACGGGGATGCGAACCCGCGATCCTCAGATTACGAGTCGCATGCCTAACACGTTTGGCCATGCCCCGCCAGGATATTAGGACACAATTGTTAAGTAGTAAAATAATTATTTTATCAGTTTAAAAAGTTAAACTGTATAAATATGAAACAATATTTTATGTTGTCACATAAATGTATTTACCGAGAAAGTACTAGAAGTTTTATTTATTAAACTTTTGCATTTCTTCTTGAAAAAAACAGGGTTGCGGGTTCGAATCTCCGTCACACCAAACATGTTAGCCTTTTCAGTCGTGGGGGCATTATAATGTTACGGTAAATTTCACTATTTATTGGTAAAAGAGTTGGCGGTGGGTAGTAATGTCTAGCTGCCTTTCCTCTGCTAAATTAAGGATGGCTAGCGCAGATAGCCCTTGTGTAGCTTTGCGCGAAATTCAAAATAAACCAGATAAAATCATGTTTATAAAGTTTTATTTACAGTTTACACTTCACATTTCTCTTCTATCATCCGGGTTATCCAAATGTTCTGAAAACTTCTTATGTTAGGTTGCGCAGCATTCTCCTTCATTTAGTATTAGTTGAGCATTTAATATAATATTGACACTACTCCTTCTCTATTTAAGGTGAACTGAATATTTAGTAAACATCTGTCATTCGTAATTCTTTAATTAGTGTGATATACTGAAGAAACGTACATTGCAAAATTTATTTTAAGTAAAACTGGTTGATATTCTCGTTTACGTAACCTCAAAATTTCCGTTGAGTAAATAGCAAGTTTTTTTCATTATAGAATATTTCAACAACTCTTAACAAAAGATGGAAGACTTGACCATAATTTTTTCTGTTATCAAATTCACTTTCATTGTCTTTTTGTAGAATTAATACTGTCAACAAAGTTTGTACGAGGTCTGATCAAAAAGTTTTAAGATTTCTGTTACATGTTCCAGTACAGAGGCAGTGAGCTTCACCGAGTTGTGCACAAAGTACAAATAGTGATCTACCCCACGAATAAGCAATTTCTACAGACATTATACCTATGTTGCAAAAACATGTTCTAAAACACGTAATAAAAATGAACAGAAAAGAAAAGGAACATGTTTGCTTCACGTTTGGATGAAAAATGCCACAGGAGGAGCAAAAATCCTCAACATTTTAAAAACTGCCTTTGATGATGAATGCTTAAGTAAGGTTGTTGTTTATCAGTGAAGCCCCCCCAGTGGCTCAGCGGTATGTCTGCGGACTTACACGCTAAAATCCTGGTTTCGATACCCGTGGTGGCCAGAGCACAGATAGCCCATTGTGTAGCTTTGTGCTTAATTCAAAACAACAACAACAAGTTTATCAGTGAATAAAATGATTCCAAGATGGTCGATAATCGGTCAAAAACGACTCACGTTTTGGGCGACCGTCGACATCGTCCACTGAAGAAACGGTCGCCAAGATGAAAGACAGTTAACCAGAGCTTTCAAAAAGTCGTCGTAATTCGCGTGAGAGAGAACTTGGTGGGAGAATGGTCACAGATTTCTTAATCATGATAACGCGCCTTCACATAATAATGTGTCTGTTCAAGAATTTTTGGCAGAAAAAAACATTCTCAGTATTCCCCGTGTGATTTTTTCTGTTCTCAAAAATCGAAATTAAGTTGAAAGAAAAGAGATCTGATGACATTCCAACCATCGATAATAATGTAAAAACAGAACTTGGTCGTATAACAGTTGAGGGCTTCCAGAATTGCTTTCGAAAATGGCAGGAACGTTGGAACATGTGTGTATCACTATTTTGAATCTTGTGTTTTCAAAAAAAGTTATATATCAGTTCTCTTTAACTCGTATTAAAATGTTATAAGTATACTTTTATTTTCTGACTCCTAGTTTTTTTAAATAATATAATTTAAACATTGAAATGTTTTATAATTTTTAGGTCTCACACAAATCTTTAAATGAAAATGCAATTACCTTTTTCCTTAAAGAAAACTCTTATGGATATTTAAACCAAATACAGAAAATATCTAGAATCCTTACAAGTATAACTCTTGCACAACAATGGGCATATGTCTCCCTTACAGCATTGCCACAGTCATATAAATTTAGACACAGCATAATCCTTTGAACTAGCTGAGGTGAAATAAACAGCAAATGCATGGTTAAGCATGACACTCATAAAGAAAGTCTTGAAGTACTGATATACAAAATAATCTTCAGGGAGATAGGGAAAGGTTTTAAAGGACTTGTCATTCATTTTTGTACAAATATGATACCAATTAAATTTTTTGGTGAGCAGTTGACAATAACGTCAGTCATTTTATATTTATGTTTTTTTATAAAAACAATAAATGTTGCATATTTAATTTGAAATTTTGGAAATAAATGCACTAATAATTATTTCACTTAGTACTTATGACTCCATAACATACCAATATTTAAAATATTTCAGACACTTGTCTGTAATTACGATTCTCAACTGGCAATGTACAGGCTACAGGTTTGAATTTACAATGCATTAATCATGCTCAAAACTTCAGCCATGGGTGCATTATAATGTGATATTCATTACCACTATTCATTGGTAAAAACAGCAGTCCAAAAGTTGGTAGTGAGAGATGTTGACTAGCTACATTCCCTCTAGTCTATCATTGCTAAATTAAGAACAACTAACACAGATGCCCCTCATGTAGTTTTTTGCAATATTAAAAAAACAAACCAGTAAATCTGGTACTAAGAGAGTGGTTTATATATACAGCAGTGATAGAGCTAATGGTGTTGTAACAAATTCATCATCCACCTTGACATGCAACATCTTGTTAATAATTTTTAATGTTTTATTCAAAATACCAAAGACTTCAAACCTCTATCAGTTGAATATTTACCTATAACAACATTTGTTTACATGAACACTAAGCTTTGAAGTACATTTTCTAATGATTTTGAAAGTCATGTTCAAGTTATTATCTGGATGATCAGTGTGTTCAGCTATATTGTCAACAATGCTCTTTGTTGTTAAAAACTATCTTTTAGTGAAAACTTGTGCATGAAACAGTAGTAAAAAGTGTTTAACTCACATCCACATCCTCTTCATCTTATTGTTCATACTTGGATTTAAAAAAAAGTATAAAATTGTGATGTTTCTGATGCTTTGGACAATCAAATATACAAACTGGCAATACTAAAGTTGTCAAAATTTTGAACTATTCAATACTATCATCACATTTATTTTCTTTTGCTTCAGTAAGTTTGTTCAAAATATAAAATAGATTATTTAAGCTAATAGAAACAAAATTCAGGCTCTTTTGTGATTATCTGAGTTTCAATCAATCCAGGTTCCTTATAAAATCATAATGAATATGAGGTTTCTGTAGCAAATATCTCTTTGTATGAATTTATTTTGACTGAATTTGGATCCTTGGACTAGAAGCTTATGTTTGACCATTGTGGTGTGATGAGTCATTCAAATCAATATTTAGTTCCTCTGCAGCAGAAGATGCTGATTTTAGTCATATAATCCTCTAAAAAATGATCCATCAAGTCTACAGTTCCTTTAGAAATATCATTGGACATGAATGGAAAACTTAGCTTGTCAATTTGGTATTTTAAAGAAAGTATGAAAAATCTCTGGTGATAGACAAGATATTAGATTTCACTATAAGTAGAAAATATTTAGTTTTTCACAATGAATAATATGCTAGAGATAGGCTCCACTGTTAAACAGGATGCTGAGAGAAGATCAGTAAAGACAATCTAAACTTGCATGGTGAGGAAGGAGACTGAGAAAATGAAGTAAAAAAAAATGATAGGATAGTTAAACCAATATGGAAATTGGAAAAAATATTTAGATTAGAACTTGTTAACTAATAGTTTTAAAGATATGTCTGTGAATTTTAATGATAAGCTTAGTTGCTGTCATTAAAATGTTATGAGTATCATGCACTAAATAGATGAGTTCAGGGCTCAAGCTGAAATAGATTATAATATAATAGGAATTACTGATACTTGGCTAGATTTGGTAAACATACCAACAAGATTTCTTTTTAAATTTAAAGTTATAAGTCATTTAGTAGTGAGATATTTTAAAAGAAGGAATGTGGTGGCTCTTCATATAAAGAATGAACTGCATCTTTCTACTTGTTTCTCCAACATAGAAGTCGTGGCAGTTATCACATTGTATTTTATAAATAATGTTGGTGTAGCAAACAAATAACCAACATTTGGCAAAAAACTAGTAACAAAATATAACATTCCAGTTAATACTAAATTTATTCAAAAACCAGGCACAAAACTAAGGTCTATACTATGTAAGAACTACACTGACAAACACCACACCAACATTATTTATAAAATACAATGAACTGCATCGTTTTGGGAATAAAGAATTAAATAATGATAGAAAATAGATTGAATCTATATTTATTATAATCAGGTGTTTTAATGGTAAAAAATGTTTAACTTTTACATTTTTAGAATTAAACAGAAATTTAAAAAAGTACTTTCCACTGAGTACTGAAAGCATTTCCTTGTTGATTTTGAACTCATATTTTCATGTGACTAAAATTTCCAAATGTCCTTTATACATTTGCATACTACATGTTTTTTACTTCTATTCCACTCTTCTACATGACTCAGAAGATATGTAGATCTTATATAAGCTATGCTTTCTTGTCATACATTATATTTGTTTCAAAATTAGTCATGTTTAAAATTTGGTTGTGGGAAAGCAGGAGAGAAAGTTTTTCAGAAGTAATTTTATTTGCAGTTCATTTACTTCTAAAAATGTAAAGTTCAAATTAGACAGACTTAACTTTAAAATACTGAAAACCAGAACAACCATACTTTAAAAAAATTAAACAATGAATAACAATTATTTCAGGTATAACATTTTGAGAGGTCTGCAATAAAAATTCATACAAAATAATGGCAGTACAAGAACTGGAAGCAACTGATAATGAAAAACAAATACACTATTACAGATGGTTTAACCAATTTATCAAAGAAAATACAGCTAAAGTTTTGGATGTGACCTTTTTCACCGACGAAGCATGGTTCCATCTCTCAGGTTATGTTAATTCACAAAATTCAAGATTGTGGTTATCCGATAATCCTCATAATTGCATGAAACACCTTTACATGATTTCAAGGTTGATGTGTTGGTTGCTGTTTCCAGACGTCGAATTGTTGGCCCTATTTTCTTTATGAACACAATAAATGGCGAGTGCTATTGTTTGTAGATTCTTCACACCTTCATCGGTCAGATGACAAGTGATGAAATCAATTGCTCATAGTTTCAACAGGATTGTGCTACTGCCCACACATCTCACAAATCTATGGGATTATTAAAGGAATGTTTTGGAGACTGCATTATTTCCAAAGATGTGTAACCCCCACGCTCACAGATCTCAATCCACCAGACTTTTATCTATGGGGAGCATCAAAATCTGCAGTGTATTGAGATTTTCTGTACATGCTGAATGACTTGAAAGCAGCAATAACAGCATTCCTTCAGTCAATTTCAAGCCAGCAACTAACAGCAGTGTTTAGAAACAAAATAAGAAAGATCCAGACCTGTATTGATGCCAACAGGTGTCACTTTCAACATTGTTTATAATTGTCATTCACATTTACCTTCTGTATTCTATATTGAAACATGTCTGTTAATAAATATACAAATGCACAGTGACCTTCTGTAAACCTTCTTGTGATATTATTCTACTTATTCTGCATAGATGCAGGTTCACATAACATGTGATCAAGAAAGCCATTAAGTTGATTTCATTCTTTTTTTATTCTTAAGGAGATAATACCTGTTTCTACCATGATATTTACTGTTAAAATACTGCAAATGTGAGAGTACATTGACATTAGTGTCCTTCAATGGTATTTCAACTTTATGGCCTTACTTATGTTTGAACTGGAACCAGTCACTCTGGGTAAGTATGATGTTTCTTGTAAACTAAGGAATGGTAAATTTGTGAAGTCTAATGTGTGGATTCAGATTGATCAATTGATGGTAAGAAATCCAGTACAAGCAATCATTCCTGTCAATAAAGAAAATATATAAACACATACTCTGTTTTTATATTTAGCAAGGTATAATACAAAATTTTCATTTCATATTTCACTTGGTGCCCCGTCCTCAAAGTAACTTTGCCAGATTTCCAGTTATTAAGCAAAACTGTCACATTTCACAAGGTTAACTCAGTTATAACTAAATATACTAAAAAACATTGACTGTTCTCCTGTTATGAGTACTAAAAAGTATAAATATCCAGGCTTTTTTTTAATACTGAACAGCAGCCCTATGTTGGATAATTGGTGTATCACAATGTGTCTCTGTTAAAGAAAAGTTTTCCCTTGTATATCTTTTTCCCATTTGCACAATCATTAGTAAGTGTTGTATGAAATATGAATCATCCTGTGCATTCATAATAATCACAAAATGTTGTATTAATTATGAACTGTCCTGTGCATGGACTTGTGAACAAGAATAGCCATGGCACATACTTAACTTGTGCATGAAACAGTAGTAAAAAGTGTTTAACTCACATCCACATCCTCTTCATCTTATTGTTCATACTTGGATTTAAAAAAAAGTATAAAATTGTGATGTTTCTGATGCTTTGGACAATCAAATATACAAACTGGCAATACTAAAGTTGTCAAAATTTTGACAGTATTGGTTATCACAACTTTTCTCATTTTTATGGCCTTTCAGTGTAAAAATATCCTGCACACAGCAACATTAAAAATACAAGTATCAAATATAAAAAAAACCTTAGAAATAACTCCAGTTGAGACCAATGGAGTATTATGCATTCATTTGTAGTAGAGGCAAAAATACTGATGGAGTTTGAGAAGGTATTCAATTAGTGTTTATCAACAGAATTGGTTATAAGAAAAAGGTGTCATTACTATAAGCCAATGAATGGCAGTGAAAAATCAGAAACCCTAGTTAGGCCAAATAGCACCTTGCTATCCATTTTAAGTAAAATAAAAATATTACTCAAATACTGAAATTGTTACTTACCTAATGTCTTCATATATATTTTCATCAAAAGTGAATACATTTTTAAATACTTTTGAAAATATTAAAGTAATCAATAACATTGCTTTTGCACAATTTCCAAAAATCATGTTTTTACAAATCATTCCATGAATCCAGATAATAAATAAAATTAAAGAATGTCATATATTCCATTTTTAATACATATGTTGAATAACCTAATCCAACACTATTTTGAAATTTTCTTGCCTGTGCTTTTTTCACTGAATGGATTTATGAAAACATTAAAAATATTAGGCATTTCCAAATAATAAAAACTTTAAACTGAGAAGTCCCAACTAAGAATTAATAAAATTCTCAATACAAAATTTCAAACCTTTTCATTCATTAGTAGACATATATTTAAATTTCATGAGGTTTAAGCAAAATTTAAATGAAATCCTAAAGTTATGAAATTGTTTAAGATATTTCAACATAAAGTGACATTCCATACACTATACAGGCTACCATAACAATAAATTACAAGTCCATAACACGCCTTTAATTTCATATACAGAACAATGAGTTCTAGTTTTAAGAAATGTTACTACTTAATATTTCTTACACATGCAAGCATCAAAACGGTTAACCGTTTAACATTCATACGGTTTCAAACGGCATTTCAACGTATGTTTACGAATTTCTCTTTTAGTCTCTTCTACCACACATAATGCAGTACCGTAACCTGGGCTATTTTGTGTTGAAAATTAATTTATTCTGTAATCCACTTATATTGAAGCAATTAAGTCTTATTTATGAACAAGATGACTTATATTCATACGGATTCAATACTTCTAGCATGACAAAACATAACATTTTACTGATCGTTTCAACAATTTTGTTAATTTTATATATCGTCTGAGGCATTAATTGAAACAGTTGAATAAATCTCGAACCTTGTGGGAAATGCGCATTTGCTAGTAGCGTTACAAACCTTGTGACGCGGTAGCAATCTGTTCGCTGTCGAAGTGTTTGAGGGTTTTGTTAACATTCATGGTGAAAACGTTAATTCGTTTGAAACTGGGTATTCTTCTTTCCTAATCAACTTTTGAAGCTCTTAAAATATTTGAAGTAGGATTATTCAAATATTAGCCAAATTTTGTTTTAGAAAGGCTATTAATTTTTTGGCAAGAAATTTTCAAGTGAGTAAAATTTTCTAAACTCGTGTTGGAATTTTAGTTTGTTACGCAAAACAACAAGCATCGTTAGGCCTAAGGTAATATTAACACTTTAGCTTTAGTACTGACGGGAAGTGGGTGTGATGCCAGTTGTTGCGAAATTTATCTTGATTATAAAAATTTGAAGGAAAGTACTGCTGTAAGTAAGTAGTATTAACTTGCATTTATTACACACACCCATTTTTATAAGCAGATGATTGCTCAGCAAATGTTATTTACCATATTGTTAAGATATAAATATAATTCTTCATAATGATAATATGTAACATTATAGGTTTCAGCGAAGCCATAGAATTTAGAAATAGTTCAGTGAGTATATAATACAAAAAAAACAATTGTTAAAGAGGCTTGATTCTTAGATCCCTAATTAAATTTTCAACAATTAAAAACTAGTTTTATAAAGTGAAACAATTCTGAAAGGTTAATACATTTTTTAAGATATTAGTTACATATTGTAAAATTATTTGTGTTGTATGCTCACAGTAGCAGGTGTTTTGATCAACTGATGTACTCAAAAAGTTTTTAAATAGAATACAGTTTGTATTAAAAATATAAAAAGGACAAATATTTGATATAATTATACAAAAATTGTAAAATACTGACCTATTTTAATGCCTGCATAACATAGTTTGTAAACAATCATTTAATCATTACACAATCTCAATTAAAAGATAATCTCAATTGAGAAACAAATGACAAGCAAAAAGTAAAAAGCAAAAGTCAGCCAAGTTTTTATTATGTTCAGTAATGGTTTTTTGTTGAGAACTTGTGATTGTGAAACTATTTTTTTCCTGTATGATAAAGATTGCTTACATTTTTTTTTAAAAATCAGAATAGGCTGTAATTTGTTTTTAAATAGTAGAAGTATGTCATTCTTTGTTAAAGTGATAAGTTAGGAGATTATTTTTTTATTCTTAACTAAACTGTAATATTTGTGCAGCAGCTTATTTGCAATATAATTTGTCTTTCATTTCATTATCTCCCTTTGCTACTCACAGTAATGCATGTCTTGCTACCATTAAGATTATAGATAAAGTTGGTAAAGAATAATGAGGGTTGTCATTTTTACATAAGATCCTTACAAGAAATGCCAATTTTGATTTACACGAGTAAAATTAAATACTTAAACTAAATTATGTGTGACATTTATTAATCTGTAGTTTAAGTATCAAAATAATATATATATATATTGTAACAAAATGTTTAAAACATCGGTATTGGAAGAACTAGTAAACAAATTATTGAAAACAGGTATGTAAAATATGCATAATTTTATATTTATCTAAGACCTAAC
Source organism: Carcinoscorpius rotundicauda (assembly GCA_011833715.1). NCBI lineage: Eukaryota > Metazoa > Arthropoda > Merostomata > Xiphosura > Limulidae > Carcinoscorpius > Carcinoscorpius rotundicauda. Next base: position 30,553,036 of record CM022396.1, read on the forward strand.
TTTTTTTTTTAGCAAATTTTGAATTTTTTTTGTGTAGTCATGTTTAATCAAAGCAGTAACATTTAAATTTAAAGTTTACATTTTTAACAATACAATTTCCTTTTTAGTCCAGAAATGAGCTCATCAAGGAGAGTTTCCAGTATTAAAAAAACAAAATTATCACAAGAGAATAAATTTTGCAAATATGTTCATCGCATATGTATGCAAAACAGACTTGATGGTTATGAATACTGCATTCGCCACATTTTAGAAGACAAGAGTGCACCATTCAAACAGTGCTGTTTTATGCATCCTCAGAGAGGAAGAAGATGTCCAAATGCTGCACCCAAAACAGAAAAGAAAGATAAGTAAGTTTCTTTCTATTGATTTCTTGCTCCAGACTTTAATAACTCATAAATATGTGTTCATGTCAACTATATCCCATAATCAGTGAGTGACTAATGAAATATGCTTTAACACGCACAATATATGGGATGTATAGTTATGTGTAATATAATTTTCTTAGCTCCACAGAAATATAGATTAGCAGGTCCGTTTAACTGTAAAGATTTTGGAGTGTAAGAAGTTACTCTGAAAGAGTTCACAGTGATTAGAAATGACATGGTTTTAAATTTTTTATTTGAAGTGGTACAAATGGAACTTTTATTTTGTTTTGTATTTTATTCACAGTGTATTTATTAAATAAAGTTAAATTTGTTGAATACTTTATTTTCGTAAGTTCGGTTTTCCTTTTAGCAGACACACTCCTTTGCTAAATACAAATTATTTTATGTTTAGAAGGAAATTCAAGAAAGGAAACTGCACAGTATTTCTTAATTAAAAATGTAATGTAAGATAAAAAAAACATTTGAATTGCTGATATTGTTTTTAACGTGTATTTATATATATGAATCATTTGTTTTCATTAATAATTAACATTTTTTCAGTTTAAAAACTAAACTCATAAAATATACACCATTTTAAATATTTTTGGAATCAGAATATGATATTGATTGGCAGTCCTAAGCCACAGGTTAATTTCCCTTATTTTTTCCCTAACCCATTCACATACTTGATATATCCAGATGATATTTTGATAATATTTTCAGGCAGTAAGACTAGACAACATGAGTTTAATGTATGGCTAACTGAGAAACAATTTTGGTTCATTGTGTAACTTCTATAATACAGTAGTCTACGTATAGAATAGTTTACTTTCAAGTGCAGTAAAAACAGCAACTTTGAAAGAGATCAGTTGGGTATAAGAAAAGGTGATTTTAATATATAGTTTGGAGTATTGTAGTAATAGAAAATGGGAGAACTTAGATGAACCAAATAACCTATTGTTATCCCTTGGAAATGAAGTGAAAATAGTTAAAGCAAAGGTATGTAATCAGATTTGAGTACTGGATTATATAAGTAAAACATTCATATGACAAAGCCCTCATATTCAAGTATACAGAGGTTAAGTTATTGTAGTCCATGTTGCTATATCCATTCATTGCTATCTGATAACAATACCTCTTGACTATAGCCTTGCAGCATAGTTTCCATTGAAAAGACTCTGCTGTAAATTTTTATGTCCAGAGCACACCATTCTTTCCCATTACTTTTCATAATCCATATAGTGTAAAAGGACATTGGTTTTCAGTGCTGATTTCAACCGTACAGCCACACAGAAATTCATAGGCATTCATTTGACAACCTGACCAGTATGTTTTCATATGGAATGGCATGAATATGAATTTTGTTTTTTAGTTACTTGAGGAACACAACAATTGATGTGCTGCTTTTACATATTGAGATTATTCTTGATAATAATAGCTACTTTAACCTGGAAAACAAAATCTCACACTTTGCTTATCATAATTGGAATATGACTTATTGGCAGGTCTCTTCTTGGATAGTCCTGATGGCCCTAGTTGATCCTTACTCCTTTCCTTTTCAGTGCCATTTGGTACACAGGACATCTTCATTTTTAAAATTGTACGTCTTTGATCTAAACATCTTTATAATCTAATTGTATGAATATTGTATGCTTTTAAATACATTATGAAAAAAGTAATCAGTTTTAATTGGCTTTATAATATATGAGAAATGGCAAACTGTATTAAAATGTAGTTTAGATACATGCTATTTGGTCACAAAGTAATATTGACTGCATTTTGTTTGTAATTCAAACACAAAGATATGTAGTGGGCTGTCTGTACTCTACCCACCATGTGTATTGAAACCCAATTTCTAGCATTGCAAGTGCACAAACATACTGCTGTACCACTGGGAAGATTTTGCTATACAAATGTAATTTAATATATTAAATCATGTATGTTTCTCTATTTTCAGAAACCATATACACATTTTTAACAGCTGTCCTTAGTCAAATATATTACAACATATTCATAAGTTACTGCCATGAAAACTGGTAGGGGTTACTGAGTTTAAATAAACCATTGTGAGAAAAAAAATTGCTGGTGGATTAGATGAAAAAAAAATGATCAGATTGAGATTTTTGAGGAATTTTACAAGGTGAATTTAAATCTTTGATGTACTTACAAAATTGCAAATCTGAAAAGAAAATTCAAAATACTGCAGTAATAGTAACAGGATGTTTTTAGTTGCCATTCATTCTTATACTGGAATATTTGATTTATAAAAGCCACGTAATCATTGTTACCAATATAGAAGTGAAAAACGATCATTTTCCAATTTCTTGTCACACTTTGCCAAATTGTTCATTTATGAAAGGAAATATCTCACCTTCTGTTTATTATTATTCATTTGGGGTTTATTTAAAAGCACCACAATTCACTTAAATTATCAGAAATGGTTAAAAATACCTTGTTGGAAGAATAAAATGTATTTATTCCAAATTAATATTATAAATAGTTACTACAGAATTAATAATGATCTTTTTCAGTTGGACTTTAGCTTTTCATAAGTGTGGATTTCGTGCAGTCTGGAAATATATTTCTTTTGTTTCTGCAATTTAAAGTAGGAATTATTTTTGGTCTTCTTGTTTTGTTAGGTAAAGTATTAAATTACTATGACAGACATTGGGCTTATTAAATCTTATAAAATGTCTTATAAGGCCCCAATTTATTTATAACACATTTAATATCTTAATCGGTGTACATTAACAAATTACACTCAGATATCTGTAGTTTTGTTCTTTTGTAATTTTATTTGCATTGAATTACTGGTTTTCTTAGAATTATTTTCATAGGCTTAAAGTGTATGATCATAAAACATATCTGTAATAACTGTTTATATGTATTATTTAAATAGTGTAAATAGCTGTTATTTCAATTAAAATTTTATAATATATATCATCTGTAAAATGAAACAATTTTTTATTTCATTTTTTGATAAATTATTGGAGGCAGGAGAATTGAAAAGACTTTTGGAGGCCCATTCTGAATCACACCTATGTAGGATTACAAAAAACCTGTTGTTTCCTTTTAATAATAAATTAAGGACTTCTCCATATTGCATGACAGAGTATGCATGTGAAGGTTTAAAATTTCAGTGACTAGATTAATAAAATAGTCAACCTTTCTTTAATTAACAGCTTGAAATTGTATGACTACTGCATATTTCTAATTTTAATATATTAGAGGAATGCACTATTCAATTGGTGATTTATATACTTTCTACAAATACATTAAAAGATAGTTATGTGTCACCACATTGTTTTGGTACACTACGTTACTCTTGTGCAGTAGTATAGACTGCAAATTGTACATGTTTGAGAAATGTGAACTCTGATCTTGTTCTTTGTCAGTTTATACTTTTCATCTATTGTATATTGTATAACATATATATATATTGCTTATTCATCAGCTTTCTCGGTGATTTCCAAAAGATTAATAGTAGTATAGATTTCTCTCTCAACTTCCTGTATTATTTGAATTTTTCTGTATATGTAAAATTGTAAATCATACCAAACTTAGAATAAGTGATACAAGTCAACCAAGTGGGGAAATTTAGAGTGTATTTTCATTTAGTGGTTTATTGCCACAGTCACCTGATGCCAATTGCAAAATAAGTATGACAGTAAAATCTCACTCAGCAATTGAAGTATATTTATGATTAAAGGTTATTATCAACTAAAGAACATGTTTTTATCATGCACATCCTCTTTGTGTTTTCCACTTTTGGACATGGTCACTTCAATAGTTAAAAAATGTCCAGACAAAAGTGTAAAGATATTAGTTATACTTTGTCAGATGTCTAGGTGTCCTATACTTTCTGCCACATTCAGTGGTGCATTGCTTTGTGTGTATACTATAAGTTACAAACTGAGAAATGTTAATGTATCTCAGAACAGCTGGTATGGGTATTAACACTTTTACTGATAAGGAGAGAACAACATATCAACCTTCCTAGGTCATTTTCAGGTTAAGAAAGTGAGGGTGTGGAAATCTGTATATGGTAACGGGACCTCCCAGGGAAGGTTCTGTTTTTTCAGTTTACCTCCTTTGTGATCTAAACATCCACTCATGTATTTACTGTGCATGGCAACCCGTGAAGGGGAGGAAAGGATCCTGGTGGTTCAGGGGTCTAATTCTAACACACCAATTTGGCCTTGAATTCCTGTAGATGGGCAGCCTTGGGGTGGCTCCCGTTGGGTCAGTCAGCTTGTCCACTCAGGCTAAGGTCAACAAAGTACCAGTGTTGGATTTCTCAACAGGTGTTGTTGACATTGTATCTGATGCTGGTGTTTGGGTATAGTGCTCATGAAACCCTGGCATTGCTGCAGTGTCCTTGTTTAACATTGTAGTGCATCCTCTTGTAGGGCTACATTGTGGGTGGGGTCAGTGGGCACTGAAATATGAAAAAACAGTATGGGTAAATGACCATGTTTTAAAGATTCTGAGTAACAATCTTCAACATCTGTACTGCCTGTTGTACCTCATTTTCTTATATTGCATTCATTTTCAGGCAAACCTTTAGGGAAAATATCTCTCTCTTTCATTCAGAAGGGACTAGAGGGACTTGCTGGCTCTCCAAAGTCAGTAAAGAAGCTTTGATCTAGTGACATGCTGGTGGAAACCTCCAAATCTCAACACAGTGAACTCTCTTTGCACTCAAAGGTAATTGGGGATATACCTATTGAGGTTACACCTCATGCTACTTTGAATTCATCACAAGGAGTTATTGTTGAGAGGGATTTGAAGAACATCCCAGAGTTGGAGATTCTTGCTGGTTTCTCCACCCAAGGAGTTTCTGTAGTGAGGCATATATCTACTCGAAAAGATGGAATTATGGTACTGATCATTGTCTTCATTCTCACATTTACATTACTACATCTGCCTGCCACCATCAAGGCAGGCTATCTTAATTGCAGAGTATGGCCATACATTTCAAACCCTCTCCGATGTTTCCAGTGTCAGTGGTTTGGTCACCTGAAGATGTTATATCGTGGTTCCTTGACGTGTGCTCGTTTCAATGGCTAGTACCATGATACTGAGTGTGAAACTGACCCTCATTGCATCAGTTGCAATGGTTTTCACCTGTCCTACTTTAATTTTTGCCCTAAATGATTGGAAGAAAAAGAGGTGCAGCATTTGAAAATGATTCATAACATTACTTATCCTGAGGCTTAAAAATTGCTGTTCACCACCTTATCTTGGATTTATGCTGCTGCACTTTATTCCACAACTACAGTGGCAGAGCAGACAGATCTCTCTGTGCATCCAAAAGAATCGTTCTCCAAACAAATGAAAAGTCTTTTGACCTCCATGGTTAAGAGAGTTGATGAATCAACTTCATTGCCTATCTTTGTCCCATACATATATTCCAACAAACCCCAAGATCCATATCCTTTGGTTCCAGGTACAGGCATTTCCTTAGGCACATCATCTTCTCCCATCCCAAGATGCAAAATAATCATTTGTTCACGTCCTCAGTCACTGGAATCCCCTTCCAACAGCAAAGACTTGCCCAATTGACCCAGGGCAGGATCCATGGAGGTAGATGGGCCTCCATTGAATAAGGATAGTAAGGAAAAAAGACAGTAATAAACACAAGGGTTCTCCACCCAATTTGCTCACATGTAAATAAAAATGGCCACCCTGATACAATGGAACTGTTTAGGTTTAATTTATAATCTGGATGACATCAAATCACTGATTGCTTCCTACCATCCTGTATGCCTTTCCTTACAGGAAACATTTCTGAAACCTGCTGATACAGGCACCTTTCAGTGGTTTTCTTTGCACAGAAATGACAGGTGCTGTATGATGGATGAGTGCATGGAGGGGTGACATTGTAGGTTGATCAGCATGTGTCCACCCTGTCTTTGCCACTTGACACACCCTTGGAGGCTGTAGCCACCTGTGTTTGTTCTTTCTACCTTGATGCTCTCATTGAATAGTTGCCATCTCCTTTTTCATCCTGGAGGACTTTAATGGACACAATTCCTTCTGGAAAAGCGCTGATATTGATAGGAGGGGTTGCTCTGTAGAGCATATGCTCTCTGATCACTGCCTTTCTCTTTTCAATACTGATTCTTCTACTTATTTTCATACATCTAGGCAGTCCTTTATTGCTATTGATCTCTATATTTCCTTCCATTCATTATTCTTCCATTTTTTTCATGGAGGGTTGACGATAATCCACGAGGCAGTGATCATTTTCCTATAATATTGAGAGAGACTGGCCATGGTTTATGCCACCCAACTCTTGTGCTCCAGTGGAGGCTGGATCAGGCAAGCTGGTCCTCTTTCACTGCTCTTGTAGAACTTGAACCTGCTATCATCTGTAAGCTATCAATAGACGACTGTGTGGTAGCAGTAACTGACTGTATTGTACAAGCAGCTGCTCAATGTATTCCTAAAACCTCAACACGTTTTCTACTATATCTTCATTCATGGCATGGAAGGCTCAAAAACGACCCAGGAATACTTTCAGTAGATATTCCACACTTTTTAACTGCATCACTTTACAGCAGGCCTTGTGGGTGGGTGAGAAGTCAAAGCCACAAGGAATCTTGGATTAAGTTCACAACTGGCATATCTTCTACCACCAGTTCCAAAGTCATATGGGACAAAGGTCAGTGGGCAATGTAGTTCTCTCCCCTCTCGATCTTGCTCTCTGATGGCCAGGAAGTAGCTGATACCTCTTTCCTTTCAAGTTGATTGTTTCTATGAATATAATCATCCCTTTACACTGGTGGAACTAAAACTGGTTCTTCATTGGTCTGGCAGCTCATCGGTTGGACCTGACAATGTACACTATGACGTGCTGTGCCATGTATCTCCAGCTTCTCTTGCTATTTTTCTGATTGTTTTTAACAGGATATGGCAGGAGAATGTTTCTCCTGATGCCTGGCATCAGGCTATTGTCCTACTTTTCTTTAAGCCTGGGAAGGATCCCAAGATTTCTTCCAACTACCATCCAATTGCTTTGACGAGCTGTCTCTGTAAGGCCTTGAAGAGGATGGTCAGTACTTGTCTTGTTTGGTTCCTCAAATCAGACAATCTCCTCTTGCCCACCCAGTGTGAATTTCAACTGATTCGACTTGAAATGAAGCCTTTCTCAAATGACAGCATCTTGTATCAATATTTTTTGACATTGAGAAGGCTTTTGATACAACATGGAGGTATGGCATTTTGCAAGACTTCCAGATATATATGGGTTATGGGGCCATTTGCCCAATTTTATTAAAACATTTTTAATGAACAGTAAATTCCAAGCTCATGTGGGTTCAACACTTTCCTGTTCTTTTCTATAGGAATTTGGAGTCCATAAGGGCTGTGTTCCAAGTGTCACACTTTTCAGTATAAAAATTAATGCCATCATTGAACAATGCTCTCTCACTGTTGCAAACAGGTTTTGTGTCGATGATTTTCACATCTCATGTCAGTCATCGAACATGGGGTATATTGAGTGGCAGCTACAGATTGCCCTCAGTCATTTACTGAAGTGGACCACAGCAAGTGGCTTTAACTTCTCTCTCTATAACCATTTGCATGCATGTTTGCTGCCAACAAGAACTCCGTATCGGTGAAGTTGTGCTGCCTGTAGTCTCTGAGACAAAGTTTTTGTGGCTTATCTTTGATTGTAAACTGACCTTTATACCACACATCAAGCAGCTACGGGTCAAACGTACAAGAGCACTGAACATTCTTCGTGTCCTCTCTTCCACCACTTGGGGAGTGGATCGACGTTCTGTGCTAAAGATATATTGTGCTCTTATTCAATTGAAACTGAACTATTGATCACTGGCTCTATGGCTCTACCAGACCATTGTCTTTAAAGATGCTAGACCTTATTCATCATTAAGGATTTTGGCTCTGCACTGGGGCATTCTGCACTTTCCCAGTTCAGAGCTTATACATAGAGTCTCATGAACCTTCTTTGCACTTCCATTGTTTGCAACTGTCTTTACTGTATGCTTTGAAGCTTTGTTCCTTATCAAAGTATCCCACTTAGGGGTTGCATTTTCATTTCTCGATGGACCATATTTTTTTAGAACAGATGGCCTGCCATTGTTTCTTTTGGCTTTTGTATCCAGGTGCAGTTGGATGAATTGGGTCTGTTCTTGGATAACATTGCTGTATCCACTGGTCAGCCCATCCCACCATGGCTTCTTACAGTCCCCAGTTGTGACCTATCTTTAAGTCATCTGAGAAAAGTAGACACTCCTGATTGGAAATACTGTCTGCTATTTGCTGAACATCTTTCGAACCATCCTTCCATTCCTGTTTATACAGATGGTTTGAAATCAGATGACTATGTGTGCTCTGCCATGGTTTGTTGTGGTTCGGTGGTTGCACACAGAATCCCCTCTACAGCTTCTGTCTTCACTGCTGAACTGTATGCCATTTCTCTTGTTCTGGATCATGTAAAAGCTAAGCAATACTCAAACTGCACTATTTATATTCCAAACTCGCTTAGTTCTTCACTGGCCCTTGAATCGCTTCACAATGATTCACACCCTGTTCTCGCTGATATTCAAAACTGATTGCCCATTTCTCTTTAACATCTACTTAGTATTTGCTGGAATGAGCTCGCTGACATCACAGCTAAGTCTGTCTGCTCTGGCACTATTACTGCTGTGCCTGTCCAATACATGGACTACAATCCTGTATTCAGGGTTTGGTTCCGTAACAGCTGGCAGTTGAGTTGGAGTGAGAATGCAAAAACAAGCATTTCCAAATAAAACCTTATTGTACTTTGGCCATCTTGCTTCTGTAAGGATTGGAAAGAGGAAGTTTTTCTAACTAGACTACACTTTGGTCACAGTTTTTTAACTCATTGTTTTCTTTTGTCTGGAACTGATGCACCAATGTGTAGTTTGTGTAGCACTTAGGTCACAATAAGCCACATTTTACTTTCTTGTCCTTGTTACAGCTGTCAACGGTAGCACTATTTTAAACATGTTTTGTCTCAAGGTTTGTCCATTACTTTAGACAGTGTTATTGGTGATGGTGACACTGTCCACCTTGGTAGTGTTTTTAGTTTTTTAAAGGCCATTACTTTTTTTTATTGCCATTTGAGTTTTTTAATTTATACATCAGACCTTTTTTAATGTGGTTCCCTTTTAAGAATCACCGTTCATCTAGTTTGATTTGAAATTAGAAAATGGCTGTAATGTCAAAATACTCTAAGCCAGCACTGGAAAGACCAACTTCAGGTTACTGACGGTGTTTCCGTACTTACCTCTTAATCTTCCTGGTGAGTTATGATAATTACAGTTTTGCTACAGAAAGTCCTTTGCAAGTTGGTTTACTGTAGTTTTTCTCTTCACATTGTAGACTAGATGTGAACATTGGTTTTGTGTTTTTTTTTTTAAACTTTATTTTGTTTTACCTTAATTTTCTTTTATGAATTTTACAAAATTTATTTTTAACTTTTTACTGGATGTTTAGCACAGATGGTCTAGCTGCTTTGTGCCATAAATCACCAAATCAACCAACCAAGTGACTGTTGATGGACACGTCTTAGGGATGAGAGTATAAATGGGTACTGGATTGTTGGGGGCATTGGAGGTGGATGTTAGGTTATTAATTAGTAGGGGTATAATGGTGTTCCTTTGTATTGGTTTAATTTTGCTTTCAGATGCTGTACAAGTAGGGCTTCTTTGATTCTGCAGTTGTTTATATTTGTTTTCCTACTTAATATCATGGTGTTTTCATGATTAAGCTGTTTTTATTTGATTCGCAGTTTTCAAAAATGTGTGAAGGTGTTTTTTTGTGGTCTTTTAATCTAGTTTTCTGCTTGTTTTTCCAATATATAAGTAATGCCAGTTGTTGCATTGTATTTTATAAATTATGTTGGTGTTATGTTTGTCAGTGTAGTTTTTACATAGTTTTTAATAAATTTGGTGTTTACTGGAATGTTGTCTTTTGTAATAATTTTTTTTCCAAATGTTGGTTATTTTTTTGCTGATGTCAGGAACATATGGTATGCAACAGTATAAGGTTTTATAGTTTTTTTGTATCTTGGGATTTATTGTTGTTTATTTGTTGTTGGTCTAGGTGTGTGCATATAATTTTTTTCCATGGTTTTATCAGGAAATGTGTTGATGTTGATGAAGTGTTTTATTTTGTTGACTTAATCATTAATTTTATTGGGTGAGCATAGTTTTGGTTTATTTGGTTTCTTAGTATGTTGAATTTTTGTTTTGTTTCATGCACGGAGTCACAGGGAATGTATAATTGAATATAGGTAGTTTTTCTGAGGATTGCTGTTTTGAATTGTGTATCGATTCTAGTGATTTTGAGGTAAAAAATGCTATTTGGTTAGTTTTTTCCTATTCACAGGTGAACTTAATATTGAGACGTATAGTGGTAGGTGTAAGGCTGAATTGATCACCTGTGATTCAATCTGTATCATAAAATTGTTGGCTAAGCTGGTGACATGGGATTTCCCATATTTAGGTAGTTTTGATCATTGAACGAAAGTTAGTTTTGGTGGTAGTGTATTATTCAAGGGTTGCTAGGGGTGTGTATTAATGTGTTAGAGTCTTGGATATAGAGTTCTAAGGCTATCTTGCAGGCTTCAGTGGTTGGGACTTTTGGGAAGAGAGATATTACATCAAAATTAGCCATTAAGGTTCTATGATTTAGTTGATTAAAAATAGATTTAAAGTTAAAAGTGTCTTTGAAAAAAAGAGCCAAGTGATGTTACATATTTAGTAAATGGCCTTGCTGTGTATATACTGAGGTTGTGGTTAAATGATTCACAGATCACCATTACAGGTTGTAGTGGATAATCGGGTGTGTGTGAGATTTAGGGGTGCCGTATAGTTTTGTTATACATGAGTTGGGTTTTTATAGGGTTTTTATAAGAATAAAGGTTTTCTGAGATCGTGTTGGTTTTTCCTGTTTGTAGTAATTCTGTTTAACTAGTTTTTGTGTGTTTTTTGTTGTAATTGTGTGTACTGGTTTAAATTTGTTTGTATTTAATAAGATGTACATTTTTTAATGTCTTCATCATAACCATAGCATTGCCTTTATCTGCTTTTAGAATTTAGATGTGAGGTTATTCTTTAGTATTCTGTGAAATGATGTTGCTTTTGCATGAAAATCTTTTTAAAAAGTTGTTTAAGATACTGTTTTGAGTTGTTTTGGGGGAATAGATGTTTCCAGTTCTACCCATAGAGATAGGCTGTTGGTTGTCCATGGAATTGTTGTCAAAGTTGTCTTCTTTCTGATCGCAGTTTTCCTTTGTTTGTTTAGTGCTTTCAGATTGTGTAGAATGGATCATCAGTCTTTTAGCTAGGTCTTCCAAGACAGGCTTTCATTTCAACAGATGGTTGAAAGTTCTAGGTGTTACTGCAAAGTTTAGTCCTTTATTGAATAAATATATTTCTTCATTGCTTAATTTTTTTGGTTGGATCTCTTAATTGCAAAGTTTGTTGGTAATTCATCGTATTAGTGCCTTTTTTGTCATCAGCACCTTGATTTATCTAGTTTTTTGCTCTGGCAGACCTTCTCTTCCCTCTCATTTATACTATTGAGTTGAATGATGTTACGTTGTACAAGTCCATTAATGTCTGGTTGAATGTAACAAGCCAGTTGATAGTCTAGATCAGGGCTCACCAAACATTTTTCACAGGGGGCCAGATTACTTGGGGAATGAGAAGCACGGGCTGGATGATCAATGTGTTCAATACTCATAAGCTAGAATAAAAGCTCTCTGTAAAAGACTTAACACTAAGTTTAGAATGCCACATTAGCCATGTGGGAGTAGCATGCAATACACATAAAATAAAAAAAAACAAACAGAAATACAAACAACATTTTTATTTACCAGAAGGTTATCAAAGTAGGTGACATTAGCAAAAACAATTGTCATATCACACATTGTGAGTACATACCTGAATTTCACTAAGCTACTAAAAAGATTTTGAGATTTATGAAATTGGTATTTGGCTCTCAAAATATCTTCATAGTTTGGTTTTGAATTGCTGCATCTAATTATTAGAATTGCTTTCAAATGTTCATGAGTCAACCTTGATTGATGTAATGACTTCACATACTTCATTTTTGAAAATGCCTGTTTACAGACATAAGTTGTTTCAAACACTGATGCCATACCAGATGCGAACTGCTTCAGCTTTGGAAAAGCATTTTTAGGTATGCAGTTGTGAAATTCAGTAAGTTGCCCCTCTCCATGTTTTGCTTTTAACAAGTCATTTCCTTGCAAATCGATGACCTCTAGCTGAAGTTCCACTGGCATATCATCAATGACACAATCAAAAGGATCCTGAAAAGGAGAATATCACTTTCGTTTCTCTCGAGATCCAAAAATCTCTCAAAAAATGATTATTTAAATCACCAATAATCTTTTTCTGAAACTCCAGGTTGACATCTTCTGATTCAGAGTGCTTGGGAGTTGAAGATCTTTCACTTGTGTCCTGATCAGCCCCACCAAACCATTCTTTACTCCAGCCATGTTTTTTCCTCCATCAACTATTACAAATCTAGGTTGATTCCACTGAAGGTTATAGTCTTGCAAAGTATTATGCACTTCTATGAAAATGTCTTCTTCAGTTGTTCTTCCTTGCATGCTGCAAACTGATGCCAAATCTTCTGTGACCTGAAAGTCCAAATTAACTCTGCAAATGAACACGAGAAGTTGTAACGTACTCGAGAGATAAGTAGACTCATCCAGTGCCAGAGAATACCATAGGTAGTTTCTAGCTTTTTGGCGTATCTGTAATGCGATGTTCTCTCCAAGTTCTTCTGCTCTCCCTACAACTGAAGTTGCTAAAAGGCTGATACTTTCAAAGAAATTGGCTTTTTCAGGACACAGCTCATTTGCTGCTTCCGTCATACACTCTTTGAAGAAGTTGCCATCAGTAAAAGGTTTTCGTTGCTCTGTTATTTTATGCATTCTTTTGTAACTTGTACTAGTGACATATTTATTTTCAGCAAACTTTCTTGTAAAGAAATTCTTTTGAAATACAAAAACATGTTTCATTGATTCAAATTTCTCAGAATGGAACTTTCCTGAAAATTTCAAATATGTTGATAGATGTTTTGTTTCGTAGTGACGCCGAAGGTTGTACTCTTTCAAAACAGCAACACTTTTGGTGCATATAACACAAGTAATTTTCTGTTTTGTTTCCACAAAGAAGTACTTTTCTCCTCATTCTTCATTGAAAGCATGGTGTTTGGAGTCAACTTTTCTTCTTTTAAAAGCAGCCATAAAGATATGTGAAAAAAAACAGAATCTGAAAATGAAAAACACAGAACACTGTGAGAAAAATATTGTATTGGTTCAAGAACGCACAAACAAAATATATTGAAACATGTGTTTGCCACGACACTTACCTAGGAACGAGTTATGAAAAGCTCATAACCTGACTACTAAGAGAAATGAACTTGCTGAAGCAGTAACCCTAGGCCGATGAATTTACAAGATGAGTTGATAGTACGAGGGTTAAGTCTGTATTTGTTTTTGAAATCTTAATGCTTTCATAGATATGTGCCTTGATATGAATAAAAGGACAGCAAGGGAGAAAGAAGAATTTTCCTCTTGGTTAAAAATGTAGGTGACAGCCTCATTTCTTTTTATCAATATGTCTTGTGTTTGCCAGCTTAAAGTGCCATCAGTGTGATTTATTTTGTTATGATAGTTGGACATTTGATGAAATGTCACTTTTTATTTCCAAGAGGCTAACTGCTGGCAGGCCGGACAAAATGACCTCAAGTGCCTTATCTGGCCTGTGGGCCATAGTTTGGTGACCTGTGGTTTAGATTAATCATTAACTTGGATATAAGTTCATCGTTTTTGGCACTTTATATTATTATCTTGTGTTCAAGCACATGTATATAAAGCATTGTACATTATATTCTAGTTGGAATCAAGATTATAAAATACTGCTTGCCAACCAGCTGAAGTAGATACAACAGAACTATTTACATTTAAGTTGAAACAATAATAACATAATATTTATACAGTTGAAACAGTGATCACTACAGATAACACATTTAGTACAACAGCAAGAAAAATACCTCTTTGTAATAATTTGAAGAAACTGCTTTGTTTTATACTTTCGGTATTGTTTGATTAAAAAGAAAAGTAACAAAGTATTGCATTCATCATCCTTTTAGATTTTGTAAGAAATTTTATTGTGGTAAAATTTATCAACATGGGGACTCTAGTTAAGATCTTTAACACAAAATATCCCTTCTAATTAAGTCAACACTATCTTGCTAAATATTAGCAAAAAAAATTATTTTTCTCATTCAACTTCCAGTCTTCAGTTACCTCAGAAGTTGACAGTTCCAAATTTCTAATGTGAGTTGTGTTTTTTTGTTATACTTTAACCCTCTGTGCACAGACCAAAAGCCATGTCATTGCATTTGTCCACTTTCATTTATAATTTTATTTAATAACTATTTTATGAATATATGTTAGTAAGTTTGGTATCAGACTGTAGATTATAATTAAAATTTCAGCAATATACATTGTTTGATTTTTTTAATTTAAAAGCATATGTTAAAGAAATACCTAACATTGATTTTTTGTGAGAGTCAAGTGATATTTTGATTGCAGCAGTAGTTTAAATTAAATGTTTCTGTCAAAATACAAAGTCTATAAATTTTTATGAATTATGAACTCAGGTTACTGATACTGGCAAGCTACAATGTAAATTATAAACATCCTATCTTTTCTATTTGCTGAGATACTGCTTATATACTGAATCAAACACACAGGTTTACTCACCTCTTTCCATTGTTTTTGATATACTTCCTTACACACACTTAATTCTATGTATGACATGTAAACAAGCTATTGAATTAAGATTTTGACTCATTCTTTCAAAACTATATTTCAGATCATAAATTTGAGTGTTTAGTTTGCTTAAAATTTCATTTTTAGGTCCAAATACAGTTTAATTACTGAGCGTGATAAATTATACTAAAATTCTGTGACATCTAAATGGTAATTTATAGTTTTTTGATTATTTCAAATGAATATTAAATACATGTATATACAATATAATAAAGTTATTTTGCTGCACAACCTGCACATGCAAAATTTTATAAGGCTAAGCAACCTTCAACAAGCAGAAAATGAGTGTGGAGTTTGTAAGTAGAAAATGTAATTCTTTATTGTACTGTTTTATGTATTAAGAAAAATAAGTTGAAAAATTTGTAAAGAGCAATATATATATATAATGTATTATATATAGTATTACAAAGTACTAGTCCATTGAAACAACCAAGACAAGTCACTATGTAAAAGTTAGTTTTATAGCATTGGATAGGGTAACATGAATGTAAGCGTACCATGTCATTGTGGCTTCTGTGTTGTTAGCTAGGCACAATTGAAAGATCAGTATAATAAATATATATGAGTATATAATATGATGATATTTAAGCTATTTAGGCTAAACATTTGTGTTTTTTAGTTATAATTGCTAATCATTCTAGAATGAAAACTACACAATTTATATTTATTTTCTAATTTTGTGTGGTGGTTACAAGATTGTTCATACCTGCTAAACCTGTAGAGAGGAGAGATTCAGTAGGTAAGGTAACAGATAAAATATAGTTGTTGCTTCAGTGATGTCGAGAAACCCACTTGTTGAGAATTTTATATGCAAAAACGGCTCGTTTGGGTTGAGAAAAGTTCGCTCTTCTATTTAAAATATTTTCTCAACCCAAACGAGCTGTTTTTGCACATAAAATAGTTGTTGCTTTTTCTGAAAAAAAACATTTGATAATTATCTGGAGGTTATAAAGATTTTGCTTGTGAAATTTAGCAATTTTCTGACAGAAAAAATATTTTTAATTTTAAAATGAAAATTATTTTGCATGTTGGATAACATGTGAAGAGTGAAAAGGCATGAATAAAAAACTTTAAATTTTGCATAGAAATCTAATATTTTGCATATGAAAGCATTGTAATATTCACTTGTGATCTGCCAAATTTCATGAACACATACTTGCTAATTTGAAAGTTATATAATGAAAACTATGATGAGAAAAAAATAGTTACGAGGTCAGTCCCAGGGACTGAACACATCTTGAAAGAGTTAAAGAAAAGTAAATAATTGTATCTCCTTATGAAATCAAAATAAAATCAAATTTATAAGAAACATAGGCTTACAATAAGTAATCTTAAAATTAAAGGTTTTAGTATAAATACATTGTGTTTTTATTTCATTTTTTTCTAGCAGTTTATGTCCATTACACATAAAGTTATTATGGAGCAAACGCCAGCTGAAGAGAAGGGAATGTGCAACAGAATCCACAGCCTCTCTTCTAGAATCTTTGGAACATTACTGTCAAGACCACCATGTCTCTGAAAAATATCCCTTGAATTCATCACGGCAGACAAAAAATAAACATGGAACTCATCTAGATATTCAAACTGGTACAGTAATTCTTTTCCAAGTAAATTTTATTTAGGTTTAAGTTAAATGTGTTAATGTCAATTAACTTTTTTTAACTGTCACAAATGATGTTAAAAGCTATTTCAAATTTTACTGAAGTTTTGTGCAGAAATTTGGATTAATTGATGAATTAAACAATGCCACATGAATTTTAATCTTAATAAAAGTAAAAGTAAAGTCATGAATATTGGTTATTATAACATAAATTGTTTCTTATAGCCATGTTTGGGAAGCTAGGTGAAGTTTATGAAATAAAAGATCTGAGCACTGCCATTATAAAATTTTTGAAACTATGGACAGTGTATTTGAGTAGCTAATAATAAGGCAAAGATAATTTTAGATTGTGTCAATATAAATGCTGGAGACAAGTTAGAGAATGCTATCAGTTCATTCTATGAGGTGGTGGTTAGACCTGATTGGGAATTGTGTGTTTTGTCTTGGTATCATTATTTAAGGAAAAAAAAGGTTTGGTATGTTTAAGAGAAGTGCTATCAAGGTGGTTCTAGGCCTAGAGGATTGAAATATGTGGACATGTTTTTGCTGAAAATTAGATTATTGAGTAGAGTTTAATTTGAAGAGGAAGAGGATGCTCATTGGTATGAATAATGTTTTTGTGAATTTGGTGGAGGTTTGGATCCATAAATTCAAATAATGTTTTTATTAATAAAAAAATGCAATGAGTAAGACTAATGCAGTAGTTTTTCCAGTATTTTAGAATATCCATACAGAACTGTGGAATAAAATGTAAATATTTGACAATGTAGAGCTCTTGAACTAAATTTATTCATTTTTCATAGACCATAAACAACTTTTTTTCAGATTGCTGCTTAGGTTCATACTCAGCTGATTTACTTTAGTTTTTGTATTGAAAAATGGATATTTTCAGATATTTTTCGTAATATTCTTCCTATTTCCTTTATGGGTTGTTGTTCAATTTAGATAGATTTTTCTATCTTGTGTATTTTTAGCTCTTAGCTTGTACAGATATGCATTTCACAAGTTATTCATCTCTTGTGACTAATAATTGGAATCTGTAAGCTAGTCACAGTACTTTTTGAATATGTGATCAAACAGGCAATTTGGAAAATAAACTGTCTTTTCTCACGAGTCATCTGATTATGTCTCATGCACCTGCTGCTTTCCATACAATATATTTACTCCGGGTGATTCTGTTCTACTTTTCTGTAACAGGAAAGCTTATCTGACAACAAATATTTACTTTTCAGGTTTAAAGTGTGAAGGTTTAGTCTTTTTTTTTTTTTTAACTTGATACATTATGCAAAGACCATTTGTTAGACATAGCATGTATTCTGAAATATCTTTGCCATTCATTGCTCTTTGCTTCTCTTAACTTTATGGTGTCTGAATGATTGTATTTCAACTCAAACAGTAGAATTTTACTATTGAAATAAGGGATTATATAAAGTATACTTTAAGTCATTCTTCTGCATAAAGGTCTATTTACTTAATTTTGGATGTGAAAAATATCAGAAATTTTGATTGAGTTGATTTCAGTATACTGAATGAAAACATTAGTGTTTGTGAATTTTCTTAATTTATTCTACATATAATATGGTACTCATAGCCCTCTAGGAGAAAAGTCGGAGTATTTTAAATCCAAATAACATTAATTTGAAACCATGTAACTTCAGTATGGGAGTAGTTTTATCAATTCTTGCCAGTCGCAATTTTCAACCTTATTTGTCATCGTGTGATGTAATTGCTAATATCTTAGCTTTGTTAAGTAATAGTTTAGTTATCTAAATATGGAAACAGCTGTGTTGCTGTTCTTTTCAGTTGTATAAGCCACTTCAGCAGAGACTCTCATAGTCAAAATATAATATTTCATGTCTATATTATAATGGATTTTGTACAATTTTGATGCTAATAATTCATCTGTAACTTTTTAACTAACTTTTAAGTGGAAAACTAAAAGAAAGTGTAATCAATATTTTGGATTGTGTTAGTTTACTTTTAAAAACATTTATTGTTAATAGGTTACAGCAGTGACAGTAATAGTGAAAAAGATGGAATGTTTGTTGACCAGCTATGGAAAGGAGATAATGAAAGTGATGCTGAAAGTGTAGAAAATGAACTGGAAGATCCATTGAAGTAAGATACTATTTTTGATTGATTTATATCAAGAATCAGATGTTCTAGATGTAAGTCTAGAATCATTGATCCCTACTCTTACTTATTCTGTTTTCATTGTTAAATTTTATTTTAAATTCTTTTATTTGTATATAATAAAGAAGAATGTGAATTTAGATCAAGTGATAATAGCATGCTTTATTTTATAACTGTTGGAACTAGGTAAATATCTTTTATTTCATGTCTGATCTCACCAGGAAAAAGGGACCTTGCCTGACCAGGTGGGTTAAGGCATTTGACTTGTAATTTGAGGGTTGTGGGTTCAAATCCCTGCCACACCAAACACACTCACCCTTTTAGCCATGGGGGCATTATAATGAGATGGTAAACCCCACTATTCGTTGGTAAAATGACTGGCCGCTTTCCCTTTAGTCTTACACTGCTAAATTAGGAATGGCTAACACAGATAGTCCTTGAGTAGCTTTGCAAGAAATTCGAAACAAACAAACCAGGAAAATAACAGATTGCTTGGTTTAGGCATGGGTAGTTTATATGATGTGGTGTTTTTTTAAATTATTTTTCCAACTAATTGGAAGAAAAATATGGCTGCAAAAATAGTTGAAGAAGAGTTTAAAGTACAATTGATTTGGTGGGAAAGGGACAGCTTCAGTTGTTTAATAACATACAAAATTGATATTTAAAACATACATTCTAAAATTGAAATTAAGATGTTTGTGTGTCACATAGTGAGATTTTTTACATTAGATATGTTTCTAATTGTTCTAAGACATGCAGGAGTCTACACTACTGAAGAAGTAGTCCAAATTACAAGGGAGAAGTTGATACGCCTTCAGTCGCTTTACATTGATCAGTTCAAGTGGCTTCAGCATGTTCTTCATGAGAAGAGAAGAGACTATCTTCATAGTGTTAAGCAAGAAAAAGAAATGATGGGTATGTACAGTTAATTAAAGGATTTATCATTTTTAAAAAATTTTTGAGGTTTTTGTGATTTAAAAACTTTTTTGAGCATTCTAACAATCAAGGTCTGTTATAATATACTGCCACAGTTTTATGCAACATTGCAACCTACAGACCAAAAAAATAGGGGTAAACCATTAATAATTTGCTGTACTTCTAAGTTATATAAGTTAATGAAGTAGCAAGTCATATAGCCTAATTACGTATTGGAAATCCTGTGCAAGAAGTTTCATCTGTCAAGCTGGTTTGTGAAATGAAATTAGAGAAGGAGTTTGAAAATATATATGGTAATAAACATGACATTTAATCTTATCAATTTGAGCCTTCTGAAGAGGGTTTGAGGCATATAACAAGAGATCTATAAATATTTTGTAGAAGATAGTGAAGCAGAGGAAGAAGTGAAGAGGAAATAGCTTAGTAACAGTAACTGGTAAATATGCACTATATCATATCATGGTAGTTTATAATGCACAGGTTCTCATTCATGATATTGGCACATAAGGCACACTAATATTTGTGTATTATATATGCAAAAACGGCTTGTTTGGGTTGAGAAAATATTTTAAATAGAAGAGCGAACAATGTTTTGACCTTCTTCAGTCATTGTCAGGTTCACAAAGAAAGAGGTAACTGACTGGAAGCTGACCACATGTTTGGAAGGGGTTGTGTAACTGAGTGTCGCAATGTAGAGGGCGGGGTTAGATGTTTGAATATATAATTTTATCCATAATATTAATATAGGTATAATGGCATTCCTTTATATTGGTTTATTTTGAGTTTAAGTTGTTGTATAAGTAAGGCTTCTTTAATTTTGTGTTTGTTTATGTTTGTTTCTTTATTTAGTATTTGAGTGTTTTCTATGGTTATGTTGTGTTTATTTGACTTACAGTGTTCGAAAACGTGTGAAGGTGGCTTTTTATGTTCTTTGAATCTGGTTTCCATTTTTCTACTTGTTTCTCCAATATAGAAGTCGTGGCAGGTATCACATTGTATTTTATAAATAATGTTGGTGTGGTGTTTGTCAGTGTAGTTCTTACATAGTATAGACCTCGCCCCATATCTATAGGAGTTTAGGTTTGAAATTAGTGCTTCCTAAGAAACCTTAATTCCCCCAAGGGTGCTCGAAGACTAACTAGTCCTCCTTCAACCCTGCACTTGGTAGGAGTTAGAAAAGTAATAACATTACTGAATGAAGCTGACATATTGGTAAATGGAATAAATGATTTATATGAATGCTTGTCAGTAAGCGTGGTAGGCAACTCGGCAGAGCGAAGGAAGGCAAAAGAAGGCAGAAAACCCCCTCCAAGAAGAGAGACAGAGAAATGTGACGAGAAGCAAGTCGGATAAATACAAACAACAACCAAACGGGCCTTTTAAGGAGCGGGCATGGATCGATGGATCAAAGTGCCCTGGCAGGGATCTACAAATCCAATGCCTCGAATTTAAGTGGGGGAAACGGGAGTACCCCATGAAATAATTGGAATACTGGATTTGAACCCATGACCCTCGGATTACGAGTTGAGTGCCTTAATGCACTTGGTCATGCCGGTCCTGTATAGACCTCAGTTTTGTGCCTGGTTTTTGAATAAATTTAGTATTAACTAGAATGTCATATTTTGTTACCAGTTTTTGCCAAATGTTGGTTATTTTTCTGTTGATGTCAGGAATATATGGTATATAGCAGTATATGGTTTCGTGATTTTTTGATTCGTGAGATATATTTACTTTTGTTGGTTGATTTTGCTCTTTGTCTAGGTGTGTGCGTATAATGTTTTGTATGGTTTGTGGAGGAAACTTATTGATGTTGATGAAGTATTGTTTTATTTTGTCTAATTCGTTGTTAATTTTATTTGGTGAGCATAGTTTTATGGCTGTGTTTATCTGGTTTCTTAGTATGTGCTGAGTCCCAAGGAATGTGTAGTCCAGTGTGGGTGATTTTTCAGTGGATTTCTGTTTTGAATTGTGTGTCGGTTCTTATAATTTTGAGGTTAAGAAACGATATTTGATTGCTTTCTTCCTGTTCACATGTGAAGTTAATGTTGGGATGTATAGAGTTAATGTGATTGAAAAAATTAAGTATGTGTTCTGTAGATTTGAATCCTGCAACCGTGTCATCTACATATCTGTACCAGTATAGTGGTGGATGTAATGCTGTATTAATTGCTTGTGTTTCAATTTGTGTCATAAAAATATTGGCTAGAACTGGTGATACTGGGTTGCCCCTGCTTAGGCCATTTGTGTGTATATAGTTTTGGTTGTTGAACATGAAGTTTGTCTTTATTATTGTGAATTCTATGAGGGTTGCTAACTGGTTACTGGGAATGTCTATAGTTGGGTCAGGGTCTCGGATATAGAGTTCTAAGGATATCTTGCAGGCTTCTGTTGTTGGAACTTTTGTAAAGAGGGATATAACATCGAAACTGGCTGTTAAGGCTTTATGATTAAGTTGATTTAGATTAGACTTGAAATTAAAAGAGTCTTTGATGAATGAGATGGCTGATGTTACATATTTGGAGAATGCCCATGCTATGTATTTGCCAAGATTGTAATTAACTTCGCATGTGAACAGGAAGAAAGCAATCAAATATCATTTCTTAACCTCAAAATTATTAGAACCGACACACAATTCAAAACAGAAATCCACCGAAAAATCACCCATACTGGACTATACATTCCTTGGGACTCAGCACATGAAACAAAACAAAAACTCAACATACTAAGAAACCAGATAAACACAGCCATAAAACTATGCTCACCAAATAAAATTAACAACGAATTAGACAAAATAAAACAATACTTCATCAACATCAATAATTTCCTCCACAAACCGTAGAAAACATTGTACGCACACACCTAGACAGAAAGCAAAATCAACCAACAAAAGTAAATATATCTCACAAATCAAAAAATCACGAAACCATATACTGCTGTATACCATATATTCCTGACATCAGCAAACAAATAACCAACATTTGGCAAAAAATGGTAACAAAATATGACATTCCAGTTAATACTAAATTTATTCAAAAACCAGGCACAAAACTGAGGTCTATACTATGTAAGAACTACACTGACAAACACCACACCAACATTGTTTATAAAATACAATGTGATAACTGCCACGACTTCTATATTGGAGAAACAAGTATAAAAATGGAAACCAGATTCAAAGAACATAAAAAGTCACCTTCACACGTTTTCGAACACTGCAAATCAAATAAACACAACATTACCATAGAAAACACTAAAATACTAAATAAAGAAACAAACATAAACAAATGCAAAATTAAAGAAGCCTTACTTATACAACAACTTAAACCCAGAATAAACCAATATAAAGGAATGCCTTTATACCTATATTAATATAATAAAATAAATAAATTATATATTCAAACATCTGACACTGCCCTCTACATTCCGAGACTCAGTTACGCAACCCCCTTTCTAACATGTGGTCAGATTCCGGTCAATTACCTCTTTCTTTGTGAACCTGACAATGACTGAAGAAGGTCAAAACGTTGTTTGTTCTTCTACGTAAAATATTTTTTCAACCCAAACGAGCCGCTTTTGCATATACATTTTTCAACAAGTGGGTTTTTCGACATCACTGAATGTTTTCACTGCTCTGGCAAAACATAATTTATTGAAGAATATGAAAGTGAAACCCTCTCTTCTTTTGCTCATGTGTCACATCTTCTTTTTCAGAAATCACCAATAGGTCTTTCAAAAATTCGATATTATGTTATTCATAACCTAGAAAGTCAAGGTTTTTATCTGTCAAATGAAGTATCATATTACATAGTTTTCTGTACAGATAATTGTCAACATCTCTGAGTACAAGCTTATTCCTCTGGGGAAGAACATAGACTCTTAGATTGTTTACCAAATTAGTAAGTAAAATTTAATAATTAGTTTTTGGGAATACAGAGAATTTAATTCTTAAAAAAAAGCAGGTGTTTCATCAAAGCTTGAGTATATGAGCATAATTAAAAAAGCATGTGTAGTAGAAAGTATTAGCAGTAGTTTATGTAAATTACTTGTTCTGTTTGTACTGAATTTACATGCAGTTACAGACTTTCACTTAGAATTGCAAGTTAAATTGTGAAATTGAAATGCATATTCATAACAGATTCAGTGTTACTATACTAATAAATAGTGTATATTTCCTATTATATGACAGGAAGCATTAGCAGTAGTTCACATTCATCACCAACTGAGATGAAAACCTATCAGAAGCTAAAGGCACTTCATAGGTATCATAGGCAGTATGGTAGAGAAGCCATTCTGAAACACCAAGCTAGAGAAAGGAGGAAAGAGATGGCAGATGGAAACAAGTATGTTGCTCCTGCTGCACCACAGTGTATTCACAAATCTAGTGATCAGAGGTGCACTAAGTCAGCTTTACCGTCAAGCAAATTCTGTCTTACACGTATCCTTTTTTTCTTTAATCACTGTTATTAAAGAGGGTCTCACTTCAACAGAATAGTATCCATCAAACCTAAAGCTATAAAACAATATTCATAGACAGTCGGTATAGTTTAGCTTAACACTGTTTATGTAGAGTATTTTAGATAATATGGTTGTTATAAGATACTAAGGAAATTTGATACTCATCAATGTCAGTATGGAACATTAGAAAAAATTTAGTTTTACTGTTTGGTAAAGTTAATCTGTATGCAAGCTACAAGTTAAAAAGAATTTTATGGTATTATGTGTATTGGAATAAGTACCCCCTGCTCAAGTTAATTACTCTTAAGCTTATTGAATATAGTTTTATGTAGAAGCCACTTGTGGCATTTAATAAAATTTTGCATATATTTATTCCAAAATTTTATATAAAATGGAGACATTCTATGTTTGTCATCATACCTATCTGTTGTGTTATGTTAAGATAAAACTATACAAGTAGGTCTAAATGATGGTCATACTTGCAATAAAAAATAGTATTATCTTGATTTGATTAAATTTAATAATATTGCTTATATGTTAGCAAGCATGTTTTTATAATTCTTGAACCACAGTAGTGAAATCTTTGGAACATATTCTTTAGTATTAAAGAACAACTACTTTTAAAATGTCCTGATCTAGTTCAGTATGAAACTCAGCTGTATTTGTAGTGCCTGTGGATAAAACTTTCATTTTGTAGTTCTTCCTCAATTCTTACAAGATATAATTGTGGATCCCCAACAAGTATTATATAAACCTTGTGGAGGAGAAAAGGGTGAATGTAAAACTCCTGTCGTACCTTTGGAAGAGGATTCGACTTGCATATTTCATGCAAGACTTTCTGCAAAACTTCATACTGAAAACCTTTGGGTAAGGAAGACTTGAAAACATACATGAAATCAGCAAATTGTAGTATAAAAACTTTTAATATGCCTTTTATCAGTATGAATCTGGTAACTATGTTATTAATATTATTTTAATTTTTAAGGGCAACACAGATCTGTATAATGTCTCAAGAATTTTTTATTTCAAAAGTGTTGCTTACTTTTACAGAACTGAGAGCTTTTATTTTGAACCACTTCAAGAAGTTCCCACCTATACACGTAATAACACATTTACCAAACCATTCTATGATAGTTAAAAGTAGACTACAACCCTCCACCAGTACTTCTCCTGAATACGCAGAACATCAAAGTCTCATTTTTTTCTCAGAACTAGAGTAGGAATTTGAGTGTGTTTTTCATTATAAATTATGGCTATTTCTGTGCATATTAATTAAACTTTCAGTGAATTTGTACCATGAATTATTATATTTCCTTACATTAACTTGATATTTTTTGTTGATGAACTTGAGATTTTAAAACACACAGATTCCTGAAACTGTGATAGGGTTTTTAGAGGGGTATTCCCCAATCATTGTTAACTCAGTGTTTTGGTTTTGGATTTAATACAAAAGTACCAAAACTGAAGTACCTTGGGCATGACACACTTACTAATAAAAACAAAACCACCATGAACCTGCTTGCCCATAATTTCTCACAACCACATTTATGAAACTCCTGAATTCCAGACCCTCCTTTGTAGAAGTTGTCTTATTTTCTTTTATCGGTGATGAGAAGTATTTCAATGGTGAACATGATGTGTTCCTTCTTTCCTGTTCTTGGGTGAGTTTCTTACATGCACCTGAACTCATAAAATGTTTGTCTTTTCTACCTCTCACATCTGTTTTTTCAATATGTGCAGGTTCTTTTAATCTGTACTTCATGTTGACTCTTAGTTACTGCCTCTTATCTAAACTTAAAATTCCTTTCCTCTAGTTCTTGATTGGAATTCTTCCTCTCGTACTTTTATCCCTTGAATCTTTTCTCTCAGCTTGAGAATATTTTCTTCTACTTTTATTCTTTTATTTTTAGTCTTCTTACTTCTCTCCATCTTTTGCTTACTCGCCTCTTTTTTTGTTTTTCAAAGACACTTTGCTTCTTTTATGCTGCAAAATATGGATCTATCAGAATTAACTTTTATTTAAAACACAGAAGTTTGCTGTAGAAATGTGTTTTTGCATAAAAAAGGAAAAATGTATTCAGGGAAATAACTTGCATCTGTCAACTTTCAAGATGTGGTATAAAAAACATTCAACAAATACAGAAAAGCATTATCTATAACTGACAAACCAGCAACTGAATGACCCCAAAAGCTCTCCAACAAGGATAAGCAATACTTGAAGATAGTATCCTTAAGAAAGAGAAATAAGCATTGAATTGACAGTAGAAGTGGCAGAAGGTTTAGGTGTTGTCCTTTCATCAACAGTGTTAAGGTACTTCTGAAATTAGAATTTAAAGGATGTGTTGTAATAATAAAATTTCTGTTAAGAAAGGGGAACAAGCCTAAAAGGTTAAAGTATGCACAGGACCATTGAAATTGGATTATAGAACAATAGTCAAAAGTGCTTTGGGGAAATGAATCAGGTTTCAGTTACTTGGATCTAAAAGAAGACAGTATGTGAGATGATGAACAAGTGGAATTTATAAATATTGCTTTAAGCCAAAAATTAAGCATTGAGGAGGTTCAGTACAAACTTGAAGGTACATAGCTCAAGTAGTGTTGGAAAGTGTGTGGTACACTGACTGCATGGTGTCCCTTGGCAAAAACAAGAATCTAACAGTTCTGTTTATTAAGTAGTTAAGTCCAAACAACTTAAATACTAAAGTTTTACGTTCTACAAATTCGTAGCTGTTTGAAAGAATAATGCACATAAATTGAAAGTAAAAACTATTTTTATTCCATTTTTAAATAACCACAATTACTAATGGGATGTGTGTACATGTTGACCACTGCACAGCTTCCCAAACCATGGAATCAGATTGGACACTGTCACCCCATTTCATGTTCCACATTTTTGGGTGATACTTGCTTTTTATCACGGCAACAGCTAAAAACCCAGCTTTGCAGAGATATGGCATTGCAAATGGAATTAGGATTTGCCAGGCTTTAGCACTTAGTAGTGGATATTTGTCGTTTACTGATATCTAAAACTCAGTTCCATGCTGACAAATTTCTTTTGCAAAGTCTTGTCACAAGGCAGCTCAATAAAATTTTCTTCATCTGCAGAGGTAAATTCAGATGGGGCCTTATCCTTGAATGGGTTTAGGATCCATGCAAACTTCTCTGTATCTTCTGGAAAGTAATTTTCAAACCAGTCACTGAGCTGTGTTAGGTGCTCCTCGAAAATTGTCAGTCAAATCAACTTCACTGGATGTAACAAACTGCTGCAAACAGTGGAATTGTGAGTTTCAGAATATGTGTGTTGCTTCCCAGCAGAGAAAGATTCAACATATTCATTTTCTCTAAGAGATTGCAGAGGTATGCTAATTTTGACAAAAAAATCAATATCCAATAAGTTTTTAGCACGTTCATGTTCTTCTTTTTCGAGATAAGAGTGTAGTTCCTGTCTTAATGCAAACACACGAAACAGTACATTTTCACGGAAGAGCCATCTCAAGCTACAGTAGTACAACAAAGATGTGTGCTCAGATCCCATATCCTCTCACAGTTTTTTAAAAAAACATTGCCTTCTGTGGCAAATTTTTTATAAAGTTCACCACTTTCCAGGACTAGGTTCAGTGGACTCGCTAGGACTTTCCTATGGATTATGCAGTGGGTCCACAGTGTTTCAAGATATTTGCTTCTCTGAGTGCCTGCAATCTTCCATAAGAGCTGGACATAGAGCAACCACCTTTGCTACAGATGCCAGCACATTTAGCCCAGTTTAAATGTTTTCACACACAGAAGTGTCAAGGATCTCAAACAATTCTTGAGCCTTTCTACCAGCAGTGATACTTTTACAAAAGAGAAGGTCTTCCACAATTTTAACACCATCCACAAACTGTGTGTAGTAAATCAAATGAGCATCCTTGTTACTATCTGTTGCCTTATCTAGCTGTAACCTGAATTCCTTCCCTTTTATTTTTTCAATTAGCCGATCATTGAAGTCTTTGGCCATGTGTTGGATTCTATGACTGATAGTATTGTTGGATAAAGGCACTTTTGAAAGCAGTCTTCTTGCAGATTCACCAGCCATAATGTTCACCATATCCACTGCAGCCAGTAAAATCAGCTCTTCTGTGATTGCGTGAAGCAATTTACATTTTGTGACTCCATATGCCACCTTATATGATGCTAGCAAAGCATTGCTTGGTATTGATGCTTGTTTCAAAAATGTACTTTTTGGTTCTTTCAATTCTTTTAACTTTCTGGTAAAATAATTACAAGATTCACTAGCCATGCTAGGATGATTAGTCTCGAAGTGGCATTTCAGTTTACATGGAAGCATGCACTCTGAAGCCAAAATTTTTGACATAATACACACTGAACACTTGTGATTGACTTCTACCAAAATAAAACCAAAATCTAGATAACTATTGTCACATTTCCAATATTTCCATTTCTTCACAAGTTTGCAATTGGTCTGTGGTTTGCCATCCGTTTCTTCGCTCCCACACTTCTTATTAATGTTCAAAAATCTTTCCATTTTTATGCACAAGGACAAAAATTAACTAAATAATTCACTGAACTTTGCTAGACCTTGCAGACACTTGATTACAACACTCTTCAGTTATTTCGATTACTGATGGACCAGGAGAGTCAACAGATGTTTATATACAAAATCTAAGAAATGAGAAAGTTTGAGAAGTCAGTGGGGTAGCCGAAAGTACAAGTAAAAAAAAAATTTATCTTAAACACTCAAGAACATGTGATCCAATGTTAAAACTGTCAACTACTTCAAGCAGTGACCAATAGATGTTGATATTGCTGTGTTTCCATCAAAAATTTGAAATATCCTGTGGTGCATAGTTTTATAACCACTGCACTATGCTATCCCTGGTGGTGCAAGACATATTGTTCCATCCTATAGTAGGGTAATGATACTTTTGTATTGACTGGGATAAATAAAATTTTTACCAAAGAAAGAGAAACCTAGAGTCTTTCAGTGTATGGTATGACCCCCTTAAGGCTCAGGTATCCGTATCAGTGAAGCTGTTTGGACAAAAAAAATCATATTAAATAATCTTGGAAGAAGCATTGGAACACCATCACAGAAAAGTTTATTTCAAAATTATTTTAAATTGTCCCTAGAAGAATTTCAATGATTTTGAAAGAAAAGGGTGGACATACTCACTGTTAGTTTATATTAATGTATGTTATTTATAAATTTGATTATTCAGGTATGATTTTCTTTTCATTAAAGTATATTTGCAATGAACTTAAAAGTTTTGTTTATGTTATGTATTACAGTAGGAAAACTTAATATGTTTATGGTCTTTGCACATTGGTACATAAAAAGGAAAATTAACTGCTGCTTTGAATTTAGCTAAGATGTAATATGGAGATAGACTGCTGCATACTACTTAGTTCTAGTTTTGTCAGTAGTTCCATCCTCATTCATGATCTCACACAAAGAGCAAGATCAGGTTTCTCATAATGATTACTAATTGTAGCATTCATATCTCATTGAAAAATTAATATTTTCTAAAAAAATCTTTTTTAGGGATAAGTGCTTGATGTGCTGCACAGGAAAAGTGCTTGGATTGTGCTCTTTAGTCATTTACAACAGATTGCATTAAAAGAATTGAATGTACAAAGCTCATGATTTTCATAAAGTTTACATATGTAAACTTTAATGTTTATACATGTATTAAAAGTGCTGCCATTTATTGAAAAAAATTAGTTTTTTTAAGAACTTCAGTTTTTCAGTACTTCATTTAAAAATTGCACCAATAAAGATATATTCAAATCCTTATGTACAGTCCTACTGAATGTCACATTCTTGTTGTGAAGTTAGTACCTTTATTTTAAACTGTGTGCTATTTATTATAAAGAAATTATTGTTACACATACCACCATTATTTTTTTAATTGTCTGAGTCTTGAATACCTAAAGTGTGAGATTTTGTTATGAACTTTTGTATGTGGTGCAATTCAGTAGATGACACAAGTTTTTGTGACATAACAGATATTGACATACTGCTACTCCATTATAGTAATATGAGTATGATGGTTGTATTATTCTTTATATTAACATAATAATATTTATCAATATAAGATGAGATTAAACTTTCATTGATGCTTTAAAGGTTACACATGGGCCAAACAAATTCATGAAGATTCATTGTTAGAAAAAAAAATCTTAACAGTGAACCTTGACATTATATTTTCAGGTAAAGACTAGAGATAAGACATCTGGTGATGTAGCAGCAACAACAGATGCTCTAATACAAGAATCGGAACATTTTCAGTCAATGGATGACATTGCTGCTCTTGGTTTGGATGTTGTTCAGCCTGGTTCACTCTTTGGTTTAGATCAGGTTAGTTTAATTCTGGAAAAATATATACATGATTTTATTTCCAGTTTGTCGTTTCATTCAACTAACTATAGAAAATGAAAAATTTTGTATTTGTTGTCCATCAGATATTCTCTCTAGAATTTCAGCCATTTCTTATGAAACTCTTGATACAACAGATTTGAAAGTTCATAAATTTGTAAAATTTTGTGGTTTTAGTTGCATTCACTTTAAAAAGAATACAGAAATATTTATTATGGACATATACTAATCCAATTTTATTGTACTTGTTGTGAATTAATACTGTGCTCTTTTTCGTTTTAATATTAATTAAGTGCATTAATGTGGTTTGTACAGAGGGTTACTCATATATTATAAGAATAGTAATCCAGGTAATGTACTGCTTCCCTCATCATCATTTATGCTAGTGCATTATAACAGTCTTCATCAATATAAGATGAGATTAAACTTTCATTGATGCTTCAGAGGTTACACATGGGCTAAACACATTCATGAAGATTCAGTGATCATTGATGCACTGTCAGTTAACTTGACAGGGATAGCAGAAAATGAAATAGTATAAACACTGTTATTATTGTGCATGATTTATTTAAATACTGCTATGGATTTAGATAGCTTACTCTAAAATAACCATACTTTTTTCAGTGTCTCAGCTCTACAGTGCAGAAATTTCACTTTGTGTGATTAATGATAAGTTCTTCTGATAGCAGCTAAAGTTCACTTTTACATTCCACTTTGTGAAATATATATGAGAAACTGATGGTTTCTATCATATAAAGCATATTGAGTTTCCTTTTTATTATTGCAATATTTTATACTCTGTTGGAAGAGTTCTTATAGTTTTGGAAGCAAATTACCCAAGGAGAGCAAAGTCTTTTAGAATTATCTTAACCACAACTTGTTAATATTATTTGGTGAAAGTCTTTATGACCAGTCCATAAACTGGAAGAGATTGTAGTAGCCCCATATGTTGTGGGATTTCTTTCAGGTGATTTTACATCTCATGGATGTTTTTTGCTGTTGGTGTGGACAACGTTTTAGAAACTGGCTTTCCTGAGGTTTAGCATTACACATATATTCCTCTGCAGAAAAGGCTGTGATATGTTACACCAAATGTAATGATGTTAAATAAGTTGTTCATGTACTGCAGTTCTCCTCTGCAGTAGCTTACATTTCTACTGGCTTATGCATATTTTTCTAATAAAGTTTTAAATACCCTCTGTGTCGTAACTTTCATTTAAAATACTCCACAAAATCTATAACTGTACTGAAATACTGAAGTGGTAAGATTGAGTAACTGATGATCAGTTTAATTCTCTTATGAAATCTTCAGGACATTTTTGGTAATTTTATTAGGCAAGCCTGTGTGCTTATAGATAACTAACTACCTTGATAACAAACCAGCTAATATGCTGGCAAAGGAAGCACACAATAATATGTAGTCATAGAAGTGTACAGTAAATTTTACATTGTTTCTTATTGGGTTTTTTTATACTGTTACTAATAATTATAGCTAATAAGCACCAAATGTGTGTGTGCATATTTATTGGTAAATGGACTCATGGATATTTCTTTTCTTACTGAATGCTTCAATAAATTTATGATTCAATTTTTTTTTCAGCAGGCCTGTAATTCAAACTTGTGCTACATTACAGTATTTAGTTTTATTGAGAAGTACTTGTTAAACATAATCTTCACGTTCTGTTTCAGTTTGGTGACTTGGGTGACTCGGGAGATTTAACACTCACAGAATCTCCAGGTGATCTATTAAATCAGTTGACTGTGGATGATTTCTGTGATACCCACAAGTCCCTTGATTGTATTGAAGAGAAATTAGGTCCACACTAGAAGCAATCTGTATAATATTGTGATAAAAGAAATTAATTATATAAAGCAAACTAAAAAAGATTTGTAACATTTTGTTGTATGAAATGTTTTCCTGTTGGTTTGTTTGTTTGTTGTTGTGATTTGTAATAATTAAGAAATTTTTTTCACACATAATGGTTTATTTGTTTAGCAGAAGATTTGAAACCTTGAATATTTCTCACCTCATGACATGTATAATTAAACTTGAACCATTCAGCATTAGCATTCATATAGTTCGGAATGCAATCACCCTGTAGGGACACAAATATTAAATAACATTTTCTAGGTTAACAGTTTATATTTCAGAGCATTTGGCCTACCACATAGATTATAAAAATATGATTAAATAATTCAAAAGCATATATATTTACTTAAATCCATGTTTTTACACCTTGGAAAGTATTGTAAGATTCATGTCTAAATTATTTACTCAGATTGTTTCACTTGCTCTGTACTTTCAACTGTAGATGTAAATAAAGTTTGTGTTATACTTTGCATATCTGTTCAGGTATAAGTAATTTAGTATGGTTGACATACTCTTTTCTTCACTTTCACTTGTAAATTCTTATCAGTAATTTACATATGATACTTGGAGTGCTAAGAACAAATTACTATAGTAAATAATTATGCAAAGTATGGAGAAATTCTGAATAATTTATCAGTTAAGGCCTGGAATGGCTAGGTGGTTAAGGCACTTAATTGATTATCTGAGTGTTTGAATCCCGATCGCACTAAACATGCGTGCAGTTTCAGCAATGGGGGCATTATAATGTGACAGTCAGTCCCACTGTTCATTAGCAAAAAGAGTTGACGGTTGTAATGACTAGTTGTCTTCCCTCTTGTCTCTGCTAAATTAGGGATGGCTAGTGCAGATAGCCCTCATGTAGCTTTGTGTAAAATTCAGAAACAATTTATCAATTGAAAGTGGTCACTGAATTCTTAGTTTCTGCTAACAAGTTCTACCATCTAATGGCTTACAGTGGTATATTGTCAGAAATAATATTTTCTGATTGAAGAAAATATTTGAGAATATACAGAACATTTATCATTACATAGTAGATGTGAAAACAACTAATACATTTCTTACAGCCATATGTTACTGTTTCATTAATGTTTCTTTTACAAATTTCATTGTATAAAGTGATATATAGAGGAAGTTCATGCTATTAGATGTGAAACACACCCACCATATTATGTAACAGGGATCAAATATGGCAGCAGTGGGTTTGAATTAGTATCATAAGTTTTTGGTACCATGAAAATATGTATTCATTTTTCATGTGCATCACAAAGATTATAGTGTACATTACTCTCCAATGTTTGATTTGTGTATTTGTGGAACTAATGGTAATTATGATTCGTCCTCAACTGACTTGGGTAATTAATTGTTTTTGTAAAGTTCTAAATAACGTTTAAACATGTTTTAATAATTTTTAGGCAGTTTATAAATAACGTAATTTCGTCATTTTTGTTGTCAGATCATATACAATTTTATACTCTGTTAACAAGAGTAGTGTGATCGTATGACAACACCCTTCATTTAGAATAGAATATCAGTTAAAACTAAATATAAACTTCATATATTTCTAGAGGCCTCGAGGATAAGTAAAACCAAATTAAGAGTAACAAATATTTTTATTTCTTGCATTTCAAGTGTATATTTTATGTGTTGCAACCTAAACGTGTATAATGCTATTTGTGATTCATGATGTGGGCACAGTTTACTGATGACACTTACGTGATGCCGCTTTAGTGTATACTGATTGACTGACAAACAACACATCACTGTATAGTGGTTAAGACAGAAAAATTAGAGAATTCCACAGTATAATATTCATTTTCCTGTATTAAATACAAGTCACAAATATATTTTATCATAAAATTATTTTGTTATAGTATTTTTGTTTTGTTTAACAGTACACAGTATTTACTGATACCCATTTTACAAACTTGCATCCACAGTTTACCTCATAAACATAAAAGTTGCTTAGTGTGAAATAAGAGCATTGAATTGTTGAAATTATGTGCTATATGGTTGTAATTTCATGGAGAGTATGCGTCTTGAGGTACTTGTTCAAAAAACCAAAACCTTTGTCTTTTGTGCAATTTCAACAATGTATATTTCACGTAATTACCAAGATGTGCATTGTTGTGTTACACTTGCTACAGTTTGGTTCATAAATGTTGGCCAATGATGGATTGGATATTATAAATGTGAAAAATTATAATCTAGTAGAAAAAATGTTCACTCTAAATAGGGAAGTGCATGTTGGTAATCATGCGTTATAATTCTTCCTCACTGATTTTAAAGCAAGTTAAAAGAATTTTACACAGATAAACAGCATTACGTCAATCAATCGCCTTCATTCACGCAAAAATGTGAAATTTAGAAGACTGATAGCATTGGACTCTTTTGAATGTTTGTCACTCCAGATGCCCATAAACAAAATCAGAATAAAAGTATGTAAATCACCCAATTCACAGAGTTTGAAACTTGGGAATAGAATATGCTGCCTCAGGAAATACCCACTCATTTTGAAATAAATGTAATTAATTACATTCATGAACTATCAGAAGAATCGATTCAATATAACACGTATCTTCTAGTACTGTTTTTATAGTATATTTTACGGTCAGTAAAAGTG
This sequence comes from Carcinoscorpius rotundicauda, assembly GCA_011833715.1. Classification (NCBI taxonomy): domain Eukaryota; kingdom Metazoa; phylum Arthropoda; class Merostomata; order Xiphosura; family Limulidae; genus Carcinoscorpius; species Carcinoscorpius rotundicauda. The sequence goes on from CM022396.1 coordinate 30,588,260, forward strand.
AATTGAAAAAATAAAACAAAAATTGTAATGAATGTGGAACAAGATTAGTTACATGATTATTTGCTTTCCTTGAGGTTTAGTGTAAGATGTCAATTTTTCTGAGAAGCAATTATTATAGTAATCTGTCAGATAAATGTGATTTTCAGCACATACATCGCACTGTTCTCAGAATTATATACTACAATGAATAAATCCATGATGACAAGAAAACCCACTTGTAGAGAAAAATATCTATGTAAAAACAGGTGGAATGGATAGAGAAAGCATTATGTAGAGGAGCGAACAACTTTTCGACCTTCGGTCATCGTCAGGCTCACAAAGTAAGAAAAAGGTAACCGACCGATAGCTGACCACGTTCGAAGGTAGTTATGTAATTAAGTGTAGGAACGTAGAGGGCGTGCTTAGATGTTGGATTATATTTATTAATATAGGTATAAAGGCATTCCTTTATATTGGTTTATTTTGGGTTTAAGTTGTTGTATAAGTAAGGCTTTTTTACTTTTGTGTTTGTTTATATTTGTTTCTTTATTTAGTATTTGAGTGTTTTCTATGGTTATGTTGTGTTTATTTGACTTGCAGTGTTCTAAAACGTGTGAAGGTGACTTTTTATGTTCTTTGAATCTGGTTTCCATTTTTCTACTTGTTTCTTCAATATAGAAGTCGTGGCAGTTATCACATTGTATTTTATAAATAATGTTGGTGTGGTGTTTGTCAGTGTAGTTCTTACATAGTATAGACATCAGTTTTGTGCCTTGTTTTTGAATAAATTTGGTATTAGCTGGAATGTCATATTTTGTTACTAGTTTTTGCCAATTGTTGGTTATTTTTCTGCTGATATTGGAAATATATGGTATGCAGCAGTATATGGTTTCGTGATTTTTTAATTCGTGAGATATGTTTACTGTTGTTAGTTGATTTTGCTTTCTGTCTAGGTGTGTGCGTATAATGTTTTCTATGGTTTGTGGAGGAAACTTGTTGATGAAGTATTGTTTATTTTGTCTAATTTGCCGTTATTTTTTTCTGGTAAGCATGGTTTTGTGGCAGTGTTTATTTGGTTTCCTGGTATTTTGAGTTTTTGTTTTGTTTCATGTGCTGAGTCCCAAGGAATATATAAATCAACTATGGGTGATTTTTCGGTGGATTTCTATTTTAAATTGTGTATCGGTTCTTGTAATATTTGTGTTAAGAAATGATAGTTGGTTGATTTCTTCTGTTCACATATGAAGTTAATGTTAGGATGTATAGAGTTAATGTGATTTAATAAAATAAGTGTGTGTTCTGTAGATGTGAATCCCGCAATCGTGTCGTCTACATATCTGTACCAGTATAATGGTGGATGTAATGCTGTGTTAATTGCTTGTGTCATAAAAACATTGGCTAGAATTGGTGATACTGGGTTGCCCATGCTTAGGCCATTTGTTTATATATAGTTGTGGTTGTTGAACATAAGTTTGTCTTCATTGTGGTAAATTCTGTGAGGGTTGTTTGAAATTAAAAGAATTCTTGATGAATGAGCTGGCTGATGTTATTTATGTGGAGAATCCCCTTACTATGTATTTACCAAGATTGTAATTAAACCATTCATAGGTGGACATTGTTGGTCGTAGTGGAGAATCTTTTTCATGAGGTTTGGGGATCCCCGTATATTTGTGGTGTGCGTGAGTCAGTATTGCATAGGTAGGAATAAAGTGTTTCAGATTGTGTTGTTTTTTCATCTTTAGTGGTATTTTGTTTAGTTGCGTTTCGTGTATCTTTGTTGGACTTGTGTGAATTGGTTTAAATTTGTTTGTGTCTTATAGGATCTTCTTCATTTTTTGGATGTATTTATTATGAATATAGCGTTTCCTTTATCTGTTATTAGAATTTTAATGTTTGTCTTGTTTTAGGTTTTTAATGAAATTAATGTCTCTTTTTGTATGTTTTTTTTAGTTTTCTGTTTTGTGAAATTATGTTGATGATTTTATGAAAAAATCGTTTAAGATGTTTGTAGGTGTTACTGGAAAATATAAATTTTTATTTTTTCTGGGAAGTTTGGCTGTTGGATGTCACTAGAATTGTTGAAGCTGTCTTCTTTCTGTTGGTTGTTTTCTTGTTTGTGTTTTCTGTGGAAATTATCACAAGTCTCCTGGTTAGGTCTTCTAAACATGTTTTAATTTCTAAGGTTGGAATGTACCTAGGTGCTATTGCGAAGTTGAGTTCTTTGTTAAGTAGGTGTATCTTGTATGCTTAACTGTCGGTCGGATCTGTTAATTATGAGGCTAGTCAATGGTTGGTCGTGTTGGTGTCTTTTCTGTTGTTTGCATCTTAGTTTCTCTAGGTTTTTTGTTGTGGCAGATCTTTTTGTCCCTGCCATTCCTGGTGTTGATTTGGTTTATGTTTCATTGTACAAGTCTGTAAATCTCTGTTTTAATGCAGCATGACAGTTGATGATCTAGGTTCATTTTTTGTTTCTGTAAGTTATGTAGTTCTTTGTATTTCATGTTTAACATGGCTTTAAGTAATGTTTTGGTAAATTTTGGATAATGTTTGTGCATTGTTTAAATTTTTTTGATTGTTTTACCTTTACAAAGTTAGGGGCTAGTTGTTTTTTTTCAACATTGTTGAATGAAATAGATGTTATTTCTTTTGTTAATAATTTTTGAGTTTCTTTACTATCGTATGAGCGTTTACTGTTAATAGTGGTGTAATATATGTTAGTTCAGACATAATGGTTGCATAGATAAGTACAAATACATAACAAAAACACAAAGACTTACCATACCATTGCCGTGATGAAATTTGTTTGGGACAATTTCTGCTCTCAACTAAATGAGAGAACAGATCCGAAACAATTTTGGATACACCTAAAATGACTCACGAATGGAGACACAGCAACAAGAAAATACCCACATCAGAACACCATAATACCCCAGCACATAGAAATAAAGTAAAAGCCGAAGCATTCAAAACACGTTTAAAACACAACGACTCAGACATGAACTCGTACTTTTATGACAACGAAAACAACTATTAAATCAACAACACAAATACAATTTCCGTACAAGAACTCAAAGAAGTAGTAACAAATAATAAAAATAAATCTCCAGGAAGAGACGGTATACAAGCCGTCCTTTTCAAAAAAGGCACTTCAAAATTATCTGAACATCTCAGAGCAATTTTTTAATATATCATTATACTCTGGTTATATCTCGGTTCCATAAAGAAGGAAAGCCAGCCAATAATCCAAATAGCTTCAGACCACTCAGTCTGATAAGCTGTTTAGGCAAAAATTTTGAAAGAATAATCAGTAACAGACTCACCACATTCTTGGAGATGACATCAAAATTACTAAAGAACAAAATGGGTTCAGAAAATTCAGACAAACTACAGACCATTCGGTTAGATTAACAGAATCAATTGTTGATAGTTTTAATAAATGAGAATCCACTGTCGCTTGCTTTCTCGATATTGAGAAGGCTTTCGACACTATATGGCATAATTGTCTCCAGTTCCAAATGTAAAAAATGGGACTATCGCGGGAAACTATTCGCTGACTATCTAATTTCCTGGAAAACAAAATATGTAGAGTTGATGTTAAATGGACCTTCTCAGAGTGTTTTACTCCAGAAGCTGGTGTCCCTCAAAGAGGGGTGGTTAGCCCGATCTTATTCATAACGTACGTGAATAATATGCCTATGAAATATCCAAATAATGGATACTCCTCACAGTTCGCAGACGATGTGGCACTCTGGAAAAGTGCACAAATGGCAGCCACAAATAGAATAAGAGAATATTGTAAAAAATATAGAGTCAAAATAAACACAACTAGTAGTATTCACAAAGTTAACTAAGCATAAAAAGCACAACCTCAGATCTATAGAATGGAGCACTCCTTCAGATTGCTACATCTTCAAAATTTTTAGGACAAACATTTGACTCAAAGCTAATATAGGTAAACCACACAAATAATATTTAAAAAATTTGAAGAACAAACTATGCTAGGAGTCTAATTGGTAAAAATAGTGAAGCAACGGCAGATAACATCATAAAAATATATAAAACATACATTAGACCCGTCACTGACTATGCAGCCCCTGCATGGATAAACGTAAGCAAAACTACAAACAATACAAAATACACTACTTACAACAGCTTATAAAGTACCCAGAACTACATCATCAGAATTAATGCATAAATACGCACACATAAGAACAATAGCAGATAGACTCCTACAAAGTACAATGAATTATTTTGACAAAAATTGAAGAAAAAATGAACTCATAAGCGAACTGGACAGATACTGCATATATGATGAGGATAGTCCTTAACACCTTTCCTCAGTAAATATATATTTTCAAACTAAAAGAAAACGGCCACTTACAAACTAGACTCTACATTAGTTTAGGGGTTAATTAATAAACATTAAAAGGGTTTTATGTAAATGTTTAATGTTTAATACCTATCTTAAGAAAGCGCAAATAATTATGGAACCATAAAGAGAAATGATTTATTTGCACCAAGTGTATGTGTGGACAGGGGCTGAGTAAGTGCGGGTTACTTTAACCCCCATGTACACTGTATAAATACATTTGACAAATGCAGGAACAAATACAAAGGAAGGAGGAAGAAGTTGACAAAGCCCGACCCTCCACAGGTGTATAAACACTAATACACAAATAACTATGAGAGAGAGAGTCACAACATCGATAAAATGACTGGGTTAGTTAGTGATGGTTTTTCAGGTGTTAAAAGAAGAATTATGGTTGTTGAAACACAAAGAGCTTTTAGACATAGACATTCCAACTTAACATGTTTAACTAATTATAGTTTAGATTTGTAATTACGTGCTATTTAAGAGTAATATTGTTTATAAACAGAAAATAAACAATATATACAAGATTTTCGTGAATTTCAGTTAGGACGAAATATTACAGTAGGGGAACACATGTATCAGTTACGTTATGACATAAAAGTTTACCAGTTATGTAAAATTTCAACGAAACATAGAAATTACTATACGTGAAGGAAATACTAGGTGTTGTTTAGTGGTTAGCGTTGGGAGTAACTAATTGATGGCCCCATATTCGAGCCACAACATGTCGTTGAACATGTTCCATGCTTTTAACTGCATGGTGTTTTACGTACCTTAATAAGCGTCTTTATTCGGTTAAGGATAGTTACATCAGAGTGGTAACTACTGCTGCTAGTTGTCCTTATCTATTTAGCAGTTGTAAATAAAGAATGACTCTGTCTGAAACTTAGGAAGGATTTGAACTGGATTTTTATACCTTCTGTCATATTATGTGCCGTTACTTCAGCTTTTGTTTTGGAGACATTACTTCGGATGCTTTAACAGCTGTCTGATAAGAAACGTTTTTATTATTATTATTCTTACAACCAACTCCAGTATCTCGTGTTGTGAGGATACTACTTCGAACACTTCCACGCCTGTTCTCTCTTCACTTATTATAGAAGTTACGGCCGTACATGTTGTTATATTGTTTTGTTATTACATTCTTTTATCAGCCTCTTTTTTTGTTTGGTTTTCAACTATTTGTTTTATCAAATTTCAGAATACACTTATGTAATTTATTCCATAAACACAAACAAAACTTTAAAAACCTAACGCATATTCTGTTCATCTGACCAAGTTCTTAAGAAATCAAAGCGAGTTAAAACGGATCATAACGTAGAAAGAAAACCATATTTATTACAGGCCAAAAATATTGAAGACAAAGGAAACTTTTGTTTAGCATCTCGTTGCGATCCTATAGATGTGTTTTTTTTAGAAAAGTTGGAAACAAATCAAAATATATTGGACTGTATTTTAAGTGAGAATAAGCTACCGTCACCTTATGACTACACACAGATAAAATAGGACAAATATTGAATTTCGCATCACAGCCAGTCAATTCTGCAGACTTAGTTGACTCACCAATTTGAAACACCACGATTGGGTAATGAAGGTTAAAAAAAAATAAATGATATGAGAAATCACATCACTCTTTTCCTATAAAAGATGTATATCTGAACGAACATTCATATTAAATATCACATTCACGTGCTCCTTATGATTATCCTAGGCTAAATACCAAACAAGGAAATGCGAACACCATGTTGAGTTCTTATGTAACGGAGGCAGGCCAGATAGATTCAGCTTAACCGTAGAAGTTTTGACTAAAACTACCTGTTACACTGTTATTTGCTTCAATTGAAGATGCAGTGCACAAAGACACTAACTCGAAGCTTTACAGTTAAAGCAAAGAATTTAACTCTGAGACTAAGATTTTTCCAAATAAACTATTTTAATAAATTTTTCATATAACAAAATTTACACTCAACATTATATATTTATTCTAGTAAAATCTTACTAGTTCGATCAATGGGCACTGCTAAAGCAATAACGTTTTGATTTTAGTGTAATTTCCTTTACTATGCAACCCAATGTTATGAATGGTGTCAATCTGTTACTTACAGACAGTTCAGGCGAGACACGTTCTGTGAACTCATCATTGTGATGTTCATTCTTGTTTTGTTGATGGCTTCAATGCTCGTGGAATTTGAATACAGTCTTTTCAGCTGCAGGAGATCCGATTTTCTGCTCGCCACATGAGTTTTTATTAAAATTTCCCCTAGTATTCTTATATTCTTTCAAATATTATACATAATTACCCTAAAGTAGTCCGGACACTTAATAGTTCAATTTACTTGTGATCGTGTGCAACCAGAAACAAACACAAAACCACTTATTCAATGGTTGCAGATGGAGTCAGTAAATTTGCACTCTTTTCTTACATCTATACACACATTCTTGTTATCATTACTTCTTCAGAGGGCCGACTCCCTTCCTTATCTGGCAGTTTTATAAACGAAAATCATTAATCATCCACAGATGTAGCCCATGCTGTGGAATCTCCAAGCTGTCGGGGAATTTTCTCAGATTAGTTTCGCTAATGACCCTTCATAGTTTCTCATACCATTTTCTGGCTTTGATAGTGTCAACTTGTAACAACATAAACATTCCAGCAGAAGGTGTCCCAACACGTTTCTCCTCTTAGGCAAGCGTTGTAATACAACTATTTTTGATGTCTCTGCATATACTTCCCACTTTTCACAAAGAATCAACAGTCAAAACATTTGTAATGTTCAAAAGTGCTTCACTCCTCCTCCCTTCGGAAATATTCTAATTCTGATAAAAATTTCATCACCAAACCTCGCTTTCACCCTTCCATTTGTACATTGCTCAACATTTACAATTTTTCTATCAGTATCCTACTCCTTATTTAATTCTTTACCTAGGAGCAATAACAATCCCGAAACTAAAGTTTTTGGTGTGTATATATGTATACATATCATTATATACTTTGTTTATTGTTATCAACAACAGTTAACATATTCTGAAATACACATAAAATAATTATAATATTCACTATAATATAATGTTACACTAATTATATGAGAACTTCATAAAATTATTTCATATTAAGTTTACTTATTACTTCAATTTGCAGGCCATCTTGACAATCGAGTGACATCTTTCTCCCAGACGCCCAGTCCTCTCTTTGGCATTAAAACTTGTATCGGAAATACCTAAATATTTATTCGTCGCTTTGGGTGATCCATTCATGTAACAATTGAGCCTTTCACTTGGTGAAATGTTCGAACAGTTATATATGATAGTTGCACACGACTGAGTCATTGCTGGTTAAAGATCTTTAAGGAGGACAACCAAAGTTTTCCAGATTTACACAAATCATCACGGTTATTCAACTAATCAACCTTGACTTTTCCAATACCTTGGAGTACATTACCAGTTGTCGTAGGTTTGGTTTAAGTCCCTACATTTATTCACACCATGCATGAGAAGTAATACTCGCCTTACATTTCAACCCGTGTAGATACGTCATACACCATTCGATATACCATACATCATCTTGATATCTAGAGTGAAAACTCTGCCTTGAAACTGTAACTATCGACCCAATATAAGTGCCAGTTACACCAAAATCCTTTTATCTCTACTATGGCAGTCTTACCTTTTCTCTTCCTGTAATCATATTATCAGTCTGTTAGGTGTAAGTAATCACATTCAACTTGATTATGTTTTCTTTCACGATCTTGACTATGTCATTGTCTAATGCGTATCGGGACACAAGCGACTTCCCAATTCCCGTCAAGAACTGCCACGTTATAAATCACTCGCGCATTTCACTTTTAACGCGCACTTCGACTTGTTACCAAATAATCTTTTTCTTGAACTGTCCTCGAAACTTGATTAATATTTCCTTGCTATTATAGTGTCGTCGTGTCTATCTGTCCTCTGTCATCAAGGGTTAAGTTCTGTCTGTTACGTTGTTATCCCTTTCATCATCATATACAGCTAACTAATATTGTTCTCTTAACATTTTGGTTTTCGTCATCTTCATCTTATTCATTCTTAATCTAGACATTTTGGAATTCTCGAACTTTTCACGCCTTGATTCTCAAACGTTTTTGTTTTTTTTTAAATCCTATTAATTTTCGTAACAATTTTCATACATATGTTTATTTTATAATCAGCTAATTAGTTAAACTAGTTGGAAGTTTGACATCAAGCTATAATAAATCACTCTACATCCTCCTACTTATACGCGTCATCATCACATAATTCAATAGTTTCAGTGGCCTCTGAATAAAACATATATCTATTGTTGCCTGGCTCCATTCTGATTTTCTTTTTGAAATTACATAACCCATATAATTTCCAAAATCTCATTAAAGTAAATTTTTCACATACTGTATACAACACTATACTTACTAGTACCTCTACTAAGCATAATTTTTTCATTACTGAGTTAGTCAACTTCCACTTATCTATTTTAGTTTCTACTATAGCTCTCAAAGAGACTATATGCTGTTGAAATTCTTTTATAATTAACTCTGCTCTCAAGGAGGCAATTTTCGAATTTCTTTTAATGTGCTAGTCGAGCGTTCTTATATTTCGTGGGATTCCTATATACTTAGTCTTACTTCTAAAACTAGGTGGTAGCGTAATACTCTGACCATGAGCAGAAAACATTCTGGCTAACCTAAGGCATTCATTACTCTTTAATTTAATTACTTCAGTCTAATAATCAAACTGGTGTACGTTTGATTTAAGGCATACCACTGATAAGGTTGGTTTTTGGATTTCATGCAAAGCTACATAAGGGCTATCTGCGCTAGCCTGTCCTAATTTTGCAGTATAAGACAAGAGGGAGGCAGCTAGTCATCACCACCCATAGCCAACTCTTGGGCAATTCTTTTATCAACGAATAGTGAAATTGACCGTAGCATTATAACGCCCCCACGGTTGAAAGGGCGAGCATGTTTGGTGTGACAGGGATTCGAACCCGCGACCCTCGGATTACGAGTTGAGTGCCTTAACTACCTTGGCCATGCCGGGCCGACACTGATAAGATAAGTTCATCTTTTATATTAAACAACCAAGTTTCTGAGGTCTTAGTTTTATAGAAGTAAATTGGCTTATTCTTTTTTTACGTAACTCAGCTGTCATATTCTTGATTCCTGCAAACACTGCACAACTAAAAGTTATAACAGGGATTGAATATATTCTTGAATTAAAGTCATATACTCTAATGGGGACTTTTATACATCTTAACATATCTTCCTCTGTCATTTCTAAGTAAATGGGGTACGATCCTATGTAACTTAAACATTATATTTGTTGTTTTTAATGGTATCTCTATAAACATTATCAGTATATCCCTTACTGCAACTGTCTTCAGATCAGCTTATCTATAATACACGTAAATGTCTTTATTATGTGTAGGGATTATAACTTAAGTGTGGAGGTAACTTTCTCTGAATTTCGTCCAATATTCCCTCTAATTTACTATAAAAAACGCAACTCACTATCTGGAGAAACATATAGTGCTTGTATTAATTTAGCTAATTCAGTCCTACCATTTCCAACTGTAAATGAGACCTAGCATGGCCGAGCGCGTTAAGGCGTGCACTCGTAATTCGCGGGTTCGCGCCCGCGTCGCGCTAAACATGCTCGCCCTCCCAGCCGTAGGGGTGTATAATGTGACGGTCAATCCCACTATTCGTTGGTAAAAGAGTAGCCCAAGAGTTGGCGGTGGGTGGTGATGACTAGCTGCCTTCCCTCTAGTCTTACACTGCAATATTAGGGACGGCTAGCACAGATAGCCCTCGAGTAGCTTTGTGCGAAATTCCAAAACAAACAAACAAACAAACCAACTGTAAATGACAGCTGTTGTAAGTTACTTGGAATCCTAGAAATAAAAACTAAATTTTATTTTCTGCCTCAGTATGTCTTACTCTATGTATCAAGGCATCAGTAATGATTACCAGTGCTTCAGATACTTTTCAATTTCCTGGTCATGTAATTCGAGCATCTGGTTTAATGAGTTCATTATAGTTGTTTGTTCACCTATCAAATGAACCATTTCTCTCGATATCTGTCTTTGATGCTCTACCTTCTTGTTTAATAATACGCAACTCGTCTCTGGTTGTAGTTCCATAGACGAAATTTTCAAAATACTTTAACCTGCATCTATTAAACCACATTTTCGTCTAGCCTGATCCAAAATCGAAACGCTATCTTTAATACATTACAACTCTACCAACAAATCTTATATTTCAACAATATATCATCTAACAATAGTCTTATAATTCTTAACCAACTTCCCTGTAAGACTATCGCTAAACGTAAAATAGTGGTTTCCTGATTTATGTAAAATTATGTCATATTTTCCGAACCTTTGTCATCAAAACTAACACAAGTGTTTACGTCAAACGATTTCTCGAAAGATATTAGTTCCTCTCGTAACTGAACTAACAACTAAACATATTGTGAAAATGGTATATCTTCGACAATTATCTCCTTATTTCCAGAAAATACAAAATTTCCTTCTTCAACAAAAATCATACCCATCTTTTTCTTTAATGCAGTGGTTCCCAAACTTTTTCAGCTTGTTACCCAATTTAACATGCCACATTAAGCATGTTACCCATTTTAACAAAATGTTTTCAACATTGATATATATGGCTAAATTAAACTAGAGATACATTGCACTTTATTTATTTACAATTTATTTATATAATTTACTTACACTGAATTACACTTTTAATTATTGTATTTGATCATTGTGCATTTCTAATGAATATTGCCAAAGATGTCAAGAACATCAGTGGGATAGATGAAGTTGCATACTTGAAGCAAGTTTAGGAATTCTTGGCTTTGTGGTTGAAAGTGCCAGCCTGGCATCGTTTGCAACATTCAAGCGAGTCCTCTTTTTTGTTTTCATCCCCAGCACGGTTGAAAACCCTTTCTCGCTCAGATACGTTGTTGAGAATGATACCAACAACTTCAAGGCTCTCTTGGACAGAGTTGGCGAGTCACCTAGTTGTGAAATCCAAAAGGAATCTGCATTTTGGTTTTGGAATTTGACTTTCAAGGCTTCATTTGCTCGCATTGTGATCCACTCCTCCTTTGCAGGGAAATCATCATCATGAATGGCCTCATCAGGTACAGAAAAGGGATGAATGATCCACTGAAGACTGACTGTTTTTAGGTCACTCTCTGGAAAGTAGTGTTGCATGCTTGTTTCAAGCCCCTTCAAATGGTCGCTCATCTCTTTGTTGATGGTCTGTAAAAGTGATCCAATATCATAATTATTCTCCTCAACAAACTGGTCTAGGGTGGGAAACTGAGCGATCACTCCTTTCTCCAAGCGTCGAATCCAGAGTCTCAGTTTTCCCAGAAATGCGGTCACTGTGTGATGGGCATCATGACAGTCGTGTTTTGGCCCTGGAATTGCAGATTATCACTATTCAGCTCCGCAAACATGTCAGCCAAGTAACAAAGTCGAGCAAGCCACTCCTTATCAGTGAACTTGGTAGCAAAAGGAGATTCTTCTTGTTTCAGAAATTCCTGAAGAGCCGACTGGAGCTCAATGACTCGACGTACAACCTTGCCTCGTGACAACCAGCGAACATCGGTGTGGTAGAGCAGAACTTGATACTGCTCTCCCATTTCCTTGCACAGCTCCCTAAATATGCGCGAATTCACATCCCTGGGCTTGATGAAATCGACGATTTTCAACACATCTTCAAACACTAATTTCAGATTACCAGGCAGGCTTTCTGATCCAAGAGAGTACCGATGAATGATACAATGATCTACAGAAATTTCTGGATTCACAGCTTGTATGAGGCCCCGTAATCCACGATTACGACCCATCATCGACGGTGCTCCATCGACGGAGACCTAGATTAAAAAAGAAAAACTATTATAGATTGCGTCAGTTAGTCATTCTAACTTATCTTTTGCGTTATAATTATATGGTTTTTATTTATTTTGGTACTTTAGTATTTTAGTACGACAGGCAAGATACTTTTTTGTGAATTATGTATAAAATATTAGCTACACTACAGCTACTTGTACAATAAATAAAACTATATGACTATATCCCATGTAATTCATTGTATTTATACTAATCTAGACTTTATATAAACATCTCTCCCTACCTGTTGAACGCTGTTCCAATCTAATCCATTCGTGGTAAAGAAACTGTTGATGATATTGAAGACATCTTCTCCCTTTGTGGTTGTCAGCAGATCTTCGCATAATAGGAACTCTTCTTTGATCTTGTCCTAGTGGACGTAACGGACGAACCCAAGGAGAACAGCACAACTGGCTTTATCACACGATTCATCAAATTGCAAGGAGAATTTGCTATATGAGCTTTCCTTGATCTCTGTTGTAACTTGGGACAGAATATCTGATGCCATGTCATCGACTCGTCGGCGGATTGTGTTGTTTGATAGAGATATGACACTCAGTTTCTTCGCTTGATCCTCCCCACATACCTTGCTTACCATCTCATATGCACAAGGCATAATCAGATTCTCTGCAATGGTGTGGCATTTTTGTTGTTCGCAACTTTATATGCAACAATGTAAGATGCTTCGACCGCAGCTTGAAGCTTTTGGGCTTGAATTCCAGATGAACCGAACTGGATATTCTTGAGTGCTACAGCCCGGCGCTGAAAATAAGCCTGATCCTCATTTTGAAGATTTGGATGACACTTCTGGAGGCAAGCTGAGAGTTTTGATGGCTTGAGGCTTTCATTTGTCAACACTTTGTGACATACTACACATTGTGGCCGATCCTCTCCACCAGAAGGTAAATTCACAAAGCCATAGCGAAGAAAGGCGTCAGAGTAGGTGCGCTTTTCAGACATTTTATTGTTTAATCTGCAGAAAAAAAGAAAAACTGCATAAAAAAGTGTGAACAATTTGAACTTATTATTTATTTTTTCATGGCATTCTAGATAGCATTAAAAGAGCTTATTCAGCATAGGAATGATGTTAATAGTAGGTAAATACTAACTATACTGCACAGGGCAGTACACATACATTCCAGGTTTTGTCTACTTCGGCTGATGCTCACATAGAAACTGACAGTGTGAAATAGAGGCAACCTCAGGCAGTGAGTGACGCGTACTGGACACCTCGATGAGTCATCAGGGTTACTGAGTGACTTGTGTTCTGAAGCATACTTGTCAAAATACTTTTAGGTTACCACACACTTAGATACATATTTTTTCTTTTCTACTACTGTATATTAGTTTTTGATGTTTATTGTTATTTGGTTTAACTTTATTACATACTTAAAATAGGTTTAATTTACAACTTTACATACTAAGACTAAGTTAACATTAATCCTCATACCAGCTACCTCAATGTTTTCTTGATTTTCAGAATATTAACTTTTTTCTGTCACATCTCCATTACCCCCGATAAATTGTTAAATTACCCCCAGTTTGAGAACCACTGCTTTAATGGCACAATACTTACCTTCTGTCCAACCACGTTTCTGATCATCCATTGCACAATGATTCTGGTGAACCTACAGATATATTTAATACTAATATACATAAAGATAAATGTTCAATAAACATATATATGTAACATACACACTGACATTCATACATATTTTACACTATCTAATTTCTTAATTCTACTTACAACTACGCAAGCAATTTAACATGTTAAAAGCTTCTATTACACTTCATTTTTCCTTATTAGAGCTAATATCAACCATATTAATATAATTTCTGGGTTTATGTACAACCACTTGAGGATAAAGTGTAGGCGTAGGAGTTACTTCTGGTTGAGTTGGTGATCTAAGATTATAATTATGGGTCATGGTATCACCTTGAGTAGTCACCGGAGTGTTTAAAACACTATCCTCACACAATGGGACGTTGACGTCACTGGCCCCACTGCTAGTTGGATCACCTGTAGTGATAGTTTCGTCATTTGATATGGTATCAAATCTCACTTCAATATTTTCATTTTTATCATCCGCCTCGTTTTCATCGGCCATATATTCATATTAATAAGGTTTATTTTCCTTAACTTTCTTTAATCTATTAACATATACTAATTAACTTTCCCCATAAATTTCTTAAATCTTAAAATTGACTGGACTAGTTTGTTTAAGAACTCTGAAAGGATCTTTCCATAGTTTTGCCTGTTTCTAAGTGTTTTTTCTTCTTCTATGTTCAGAAGCTTTGGTTAAATGTTCATTAGCTACTTCAAATGTCAACCTTGTAATCATAATCTACTGCATGATTAATTTTTTAGGAACCAGTGTTTCCTTCAAAAGTAAAAATACATGTCTACCATGTAATAGAAAAAAAGGATTTTACTAAATGGACTCATTTCCAGCACTTCAATATGCTAATAATAGTAAAGGAATCTGCTCATACTAAGATTTTTGAATTTCTCACAGTGCTGATATATTATATCCAATAAAATTCTATTGAATCTTTCTATTAATCCATTAGCAGCTGGACCAAAAGCAGTTTTTTTCAATTTTCTTGACCCCTAATAACTTACAAATGTCTTTTATTAACTTGGAAACGAAGTTACTACCTGTATCTGTTAGTAAGTACTAAGGTATACCGTGTTTAGCTACTATGTTATTTACAAATGCTGCAGTCGTTTCTGCTTTAGGATCAGGGAAACATATTGCTTATGGGTATCCAGTCAAGTAGTTTGCAACTACTGACACACAGCTATTTCCAGCATATGCGTAAGTAATTGTCCAAAGACATCCATAGCTACTAATTGAAAGGGCGTGGTCAAACTTGGCATTCGTTTTGAGAGAGCATTCTTACGGTGCGAACTTGTCTTTCGTTTTTACCATTTTATGCATGAGTCGCAATAATCCTTAACATTTTTGTGCATATTTAACCAAAATAATTTTTTATTTATTCTTTTGTATGTTTTTGCAAAAACTTATTGTGCTGCAAAAGGTGTGTCGTGATATGTTTTCATAATACTAAAACTTAAAGTATGCGATACAACTATCTGTAATAGTCTTTTGTTATCAGCTATTTTGCATAAAATATCTTATTCTAACATGTATTCTGTTTCTTCTCCCTGTAATACTTTGTTTCATAAGTTATTTATTAGTTCATCTTTCATTTGCTCATTAATCACATGATTTAAGTCCCAGGTTACTTCTAATTCATCCTCATTTTGTGTTTTAACTTATCTTATTTTGTTAATAGCCTATTCTTCTTCAGTCGCAGAGTTTCATGCTCTAATTCTACTTATAGCATCCACATTAGAATGTTTCCTGCATGGTCTGGGTACTACTTCAAAATCATAATTCTGGAGTAATAATAAACATCTGGCCAACATGGAGAAAAGTTCTTTTAATGTAATTAACTTCCTACCATACAGATAAAAACAAAAAGTTTTAATTCCATGCACTACAGCTAAACATACTAGTTCTGTGACAGAACAATTAATTTAAGCTTTTCCTGTCTGCTCCGATATGCTATAAGATGTTATTTGCCATTTTCACCTAACTGCGATAGTACTGCAACTGTGGTAAAAACTGAAGCATCTGTGCTTAGGATAAATTCTTTACTAAAGTCTGAGTAACTTAAAATTGACGCTTTCAATAAAGCTTATATTATTATTATTTTCAAATGCATCCTGTGTTTTATCGTCCATTAAAATTTTGTTTCATTCTTAGATAATTCAGTTAGGGCAGTGGTTCTCTACCAGTGGTGCGAGATAACACCCAATTAAAGAGGATAACTTCAGTTGTTTGTTTTTTTTTGTTTACATTAAGGGTACTGTCCTATATATTCAAAAATCACATTTGATTTTTATTTCTTATTTTTCTTGCTACAGTTGTAGCTTTTTACCTCGTTACGATAAACTACCATTACTACCATCACCGGCGCAGACCGAAATCTTAATGTACAACTAAACAAACAACACACGAAACGTAAACGTGACATAAATACTTGGCACAACTAATTAGCTTATGTTCATAAACGCCGTCTTAAAGTGTTTATTATTTATTTATGTTATGTATTCACGTGATCGTGACTCGAGAAACTTCCAGAAGTGTCGAGAATTAATCGGTGACGTCATGTGACGTATATTCGAGAATTGTTTGTTTGTTTTTGAATTTCGCACAAAGCTACTTGAGGACTGTCTGTGCTAGCCATCCCTAATTTAGCAGTGTAAGACTAGAGGGAAAGCAGCTTGCCATCACAACCCACCGTCAACTCTTGGACTACTCTTTTACTAACGAATAGTGGGATTGACCAAAAATTATAACGCCCTCACGTCTAAAAGGGGCAAGCATGTTTGGTGTGACAGGGATTCGAACCCGCGACCCTAGTATTAAGAGTTGAGCGCCTTAACACGCTTGGCCATGCCAGGCCATATTCAAGAATGTTCTAGAAAGTTTCGCAGAGTATATAAACCCATGCTTGATGCTATGGTAGTCAGTGCATTGCTGATTCTGTGTTCGTACAAAAAACTTCATTATGTCAAAGAAAAAGAAATGGAATGATGATTATGTGAAGTTTGGTTTCACTTGCATCGAAACAACTGAGGATCTGCAAAAAAAACACAAAAAACCCAGTGCACACTTTGTGACGCTGTCCTTTTAAACGCAAATTTGAAGCCATCTAAGCTGCAGGAACACTTCAACAACCGGCATGGAGGGGAAGCTGTTGCAGGCCATAATGTTGAATCGTTGAAAGGCCCGCTTTGATTCTCGGGCAACCCTTCCAAAATTAGGTTTTATATCTGCTGACAAACCACTGTTAATGGCTTCATATCACGTGGGGTATAAAGTAGCCAAATGAAAGAAGCCCCATACAACTGCAGAAGAGGTGATAAAATCGCGTGCATTAGAAATGGCAACAATTGTTCTGGGAAAAAAAGCCTCAAACAAGCTTAAATTAGTGTCATTATCAAATAATGTTATTAAAAACCGAATTGGTGATTTGAGTTCGGACATTTTGGACCAAGTTATCGCAGGTATCAGGGCTAGTCCCTTGAAAAACTCTCTCCAATTAGACGAAACAACTGATGTTGCAAAGTGCAGTCAACTCACCGCAGTAGTGAGGTATGTCCATGATGGTGCTATAATGGAAGATTTCCTGTTCTGTGAAGATCTGAAAACAACCATAAAAGGAAAAGATGTCTTCCAGTGTGTGAAGGACTTCTTTGAAAAATATGATTCAGATATCCATATTATTGGTTCTGTGTGTACCGACGGTGCCCCTGCTATGTTAGGAAATAAAGCAGGATTTTTTGCATTGATGAAACAAGAGACTCCGCACTTGCAAGGTACTCACTGTTTTCTTCATTGACATGCTTTGGCATTAAAAACATTGCCTCCAAAGTTGAAAAAGGTCCTTTACACTTCTGTGAAGATCATTAACTGGATTAGGGGTTGTGCTCTGAACCACCGCATCTTCAAATTGCTTTGTGAAGATTTTGGAAGTGAGCATCCAGTTTTGCTTTTCTACACAAAGTCCGCTGGCTTTCACGTGGGAGAATTTCAACGCGCTTCTTTGAACTGCGAGAAGAAGTCAAAACTTTTCTGAAGGAACGTGACTATGATCTGCCCTGAGAAATAGAATCACAAGAATTCAACCAAATGCTAGCCTATCTGAGTGATATTTTCACTCTTATGAATGACCTGAGTGTATCTCTTCAAGGGAAAAACATAAACATATTGAAATGCTGCGAAAATTTAAATGCTTTCAAAGAAAAGTTACATCTTTGGTGTCGACGAGTTAAAAAAGGGAATCTTTCAAATTTTCCATCACTCAAAGAAATGGAAGATGAGGATGAGTCTCTAATTCGATGTGTGTGTGAAGAAACTGTGAATCATTTGGAAACACTATCAAAGTCATTTGATGGATATTTTGGAGGAGAACTGGAAACTTCTGAAGAGTGGATTATGAATCCATGCTCCTTAAATTTAGATAATATGTCAAATGATGAAGAACTGAAGGAGGATCTTATTGAACTGTGCACAAATCGAGTTCTTGAAATGCAGTTTGAAAGTAAAACTTTGGAACAATATTGGTGTTCGGCAATGGACATGTTTTCAAGACTTTGTGAAAAAACACTAAATGTGCTCATTTCATTCGCGACGATATACTTATGCGAGTTTGGATTTAGTGCCCTTTTGTCAATCAAGATAAAATCTAGAATACGCTTGGGTGCACAAACAAACTTGCGGATTGCTATCAGTAATGAAAATCTTTATTGTTTTTGACACTGGATAATTGTTACACATCTCTAACAAACATCTACACTTACCAAATGTCCCAGATATTCAACTTTTGTTTTTCAAGAATTGATGTTTGCTTCTCGTAATCTATAAAACACGTTTTGATCTATCCAGGTGATCTTCAAAAGTCGTAGCGAGCACTATAATATCATCTACGCAGCAAAATCATTTTGAATATTGTTATACCGATAACACAACATTATTAATCTCTGCAATGTTGACAAGGTATTACATAAACCAAAGGGCATTCTATTGAACCCGAAGGATGCACAAAAGCAGTTTTAGCTTTATCTTCTTATTATTTTTCTACCTGCCAATATATATTTTGTAAATCCACACACAAAAAGTATTTACTATCACCTAACCAGTCTAACGTCTCTTGGATGTAAGGTAATGGATAAATGTCTTTAACCGTTATTCCATTCACCTTCCTGGGGATGCATATGGACTACTACTATCCTCTATTATTCCTTGTCCAAGCATTTCTTTCACACAATCCTTTAATTCTACCATGTGCTTTTCTGGCACTCTACAAGGTCTTTGCGCAATAGATTTACTGCCATTTAACACTATTTTGTGTTTAAATTCATTTGTAAAACTATTTGGGTCACCTTCTCCGATACATATAACTCTGTATTTTAGTTCTTCAAACCGTAATAAGAACTTACCAAACTCATCAGCTATTGAGGTACTCAGTAGGGGGTTACAGCCCTACTTTGTATTAGCATTTTATTAAGACCCAGCCGATTCTATATGAGAGTAGGCCATTTCAAAAAATATGGAAAGTTGTTTAATAGATAAAAGCCATAGTTTTGCATCTATGGGGTACCAAGTCAGCAGCAAAAACTAAGCTAATTGGTACTAACCGGGAATGGTAACTTCCAAGCGATTCCCTGGCAATGAGGGAAAGATAGCTTGACATCAGAAATAAAGGCACAAATAAATACCTATTCTGACACCAGTTCACATACCTAAAGTGAAACTGGTGCAACTGACATTACTATCACCGGAGATAGTAGCCAAACCACTCAGATGAATGGCTCAAGTTATATAACCTTACCTAGTGAGAAAAATGACAATTATATCAGTATGGTAGATGGCATTTATGAATTAAGAGATAGAACAGGCATCAGTACAGAACAGGTAGGCACAAGTGTTTGTAGACCTACCCGTAAGAAAAATGATACGTGACTTGTGTCTACACGAGTTTACAGCTTTTTCCAAATTTGCAGTCCACCTGCCAAACAAACACAATTCGTTGGCACAAGCACAATGTAAATTCTGTGGAAGAGATGACAGCAATCATCATGCTATCACTTGTCATATTGCAAAATGTGCCTATCGGCAAACCTTCAAGTTAGCAGTAGATTATTACAGCTTTGGCTGGGAGATCTGCAAATTTTAGAACTAGGTTGGGCTTATCTTGACACAAGAGATATTGGCATCGTACCACCAGAAACGGGACAGGAGCCACAGTTAGTAATTGTAAATATTATTGGAAGTATTACGTCGCCAACCTTCATTTATATAATCAGGACAATTGCCCAGAGTATATCCTGTTTATACATATTGATGTTTTAAAGAAATTCCTGGTAGTACTCCTACCTCCTCGTTGGTCCTGACTGGGAAACGTCTAAAATACTAACAGACAGCTAAAGGAGTATTCAGGAGGAAGAAAGTTTGTTTGATTTTTTGTTTGTTTTTGAATTTCGCACAAAGCTACTCGAGGGCTATCTGTGCTAGCTAGTCATCACCACGCACCGCCAACTCTTGGGCTACTCTTTTACCAACGAATAGTGGGATTGACCGTAACATTATAACGCCCCCACGGCTAAAAAGGCGAGCATGTTTGGCGCGACGGGGATGCAAACCCGCGACCTTCAGATTATGAGTCGCACGCCTTAACACGCTTGGCCATGCCGGGTCGGGAGGAAGTAAGAAGCGAGATGAAGGCAGAGGACGAAAATGAAGAACACAAAACAGATGATACAGAAACAGGAATAGGAGAGGAAATCTTAGAACAGAAGGAGATTAGCTATCTCTCGGATATTAGTGAATTATCAAAATGTGCTCTTAAAAATCAAGATGAATTCGTAGAAACAATGTTTACTAAAAAAGCTCGAAAAAGTCACCTTTAAGACATTAAAAAAGAAAATGACGGACATAGTGAGAATAGTTATAATGCAACAAAATGTGATTTCTCATCTACTTGGGTAAAATTCAAAACTCAAAAAAAGTATAGACATTATAAATGAGGAAAAGAAATGCCTACTTTTGCAGAAGTTACCAAGATGAAAGTAGAGCTGCAGAGTGAAGGGAAAATGATAAAAACAAGTAGCAGAGAAAGAAGTAAAAGCAAGAAAAGAAACGTACTCACAATCATACCCAAAAAAAGAGTATGACATCTGTGGAAACTAAAAGAGAAGTACAAAGTTTGGTTAAACCCAAAGAACTGGAGATAGGTGTAAATGCTGTGAGAACCGTAGCTGAAAGTGGAATCTTGGTGGAAGTAGAAAAAAAAAGAAGAAATGCATTTATTTAAAGATGCACTATTGAAAGTAAAGGATTTAGAAGAAAACTTCGATGTTAATATACCTAAAAAGAGATATCCACAAATAATTATTTATAATGTAGATGATGATATGAGCGATCAAGAATTTGACATTAGTATTAAGGAACAAAATTCAGAAATACTTGAAGGAAATGCTGTAATTATTGTTAATAAGAAATTTAAAACATTCAGAAGTTTCAATTATATTGTTACAATTGAACCACATAAAGATAAAAATTGTTACAATAAACTAAATTGGAAAAGATATGGATTTAAAGAATACGTGAAACCCACAATTTGTGATAATTTGATAATTGTAAAAAAATTGTCCATTTTGCTAAATACTTCTTGGTCAATGGTATTTGGGTATTTGCCCTGGAGGGTCAGGTTCACTTTGACCTCTTCCTCCTTCCTGAACATATTTTCTCTAACTGTTCGTTATGTTAGGTCCTTTTCAGGGCAATGTCCATTTATAGTCTCTTATTCACAGTAGTCAAGCTTGCTGGTGGCATTTTTTTTTAAAACTTATTATTATTTTAAAATACATAAATATGTAAACTATAAATTCAAGATTTAAAGTTCATATACATACATATTTTACTTTAATTTATTTTTTCTTTATGTTTAATATATATGTTAATTGGGGAGAGGTATTTAGGTTTTTCTTCATCATGTATAAGGTACCTATCTAGTTCGCATAACAAATCATTTTTCTTCCAATTTTTGTTAAAATACCTAATTGTAATATTTAGGAGTCTATCTGATACTATTGGTATGTTCGAGTAATTATGGATGAATTTAGATGATGTTGCTCTCGGAACTCTGTATGCTGTTGTGAGAAGTGCGTTTTGTATTGTTTGTAGTTTGGTTTTTATTGTTTCATTACTTACAGTTACCTTGCTAAATACTGTAAAAATATTACTACCTGTTTAAAATGTGGACAAAAGGGGCATCAATATAAAGATTGTAAAAAAACCCTGTTTTGTATAAATTGTTATAATCATAATAAGAAATTTAATACACAATTTGATGTGAATCATTCTTGTAAGGATCAAGATTGTAGGATTTATCTTAAAGAAATGGATCGATTAATTTCACTTACTGATTATGGCTTGTGATTTAAATACTTTTCTTTTTGTGACTCATATTAATTTGGCAGTGGCCGAACAGCCAATCTGCAGTTAAACCAAGATATACTAAAAATAAATATGGATATTATATTCATAAATGAACCGTATGATTTTGAGGAAAATATAGTTCATTTTTCTGAAAGTATGAGAATTGTTTTTGTTGTGATGTCCCTAAGGCAGGGATTATCATTAATAATAAAAACATTAATTATTATGTTTTATGTTGTACAAATAATTTTGTTGGTATTAGAATTACTTATGAAAATTTTATTATAATTGTGAATAGTATTTACTGCTCCCCGTCTTAAGTCATTGATGTTGACCTTGATATGCTACAAAATTTTACGAGAAAGTATAATAATGAAATTATTTTAATTTTAGGTGATTTCAATGCGAAGTCAGAAGCCTGGGGCCAGAGGCCACTTGATGATAAGGGATTTTCAGTTACTAACTTTATGGATTTAAAGGAAATTATATTACTTAATAATTCAGACTCAATACCAACTTTCTCCTCAACTAGAGGGAAAAGTTGGATTGATTTGGCAATGACAAAGTATAATAACGAATTTGATACTCATTTTGAAATTACAAATCATATTACTAATAGTGATCATGGTATGACAGAATTGCAATTTTCAAATTTTAATAAAGAAATAGATAATAATCAATTTATAAATATAAATAGACTCAATTGGTTCGATTTGAAAGTAGAAACAAGAGAATATACAAATGAGATTAAAGATGAAATACTCAACAAAGATAATATTGAAAATTATTTTATAAAAATTACAAACAAAGTTAAAGAAATTTGTTTAAACAGTTTAAGGAATAAAAATAATATGAAGAATTTTGAATATAAACAAGCTTATTGGTGAAATACCAAGCTAAAGATCTTCAAGAGTAAAGTGAAAGCTTTAAGGAGAAGATTTCAAACGACTAAAGATATTAATTTAAAACAGTATTATAAATTTCAAAACAAGAAACAGCAAGCAAAATATAAAAAAACAATTATTTTCATTAAAAAAAAAGCTTTAATAAATTATATCACAAGTATTACTGGTTATATTTTGAGTATACCATATAAAACTATTATGGATAAAAAGAAGAAATATCTACAAATTAGTGAAATAAAAGATGGGAATATCACTAAAAATAGAAATGAAGCTTTCAATGAAATTCTTAATTATCATTTTCCATGGGTGTATTATGATCAACTGGTCTCTGGAATAGGTATTTGCGATGAGATACAGAATAATAATGATATTGATGTGAACATAAATGAAGATACATATAATTATAGAGTATGAAATTAATGAACTCATGGGGGAGATGGAAAATAATAAAGCTCTTGGATATGATAATTTAAAATTGCCTATAATCAGAGAATATATTTTGCTAATAAAAATTGGTTTATTAAACTATTAAATTTTTGTTATAACAATGGTATTTTTCCATTAGTTTGGAAAAAGGCTGAGGTGACTCTCATCCATAAAAAAGGAAAAGATAAAATGATTCCTAGTAGTTACAGACCAATATGTCTTTTGCCCATTTGAGGTAAAATATTCGATAAGATTTTGAAATGTAGATTGACTTATTTTCTAGAGAAATATAAATTAATTGATGATGTATAATATGGCTTTAGGAGCAAGAGATCCACAGTACATGCATTACAGAAACTTAAAGAATATGTTAATGAAAGCATAAACAATAAATCCATTACATTATTAATTTCTTTGGATTTTAAAAATGCTTTCAACTCAGTAGATAACATGATCTTAATAAAACCTTTAAATATTCTAAAAATACTCTTGAAGTTAAAAAAGTGATTATTGATTTCATTCAAAATAGAGAACTTTTATAGAAAGTATAAGTAAGAAATATAATAAGAGGATTTCGCAAGGATCAAGTTTGGGTCCTATTCTGTAGAATCTTTATATTGATGGAATGTTAAAATTAAAGAATACAAACAATGCAAATATACAAGCATTTGCTGATGACACCATTATTTTAATGAGGGTAAAATCTTCATACCAATTTACGTCTTTGTCTGGGGATATATTAAGGTTAACAAATGGATTTCAGAAAATAAATTAGAACTTAATCTAGATAAATCAAATTTTATTTTAATTTATAAAGGTAAAAATATCACGCATACAATCACCTACAATTACTATTAGTAATAAAAGAATTAAATTTACTAAAGAGTTGAAATACTTGGTTATTATAACTGACATGAAATTAAACTGGTTATCGCATCTTAATTTTGTTAAAAGAAAAACAGTTAATGTTATTCAAAAATTAAAGCAGATTTCAAGAACCATTTGGGGCTTAGTTAATAGAAGTAAAGAATATATTATCTACAATAAACTTAATATTACTTTTATTTGGGTTAAAGCCCACATTGGGATCAATTATAATAAAATAGTAGATCTTAAAGCTAAGGAAGCCACAGAGAAAATGGAAATTAAGGCTGAATTTAGATATAGTAAAAAACAAATTAAAACGAAATTAAATAAAGAACTATTAAGTAATTTGTAACAAAGATAGGATGATGCCTCATTTTTTAGATTCACCTATAAATATTTTAATAAAGTAAACTTTAATAGATGTAAAGGAGATTTGTATATAAATCAAATTTTAACAAAGCATGGGGTTTTTACAGAATATCAATGAAGAATTTATGGAAAATCTAATTTGTCTCTCTGTGGAGAGATAAGAATGCAAGATCACCTAATTCTATATTGCAAAAATTATGATTATATAAGAATGAAATATTTTCCTAATTGTTTTTTTAAATTTGGAGTTTAAGAATTTATTATTAAATGTGGGAGCAGTAAATGGTATTAAATGTATTATTACTGATATATTAGAAAAGTTATATTTGTTACTAAGTAAGTAACTGATGTAATAAATTTTAACAATTTTGTAAGTTGTAAAAAAAAGAAGTTGAAATTTGTTTTGTCTTTCTTACTAAGTACGTAACTGATGTAATACATTGTAACAATCTTGTAAATTGTAAAAAAATATCATTATTATTATTGTAAAAAGAAAATGTTGAAATTTATTTGACTTTTATTGGTTTTTGTTTGTTACCAAGCTGGTAACTTGTATAAATATTGCAACATTTCTGTTAAAAAAAAAAAAAAGAGGGAGTTGGCAAAAAATCTAGTTGGAGAAAGTCTCAATTTGTAATGTTAGGTTTTTAGTTTGAATTGCTCAAGTGATATTGACATTTGAGTAATTAGTGAGCAGTATTGCTTTGCAGTGGCTTAATCATTCTTCGAATACCCCGTAAGGAGTGGGTCGATAACATCTTTAGTTTGGTTACCACCAGAAATGCCAAACGAATACTATCTCAAGGAATCAGGGTGCTGCCTGGTAGTATGAACCAAGGAAGAAATACAAACCCTCCAAGATTTGGAAGTAGTATACTCAGGCCGTTCAATGTTCTCTGTGCAGGACATCAACTTGGAAAGACTCCTAAGTAAGTCTTGGATAAGCACCATGACCTCAATAAGGTATTACAACCTGTCTAGGTTGATTCAAATAACAACATGAATTGTGGAGATCCTGTTAATATTTTAAGTTTGAGGAATTAAATTGGGAAGAGATACTTTCCCTAAACCTCTAAATTCCATTCATACCTCAATCACCTGAGAGATGAGAAGGGACTCGATGAAGCAATGTGGCAGGAGGTTGAAATTGCGACTAAACAATGGGTTAAGAGCTTTCTTATTCACAAGTGTCTTGAAACAATCAAAGAACTTTGAAGCAGGCAATTAAAAACCCACAACTTGCCTGAAAACCCCACAAAATATGTTTTTATTGTGTGGAACGCTTTAAAAGGTTCCAGAAAATGTTTGATTTAGAACATAAACACCTAGCTGAGGAGATAATGAATGGCCTCAGTAAAGATCAGATGAAAGACCACTATGATCAGGTCTATAGTGTTGCTACCGATAACATCAATTTTGATAGATGCCCACTACCACCCAGGGCAAACAACTCCAATATACTGCAACCAATAACACCAGAGAAAGTAGGGGTGGCACTTCAAGGTATGAGGAAAGGGACTGCATGTCCCGATAACATCACTCTTCCATTCCTACTCAAAAGTCTCAAGTATGGTACACGTTTCCTAAACAAGTGTTCAATCTCTGGAAATTTACAGGTTGCATTCCCAAATGCATTAAATTCAATAAGTCAGTGCTCATTCTGAAATGAAAGAGTAATTTGCATGATGTCAAAAACTGGAGGCCTATCACAATTTTATCCCTTGTGCTTCGGCTATGTCAAATGGTAAAATTACTCAAAATGAGGTACTCAGATATGTTGTAGAACCAGGCAGTGTAAAAATAGATTCACTAGTGTGGTGAAAGGAATGTTCTTTAATGCATTCCAGGATTAGTAAAACAGCCAGGAAATATCTGTGTATCCTTGTAAGTAGTGTTTCATCAGAGCAAATATTATCTCCATCCTTAAACATTATTAAAGGATCATTTTGAATCAACCTGAGATATTTAACGTTTGAATAATAGATCCCAGAAAATCTATATGCCACTTTTTGTTTGCTAAGACATATAAGAGACACTAAGATAGGACATTTGACTTTTTATTCAATAAAAATTTATTTTATTCAAATGCTCTTCATACCATCAGGTAATCTGATGGCAAGAAACATAAAAACTTGTTTGTTTATGTGTCGTTTTCTTTATTTCTTAATACAAAATAATTGAGATCTCAATCATCAAATATGGATCACAAACCAATTCATAACACTAGTAAATGAATTATCCAATCAACAGGTTGACCTTTCAAAAATAGTTTCCACGATGGCATGAGTGGCAAAGTAGGTTTTGTAAATCAGTTTGTAAAATATGCTGGATATCTACTGGTAGGCTTTCACTGTATTATACACAAGGAGGGTTTGTGTGCAAACATTGGTCATAAAGAGCTTGAAAAAATATTGGATATTGTAACCAAAGTTGTTAATTTTATTTCTGAACATACTTTGGGAAAAAGACAATTTCAGAATTTTATGAGAGAAGCAAATTCAGTGTATAACAATGCT
This sequence comes from Carcinoscorpius rotundicauda, assembly GCA_011833715.1. NCBI lineage: Eukaryota > Metazoa > Arthropoda > Merostomata > Xiphosura > Limulidae > Carcinoscorpius > Carcinoscorpius rotundicauda. The sequence continues at coordinate 30,615,628 of CM022396.1, forward strand.
CATTGGCTAAGTAGAGGTTTTGTTCTTAATTGATTTGATTGTTTGGATGAAATTAGTCTGTTTTTGACCAACGAAAAATTTTCTTGTCAAGAATTATCTGATGTTGTGTGGATTTGTAGATTGAAGTTTTTTTTTTACAAATTTCTTCTCACATTTAAATCACTTGAATGCCAAATTCCAAGGATCTGGAAAAACACTTGATATTATTTTTGATAACACAAAAGCTTTTGAAATCATACTGAAAATGTTTAAACATGATGTTTAAAATGGCACTTTTAAATATATCGCAAACCTAAAAACACAACAGATCTTGAAATTCATGATAAAATATACATTCGGAACTTCCAAGTGCAATTTCCAAACATTAATTCAACTTTTGAAGAATTTTCTTTAAGATTAAATAAGATCAGGAGGTTATTTGAAGAAACTGCAAAATTCATAAAATATGCAAACAGTGTAACGTTAGACAAACTCAATTTGCAAATGTTGCAGAGAATTGACTTAGAGAGTTCTGCATGCAACTGATTGATTTACAAAGCAGCTCAATCTGGAGGCAAAACTTTGTTGACTTAAATGCTAAACTAGAAAATATTAAGAGATTGGTTAGTGACTGGAATAATGCAGAAAATTGAAGAAAATTAGGTTCCTAAACTTTGAAATTCTCTTCCTCAAACTTTTGACTGTGAAATATGTCACAATGGCAGTATTTTCATCAACATATTTATGCAAGTTATTATTTTCAGAGATGAGCTTTGTAAAATTTAATTATAGAAATAGACTTGCTGACGAAACTAGTGCTGATTGTATAGCTCTTAAAACAACCAAATGCAAGCCTGACATAAAATATCTATCATCATTTGTGCAGCAGCAAATGTCTCACAAAGAGTAAAATACTCTTTCATTGTTTTTTTTTTCTGATGTTACATAATACGAACCATAGCTTATCATTTTACAAAATTATTTCTGTTAATAGTAAAACAATGTATAAACAAATAAAGAAGAAGCCTCTTTCTTTTTCTTAAAAAGTCCATTATTACTGATACTAATTCAATAATTTTATTTCTTTTGAATTACTACAGTTATTAATAACATGTAATTCCTAAAGCTGTTTTGTTTGGTTTGGTTGTTTTGAATTTCACGTAATGCTACACAAGGGTTATCTGCACTAGCTCCATAACTTAGCAGTGTAAGACTAGAAGGAAGGCATCTAGTCATCACCACCCACTACTAACACTTGGGCTACTCTTTTACTAATAAACAGTGGAACTGACAGTCATATTATAACACCCCATGGCTAAAAGGGTGAGCATGTTTAGTGTAATAAGGATTCAAACCCATGACCCTTGAATAACAAGTCAAGTACGTTAACCACCTGGCCATGCCAGGTCAGCTGTTTCATTTAAAATAGCTCAGAGTAATAATAAATGATAATCTTATAAAAATTACCACGGGCATGCAAGATAATTTTTTTGCTTTCACCCAATTTGGGTACACACTTTTGGAAACGTTTACCATCCCTGAGCTTGGTTATCTGCACTTAACAACCAATAAAAATAAAATAAAATAGTAGTAAAAGTATTATATACTGTAAAGAGAAATCAAGTTAAAACAAGAAGTGGCTCAATGTTGGATAAAAACTTAAATAGAATTAAAAAGGTCAGTAGTCCTTAAAAAATTAAAAACATTTGTAAGGTGGACAGTATCGCTCTCCTCAATAACACTGTCAAATATCAGGGATACACTCATAGTAAAAATATCTAAAACGGTACCGTCACTCACAGTCATAATGAAGACACAACAGTAAAATGTGGGTTATTGTAATTTAAGTGTCACACACTGGTGCATAATTCCTAGATAAAAGGCAGTGATGAGTTATAAAATTGTAACCAATGCATAGCCTAGTTAGGACAACTTCCTCCTGATAATTTTGGAAAACAAGATGGCCAAAATACAATAGAAGGTTCTATCTGGAAAAGCTTGTTATCACTTTGCTCACTCCAAGTCAACTGCCAACTAGCTGAGCCTTGAATAGAGAGCTGTAGTCCATGTATGGAATAGGCACAGTATTGATAGCACCAGAGCAAACAGACTTAGTTGTGGTGTCAGGGAGCTCTATTCCATGATTACCAATGTAGATCCAGAAAAACTGGATAGAAGTTGATGATAAAGATAAATGGGCCAGTCAGAGCGAGAACTAATGTGAAGTGATTCCAAGTGCAGTAGAGAGCTAAATGGATCAGTATAAATAGTACAGTTCATGTACTGCATAGCTTTTATGTGATCCAGGGCAAGAGAAGTGGCATACAATTTGGCAGTGAACACACAAATTACAGAGGGGATCCTGTATATAACCAACAGATCATAACAAACCATGGCAAAGCCCAGATAGTTATTTGATTTAGAACCATCTGTATAAGTGGGAATAGAAGGATGATTCAAAATATTTTGTCAAAGAAAAGTCAGTATTTCCAATTGGGAGCATCCATCTTCTTCAGATGACTCAAAGAAAGGTCACACTCAGGGATGTCAATAAGCCATGGTGATATGTGTTGACCTCTGGAGAAAGCATGACCCACAGAGGAAGAAAAACAACCCTAGGGGGGATGTTGTAGTAAGGACTGAAGTTTTGAAATATACAGGAAAGATAACTGCAATTTGATGGTTGATTTAGATAGTTTCAAATTAAATTCTTATATGTTCAAAAACATGCTGGCATTTTCATAAAACAAATACTGTTGATTTTTACTTTCAAAAATCTTATACAAATTTAGAGAATAGTCATGACTTGTGCAATACACATTCAACAATATATGCACATGCCTCACACCAAAACAAGCATAGATATCAAAATAAATATATGATGGTAAATCTGTTACAAATACAAAGTTCAAGAATGTAAATGATAGTGATTTGAGTTATTAGCTTTAATATAATATAATATTACACACAATTTTTGTTGTAGTTTTATTTTTTCACAATGTCTATATTTTTAAAGGCTACAAGTTAAAGAAATGATAAAAAAACTGCCCTTTTCTTGATATTTCTTGTCTTACTGGTGCTACAGGGTCAATTGCACTCCTTTTCTGTTATACTGTATGACATTATTACTTTGTCTTCAATGCTACATAGTAAGTGGGCAAACCAGAACTTTCTCACTTTAACAAATGTATCAACATACTTCTTAAAAATATTTCTAGACTTAACAGGAAAATGATAAATATGGTAATAAACCTGGTATTCAAGCTTCACTGCTTTCTTTATTATGATTACTTTTTAAGCCCCCTGGTAATGATGAGAGCTCTAATTTGTTCATATTTCCTCCTTTGGTATTATATACAAAAATTAAGGATAAACCCTCTAATTTTACAACATGGCTATCCATACTTGTGCAAATACCCACAGAGTCTCGATCATCTTGATATTTGACAAGGTTCTGAGAGGGTTAATGTGGAACAGGTTCCCAAGAAATGCCTACTACTTCTGAGACAGAGACACAGTGATGGAAGCCATCACAATAACCACCACTGAAACAGTTCAGGCCAGTAAGCTACTGACAAGACCATCACTGGTCATTATGAAGAGGCACCTTGGTACCTACATTAGTGACAATCAAGCCACTGCCATTCAAGTAACACTGATATCAAACTAAAGGTAGCTGAGAGTGGAAATACTAATTAAGCCACCGAAGGTAATATTTAACCAACTTGCACTAGAAAAGATCCCCATCTACCAGCATTTAACGTTAAAGTTGGGTGAAGCATTTGTGGAATACAGATACTAAGTATATCCAAAATGTGTAAGTTTTCAAGAAGTACATCGTTATTTTATAACATATCTACATATAGTACATAGAAAATAGCAGAGCGAAAATTGTTATACAAAAGCATGGGTAGTACAGTTACGGCAGAAAGTGTTCGTACTACTGCGACTTGAGTCGTTTTTTCATCATAACTTAAAAAGCATCACTATTAGGATAATGAAACTACAGTATATTATAGATATTATACTGATACATATCTACATAGATTTTTATGTATATTGAACGAAACATAAACTGTTTATAAATAAATAACCAAACAGAGGAGGTGCAGAAAGTGTTCTTGCATTCACTTTAATGGTCAGTTGTGTAGCCTTTCAGGTGAATTACTTGACACAATCTCTCCTCATAGCCCTCCATGATCGTTTGACAGCACTCGACTGGTATTTTCTTCCATTCGTCTTTACAGAAAGCCTCCAACTCTTGTAAGTTTTTTGGATGACGCAGATGAGCTCTAGTCTTCAACTCATGCCAAACGTTTTCAATTGGATTGAGATTGGGTGACTGCAATGGCCTCTCCAGAACGCTTATATGGTTCCTTTGCAACTAGGAATGCACATATTTCGTTGTGTGCTTGGGGTCCATGTCGTGCTGGAAGATCCAACGACGCCCAAACTGCAGTTCCGAGCATCATTCTTTATACAAGTTCCTAATATATCAACGTACTCTTTTTTTTCCATGATTCCGTTGAAGCGGTGAAGGCTGCCTACACCAGAAGAGCTGAAGGAACCTTATAGCATGATCGAGTCACCTCCGTGTTTAACTGTACGGACGGTGTTTTTTGGAAGATTTCGTTATCCCTTACAGAAAATATAGCGAACATCATTGTGGCCGAAAAGCTCGATTTTAGTTTCGTCTGACCAAAGAATACTCTTCCAATAGGTAAAGAGTTAATCTACATGCTTTCTTGCATACCTCAATTGTGCTTCTAAATAAAGTCTTTAAATATGGAGCTCTACGAGGACGGTATGCTTTGAACCGAGACATGTTCGTAACTGTAGAGGTGCTCACTTCAATCCCACTTTCCCTTACCTGTTTCTGTATGTCATTACGTGTTAAACAAAGGTTCCTACTAACTTCTCTGAGAACTTTCCTCTTGGTTCTCTCTGGAATTTTGGTAAGGCGTCCGGAATGAGGGAGATTAGCAGTTAATTTTGTAAGCTTAAACTTGGAAATTATGCTTTGAACAGTAGATTTCAGCACATTAAGCTGTGTAGCAATACCGAAAATAGACACACGAGACTTGTATTTTACAATAATTTGTTTTTTTAAAACACTGGACAGTTGTTTCCTGTTCGCCATGATGACCAAGCAGATAATGACGAATTGCCCGAAGTAAAATTTTTGCTGGCTAAATTACAACAATTATGAAGCCAGGAAGCCAGTGTCAAGTTCTGGAATGGTATACAGTGTTCCCTCGCCACTTCGCGGGCTCGGCCAACCCCCTCCCCCACACACACATACATATATATAAAATAATAAACATTAAATCTAAAATATAGCATTAAATACCATTAAAATATTAAAAATAAATACAAGTAATAGTGTAAAGAAAAAAAAACAGGTTTATTTTGAGATATAAACATATATTTGAGTTTATAACAGCGTAAAAATGGAAACAGAACCAACTGGAAAGGCTATAGATGTACGCATTGTGCGTCTGCGAAGGCTACGCGAGATCAGCTTCATGGCGTAGCGATGTGCAAGACGGGCTATGATTGGTGCAGAAATGAAAGACGGCCAATTACAGCTACCCATTTTGATTGTTTTTCACCATTGCTACATTTCTTGAAAATGTTCATAAGGCATTGCAAGAGATGAAGCCCTGCACCGTTAATGCAAGCTGCAAGAAGTTGTGGCCTGAGGTTGTGCACGACGACAAGGGATTCATACCTGAAGAAATCCAACACTCGGCTGTTCAAAAAGCTGTGCAATTAGCTTCGTTAATCAAAGGTGAAGGATTTGCCGATATGACGAAGGAAGACGTAGATGAACTGATTGACTTAGAATCCGAACTACTCGCCGACCAAGACTTAGAAGCACTGACGAAGTCTGCTGCCGAGGAAGACGACGAAGAGGAAACACCAAAAGAAGCCGAGGAAACAATCGAGCAAAGTGGATAGTCGTTAGAGCGGTTAGGTAAACTAATGAAACTAATTAAAGAAGTGAAGGACTGCTCACAGGAATGAGAGAACGATATGGTTCGATCAGTACAATTTTGCAATAAAATAGAAGAACTGATGACTCCTTATCAAATGATTTTCGATAGGCTAAAGATGCAGAGAAAACAACTGCCAATAACAATGTTTTTCCAGCCGAGCAAGAAGGAAAGGGTACCGGTGGCAAGTACTGTTCCTGAAGTTGTAACGACCGACGAAGAAATTGCCGATTCACCTTCCACAGAAGAGGAGGTGGTGTCCCCCGAAAAGACACCACCTGCTGAAGATATGTAATTTTTAATTTTAAGACTTAATATCTTAATAATTGTTCTTATTATTTCAGCAATAATGAACAGTATTGTTATGGGAGGGTTAAATAGTTGTACAGGCAGGGTTTTAAAAGTCTAAATGCACATAAATATAGACGTAAAAATCGGCGATCCAACTTCGCGGAAAATCTCCTTTCGCGGGGGGTTTTGGAACGCATCTACCGCGAAACACGAGGGAACACTGTAATGTAGTTTAATCACCAACCTAAACAAAATGTTTACGGGAATATCAGTTCTTTCAAACGTTCTGAAATGTACGAACACTTTCTGTTCCTCCTATTTTTTATTTGTTTATAAACAGCTTATTTGTTTTTTAATTTACATAACAATTTATGTAGATGTGTGCTAGTACAGTATTTATAATATGTTGTACTTCTATTAGCCTAACTGTGATACTTTTTTTGAGTTATGAGCAAAAAACTACTCGGGATGCAGGGGTACGAACACTTTCTGTCGTTACTGTAACTTATCAACCACAACACCAGATATGAAAGATATAAGCTTGATGCTTTAATGAGAATAAGCTAAAAGCAATATTCTAGTCGTGACCTCAGGGAAAAACAGAATTCCCAACCTAGCATCAGGCAGACATGGTATTTTTAGAAAACTTCAATTGTTAGATAAAGCAAACAACAAAGTGAGCTCATACCATAAAAAAGCCGTTAATGGACTGTATTGAAAGACTAGGGTGAACTACTTCTAGAAAAGAATACCCTCCATTATAAAATTTGTCTCTATACAATAAATTAATTGTCATGGATGATTTCGCCAAAGATATTAGATAAGGGACAGAAATAAATTCTGTGAGGGCCAATAACATAGTTGACTTTTGTACAAAGGCCCTTCTTGCACCAATCAAGTTAAAAATACTTCTTTTGAAAACAGGTATGATAAACTTTTTGAACAATTGGAAAATCACTAAAAATTATGAATATAATTCCACATTTCTTACTCTAACTAGCACTTTTCTCATGTCATCGACTCTTCCACAGTTATGAATTTGCTCTAAACACCTTATCTGACCAGAGAAGAAAGTAACAGTAATCTAGAATGTGCGAGAGTTTCACCACACAGACTCCTTGTAAGTATGCCATTACTGATCCAGTCTAACAGTGTTTCACTTAAGGTTTAATAATATATAAAGAATGAACAGAGAAAAGTGAAAAAAATTGTACTAAAGAAATAGTAGAATTAATAGTGCTTAAAAGGGAATTACTGAAAAATACCTCTTTATATGATTTATAATCAGGAATATTTTTCCTGTTAATTGATAACTAATGTTGTATCTATGTTATTGAGCATTATAGATGGCTTATTAATGATCATCTAGACTTTCATAATTACTATTACAAAAGAGAAACCAACAAAAACAACCTTGAGAGATTGATATAAATAGATTATTCAATAATGTATAAATAAAGAAGTTATTGATTTGTAATTAGTAGTTTCTGCCCGAGTTTTTTATTCTTCATGTGAACTTCCTCATGTTGGTGGCTGTGCACTCTGATTTTGACAGCAAGACACAACATCCAAATAAATTACTTTGTTCCCGAGTGCACCAAATTGCTCCTGTAATGAAGTATGAGCAGTTCGAGGACAATTGTTTGTTTTGTATTTTGCGAAAAGCTATACGAGGGCTATCTGCTCTAGCCGTCCCTAATTTAGTTGTGTAAGACTATATGGAAGGTAGCTAATCATCATCATCCACCGCCAATTCTTGGGATACTCTTTTACCAAAGAATTATGGAATTGACCGTCACGTTATAACGCCCCAACGGCTGAAAGGGTTGAGTATGTTTAGTGCGACGGGTATTCAAACCCCCGACCCTCAGATTACGAGTCGAACGTCTTAACCCACTAGGCCATTCAAGTACAAAGACTCCAAAGCACTCCCACTAATAGATCTGAATACAAGAAAACGTTTTGATATATCCAACACTAACTACTATATTGGTTTATCAAAAATACAAGTTGACCAGTAAGTTTGAGTTTTTATTAAAAAAAGAAAGTTTTATTTAAAACACTTCTCTAATCGTAGTTATAAATCATATTATTCAAACATCTTTATTAATTTGATAACATTTGCTAATTCGACTTACACACAAGTTGTAAATCTAAATGAAAAAAAAATGCTCTTTCACTTTGAACTGAAATTACAATATTATCTACGTCTAACTGAGAAATAAAAAACTTACTTTCACAATCGCCTTATTATCGATCTAACACTGAAATGGAAAAAAATCATTGAGAATCCACTAACTTGTTACTTGTATTTATAAACAGTGTACCCTCGTCTCTATGTGCTGCTCAAAATTACTAGATTCTTGACGTCATCGCAATGATAATCCCCATAAAAAATACACCTAAATGAGAAATGTACTTTACAACAGTATATTCCCAACAAAATATTACTGTTCTTGTACTTTGTAGAGCGTAAATAATTTCTCGCTGAACATTTTAAAAGTTGTAGTTATCACAGCATGTAATAATGTTTGACAAACGACGTGTTCTAAGTATAAGAATTTTATTCATGAAACATACGGGTTATATTACAACTTGTTTCGATAGAACATTGGTTTGACAAAGGGCTTTCATACTCAAAACTAACAACTTTGATCAGCTTAACCTAAAAATAATTCAGTATTCTTAAAGAAAACTCTGAAGAATATTTATTAAACACTTCTTCAAAACGCAATTAGAAGATTTGCAATAAAGTAGAATAGTTTGGCAGGCCAAATGACTAGAAGTTAACGTAAATATAATAAAGGCTGCATGGGAAGAGTGTCAGTATAAAATTAGTACTCTATGTGATCAGACGTAAGTAATATTTCCTTTTAGTAACTAAATTAGATATTAGGCTTAGTACGGCTTCTTATGAACTACACTAAATTTTGTATGATGTTGAAAATTAAACACAAAATTTCAAGTACATTAAAACTTAAACTTAGGCCTAATGCAAGCTCAGTTATTACTAACGTTAGCATTAATAATATTAGGCTTATATTATTTAATGATTTGGTAAATAAATTAGTAATAGTAATAATTTTCTGTCTGGATATATCATTATTTGTAATATTAATTTTTACGAAGAACATTAACCTACTAATACTAGTAATAGCACTGAATCTAAGTGAAGTAAGCTTGAAAATAATACTCAACGTACACAGTAATTTGACCCATCCCCAGTTATTAATACAGTTGTTAATAACAGCAATTGAGTTATGTTTTCGACTTTTCGTAATTGACGCTATTCATTAAATTAAACACCATACTAATTATTGATAGAAACATTAGTTCAAACATTAAATGTCGGGCAAGGCAACAGGCAGGAATAACTTTTGTGAATATGACGGGGTTTTCGTGTTGAAATACTTTTTGTGTAGCATTTAAAATAAAAGGGTAGTGATAATCCATGGTAAACCGAGCGATATCTGTCTTTATAAATTATTTCTAGAAGAAATTTAAAGTATTAAAATTAATTATTAAGAAAGTTTGAGTAATTTCATGTTGTGCTAGATAGGGAATAAAGATATAATGAATTCCTTTCCTCAAAAAATACAAGTGTGGAATGCTTGTTTTAAGTCTCATTATTGTATCATTATTCTTATCAGTAACAACCTTTGATGTCATTCAGTTTCTTGTTGATCACATTTGTCAGATTAAGTGATCAATAACAATTGCTAATTAAAGAACTTTCTACCCTTGAAATTTAAGACCCTGATTACAATCCTAACTTTATAATAATAGCAGCTAAACTTAATTTTGAATCTACTATATTTGTTTTGTAATTAAACAGACTAAAAACATGATTTAACTAGTTCTACTTTAAATATCTTATATCCAAGCTTCTTCCCCTAGTTATTCTGTCAAGTTTGTTTATTTATATTTTCTCAAGCTCCCTCATCTCTATGAAAGTTGAGATGATAATGAATATAGTATGTTTTCCCAAACATTCAGTAACTTAACCTGATTGATAGAACCAATCTATAGCACATAATTCTCCCTTACTATGAATATTATCCCACAAATTCATCCAGCCTATTTTTATAAACATAATTCTGATAATCTTTCATATAAGCTTTAGATCCTGCCAAGAAATTCTTACCTGCATTCAATTTGAGGGAGCTTATTTGAGCGGGCCACACACATTTGTATCTATCCTTAAATATCAAAAGATATTCTTTATGCTACTTAAGCAGCTTATTTGATATACAGTTTCGAATATCATTAGCTCTCACATGTGCTACAAACAGTGAATGCTTTTAGATACCAGCAACTAAACTTTCAATAAGTAACTTCTAGTTTGTATGTTCTTTTCACACACAAAAAATTACTCAATAAAAGAGCCTTAATTACTTAAACTTAGTGATCATCTCATTACAAATAGTCAAAAGTGAAGATTCATTAGAATAGAACCTGAATGCTAACTAAACCTGTCTCCATTGCTTGTAATATTTTATACTTCTGTGTACCCTTGTATACCCATTACTTATTTTTATCCTCCCCCACAACAAACTTTGCTTTAACTTTATTCATTTTCTGTCTTGTTTCCTTGGTTTATGCTTCAAATTTGCAATTTTTCTCCCTAATTATAATATCTTCCCCAGAGCCATCTCTAACTTTTTTCAAGTAAGCAAGCTATGCAAGTGTAATGTGCCATATATATTTGAGCCTTCTGAAAATTACCTAGAAGTTAGATACTCATTTTCAGTTCCTTGTTCTTGTGCAGGAGGGAGCACCACTGCATTCTAGGACAGCGTGGTCACTAGATATTTTAAATTCCCTAAGATGGTTCACTATATTTCTTAGTGTTACGTAATAGGCGATCAATTACTGTATATGTAGCTACTGAAATGTCTAATAATTAATTGTATCAGAAGTGTTGAAACTGGTTCCCCAACTTTTATATATTTGGCTTATGTATAAACTGTAACTTGTATTGTTATAAAAACCTGCATGTCAAGCTAAGCATTCCTACTTTGCAACTCGTTTCTGAACCACTGTATACCATGTCACACCAAACTTTAATCCATTATAATTGAAGATAAACAAATGTTGTAAAGTTAGTTGTTGCTCCTATTCCCTCCTCTCCTAACTTGATATGGTGATAAAATATTAAACAAGTGAACTCTAACTTGTAAGTAGCAGTATTTCAATGTTGAAACCATTGTAACTGATGAATAATATATAGCAGGAAGTCATTTTTGCCTTGTTTACTTCACTGGGATGGCTTGTTGAATAAATGTATTTGAATATTTTAGTAGGTAAAATGTGAAGTGAGATATTTAATGAACCAGCAGACAACTACACTCAAAATTTAAACTTGTAACCAATGAAGAAATCATAGTAGCAAGTTATTTGTTGCCATGTTTACTAACCAAACCTGGTTTTACTCACTAAATATATTGATGTCTTCTAATAGTTCATCAGCTCATCTATACAATGGTAGTAAAATATCCTAAGAATAAGTTGTACCTTTAAAACAGAAGCATCCAAATTTCACCGTATTGTAACCAATGAAGAACACAGTGTCAAGTGATTTCTGGACTATTATCTTTCAATCTGGCTCACTTTTTAAAAATATTTATCTTTTGAAGGGTAATTGACTCTTCTTTACAGTAATGGTAAAACATTTAATGAGCAAGACATACCTTGCAATCAGTAGCACTCTAACTTTCAATCAATTACAGCCAGTGAGAAACAGGTAAAAGTCTTTTGTTGCCAATTTACTTTCTAACCCATCTTGTTCAATAAATGTATTAATGATTTCTGGAATGTAATAGACTCTATACAATGGACTATACAATGGAAATAGAACATTTAATGCACAAGTCTTGCTTTTTTTACCTCACAAGCAACAGCATTCCATATTTCAACCCATTATAAACAATGAAGAAGGAATAGAGGCAAGCCGTTTATTGCCATATTTCTTACCCCATTTGAATGGCTCGTTCAGTAATATATTTTAATCTTCTGGTAGTTAACTGACTCCTCCGTACAAATGTGGAGTGAAATATTTAATGTGCCAGTCCTACCTAGCAGACAGCAAGATTTGAAACTTCCAATCATTGTAACCTATGATGAATGTATAGTCCTTTGTTTTACTGTGTACCCCCTAAGATGACTTATTCACTAAATGTATTGATATTTTGTAATATATAATTGATTCCTTACTCTAATAGTGGTGATATCTAAAGACTAAATAGTACTTTATAACCAAAAAGGAATGTGTAGCAACAAATCATTTATGCCCCATCTACTCCCTAACATCCCAGTATGGCTGGTTCACAGGATGTTTTGATGTTATCTGCTCAGTAATTTACACCTTTATATAATTGCAGTAAAATATTCAATAACCACACATAATTAATTAATTGTTTCCAATATGTTGCAGTATAAATGTATTTCTAAGTTTCTCTGAACAGCTCTTGACAATATTTGAAATTACAAAATCAAGAAACAACTTGAGCACAAAATGAAATTTTGATGTCTTTGTATTCCTCATAAGGAAGTTATTGAAACATTTTACTACTAATAATAAAGAATAAAAAATAGCTATCCAAATAAAATACCTTTCCCAATAAGAAAATTTTTTCACTGCACATTAGACACTAATGCGTGTATACACATTTATGTGAGTTTTTAAGACTGAGATTTTTATCATCAGAAAGCTGATGTTGCAGTAGCACCATGAATTTTGTTAACTTTATGTCAATAGTGAGCTTGCTCCCAAAAAACTCTCATTTTGTTATGTGTAGCAAATAAGTGTAAAAGAAATAGCTGGTAAATATTTTCTTGTTTAAATGGAATAAGATGAAGTATTTTTCAGAACCATGAAATGGAAAATAGATTGCTTTGTGCAGGAAGCATTTAATTGAATTAATAATTGTAAATTTTGACCTGTAAATTGTGGAAGGGTAATAATTTTCTGTAGGTTTGAAGACGATTATTTTACATCATATCTTGGTAATTTCTTCTTGAACAGTCTTTCACTCACACCCTTCCTTGTGGATTCCTGTATGTAGTGAGGGGACCTCCCTGGAAAGATTTTGTTCAGTTTACCTCCTCTGGGATCTGAACATCTACCTACATATTTTGCCATGTATGGTGACACATGAAGGGAGGAGAGGATCCTGGTGGTTAAGGGTTCTAATCCTAGTACACCACTTTGGCCTTGAATTGAATTCCTGTAGACAGGAAATCTTGGGATGGCCCTTCTAAGATCAGTTGAGTTGTCCACTTGAGCTAGGGTCAACCTGGTACCAGTGTTGGATGTTTGCAACAGGTGTTGTGGTCATTGGATCTGATGCTGGTGTTTGGGTATTGTGGTCACAAAACCTTTTCATAGCTACAGTATCTTTGTTTGGCATTGTAGTGCATCTCCTCATAGTGCTTCAAGGTGGGTGGGGTCAGTGGGTGCCTAAACATTCTTTTTTTTATTATGTATTCTCCAAATAAAAACTTAAATAAAATAGTGAAAAAACAGTCTATAGGTAAATGACCATGTCTTGAAGATTCTGAGCAGCAATATTGAACATCTGTAACACCTGTACCTCATTTTATTAAACTAAATTCTTTTTCAGACAAACATTTAGGACAAATGTTTCCTTTTTTCAATTCAGAAGGGACTTGCTGGCTCTCCAAAGTCAGTCAAAAAGCTTTGCTCTGGTGATATACTAGTGGAGACATCCACATCTAAACACAGTGAACTTCTTTTAGATTCAAAGGTGATTGGGGATATACCTATTAAGGTTATGCCATTATACCTCATGCTACTTTGAATTCATCACAAGGAGTTATTGTGGAGAGGAATATAAAGAACATCGTCAAGTCAGAGATTCTTGCTGGTTTCTCCATCCAAGGAATTTCTGCAGTGAGGCATATCGACAGATCTCTCTTGAATAAAGAAAAAAATACATGGTCAAAAACAAAAGGGCTTTCCACCCAATTCACCTTCACATAATTAAAAATGGCTGCTTTGATACAATGGAACTGTCAAGGTTTATGTTCAATTCTGGATCTCATCAAAGCACCAATTGCTTTCTACCATCTATATGTTTTTCCTCACAGGAAACATTTCTGAAACCTGCTGTTACAGTTACCTTTTGACAGTTTTCTTTGTACAGAAATGGCAGGTTGTGTGATGGTTAAGTGCGTGGAGGGTTGGCACTGTTGGTTGATCAGCATGTGCCCACCATGTTTCCTTGGATCATACCATCACTGTTTGTTCTCTTTACCTGTCTCCTGAAGGTGCCTGTAATCAGTCAGACCTTGGTGAACAGTTGCCATTTCTACTTTTAATTCTGGGGAATTTTAATGGACTTAATCTCCTCTGGGGAGAAACTGATACTGATGGGGGAAGTTGCTCCATAGAGCATATACTCTCAGATTGCTTCCTTTCTCTTTTCAATATTGGTTCTTATACCCATTATCATGCACCTAGTTAGTCCATTACTGCTATTGATCTCTCAGTTTGCTACTCTTCACTATTTTCTCACTTTTCATGGATGGTTGAAAATAACCCACCCACGAGGCAGTGATCATTTTCTTATCATTTTGAGAGAGACTGGTCATGGTCAGTGCTATCTGACATACGTGTCCCAGTGGAAGTTGGATCAAGCCAACTGGCCCACTTTCACTGCTCTTGCAGAACTTAATCTTGCCATCGTCTGTAAGCTATCAATAGATGCTGCTTGGCAGCAGTGACTGATTGTATTATACAGGTAGCTGCTCAATGTATTCCTAAAGCCTTGGACATATTTTCTACGATATCCTCATCCATGGTGGAATCCTGTCTGCAACATGATACGGAAGTCTCATAACAGGCCTGGGATACTTTTCATAGGTTTTCCACGACGACATTGATTTCCAGCAGGCCTGTGCACATGCTCAGCAGGTAAGACATCAAAGCCAGATGGAATCTTGAATTAAGTTCATGACCAGCATCTCTTCTACTACAAGTTTCAGATTTATATGGGACAAGATATGAAAGGTCAGTAGGCAATATAATTATGTCCCCCTCTTGATCTTGCTCTCTAATGGCCAGAAAGTAGCTGATGCCTGGAGCATTGTTGATACTCTAGGTGAAAGCTTTTGCCAGGTATCTAGCACTTCTTCTTCTTTCTCCACCTTTTCCATCAAGACTCAGGTAGAGCTATCACCTCTTTCCTTTCGAGCTGATTGTCTCTATGACTATAATTGCCTTTTTAGACTGGTGGAACTCAAACTGGCCTTTCATTGGTCTGGCAGTACATAGTTGGACCTGATGATATACACTGTAAAATGCTGTGCCATCTATCTCCTGCTTCTCTTGCTATTTTTCTGATTGTTTTTAACCCTAACTAGGCTACGGGCCACTGGTCTATGGTTCTGCCAGGACCTCTACCTTGAAGTTTCTGGATCCCATTCATCATAAGGGACTTTGGCTTTATGCCAGGGCTTTTTGCACTTTTCCAGTTCAGAGCTTGTATACAGAGTCTCATAAACCTCTTTTACACCTCTGCCATTTGCAACTGTCTTTACTGTATGCTTTGAATCTTTAATACTTACCACAGCATCTTATGTGGGGTTGTGTTTTCCTTCTTCAGTGGGCCATGTCTTTTTCAAAACAGATGATCTGCCATTGTTTCTTTTGGATAATGTTGCTGTATCCACTGGTCATCCCATTTCACCATGGATTATTACAGTCCCCAAATGTGACTTTTCTTTAAGTCATCTGAGAGAAGCAGTTACTCCAGATTGGAAGTACAATCTTTTATTTGCTTGACATCATATTTCAAACCATCTGTTTAGATAGGAATGAATGGATGGTTCAAAATCAGGTGACTCCCTTAGCTTTTCCATTGTTTGTTGTGGTTCAATGGTTGTGCCCAAAATATCCTCTGCAGTTTCTGTGTTCATTGCTGAACTGTATGTCATTTCTTTTGCCCTGGATCACATAGAAGCTGAGCACTACTCAAATTTCACTATTTAAACTGCCTCGCTTAGTTCTCTACTGGCTCTGGAATACTTCACATTCATTATCACGTTGTTCTCATCAATATTCAAAACTGATTAGCCCATTTCTCTTTGGATACCAGGATACCAGGCCATGTTGGCATTTGTAGGAACGAGCTCACCAAAACCACAGCTAAATATGTCTGCTCTGGCGCTATCACTGCTCTGCCTGTTCCATATATGGTCTATGGTTCTATGTTCAAGGATAGGCTCGATGCCAGTTGGCAGTCAACTTGGAATGAGCAATGTGAAAACTAGCTTTTCTAAATAAAACCCTGTATTTGACTTTGGTTGTCTTGCTTCCATAAGGATCAGAAAGAGGAAACTATTCTAACTAGAATACATATTAGTCACAGTTTTTAACTCAACATTTTGTTTTATCTATGATTGATGCACAAGTGTGCTGTCTGTGTGACACACAGGTCACAATAAACCATGTTTTACTGTCTTGTCTTCATTACGACTCTCAATGATGACACCATTTTAAACATGTTTTGTCCGAAGGTGTTTTTAGTTTTTGAAGGCCATTAACATTTTTAATGCTATTTAAGTTTTTAATTTATAAATTAGGCTTTTTTTATTATTCCTTTTTAAGAAGTAAAGTACAACTAGTTTGATACGAAATTAGAAAATGGCCTTTATGACAAATAACTCAAAACCAGGACTGGAATGGCTAACTTCCGGTGTCTAACACTAATTTTTGAATTTACCTGTCAGTCATCTTGGTATGTTATAATAATTAAAATTATGCTACAGAAAGTACATTACATCTTGTATTACTGTAGTTTCTCTTTTACTGTTGTAAACTAGATATAAACATTGCATTTAATTGTATTACGTTTTTAATTCAAAAATTAAACTGTTTTGTTTTACCTTGATTCCTTTTCAGGAATTTTAATAATTTTACTTTAAATTTAACTTTTTACTGGGTGTTTGATGCAGATAACCTATTGCTTTGCATCATAAAACATCAGACCAACCAATTCTTTCAGACACACCCATTTTGTTATCATACTAAACCATAAATACATTTTTAAAAAGTTCAAGCATTTAATGTGTAATTATGCTAAAAAACATTTTTACATATGATTTCTTACATTCCCTCACAAACAGCTTTTTGTGATCACATGGATCACCATGTGAGGATGAATTTGGACAGCTCATTTCCTCCTCCTGCTTATGTTTCACAGTTGCATTTTTTTGGTTTCCTTGCCTATTTGTAGATTTATTTGATCAGTGGCATTATGTTTCATCCTTGTATCCTGTGATTCTACTATCTGTCTTTCTTGGTAATGAGCCATTGGGTGAGTATTTAGTGTTTTCTTCCATCTCCACATATTGGGGTTCAGGAGAGTTGTTTTGGGGACCAATTGTGCTCAGGTGTCATTACACCTTATCCTTTGATCTGTATTTTCTCAGACTTGCAGTGTCTGGAGTTACTTGTCCCTTGACAGTGA
The DNA here is from genome assembly GCA_011833715.1 of Carcinoscorpius rotundicauda. Lineage (NCBI taxonomy): Eukaryota > Metazoa > Arthropoda > Merostomata > Xiphosura > Limulidae > Carcinoscorpius > Carcinoscorpius rotundicauda. The sequence continues at coordinate 30,633,386 of CM022396.1, forward strand.
AAGAGTAACGTGGTTGGTGAAGTTTTAAACAGAATCCATATTTCTGGTTTAGCAGTTTGCTATGTTTGTTGAAATGTGATAATTAAGTATGGCAAGTGTGGTATTGATGAATTGAAGACCTTGTTCAATCAAAATGATATAAAAGGAGAATGCAGACCAATGCTTCTACCCACTACATAAATCATTTTGCACAGTTAATGTCAAAGGAGCTGCCTGTGGTAGGCAAAGAAACTACTGCTACATGTACAAACCAGCAGATCTAACCAATTCTAGTACAACCAGCTTTGATGTGTGACATAAATTCCATTGCATCTTGATGTATGTATCTGTTGAAGTAAGTGTATCATTTTTTCCTCCAACACTTAACTGTATGGTGTCCAAGCTCACCATCAAAAAGAAAGTAACATTGCTCTCATCAAATTTCTTCAGAAAAATAAAACGTTTGTGTAGAATTGGTAGAAATTTTATAAAAATTGCCCTTTTGTGTAATTTCAGAAATAATTAAATATCTAATTGTTGTTTTTTAGTATTTTTGATAAAAAATTGTCATTGTTTGCTGTTATGTTTTTTATGTATGTAGACTGAATGCAACAGAAAGACAGATAACAGCTTATATAATTTATTACAATAAACTATTATATATGTAACAGATATAATATAAATTATCTGATAACAATGACAGATATTCAGTTTAAAATTAATTACAATACAAAATGGTACTGGCCTGTGTCCAATATAATGATTCAGAATGAAAGTCCAAAAGTCTAGATCAGAAATCCAAAATTCCAGTCTAGGGTGTGAATTTGGTCCCACGAAGAAATTCCGAAGTTTGAATGGAGAATGACGAAGTTCTTTTTATGGTGTTTTCGATGAATGTCTCAGATTTGTCGTTTTCCAACTTTTCCGGTCTTCTCTTAACAGTCCTGTATGTGTTGACCTTCAGTATAACCAGTAATTCGAATGAATCGTAAAGATTGATGAAATAAAATCACAGCTTCTGTAGATCTAGCTCTAGTCACAAATCCAAGTTGAATAAACACACAGCAAACGTTTAAACTTTCTCAAACGAATGACTGACTCTTCTTTTTTTTGTTTCCTCGTGTCACCGTCTGTTTTTATACTAGTAGGCTTACTGTGTCCTCAAACAATCGCGTAACTTCCACAGAATACCAGAGCAATCCACGCATGTCTGTTTTTGCTCGTGAATCGTTGTCTAGACACCAGGCCGACATTCAAATTATTTATAAACATATGATTGATCTACCTAATTCTAGAAATTTCTAAATGTTATTTTAAATGAATAACAACATATTTTATTGGTTTGAACTTCGAAACAATAATATAAATATGGAAATATAAATAATAGATATGGAAATTCAAACATGACATGACATGGTTGTCGTTTACATAACATTTACATTACATTTACATAACATTTGCACTCAGACTGAATAGTTCACCTGCAAGGTGATTTTTATATGAAGTATAAAAGTGCTATTTTTAATCTTAGTTTTATAATTTATTTGCATAAAATCTAGAACCTCATCAGTTAATATCTTAAGTTTTTAAAATTCATGTAAATGCTTATATTTTATTTACCATTTTCAGTATCATATCACTCATCATCAGTGCAATGTAGTGTTTAAAGTTAACAAATGGAAATGTGTACATATCTTTCAACTCTTCTGAGAAATTCACTAGAATGGTCTTTTTTTATTTTAATTTTCCTTTCAGAGTCTTTTTTTTGTTATTATTTATGTGTGCATACATCAACTGATGTCCATAGGACTTTGTGAAGCAATTTTGGCAAAGTATAAAAAGTGGGAGTGGCAATCATCAAGGGTTGGATAATGGACATCTGTTTTGCAATGACCACATTTTTGATACAGCTTGTGTATCTTTACAAAATTTTGCAAACACTCAGTATGCATTAAAGGTATTTTGTACATAAAATATAAGATTTTTAAGGAATTATTTTTTCTGAAGATTTTTCTGAATATATGCTTTTTCTTTACTTTTTCAAACATGAAGTTTTATTTTGTGATTTAAAATGTTCTTCATCTCAAAAATATCAAATTTCATTTGTATAATCTCTGCAATCTCTTAAATAAATTTTATAAATTTTTTTCAGGGAGCTATATCATGAAAAGAAATTAGTTTTGAATGTAACTAATTAAAACCTTGAGATATACTAAAAAAGAAACAATGATGGGAAGAGTGTTAAGGTAATGATAAATGTGTTTAAAAGAAATAGTGAATTTAGGACTATTGATTAGAGTAGCTTTTATGTGCAGAATTGAACTGTTATTTGGCAATTAGACATACAACTAGTATTTTGGTTTGTGTATGAATTTAAGTTAATGTGACTATTCCTCACCTTTAACTTTTTATAATATTGAAGTGAAAATTTATACAAAGTTTAGTAGTTTTCCATGTGTTAAACACTCAAATAAAAATAACAGAATTTGATTTTTGAGGCTATTTCATTGGGTTGTTAGAGAAGTCATTAACTTTTATAAATTATTGAACCTCCTGATTTTTTTCTGAGCATAAAATGGAACTACAAGTGAAGTTTTAGTGTTCATTGTGGTGTGTTACAGTTATTTATATTGTAGCTTTTACAGGTCGTAAACTACTGATCTAAACATGTCATTAAATTTCTTAATCTATTCTTTGCAACTGTCTAGCTGATAAGGCTTTCAGTTCTGCATATACATATACACAGAGATTGGAACAAATGATTTAAGCTTAGACTGATTATATGACACTTGAAGAAAATATGGTTGCAAACATGCAAATAATTCCTAATTATTATTTAAAGTTTGTGGAAAGATTATTTCATCTTTTTTTACTTCATTTGAACTGCAATAGGAAAATAATATTTTTAACACTCCTACGAAAATTGGGGCCTAATAGGCCACAGAGCAACTTGAAAGTTTATTAATATTAGGCTAATAATTTTGTATTTAAATGAAATTGCCATTAACTGACGCTATCCCTTTATATTTTAAGGAACAATAATATTTTGACTTTTCAGACATTTGCAAAATAATATTTAAAATTTTTTTTAAAACATCCACAAAGGGTATTTTGGGGCCTATTAGGCTCCAGATCATAAAACATAAAAATGACTTTATTTCCTGAATAATTCTAGAACAGGCCTGGACAACCAAAAAAAGCAAATTATAGTAAAAATATATCAATTTTTCAACTTCTTTTCAAAAGATGGATATTTAGGATAATAACTCTACTGCAACAATAATTTTAGACGGTCCTGATTATTGCCTAGTTTGCCCACGCGTGTTTTAGAACATTCTAGAAACTTTACAGAAGTATTTAGAATAATCTAGAATATTCTAGAAGAATCCACAAATCCTATATATATAGGAGCTGAAATCTTCAAACCGTGTCAAAAATGATATCTCTTGATGAAGCTGTACATTTACTGACAAAACCATCCGACGATGAAAGTGAACATGATAATGTCGAAGACTACTCTGAAAGTTGTGATGATGATCCTTCTGAAGCCAAAAATGATGAACAAATCGTGCCGTACCCTTTTGAAAGTGAAGAAAGTAATCAAGAAGATTACGATGCCAGTGAATGAACTTTTGTCCAAAGATAAGAATTTTAGTTATTCAACAACACCTTCAAGGATCAACAGAAGAACCACAGCCCTCAATATATTCAATGGGATCCCAGGCATTACAAGGCAAGCTGCTCCAAGAGTCTCTACACCATTCGAAACATTCAAAATTTTCATTTCTGATAATATGATGGAACAGATCATTCACTCAACAGATACCATCATGAAAGAACCAATTTTTGAAGAAGACTTCTGGAAATGGATCACAGCTAATATTTTCCTTGGAATAAGCAAATCCAAAAATGCATTGTTAGACAAAATGTTTTCAACCAAATTCGGTTTGCCATTTTTGCAAAACCTGATTACTCAAGACAAATTGAAAAAAATGTGCTCAAAAATCAGATTTGATATCCACTCTCAAAAAAATAGAAAAATCAAAGATGCTGCCATCTCTGGAGTCTGGAATTTTTTCATTGAAAATTGCAAAAACAGTTACAACCCAAGCGAATACCTGACAGTGGATGAACAACTATATAACTTCAAAGGAAGAGTTGGCTTCAAAACATACATTCCGACAAAGCCAGGCAAATATGGAATAAAGATTTGGTGCCTAACAGATGCAAAGACAAGTTACCTCCTCAACGCTCAAATTTATACTGGAAAGGTTGGAAATATGACAGAAACAAATCAAGGAGAAAGAATAGTCAGAGAACTGAGTCGGCCATTTCTTGGAAAAGGAAGGACAATGACAGATAATTTCTTCACAACAATGACACTTTCCAAGTACCTACGAACAAAAAGAACAGGACTTATTGGAACCATATGGAAATCAAGAACCTTCCTGCCTCCTAAAATAAATACAAAATCTAGAGAGTTATCACCAAAGTTTTTCTACCATGACGACATCACTCTTCTCAGGCACTCAGACAAACCAGGAAAATATGTGGTACTACTGAGCTCTCAGCATCAGTCTGGTGAAGTAGAAGAGAATGGAAATCCCGAAATTGTCATTCTTTACAATGGAACGAAGGCAGGTGTCGACACTCTCGATCAACTGGTGAGATATTATACAACAAAAAGGCGATCAAAGCACTGGCCAGTCTGCATATTCTATAACGTTCTAGATCTTGCTGCGTACAATGCTTTTGTTCTATATTCTACAAAACATCCAGAATTTCTTCATCAACATAAATCAAGAGCCAGAAGAAAATTTATATGGCAATTGGTGCTTGAAATCAAAGAAATTTGCTGCAAAGATAATGACAAAACAACCTCATGTCAACCGCCTGCAAAGAGAGCAAAAAGAGGACGATGCCATTTGTGCAGCAGATCAAAAGATAGACAGTCGAAAATTGTTTGCTCAAATTGTAAAAAAAATGTTTGTCAGAGCCATTCTAAAGTTGTTTGTAATGAATGTTGTTAAATCACTGTGTTTCTATTGAAAAAATATATGGGGCCTGATTGGTCCCAAAATCACTTTAGTGGATGTAAATATTTTTTTCGTGGGAGTGTTAAAAATAAGATGAAGTAGGCTTAGTGAAATTATTTTCTGTTTGATTGTATTAGTTTCATGTACAAGGCTGCTGTGATACACCTTATTTGCATCAGTTATTATTGGCTTAAGTAATTGTTTAAATGAGAAAAGAAATTTATCAAAGAAGAAAGTAAAAAGAATGATTTAACACTTGTTTGATTTATTAAATTAAACCTTTCAGTTAACAACATGAAAAAAAAATCAATTTGTTTATAATTTTGGTATGGTAAAAAATATTTTTTTGTTTATTAGTGATAATAAACACAGTGAAATTGTATGTTTTTTCAATTAAAAATAAGATCAAATTGATAGTTTAATAAAATTTTTAAAGGATCAAGGAAAATATATGCCTACAATAAAAGCAAACATTTTTAATTGTTTCTTAAAAAATTACTTATCTGAAAGCATCTTTTAAAAGTGTTAAGTGTGCATGTTCAAAAAATTTCAAAATATTTTATTTATAGAAGTTATCTAATCTAACAATAATTCTGAAGTTTCAAAATATTTTATGCAATAATGTTTTGAGGTACAGCATAACAGCTTATAGAATATAGAATGGCTTTGAATTTTTTTTTCAAAGGACAAACTTTTAGCTCTTAGCTCTATCTCTTAACCAATTTGAGATTAATTACAGCTTCAACTATTGAGAATTTCCTCTTATTTCATTGTGCAATAAAACAAACAATTCAAGATTGTTTATCTTCTGTTGAAACTGACCTGATATTGTATTTGTACATTATAACTTCAAACCTAAAAAGTTAAAAGTAATAAAATACTGATCAAAGCAAAGTACTACAAGGAAGCATTTTTTATAATTGAAGCAAGGATGTTTCAACTGTTATCTGTATAGTTACCTGGAAAGATAAAATGGTCATTTATTAATTTACTTAAAATCAAGGTAAGAATAATTTAAGGGGTTACTACACACTTACTTTTACAAACATTTGAGATCTGGCCTCCTACTCTCGAAGTTAGAAATATGAAGCCATTCAAATAATTTTTTTATGAGTTGAAAGCTGTAAAAATGTAATTCTTGAGTTCAAACACTTCATCTTAGGATACTCGTTGTGACTTTGGTGTTTAAACATCTTTTCATTTTTAATTTCAGATACCATTGAAACTTCAGGAGTAACTTGTCAGCTAAAATTTATTAGTTTAGAATTCCATGGGTTTACAAATTTCTGTATTCCATCTTCAAAGTGATCAATACCTTTTTATTCAATGAATTTCAGGTTTAAAAAATTGGTATCCAATTTCCAAAGAGAAAATTATGAGTAATGCAAGTGGAAATGACTATTCCTAATAAAAATGAACGTGTATATCATCAACCATGTAAATTCTACATATATACAATATATTTGGCATATAAATGCAAGTTTTCAGATAAGGTAAAAAATGAATTAAATAATATTTCCTTTTAGTTTCTAACCCTATTTAGGTGGGTGTCAAAATTTGCATGACATGGCTATGTGAATGCTATTTCACATGGTAATTTTTATTTGTGCAGAATTATCAGTGTTCATTTTATTCTACAGTGCTGATTCACTAACAGTTCATAACAGAGGAGGGTAAATACTGGACGTATAGCATACAAAAATTTTGAAAAAAATTTGTAAATATGTATTTTTGGAGGTTCTAGGAGACTATGCAAATCAAACAGGCAAACCATATGATAATTTGTTTTTTTTGTTTTTCACATGAATATCAGTTTGAATCAGACTGATGTCGGCAATTTACATACATATCTTGAGTGTAACTGTATTAAAGAAATCTAACTTTTTGAATGCAATAGACTTGCATATCTGAATAAAAGCTTGCCATATTTTATGCAGATACACATAGTAAGTTTGGAATAAGAGCCATTGTTTCTCCTGAAATAAAGGGGTGGGCTAAGGGACCAACTCCATGCGAATTCAGTTACAGAGGTCAGTAATCAAACAGTTTCCCATTTTGTGGATTTCTACATCAAAGGACTGGTATTAGTTAATTGCATATGTCAGAGTTATTTTCAGTTTTGTCTAATATTATAAGTAATACTTGAATAATTTTTTGAAATATGGTGAGTTAATTCTTTTTGTTCACATATTCTGTTTATGACTTGTATGTAGGCCACTACCTGTAATGAGCTTTTGCCACTTCACTGCTAAGTCAAAGAATGACAACCTTTTTGTGATTAAAATTATCTATTTTGAAGCTTTCATAGAGTGTTCAGTGTCTGACATTGACAGACATGATTTAGTACTCTTTGTTTGTATGTAAAGAAAATAGTCTCTTGCATTTTGTAGTTTAAATTGGTAGTACAATGAGAATTTCCATGAGATTCAAGAAATCCTTAAATCAAAATATGTAAATATTCTTGTTTGGTATTATATCTTGCATTGGAATCAATTTTTTCCAAGTCTTTACTTTCTTCCACTAGAACATAATTTGACTAGGTTGTAATAGCCATTTTTTCTCAGCACAGGTTTTATTTTCATCAGTAAGGAAAGCAGTTTAGTAATCTATATAATACAAAGATCATAATCATTAGGCCACAAACGATGCTTGAACACTAAAGAATTTGATGCGTCTTTTCTTCAAGTAACACTTTTTATCCATCTCCAATTAGGTTTTCAAACTTTTTTGAGGCCTTTTTTACTGTCATTGCCAGAATTACTATTTTGTGTGTGGTTTTTAGACCTTAAATGGCAGCCATCATCAATTGATGCTGCTATCTACAACATTCCTGCTGTTTAAGGATTAATAACAGATATGTCATTTTTTTGAAATGTCATCAGTATTGTACCTCTAAGGAAGCCACTTGTGAAGCTGCACAGTTCAGAAATTCTTATATAAAGAACCTTTTGTCCTCAGGCTTCTCACAATTATTTTTGTAATGATGATAGTTTCAGGAAGGATTTGGTCTTCCTTCTCTAGAATCAGATTTAAAAAAAACTGGCTATCTTACATAGGTCTGAGAGAAAGATGGAAAAACAGGCCCAAGAAAAGCTCTTGAGGTTTATTTTGACTTACTGTGCACAGTCCATGCTGGATACCACTGTTGTAATCAAATAGTCTATATAACAAAATGCACTATACTGATTGCTGGCTTTTTCATGTCCCTTGAGTTGAATATAATAATTGGTGTTAGTGCCTGAGTTTTCTGATGGAGACATTGAGTGGTAACAATTTATAATAAATTGAATGTCTTAAGCCTAACTGCCATTCACAAAATAGTCAGAATTTCCCTGCAACAACAGTCCATTAGTTTATACGTAAATATAACCACAAAACAAACATAGAGTATGTGATTTGTTTTGTTGAACATAATAAAAAAAAACCTTGTGTTCACAAACATTGCAACCCAATAAAACCATGGTATATCAATTAAAAATTTGCCCCTGAAGAAGAAAGATCCACCATTTGAAAGTGCTAATCTTATAGGGTTTTTATTCATTTCTATCAAGTCTTTTTGAACCTTCGTATTTTTCTAACATCATAAATTAAAAAATAAGAACACTGTTATTTGAAATAAACATCAAGATACTTATAAGCCAAATTAAGGATTAAATTTTACAAATTTCTGACTGCAATCTTAATTCTTGCTTCACTACTATTTATAGCAGGATTCCTACTTCATTTTAAAATTCATAATTTTTAATACTATTGTCTTTTGAACATGGGTAATTGCTGTTGAACTATGAAACATTATATCACACTGAAATATATGTTTTATTGAACTAAAATGTTTCCAGCTCTTTATCAAGTGGAATTATAGCAGTAAACAGAAAATGTTTTGAAAGTAATGGAATGCAATTGTGTTGAAAAACCATGAAATACATGTAATTGGTAATATACACAAACATGTGAGTGGCTTCAATAACAGTATGTGTGTCAATCTTTGCTTTATTGGCTTTTTAGCATGATGAGATACATCATGTATGTTCAGTAGCCAATCAGGTAAAATTGTTTTATTGTTAAATTGAAATATATCTAAATATTATTTCATTTTACTTTTGGTTATATTATTCAAAGAATTTTTAGTTCCAGCTAAATTATAAAGTGTGGTGAAAGACAAAGGACATCACTTTATGAGATTGGAGTTGGGAAATGTTTAAATGTAATTTAAACATACACACATGCACACTCAAAAGGGAAAAGGGTAACATTTTATTTAACTTGTATTTCAAATCATGCTATATGACAAAAACATATTGTTTAGCTGTTAATGTGTTTTGTGTAAAATATAATAAAATATTAGTAACTTAATTTTGCATTTTGCTGTTAAAATTGGCAAGTTAGATTCTTGAAAATGACAATTTCTTCTAAACATTTTGGAATTTTGTTTCTATTAACTTGTGTGAACCATGAATAAACTAGTATTTTCAGTTATTCACTAGCTACAATTTTAATGTCTTCACATTCTTTCTGTCTTGATCAACATGGTTAGCACTTTACTTGACCACAGTGTTCTTCCTATTCATTTTTCTTTAATTAATTTATGCTAAGTACACTACACTGATATGAGACATTTATCCAACAAAGCATGATAGTACTATAAATAAATAAGCAGCCATATATGTACAACACAGCTACTTAGTCATATTGTAATTATGTAGAAATCAATTTTTTTTCTCAGGAGTTCTGACACTAAAGGAACATCATGGCAGAATCATTACTAGATGTGGATGATAAAGATTTAGGAATCACTGCTCCCGTGTACAGTCAGTTGTCTCCTGAAACAAAACTGACAGAAGCACGTAGGTATAAAGAGGTAGGCAAAACTGCTTGGCCTGAACATATCCTTAGAACAAGTTTCTGTGTTGTAATTTATTTCAAAGATGCAATGAATTTGTAGGTAAACACTGGTCTGTATAATAAGAATTTCCAAAATCTACCATATGCAATTACAGCTATTCTTGCAAGAAGATAACAGTTATACAGCAAAATCTTAAATTAGAAAACGATCTCAGTAAAAATTACTGAAATAATGAAAATCTAAATAAAATTTTTAAAATGTAGTGACAGTAAGTTATAGCCTTTCACTTCTTCTTTTGATCATTTATTTACTACTTATGGTGATAATGTAGTACTGCTAATTTACATCTCTTTAATAAGCAGAGGTTCAGAATTTGTTTGAGGAGTGTACTAACAAAGTAATTGCATTCATACCAAGAAAAAATCATCACTAATTTTGTTGTGGCATGTGGAATGTGAAAAGCATATAATAAAGCTATTCATAGGTTGTGTTTAGAGCTGGTTGATTAAATTATGGGCTTATTTATCAATTACATTTGATTAATCAATTATTACAAACCCTTCCCTCCATACAGGTTTAAAAAAAAGGGAGGTGCTAACCTCATTAATTTTCTTAACTGTTTTATTATTACATGGTGTTAATCTCCCTACTTTCAATCATCTTTTAGTTGTTTAGATAAGTTTCAAGTTAGTCCTAATATGATAGACCTTTCCTGAAAGTCGTCACTTGTGCCTTCAGTGAAAATTGAATTTTTTTAAGACGCTGTGCACTTTTCCTACTTTACAATTGAAACACTTCTGTCAACTAAATACCACCATGTAGCTATCATTATATAGGACTGATAATCAAATAATTAAAATACGTTTTACTCCCACCAATGTGGATGATAAAATTTTTATTTCAAGCACGTCATGTTTGGAGTTAGAAATAAAGTTGCTGGTTAGCTAATTTATTTATGTGATGTTTGAGTTGGCTGAATATAAAAGTAAATATAAGAGTAATTAAAGATTTGAGACATCAGAGTATCTCATAGTAACTTTGCATTCTCACTTAACAATAAACTACAGTGTTCCCTCGTGTATCGCTGTAGATGCGTTCCAAAACTCCCCGCGAAAGGAGATTTTCCGCGAAGTGGGATCGCTGATTTTTACGTATGTATTTATGTGCATTTAGACTTTTAAAACCCTCACTGTACAACTATTTAACCCTCCCATTACAATACTGTTCATTATTGCTGAAATAATAAGAACAATTATAAAGATATTAAGCCTTAAAATTAAAAATTACATATCTTCAGCAGGTGGTGTCTTTTTGGGGGACGCTGTTATAAACTCAAATTTATGTTTATATATCAAAATATACCTGTTTTTTTTCTTTACACTATTAATTATATTTATTTTTAATATTTTAATGGTATTTAATGCTATATTTTAGATTTAATGTTTATTATTTTATATATATGTGTGGGGGTCGGCCGAGCCCGTGAAGTAGTGAAGCCGCGAAAGAGGATCCGCGAAGTGGCGAGGGAACACTGTATAACAATTTTAATTTTTTGAACATAATAAGAAAACCCTTGTGTTACAAACATTGCAACTCAATAAAACCATAGTACATCAGTTAAAAAATATGATCACTGTTATTTGAAAGAAATATCAAGATATTTTTATTAAGCCTTAAGTAACTCTTTTAGTCATGTGACTTTTTTGTTTCATGCTATGTACGTATATATATATATATGTGTGTGTGTGTATATAATGTAAAAATACATTTATTATGCAAAACAGGAACAAAGTAATGTAAAATTATACACTTTTTACAAAAACTATGTTATTCAGTGTCCATCCTGTTAGCCGTAAATATAATACAGATAACTATGAAGTGTATACATAGACATGTTAATGATTCTGTGCTGATTTTTCTCTTTTTATTCATATTTCTACTTTTTGTGACATTAATTTCTCTACTGATATGTGTCTATCAAGCTATTTACTGGGTAAACTTATTAGCAACATTAACAGCTGAATATGTAATGTCATTATGTGTATGAGATTAATATAGATGATGGTATAGATTGTAATGCAGTATAAATAACTTCTAACTGCAAGTCAAATTTTTCTGTCAGGCAGTAAATGATAATGCCCTTCAGTGTTAAAATGCAAAAGTTGTGATATCATTTGCATATTCTTTTTATCTTTTTTACAACTTAATATAATAACTAACTGCTTCAATTACTTTCCTGGAAAATGTCTGTGTACCCCTATAATTTAGTAGTTTCAAAGCTTGAATCTTTATTTCCAGTAATATTATTAATATGAAAATGAAAATAATAATAAACAAACATTTCAATTTCTTAAAATAAAATTAATTATCATAATTGGAGAGGTTTATACCATTCATTTGCAACAAAGGTGTTTTTTAAATTTTTATAGTAATTTCTTATGCAGTCATACCACTTACATTTTCCATTACTTTAGACCAGTGGTTTTTATCCTGGGTTTAATTGAACCCCAGGGGTTTGGTGAGTCAGTCCCAGAGGTTCGATTGAGGTAAAGACATACAGAATGTGTGTCTATCCATTCCGTTCACCCCACTTGTATGTTTCATGACGTTATGCTCCACGTGGCCATCATTGGCTGCGGCTGATCACGTCACATCACTTGGCCTTAATATCTGTGCTGCAGAGAACTTCATGCACTTAGCAGTCGACTAGTGACTGTAGTAATCGTGCGTCATTTGTGATTTTTTCGTAATCTTTCAATCCCTTCATACTAATTATGTTGAGCAAAAACAGAAAGTGGTCGGGTGAATATGTACAATATGGATTCACGTGTATAATGGAATATGATAGGAGTCAATGTCCTTAATGCATGATTTGCAATGCCAAGTTGAGCAATTCTAGTCTAACACTGGCAAAACTAAGAGAACACTACCTAAAGCTACAGGGAGATGGGAAATACACGAACACATCACTTGCAGAATTCAAGGTAAACAGAGCCAGGTTCGATGAAAAGGTTACTTTGCCTGTTCTCGGCTTTGTATCCATCGACAAACCGATCCTCACAGCATTGTACAATGTTGCGTACTTAGTCACAAAGCAGGGCAAACCACACACCATTGGTGAAACAGTCGTAAAATTAGCTGCGTTGAAGATGGCAAATATCATGCTGGGAAAAGCTGCTGAAAATAAGTTATCCCAAATTCCTCTTTCAAATGACACTATTAGCAGCAGAATAGATGACATGAGCGATGACATCTTTGCTCAAGTAGTTGTAGATCTGATTTCAAACCTAGCAAAATTCAGCCTTCAACTTGACGAGACCACCAGCATTTACAATCTAAGCCAGCTTGTTTTATTTGTGCACTATGTAAAGAACGATGAGATAAAAGATTTTTTAGTTTGTAAGCCTCTTACAACAACAACTAAGGGAGCCAACATGAGGAAACTTGTGGATGGCTTCTTCAGAGACAACAATCTTTTGTGGGATATGGTTTCTTCAGTTTGTTTGGCCGGAGCTCCAGTCATGCTGGGATGAAACTCTGGTTTTGGTGCTTTGGTAAAAGCCGATGCACCGCACATCATTGTAATGCACTGTGTTCTGCAGATTGCTTTGAAAAATTTGAGTTCATTCTCATTTTGGCATACATGGCCAATATCTTCAATGCTCTCAATCAACAGATGTAGGATGGTGGAGTCAACATCATTGAAGAGGAAGAAAACCTGAAGGCTTTTCAAAAAAATGCTATCGTTATGGAAATGATGAACAGAGAATAACTTCTTAAACTTTTCCCTGCTGGACAACTGTATAAGTAAGATCGTAGATGTGTCTGAAATTGGAGACATTTCTGTACCCGGCGAATTGAAGCAGTCAATTACCATGCACTTAGATAAGCTCACAAAGTCTCGACAGATACTTCCCCACCAGAGAGTCATATCCAGCATGGGTGAGACAGCATTTACATTTAGTGTTGCAACAGTAAATGTCAATGATGAATACCTTGATGAAATCATTGAACATCGGTAGAGCCAGGTTCAACAGCAACTTTTCAGAACAACAATGCTTTCAATGTTTTGGTGTCACCAAATCATAGGGTACCCTCTTATTGCTAAGAAAGCTCTTGAGATACTCATACCATTTGTTACAACGTATGAGAGAGTGAGACTTGCTAAGGTGAAGCTGCGCATTTATGAACTTGCCTCTGAAAGGCAACAGCAAAAGTCACATTTATTTGCAGTAAATATTCATTGAGTTTTGTTTTTGTGTGAAATTCATGTTTTGTTGGATTTGTTCTTTGAACACAGTGATATCGTGTGCATCTGATGCATGGTTCATTTTGTGCACTAATAAAATATCTACTTGTGTTTTGAATTTGAAAAAATCATTTTTATTTTTCCAATTATGAATTGTTTAGTGAATGCAAGTATGAAACTTCCAGGATTCAGTACCTCTAACAAGGTTAAGAACCACTCTTTGGAAAATTATTACAAAATAAATTTTTATCAATAGAACTCTAGCTTCTAAACAATGAAAAATTGATTCTGTAACAATGTTAAAATAACTGCAGGTAAAAAATAAACACAGACTGTTCTCTACTTTAAATGTAACCTTTTGGTCCTCTTAACAAAGTATTTAACATAGACAGCAGTCTGTGTATTTGTTTACATAATAATTTATGTAAGACATTTTTTAAGACTGTCAACAAAACACAAAGGCATGAAAATTTAAAATGGCAATGTTCAATTGATTTTTGTATTGTTGTATTTGCTTAGAAATAATCATTTATTGGCTGAGGCCTTAACTGGATTGCTACAGATTCCAGCCAAGTCCTTTTTCAGAAACACCATAAAAATGTTTAATGGTATTTAGTAGTACAGTGATATAAAAAAACAAACCAACATTTAATGTTTCTTTTTGGTACCATATAGTAGTGTAAGAATGAATTGCTGTTTCTTAATTATTTTGTGAAAAGAGAGTCCATATTTTCTCTCCCCCCCTAATCTCCATCTGTCCATATAATATGAAATATTACAATTTATTTCTTGAAAGAAAAAATGGATGAGTGGTACAGATTCTCTGGATTTATACTTGTAATTATAATTCTGCAGAAACTTTTTTTTTGATAAAAGTAAAGTTAAAGCCAAATTTGATTTTTTTATCCTGATTAATACTGATGAAGTAAACTTGTTTAATATAGACCCTGTAAGGAGAAAAAACCTACCTAATTCTAATGTCTTACTTGGTTCTGTTAAAACAATTTTCAAAAATGATACCTAACATATTTATGGAAAACACTAGTATTCCCTCATGTATCTGCCTATAAGACTTGCATGTCACTAGCCTCAAACTACTTCTCACCTGAAAAACACAAGTTTACCATAAACTATGTTAGTAGACGATTATGTCATAATGCAACAACAGTCCTCCACCACAAGGAATGCAACATAATCTCCTTATGCTGTAGCTCCTCCTAGGCATTTGCTAGAAAGAACTTTATTCTTTTCTCTGTTACTTTCTAGAATGGGTGTGTTTCAAAATAATTAATCAGTTACTTGAGATTTCTTGTGGTTTCCTGCTGAACTGAATTTCATGCAAGTTTCACATAATAGTGTTTGTGGTTCACATAATTAATATGTTTTGTTTTTTCAGTTATTAAAAAGTCATTATGGTGTTTCCCACTATTATCTATTTTAAAGTGGTAATAACTGTTACTTCATCCTTTGGTAGGGTTGATGTCCCTAACATGGAACTTGTTATCTATGGAAGATATGGCAACCATTGTTAAACGTATTGTGGATTTTTTTTCAAATATATTGGGCCTCCTTTTTTCAATTCATTTGGCTGACATTCCTTCTTCCTAGTTTAAATGTGATCAAGATGGCTATTTCCTCCACCAGAGTATACGCTAGATGCAGCTTTATCTAATCTCTTTCTTAACATAAATTTACAGGTATGTACTTTTCTTTCTTTTTTCCCTGCATCATTTGATTCCTTCTGTGTTTTACTACAGCAATCCTATACTCAAGACTTTTCCACTACCAGAAATTAGGTCATCCGTACTAATGTGCCTCATCTTTTTCACTCTTTTTTTGTCCTAACATACAGGCATCCTTTTTTTTCTTTTTCTTGGTTACCAGTTTTTGGAATCTCTCTTATCTACTTGAGGTGTGAACTACTTCTGTTTCTCTTTTTAGTACCTAATTTTTGCACCCTCATCTCTTTCTTACCACCTCACTGCATTACTTCTTGTCACTTCACACTAGGTCTGAGGCAGTTCATGTTTTGGAGAGAGGTTCATTCTCTTGTTTTCACTACATTAGCCCATATTTTTTAACTGTCCTTCATTACATGGTTCACATATTGTTGGGACTTGTTATGATCTAGTACTCTCCTAGCTATTATATATCTCCCTCACATTCATCTCCATGATCTTCATTGGGCCCCATTTCCTCTCAAAAAATCATTAGGGATACTTATGGGTAACTAAAGTCCCAAATGGAGGTAGCCAGGCATCATTTCTCACTGTTTATTTTGGTTTCTTGTCATTCACAACCTCACAATTCTGTTCCTAGGTCTGCTGAATCCATGTCTTCCCATCCTTTCACTTTCCAACATTAGTGTTGCTGCTTGTCTTGTTAGTATCTACCCTGTCTGATTTGTTTATATTCACCAGCATGTGGTCTCTATTTTTATTTCACATTCAACTGTACTTCTCCTTTACTTTCCCTTCTCTCTTGGTTTTTTATTTTATCCTTCCTTCAATTCATATTATCTCCAGTGTCTCAAGAATAAGATATCAGATCTCTTGGGCAAAAATACCATCTACTGGTTATTGCTTGTCAAGAAGACTGGGGACTGGTATATGATTACTGACTTGTCATCTCTTGTTCTGTATGGATGGTTTCCTTTCTCTCCAATGTTTTTCTTTTCTTTACTCAAATTGTGGACAATCAAGATTGATGTTTTGGACACTTTTTTACACATTCTGAACACCTCTAGAGCATTTTACATTTTGTTTTTCAGGTTTCCAGTTCTGTGTTTTTCCTTCCATATTGTCTGGTCTTTGTGTCTTCAATTGAGCCATGAGAACAAAGGTCCACTTTGTTCACAGATTTGTGCTGAGGCTTCATTATTACATGAACGGTTAGTTTCTCTCATACCTAAATTTTTCTGTGGAAGGCTTCTTGGATAGGCCAGCTTGAAAGTCTTTTGATCCTTTTTTGCACTTATCTTGTATTTGGTCATTTGGATGTATTCTTCAATTTTTATTTTAGTTAGGCTCAGCCTTGACCACTTTGCTTATGAACAGTGGAATGTCTTGTTAGTAAGGCTTGAGTTTCTTTCTTACACCCTGCATGTAAAGTTCTTCTGTTTTGGGGGATTCTTTATCTCCCTTGAACCTCTAATTTCTTTCGGCTGAACACACACATGTATCTTCTTTAGTGGATATTTTGGGACTAGTTGAACTTTTCTCAGAATCTGTTCTCCTCAACTGTGCACCTACTTTTTTATCTGCTTGAGGATTTGTGTTGATGGCATAAACATGCATATACCATTGTGGGCATCTCCTTGCTACCCTTAGTCAGATTTCCATCTCTTCACAGATCAGATGCTTTTCAGTTGGATTGGGGCATATGTTTCAATGACAGTGTGACTTTGGGTGTATAGGTTGTGAAAATGTTCATTCCACATCAACATACTCAAACTTCTCAACTGTCTGTCAGGTTTGTTTTTGTTTCCTTCCTCTTTTTGTGGATCAGTTGGTCATGATAATTCCAATGTCTTATATCAACAGTTAAGGGGTTAACATTTGCTGGACTGTTCATTCGAGGGGTTGATCCAGTTATTTTGGGTTCATTCTCATTGGGTTTGTCTGAAGGCTCTGAATCTAGTGATGAAGCATCTCTTTTGAGCTGGACAGAGTTCTACTAATGGAATGGTTTCTCTACTCTTAGATTTCTCTTTGGGTTTGCACTAAATTTGACAGATCTCTCATTGATGCCTTTGCCACTCCTCTCAAGATCAAACTTCTCCCTTTATGGTCACCAGTTCCTCATTCTTTAGCCCTTGCAGTGGTGCTGTCATCCAGAATTGGTCTCAAATTTTTCTCTATGCATTTTCTCTTTTTTGCATACTTGCTTTCAAATGTGACATTCCTTGTCAGGTTTTGTTGGTGGCACTTCTTAGACTAGCACAGTTTTGGTTTTCTTTGCCTTCTTATTTGGCATTCAAGTCACTTTTTCCTTTGCCACATTCCTGTTTTCTCTTGCTTCAACCAAACACCTCTCTTTCACTCAGTGTTGTTGTCAGTTAATCTTCCCACTCAATATATTTGCTTGTATGTGGTGAGGGGCCCTCCCAGAGGAGGTTCTATCTTTTCAGTTTACCCCCTTACCTCCTCTGCGATCTGAACATCCACCCATATGTTGCCTTGCATGGAGACATCATCTGGTCCTGTTGGGCAAGGGTCAACTAAATACCAGTATTGGGTTTTCTCAGTAGATGTTGTGGACATGATGTCTGATGCTGGGTTTGAGTGTAGTGCTTATGAAACCCTGGCATTGCTGCAATATCCTTGTTTGGCATTGTAGTGCATCCCCTTGTAGGAATGCATGGCAGGGGGGTCAGTGGACACTGAATCTCTCTCCTTTCATTATGAATCCCCCAAATCATCATAAAATAAAATAAAAAACAGATTGATAAATGACCATGTCTTGAAGACTGAACAGCAGTCTCCATCTTTTGCTACAACTGTATCTCATTTTCTCACTACATTCTTTGTCAGACAAAACTTTAGGGCAAGTGTCTCCCTTTTTTTTACTCAGAGGGGATTGTAAGGGCTTGCTGATTCTCTTAAGCCAGTCAAGAAGCCATGATTTGGGGACATCTTTGTGGAAACATCAGTTCCAGAACAGAGTGATCTCCTATTGAATTCAGAGGCCATTGGGGATATACTGAATAAGGTTACTCCCTATGCTATTTTAAATTTCTGTTGGGAAGTTATTATTGAGAGGGATTTCAAGAACATTTCTGAGTCAGTGATCCTCATTGTTTTCTCCACTCGAGTTTCTACAGTGATGCATATCTCCACTTGTAAGGATGGTGGATGGAGGAGAAAGAGGTACAGCATTTGAAAATAATTAACAACATTTCTTACCCCAAGGGCCATTATTGTCTCCAATTCCATCTTGTACATATTCCATTGCACTAAATTCCACTGCTGTTGTGGGAGTGCAGACAGATCTTTTTGTGCCTCCATCAAAGTCATTCTCAAACCATGTGAGGAGTTTTGTCCTCAGTGGATAAATGAGTGGAATAAGTCAACATCTACTCCTGATTCTTCAAAGTAAGAGGGAGTAAGTGAAGGAGACCAAGATTTTTTTTTTTAAATGTTGTTTAAAGTGTATGTAGATGCACTTTCTACATTTTCCTATATTTCTGGTTTTGAATTCCTATTTTTTCAAAACATTCCAATAGTTTCTTTTAAAAAAAAATCACTTGGTGTGCTGAATGTAAGATTGCAGCTATTCAGTGTGTGGAGTTTAGGAATCATCTTGAAAATTAAGGAAAATATTAACTTCTGTTCAAAATACAAGTGTGTTTAACACCAATGCACCAGCAGTTTCTATGTGAAAGTTCACAAGTTAGAAGTAGCATTCTTTCTTTTCATTAAATAAATTTGACACTTGCTTGTAAATTTCTGTATTTTAGAGAAGCTTAATAGTTATTGAAGAATGCAATTCAAGAGAATCTCCCATTAATACTTTTTTAATTTTTGTGAAACAATTAATAAAACTATTTCTAATGAATAAAAATAAGTTAGAATAAGACAAAGTGAAAAGTTGAATGTTGAAATTGAAACTGTGGAAATCAAAAGAAAATATTCCAAGAAATTGAATCACATATGTCTTGGGTTTAATTCTTATTGTCATCATACTGTGATAGAACAAAATTTAACATTTTTTTTTTCCTTCTTTAATTGCTATCTAGATGAAAGGCAAATGTGTGGCAGCACTTACTGACAGTTTCTTTTTTTGAAACAATGACAGGAGAGAAGGCATCTTGGCATGAGCCACACATTATAGGTTCCATTGCATAGGCAGTCATATAGCTGTTATGTAACTATCTTAACACATGTTCAGTCAAATTAATCAACTATAAGACCACCTTGTACTTATCATAGTTTCAGTACTTTTAAGTTTTAATATACTATGTACATCTTCACTAAATTTTACAGACGTTTAGTAAACCTTCGAAGTCTTTTGGATATAAAAAAAATTAAGTTTTTAGTGAAGTGTTTTTCATAAAGATGAGTATTCCAAGTCTCTCTCTCTCTCTCTCTTTTTTTTTACTTGTCTGGATGTGAAGTGACTTTCATGTTAAGATTAAAAGTAGTTTTTCAACTAAAAAAATTACTTGCATAATCTCTTAAAACCTCTTAAATACATTTCAAACATTTTATTTCTGTGCAACTCTTATTTTCTCTCTCCTAACTCTGTAAGGTTGGTCAGTTTTGTTTTTCTTTCTATAATTACTTTAGATTGTAACATAAAACTACTTATCTTTACCTTAAGTAGCTTTATATTCATAACAGTATTTATTTATTTATACTTAAATTATATTTTGAATGTGCCTAACTGGTATTTGTAAATAAGTCATGATCACTTTAGGAATGTACAGCTCAATTAATGCTATCACATCACATTATCCACCAGCTATTTTGAGCTGCTTGCACGAATATCTCATGAAAATGTATTATATTGTTTATTTTACTTAATCTAACCTTAACTAATCTAGAAAGTTTACTTGTTTTACTTTTATTACTTTTATAATAATCAATATAGAATATGCGTGATAAACAAGAAATAAAGTGCTTACCTAGGCCTAGTTTATTTTTATTTTCTGTTGATTGTCAATGACACTCAACCATATTGTTTTTATACTAATGATAGTAGTGCACTATACAGTTTTTACTTAATTGAATAATGCATCAAAGAACATAGAACAATAACATGCAAAAAGCAAAGAATCCCATTAACTATCACTATTTTTCTGGCTTTCTAACTATGTGGTAAGAGCCATTGCAAATTCATTCAAGTTAGTCAATATTTCCCATGGAAACGAAGCTTGTATTTAAAGAGAAATTGACAATTATTTTTACAGAAAACAGCATAATATAATAATAATACATGATTTGATAGGTTAAAACCATAACGCTTTATTGGTTATAGGTAATATAGTATGAAATGTAAGGAAAATTATTAAGAAATCGTGAAAGATATGA
Organism: Carcinoscorpius rotundicauda; assembly: GCA_011833715.1. Taxonomy (NCBI): domain Eukaryota; kingdom Metazoa; phylum Arthropoda; class Merostomata; order Xiphosura; family Limulidae; genus Carcinoscorpius; species Carcinoscorpius rotundicauda. The sequence continues at coordinate 30,654,524 of CM022396.1, forward strand.
TGTGGATGTAACAATAGGGGTCTGATTTTCTATTTGATGACTAACTAAACAAAAATGAATGCTATGAAAATTATGCTTTGTTTAAGTGATGAAAATATGGTGAGTAATTTATGTTAACTCATAGATGCTGCATGGCAACTTGACTAGTATATCTCAATATGGAGTAGCATGAATACTCATGTTATTTTCTAGGTGTTTGAGTTATACAGTAGCTCATTTGATATTTCAAGGAAGCAACATGTGGACATGTGACTTATGTTGACATTTCAGACATCCTTCTTAATTGTGTTTTGTATTGTTGCTTACGTCATTTAGATCGCTTTTGCCACTGATCTTTGTTTTTCAACTCTCATCTATTACCTATGCTTGCCATGGTTGTGGCATTGCTTATTGCAGATCTGTTTCTCAATACTCATGGTATCGTATGTCAATTCATATTTCTTTGATTTTCATTGTCATTAAGTACAAGGGACATAATCATTTGAAAATTGTAAATTTATGATCTCAACATTTATGATCTGATTGTGTGAATATTTTGTATCAGAAAGAACTGTTACGTTTTTCTCCAAAAAATGACCATTTTACAGGGGCATCGCACTACCTACAGAATGCCAAAAAATGTCAATATGTAGTTCTGGTATATGCCTTTCCATTGTGACTTTATGTTGGTTGTGGTTGTCACATGACTTGCATATTCAGAATTGTTTTAACTATTCAACCTTCTGTATAAGTGTAAGACGTAATGTAACTTGTGCAAAAACCAAAAGTGAAGAAAGAACACTGTTTTCTATTTCATGAACTGAAATGTCAAATCTGGTTTGAAAGTAGAAATATTATGCCTGCCTGAGACACTGGAAAGGGGTCCTGAAATTCAATTTCAATACTTTGAGGATCTGAATTGAACCTTGACTCTTAGATTTTGCACAGTATCATGGGAACATTTTGAGAATTTCAGAAACAATAAAGGTGATTTTCCTTGTTGCTTTGTTTTAATGTCAATAAGTTATTTTACCACCATGGACCACATTTCCCTTACTTGTGTAGTTCAACAGAAACTGAAAGCATTTATGTGTACAAAACTTTGATAATGCAAAACTTAGAAAATAGATTTTATATTTATCAGTGAAGTTGTTTTGCAACTTTATTGTTTGAATATTATTCATGTTTACCCTTTTTGGTTCTAAAGGTGTCATCTACACATGCGCTTACAGGGTTAACTAATAATAAATAAATGTACAACTGATACTGATCATTTAATATCTGCCATCCAGACATACAAAATAATGAGAATTCTAAAATATCAATGAAAAGAATTTTGTAAGAACAACTTTAATGGAAAAAGAAAATTGGGGATTATGAAGTTAAAGTGGTGAAAAGATCGAGAGCAGGGAAATATTGTTTTTGTAAACATAACCTTGCAATAAATATATTTCACTTTATATACTTGCGAAACACGAAAATAACATATGCATGATAAATTTGCTTTCACATATACACCATAGTAGAGACTTAAGAGACCTCAACTTCCAGAAAGGAAAAAAAACTAATGAAAAAAGTGTGGAGAAAAAAAAAACTGCTATAAATGAATAATTTGTTATAGGTACAAAATCTTGTTTCAGAATTGTGGAGTTAAGAGTTGGACTGTTAAACCTAAGTCACAATAGAAGGATATAGTTTACCTAAGATACCACATACAGTTTTTGCCAGATTGGTTAGATGCTATTTGTTTTTCACCTTTATAATACTTATACACCAGAAATGTACACTGTGAAAACAATATTAACAAGTGCAAGATTGGCCTAACATTGTTCTCAGTAATGAGGTTTTTTTGACATTTAGTTTTATTTCTTGGAAATACTTTTTATGTCTGTATATTCATCATGCAGGAAGGAAATGCACTGTTTAAAGAAAAAAACCTTAGGGGAGCTATGGGAAAATACCACAGGGCTCTTCTTTTCATTCAAGGTATACAAGTACAACAAAATGCTGCATCCCTGATGGGTCTTACAAGTACTGAGCAGCCTAAAGTAGATCAACTCCCTGAACCTGCCAAACAAGAAGTGGCAAAAATAAAAGTGGATTGTTATAACAACCTTGCAAGTAAGATATTAGTTTTCATTTTGTTATGTATGTAAGTTGTTTTTTTCGATTGTTAGTTGCTAAGAGCACAGTTAGTTTCACAGACTTGTGTAATTTTAAATGTTTGAAAAATTGCAATATCACAAATATACTATTAATAATTGTCTGGAGGCTTTAGCCATGTACATCTGTCCAGAGCAGATAGTCTTGAGAGACCTCTACTGAGTGCCAAAAATCTGTATTTGGGATATCACTGTTTAAAGGTGATTGGATTGTTACACAAGTATGCTTGTGATAAAATTAACCCTGGATAAAATTAACTGTAGGAATGTTGTATGTAGCAGCATCAATTGATGATGGCCACTGTTTAAAGGTTAAAATGGTGAACTTCATCACTTCTTAAACAAAAAGTTTTTGTAACTGCATACACTTTTGCTTATTGGGAGTTGGGTTCCAGGTTATAATTTTGTGGTTCTTAAATAAATTTTGCATGCATTTGTAAATATGTTAGTCAAATGCTTAAAAGCAACTTCAGTATGCCCAACAGAACAAACCAAAAAATAAGTTATCTAACAGATTGCATTAATTAGTTCTCATATTTTATGAAGTGAATAGAAAATTAAATGGTGCAGCTCACATGAAAACAAATATAATTTTTAGCCATGTTTATGAGTGGGGGAACAAAAATGAAGAGGAGGAAAGAAATATCCAATACAATATAAGGTCTTTGAAGTGTAATGTAGTACATATAGCATGATGAAGAAGTGTATCTGTTAGAGTAATCACACTACTCTTATTACTGTTGTGAGTGAAGGTCCATGTGCTTAAGGTACAAATAATTTTAGCCATAGTTGACAGTCACAACATTTAGTGTGAAAGAAGCTTTGTGCACCTGAAGTTTTTACTTAAAATGTAAACAGTTACTTGATCATTAAATTTTTCACTCAAATATTGAAAACCATTTTCATACAGTGAGCTTACCATGCCTGTAGTTGCATTTATGTTATTTATTCCTTTTATTATACTTTTTCATTTACCTTCGTGCTCTCTCACACACACACTATATATGAATAAAAGAATCCATTCAATCTATAAAGGTGTATGTAATTGGTATACCTATTTTATTTAAGGTATATATATATTGCTTATTATTATCTTATAGACTGCTTGTTGCAGCAGGAAAAAAAAATGGAACGAGTAATTTTTTATTGTGATAAAGTTTTGGACATTGAACCTACCAATGTGAAGGCCTTGTACAGAAAGGGAAAAGCTCTGTACAATATCAAGGACTATGACACAGCACTCCAAGTATTACAAAAGGCTCAGGAGGTGGATAATGGAAATGGTAACAATTACTTTATATTTATTTAGAGTGTATATGTGGTTCAAGAGTTGCAATAAAAATTACTTAATGTGCAGATGTTTTCTTTCCTCATCTCCTCTTCCCCAACTTTATCAAATTTAAATGTTAAAACAGTATTTTAAATCTGTATTTTGTATCTCACAAGTCACCAGAATTCACTAGTTGGGCTGAATAAAGAAAGAAAAAAGTTATTCTGCAATATTTGTGTATATAAGATTTCAAAAGGTAGTCCAAGCATTGAAAGCTGGTGAAGTTCTGGACTGTACAACTATGCTTGGCATAACTTGTATGTATAGGTGCATTGTAAACGTTGGTGCTACTGGAGTTATACTGAAAGTTGCTGGTCAGTCTTATTTTATAAGGAAATATTTAAAAGTATTCTTAACTCCCTGAGTATAAAAATTGTGATACCCTGTTTAATTTATTTACCACCCGTCTTACAAATACAGAATTTTACATAAATTACACATTATAATATAGTTATTACTTAGACAAAATACAATTTCTATATCTTGATTTGATTACAGAACCATAAACTAGAAAATTAGACCTCCCTTACTATATCTACCTGTCACATCCTCTTTTTCACATATTGCCAAGAATTCTCTTCAATGTTTTTAATAATATACTATTTATAACTGGTAAAAAGCCAAAGTTTTAAACTATCAAATGATGTGTTTTATTGCATTGTATTTTCTGTGTAGAAAACTATTTCACTTCCAGCTATTTAAACTTTTATTCCCATGGTAAACACATCAAGAGGCTTATTTGAATTCACTGTTTTTCTATTGCATAGTTAGAAAGCCACAAATATTAGGGTAGTTAAAGGACTTTGATTTTCTGTGTTGTTATTTTCTGTTCTTAAGTGCAGTACTTAATTAAATATAAATTTAGTGTAGTGGTACTAATTTAGGCTTAAGTTTCATTGACAATAAACAACAAAGACAACCAAGATAAGTTTTTCATGTGTATTCTTAATTTGTTGTCATAAAAGTAACTAAAAAGAAAAAAAATTAGAAATTTGTTAGGTTGAACTAGGTAAGACAACCAAGATAGGTTTTTTATGTGTATTCTTAATTTGTTGTCATAAAAGTAACTAAAAAGAAAAAAAATTAGAAATTTGTTAGGTTGAACTAGGTAAGACAACCAAGATAGGTTTTTTTATGTGTATTCTCTATTTGTTGTTATAAAAGTAACTAAAAAGAAAAAAATTAGAAACTTGTTAGGTTAGATTAGGTAATACATGATACAAAAGACAATAGAATAATAAAATTAAGTGTAAATATATGTATGCTGTTATAAGCTTTAAGCTATTTAGGATGGACAGTTGTGGTTTTGTGTTTCAATTAGCAGTCATTACAGAAACAAAAAGGGTAATTTAGAATTATTTCTTGATACTGTTGTGGTTGTTATGAGACTGGTTAAGTCAATCTACCCTGTGCAGAGTATAAAAAATAAATGATAAAATATAATGTATTTATTTTTTAAAAAAATTAAGGAGGCTTCACAGATTAAGGAAATTAATTTGAAACCTCAGATGAAAAAAAGTATTTGTTATCTTAAACATGAAAATCAATTGTCACTAGTGGCAGTCAATGCTCTGACACCATATAATTATGGAAAGAGTCTTGGTAAAAGAACTTAGTTAAAAATTCTTATTTTTGTGTGTACAAAACAACGTTTGTTCAAATCTTGCCAAATTTCATGAAAATACATTAAGTACATTTAAAGTCATAGTACATATGCCACCTTTATGTGGTGGTTACAAGGTTGTGTAAAATACACAAGCCTGTTGCAATAGTGTTAAGTAAGTTTAATTTTGAAATTTGTTAGTTATAAACTTCTTGGAGGTGTGTGAGCTCTGATTTTTCTACTTCAGAGTTTTCTAATGTTAAAAATGTGCATATGCTGTTTCCACACAATTATAAACACATAGTCTACAAATTTACAAGAATCTAAAATGTAAGCCTTCCACATTCTCTCTTGGGTGAGATATTAATTTTGTCAAACCCACCAGAGAAGTTTTTATCTTGCTTTCTTTAGCTTTTGGTATCATTCATTAATGATTATTGTATGGCTGATGGACATGTTTCTAACCAGTAGCAAGAGTAGATTTTCCAATACATAAATTTTATTGCTTATTTATTTTTTCATGTCATAAGCAGTTGATATGTGATGATTATGATTTGGTAGTTTTGTTACAATAGCTGAGTAATTTTTGATTTCTTCTTCTTTTTATATGATAGCTAACTTCTGATGGTCAGAATTTGTGCATATTTCTATAAATATTATTTAGCTAAAATTATTGGCAAAAGATAATCTTAACATTTCTCATTTGTTGAAAGTTAATGTTGATTAGAGACAGCATTTGTTTGACATTAAAATATGCACTATTCCTCCCACTGATTTTGCATATATGAGATCATGTTTTACTTTCACCAAAAAGAAGAATATTTTTATGTAAAACACCATGTTTATAGTCGGATAAGTTGAGAATCCAATTCACTTGCACTGTTTGAATAGGATAAACACAGAAATACTGTTCAAGAAATGAGGATTCCAGTCATCAGAATATTCTGCTTTCAGTTTATCTGATTTGATGATATTTTGATTTGACTTGGTAAACATAAAAAAAATTGATGTTTATAATACCAGTAATTTCAACTGTTGAAAACATTGGAATTTTAAATAAACAAAACCATTCATTGAACACCACAGCCCTTCTAGCCTCACACAAGATACATCTTTAACTAAGCTATCAAGTCATGAAACTTGTTTGTTTTGTAAATTTACTCAGGTCTGATTATGACAAAGTTTTTCATACATTGTACATTTGTTACTGTGTCAAACTTGTAATTTTTTTTTGTTAACCTAATCTCTAAACTTTGTAAGCTCAACTTATTTAGATACATTCTCATCAAAGAAAATTTATTTAACCTTCAAACAGACATAATTTATCACACAAGTGTTTTCATAATTCAAAAGAACATTTGCAGAAACTATAAAAAAAAAACAGATTCTCAGCTCTTTTGTTTCTTTTCAAGTCTTTAAAACTTTGCATTGAATGCCTTTTCTCAGTACTATAGGAACTCTAACTAGGTACTTCTTTACAAAACTGTTAGAACTGTAAGTTCACTGTACTCTAGTCCAGTTCTTGCTCTATTTAGTTAAAAATTCCTTAGTTTTTCATTTATGATTAAACCACTTGATGTGACATCATAAAAAGGTTACAAAAACTAAACAGAAAAAGATAAGGTAAATGATTGAAATACCAATAAATGGACTGTATAATCTCAAGAGTTGATAATTTCTTAGAAAATCATAGTTATTCTTAAAGATAGCAGAAAATGTCTAAAAACTGACAAACTTATTGTGTACTGTGCAACACCTCAAAGCTGTGCAAAAATAAAAATTGGAAGATTTGTAATACTTTTCTTTACAAATTACACTAAATAAATGTTAGAATATTGCAAAAATATTAATTTACAATGATTTTGGTTGAAATTATTAAAATATGAAATTTGCTAAAAAATTACTGATAAAACATTTCACATAGTGGGAAAATAAAAAAGCCAATATAAATATATTTTCAGGTACAATAACTTATAAGTTAATCTCAAATAGTGTAAAAACCTGTAACAATCTAAAAATACTCTTAACCCCTTTGCCTGGGGTTGGCCCTAAATGCATATCTAAAGTTTTTTTTCAGTATTCTTAAAATTAACTGTTGCAAAATCAGCAGTGTATGGTAACATTAAAAGGTCAGGGCATGCACATTTTGATGCCCATCTTTGTATATAGGGTTAATGGTGTTCTGTGGGTTTCTTTCTACAGATTTTCACAAAACTACAGTTCTATAACTATTGAATTTTTGTTGATGAAAATAAGTATATTACTTGGTGACATTTTTGAACAACAAATATTTAGGTAAAGATAAAACTTTAATATATGGAAAAAACCTCAGAAATAAAATATTTTGGTACTTATAGGGTATTTCTTTTAAACATATAAAATTAATTCTAATAAAGCATATCAAATCTTTTTGTTAAAGTAATTGATTATTTTATGTGACACTAATCAGCATAATCGTTGTTATGTAAATTGATCAATTACGTCAATTTAATTGCTCGTCATTATTCTGGACATTTTATTCTTGTGAATGATTTATTTTGTGTAAGTTTTAACAACAGTAGTTAAAAATGTTACATGAATTCTGTTTTGGGCATCCAAATTTGTAGACTCAATGAAACTTACGGAAGAACATATAATATTATTGTAGTGGAAAAATAGCTCAAGTACAGAGTAAGAACTATACATCTTTGTTCTTATGTATATATTTTATTTATCATATATTTTAATAAAAATAACTAAAGTGAAAAGATAGACTTCTCAGTTTGATATACTTCAATACATTTTTATTTAAAAAGTTCATGTTCTTGAGCAGTATGTGAAATAGTTTTCTTCTGCAGTCATAAGAGTTTGTTAGTTCAAATAGAAAAGAATAATTAGTTCACACTGTGATTTATTTCTTTAAACAAAAAGATTACAGAAATAAAACCATAAAATTAAAAGGAAACATGAAAAAATATTTTTAATATTCATTTAGGAGGTTCTAGTTAGAGGTGGACAACTTAATTGATTACCTATGAACAACAGTTACATCAATTAGTGTTCCATAAACTAATTAAGTAATCAAAATAAAGACTAATTGATTTTTATCAGAAAATAATCACCTAATTAAAATTAGGGTTTTTGAATAATGCCATTTGCAAGTGTTCCAACAGTTGATGAATCTTAGTTTTATAATTGTTAACTGTTTTCAGTCATACTGAATATCAGAGTTATTGAAATATTACCATTATGTTTGTTTATTGTTAAACATAAAGCTACAAATGCTTCATGTGATATGTGGGCCTCAGGTCTGGTTTCCCTGCTACTAAATTTACTCCTACTCACTTGTTATTGCAAGTTTAGGCTAACTAATTAGTCACTAATTTTTAACTGCTGACTATTGGAAAGACACTAGCTGGTAACATTCACTGCCAACTCCCTAGGTACCCAAGTATTAAAAAAATGTAAATTTATCATTGTGTTATGTTGTAATTTACAATTATGTAAATATATTGTTTAATGTAGTATAAGCAGGCATTGATCTGTTGGAGGGGTCCAAACCCCCAATAATTTTTGTTCAATAAATGAATACCTATAGTTAATATTATATAACCAGATATATATTTATGGGAAGAGTACAAAGGGGTCAGAACCCCACTCCACACTACCCATAGTTTCATAAATCTCTCTTTGAAGTCACTCCAGCTATCTCGCTTTGTTGTTTCTAGGACATACTCTACCCTTCCCTATCCAAGTTCTACATCCCTTCACAGCTTGTAAGCTACCAATGTCTTGTACTATAATACCTCTCTCCATTTTCCATCTCACAACTTATTATCTCAAAGTCAGCTTCCAGGTTCTTTTGACAAACTCAGTATAAATATCACTTTCCTGAAACATAGGTTTCACCAGTAACAATATTAATTCTTCCTATGTCTTTGTTGTTTGCTTTTCCTGCACTCACAATCTCTTCATCTTCTACTTCCTAATCTTCAAAACTACCCAAAACTAGTGTCAATGCTAAAAGGAGTTATAGGGCATTGTATTTTTGTGTAAAATTTATTTCTTCAGCCAACGCGTTTTCCTAACATCATGAACATGATGCAGGCATAGAGCCAAAACTATATTGAAAAAAAATATATATACATATTGTTGGTGCTTTTAAAATGATAATTATTATTATGGAAAAGTTTGTTGTTTGAGAATGATATTAGTCATTCTATTTGTAATTTATGAGTTTCATACTACTTTGCATGTGTGATATATTTTCATGTATAATGTTTATAATGAACAAAATCACTTACTATATCTGAAGACAAGATTTTCATTAGCTTTTCTTATATTTTTGCCATAATTTTAAACGTTAATTTTAAGTATTAAAAAAAAACATATTTTGTGATAGTGTGATGTTTGTTTAATGTAGTTCATGAAGACAAAGTTACCATTTTGTCAAGCTGCAAAATTTTGCCTGTAAACAAAACAAAACCTAATTGTCAGTCTTTTATTTTTAGAAATTTTCTGCCCATACCAGTGAACAACAAGTTTTAGTATGAGCTTATCATTCCTTAAGAAAATAGTCTTTTTTTTATTTTCAAGCATTTCATTTTGATTTTGTCCATGCTCTAATTGCAACCTTTCAAAATTTTTCTGATTTTTGTAAATATTCCTTTTGTTGAAAATATGTCAAATAACATGAGACAAGGTAGGTAAACTTGTACAGTTTAGAAGATGGGTTTAATTGGTAACCATAAAACACCCAAAGTAACAATTTTTATAAAGTTTGGAGAAGGTTTTCTCAAGCAAATTACTCTGACACAGGCTTTTAAGTACACAATATAAAGCAAAGAGGTTACATTTTAGGAAATTCCTTAAGGCTTAATAAAGGTATCTTGTTGTAGTTTGGTTCTTTAATTAAATTTATTGTGCTTTTTACTCTTTAAATGATGTACTGAGTTGCAGTGTTTGCCAAATAAAATAGTCATCAAATCAGATAAGTTTATTCTTCACTGAGTATAGTAAGTGACTGCAAAATATTCCAATGACTCACATGTATTGAATATCATTTTTATGTTTATTTTATTCAAACAACAGATATAAATTGTGTAAATGGCTTCTGAATTGTATGTAATTGTAATCATGACATGTTTTAAGTAAACATTTTATTACTCTTATCATTAGAGTAAAACATGTTTTCAGCATTTAATTATCTATGTAGCAGATTAGGATAATTTGTGTTGCTGGTAGAGTGGTGTTTAGTCAATATTAAACTTTCAACAACTGAGCAAATTTATGGAAATTTGTTTTTGACAAAAAATACATTTTCATAAATGCATAAATGAAAACCTCCAGAAGAGTTCTATACCATGAAATAAAAGTAATTGAAAAATTGCTTAATAAAACCAAAACGCAGTAAAATAAAATAGGCAAACAAATATCATTTTAGAATAATGCAACAATTGAAAAAGTTAAAACAGAAAAGACATACCCTGTGTTTTTTTAAACACAGGACAAGAATAAGGAGAGGGCTAGTGAAACTGCAGTTGCAGGCCAACCACGCTTTAAAGAAAAAACAACTGAAAACATATGAGATCGTAGTCATTTGTGATAGGTATAGATTTATTACAGATGAAATGTCTTTGATCATGTGCTTGTCATTAGTGGACCCAGATTTGTAGTTTTGGGGTTTCAAACTATGTTAAGTACCCTCAGTATGAAACATATTTTTCATTATTTTGAGATTTTTTAAAATCTGAGAAAGTAAGCTGTATAAAAATGTAGAAACAACTGGTTATATAAATTTTATTATATCATTTTCTCTACGCAAGCCCCACACTGATATGTCTGTGGACTTACAAAGCTAGAAACCAGGTCTCAGTGCCTGTGATGGGAAAAGCAGAGATAGCTAATTGTGTAGCTTAATGCTTAAGTACAAACAAATTTTGTTAAAAATTATTGCCATTTCCTGAAATTATATTAATTTAATGATAGCTTAGTAGATCTAAAACATGATTGGTCATTATTTGCTTGTATTATGAACAAGTATTAGAAGGCCCACTGGAACTCTTCAGCTGTAAGCTTCATAGATTCTTAATCTGACCTTTACTGCAGTATAACAACTGGAATGGCTCTCTGTTTATTTTCAGCCACAAATCTTTAACTCATAATTCTATCTCTTGACCAATTTGAGATCTAATTATAGCTGTGACAATTGAGGATTCCCTCTCTTCTTGATTGTAGAGGCTTTAAGGAGCATGGTGTACAAATCAATCAAATGTACTTAATTTGTAAATTAATTGATAAGAAAATGTCAGTTTCATGAGACAGATCTTCAGTAAACATAATTCATTAAATGTCATATTTTATGAAGTCATACATAGTAAATTCAAAATAACAGTGAACATTGGTATTTATAGTCTTATGGATATGGGGTTGACTGAGAGTTTTTTTTTCTTCATAAACCAAGTGTATCTTATTGATTTATTATGAGTCAAGATTGTAGAAGTATCATTTTCTTTTCTGCATTTGTGATGGCTGGTAAAATAATTTAAGTATGTTATTGTGAGCAGTAGTGTTTTTCTCCATGTGGAAAGGCCATTACTGTATGTCTGTGGAGTCATGATGCCAAATATATTTTTGAAAGTGAGAGAAATATTATAATTAGCATCATGGGGCTATAGTTTTACTTCCAGTGTAAATTTATTTCAGTTTTTATTTGTATTGTATTGTTTTAAAATGCCTTACAGACATATTCTACTAAGACTCAAAAATCAACAAACATAAGAATGGATCTTTAGTATACACCTACTAAATTAACTGTAGCAGGACATTTGCAGTGTGTTAAAAGACAATTATGTGCGAGTTAAGGCAGGACTTTGTTCACTTTATTGATATATTAGTGGTAATTTAAGGGCAATTTAGTTAACTAAATAAAAAAAAAATTATTCTTTTAAACTGCTTTGGATAAAGCATGCTCAAATCATTGATGACATTACAGCCAACTGTAACAGTTGATATTTTATGGAAGCTAAACATGATTTCATTGGCTATTCATTTGCTTAATTGTTTGAGTTGGTGTCTTTTTGTACCAGTAACTGACAGCTACACTTTTAATTATAAACACTTTTGCAACAGGTTTGGTGTAATATATACACAAGTTCATCTACACATTTGTACAATGTTAAGTATTTGCACTATAACTTTTGAAAAATCATGTGTATCTTCACAAAATTTGGCAGTTTTAGTGAAAATCACTTTTAACAAAACATTTTTACTAAGATTTATTTGTGAAAGTAGAGTCTATTTAGTTGCTAGAGTCTATTTAATTTTATTATTAGAAAACTATTCTTCATCCCAAAAATCTGAAATATTGTTTACATGCTCTCTAAAACCTCCTAAATACATTTCAAACATTTGTTTTAAGACTTCATTTTGTTATTTTCTTGACTCCAACTGTGTGGGCTCTGTCACTTGTACATCATAAAAAATTATAAAATATAAATTTTTTTTGTGTGCTTAAGTGCAGGCTTTCATCACTTTACTAACCTCATAACCATCATAAAAAGTTAGGGAATAAATATAAGTCATGTTTTTTTCATGCTAAAATGACAACATATCAAAGCAAAAATAAAATTTTAGCTTAAGTAGTTAAAGTTTCATAATGCTATATAATTTTATATATATTTATTTTTTTATTATATTGGCCTTCCAGTCATACCTAGCTAACAATACATAACTTGCATTGACATGGTGCATGCGCACTGATATTACATGCCAAATAATATAAAACTGATATTTAGTCTTCCCTGTCTTGGCAGTGTTGTAGTGAACTTGGACTAGTATTTTGTAATATAGTTATATTTCAATTATTACACACAAGATATGTATATAGATTATTATTGTTTAAATAAGGAAGCAAACAATTATTTCTTCTTGCTGCAACCTTTGAACTCGGTTACTATACTTTTAAAATTTTGCCTGTGGAGGACATCAAATAATTTTTTAGGTTGCATATATACAGTTTAATAACCCAAAAATCATAAATAACTCTACTGATACCATACAATTTAATTATAATTTATTATGTATTTAGATTTTAAAAAAATATAAAACTTTGAGCAGACTAGACATACCCTGCCTCATTAAAAACTTGGATTAAAAGAATGCAGTTGCCTTTTTAAAAACTAAAATGGCCAAGAAAACCCCTTGAGGGACATTCTAAGCTGTTGAGTGATTATTCATATCATGTATTGAAGTGTATATAAGGGACCATTTCCAAAACGGAAAGAGGTGAATGTGGCCACTGTGTTTGATTCAGTATACAAATTATATCTCAGCAAAATATAATGATACAAGGTTCATAAATTAAGTTCTTAATTTGTTTGAAATTATGGACTTAGTATTTTTACATCACAAATATCTAATTTTAAACAGTTTTATTCAACATACCATGTGACTCACTAAAATCTATATTTAGGTATGTTCTCTAAATATTTACTTTTAAATTAAGAAATTAAAATTTGAATTATAATTACAATTTGATTCCAAAGTTATTGATGTAAATTTATAAAATAGTAGTTTAATGAAATTTTCTATGCAAGTCAACAAATATGATGAAATAGCCTTTGACCCATCATGAAAGGGTTGAGGCAGCTTATTCCATAATTGATGTTACTGACCTTCTACAAACAAATTGTTGGAGAAATAAATAAAAAAGTTTATGGCTAGACAGTAATAGATGATTACATGAGAAGGTGACAAGACATTATTTGCTTTTGGTCTGAAAGTGATAATAACTTGCTGTTAGACTTCTTAAATAAAGGATTGTTTGACAAATAGATTTGACAAGATATTGCACAAACTGTCACACAAGAATCTGGGGCAAAACTACATAATTGATTAAGAATTACACAGTCAGTAAATAAAATAGGTATAGAAAACAAATATTGTAAAGTATAAATATAAATTGCACCAGAGTACAGTTTTGTGTTGATAATATATACTGTGATTGGCTGCTACATAAGCATAATGCTAAAACAAATAGAAGCAGTAATATTTTTCCAAACAGTTATGTGGTGAAAACACTTGTGGCTCTCAAGACAAGAATGCAAAGGCAACTTTGGGTGACAGTCCGAGACAAAATTTAATGTTTTAGTAGGAGCTACCTGGAAACTCTGAAGAGGGTTCTTGCATTAAGTGCTGATGATAACAGAAGTAGTGAGCTAAATTTAGTAACTTGGGGTATGTATGCTGTTTGTGTGACAGATACATAATGGAAAAGAAAAAACCAATTGTATTATCACCCTTGTGAAATGATGTTGCAGATTAAATAACATGATACTAGTTCATTTTTGTTGCTGTTATGTCTTTATTTGAAGCTTTTATTTTGTATAATTAAATATAAATTTTTATTTTTTGGAATTGAGCACAAAGCAACACAATGTGTTATGTGTGCTTGCCCATCACAGGTATCAAACCCACACTTCTAGTAGTAGAGTCTGCATTGATGTGTTATTAGATAGAATAATTTCTGAACTATGAAGTGTCCATCCTCTTTTTTAATTATTTGTTTTCTGTGTAAAAATGGAAGTTACTGGTTACTTGTTAAGCACCTTTTTTCACATTTTAATAGTGTAGAATGAAAAAAATCTGCACTGTTAAAATGAATATGCATACAAACCAGATCAAATAACTTTGAAACAGATTTAGCACAAGCTGTAATTTGATAATTACATTTTGTAAGTTACTTTATCCTGAAGAATAACTGTAAACGTACAATTTTCCTTGAAATTTTCAAAAAAAATATATATAATATCCTTTTTTTTCTTCTAATCAACAAATATTTGATAGCCTTCATTTGTTGTCATGTGGTGCTTGGTATAATGTTTTGTTGTAAAAAAAGAAAGAAAAGGTATTATGTTTATTAAGGTGTAATTTTTACAGTACTCTATGTCTTGATATACTTTAATTTTAAATTTTTCACATGAAACTGTGTTAACATAAAATTTACTTTGTGGTTTATAATGTGTGAACTAAAGAAGCCTGGTCCAGTGGTGACAAATTGGTATAATGTTATGTCAAAATAAGAATTTAAATTATGATACATCACATTTAACTGGTCTAGAAGGATGTGATTAAAATGTTATATCATAAGATGTGACATCTGGAAATAACTGTTACAAGCAACCATTTGCTCAAAGATCAAAATTTAATCCAACCAAACTGTGAGCACCTGGTATGAAACAAGTGGTTTCAATGACATCTTATACATAATGTAGTTCAAATCTGACACACTCTTCATTCCTAAAATCCATTTGATCAGATAAAGAAAAAATGTAAATCAGATGATCATTAGTATTTGTGTAATGTGCGAATTACCTTCAAAAATATCTTTGCTTTATTAGTAGAAGGGTAATGAACATTTTAAGAACCAGAGCCTCATGACTTATATTTAAAGAATATCTTGATATAGAATATTTTTCACATACTGCTAGTTTTCTCAGACCTTTGATTTACATTTTAAGGCATATAATAAAAATATACCATACACATTTAAACTAATGGGGATTTTTAATAATTAAAAGGTAAACAAACCTCATTTAAATTTTTTTTATTGTCTAGGCCAATGTTCAGGCACTGCAGTTACTGTCAAAAAAACAAAGGGAGAGAATGAACTATATAATTTTTTAAACTGATAGTTGTGTGTAATAAATTATGTTTGTATCATAGTTGGCTTAATCGAGTGTATAAATTTGTTTGAGTTGCATTTTGGTTAAAATACTTTAAATCATTCTTGAGATGTCTGCAGCAATGCTTTGTTTAAATAGAGCAATCTTGTTGACTGAACAAATATTTAGGAACAAAAATTGTATTTTTAGATTCTGGTATAAAACAATGTATCAGAGACTGTAAGCAACAACTGAAGAACTTACTCAGGAAGGAAAGAGACATATATCGAAGACTGTTTGAGAAATGACTTCTGCTGTGAAACTTCTGACCAAAGATAATGATAATCAGTGTTTGCACAGGTGCAAGACAAAATGTTAGTAAATTTTTTTCTTAATAAAGTAGTCTATGACTATTTCTGTTTCAACAATCATTATCAGAGTTTTTCTTAACCAGAAACTATCTCTTTGAAATACATTGCTGCTAATTCAAAGAAGACTTGGCCAACAAATAATGTTAATTTCTCTGTATGTTGGGGGAGACTGAAGTATTTTGATTTGTCTCTTTCAAATAAAAATGTATTCTCATATTTTTAGTTCTTACAGATATTTGAAAAAAATTGATTAGGTTTCATGCATGTGATTTTTTTGCCAAAAATATAAATTAGGTAATAAAACACATTAAATTTTACAATTATATTTCTGATTAGTTTTGACTGCCAAGCACCTGGAACATACTGAAACCTGAAACCACAGTATCAAGTCTGTGGTTTCATTTGATTCCCCTTGTATCTGATTAGCCATAGCCAAATTTTTACAAGAATTGTTACTCAATATATAGTTTTATTCCTTCATTTTCAACTCAGCATTTTAGGTGTGCACAAAACGTCATACTAGTTGAAATTAAATCTTAAGAGGTTTTGTGAAAATAACTTTTTGAATACAGCTTTAAAAGATGGTGTAGCAAATCTGTTGTGGTTACAACACTAATAAAATTGCTTTACATTTGATTTGTTTTTCTGGTTTTTCATATAAGCATGTCTGCAAATTAATTTTGGAGAAAAGTACAGAATAAGTCAGTTTTACATACAGAAACTATTGGAAGTGAATTATTTAGCAATGCTCTATTAACCTATAGTTCTTACATGGTTGACCTGAAAATTGTGTGAATATAATATATCTTAGTTAAATGCTTCATTTTTTGGGTTCTCGCTATTAGTACATTCTTCTGACTTCTATATTTTTTATGAAAATATTATTACAGTGCAAACGTTCTCTTGCATGCACTGTTACTGTAAAGGATTACATCTCAATAATGTTTGGTATTAAAAAATGAAGGACCATGTTTGAGTATGATCCATTGTAATGTGGTAAGTGAAGGTAAAATGTTCAAAAATTAAATTTCATTTTTATTGACAACAAATAACTTGAAACAGACAATGCTGAAAGGATTATTTTTTTGAAAATACCTCTTAGGGTGTTTTTACTTGTTCTGGCTCATAATTTGTCTTTTGATGCAACAACTCATGAAGTTTCCTATCAAACAAAAGGCTGCTTTTGGCACATGTTTATCCAAACACAACATATTTAAATTTTCAGAGGGTGGATTAATTACAGTCAGATTAATTATATGTGGATGATAAAAACAAATAGCAACTAAATGGGGTTCAAACATTTCAAGTAGGGTTACTTAGTGTTGTAATTATGATATTTGTCAAATATTAGATGAACATCCGAAAAAGTTGAAGATCTAGGCTAGGTTTCTCAGTGTCCATTGTTTTGTACAGTATCTATTAACACATTTTCATCCATAATCAGTATATTATTTGATCCATTATTCAAGTATTCTTGTAGTTTGATATAACTGATGTTCAGTGGGGTCTTCTATTAGAACTGTTGGTTTTACTTTTTAGGAGGTCTTCCAAAGCAGGTAAAATACTAGCCTTATCATATGATGGAAGAAGAAAGGACACATTGGAGCTGCAGTAAATTCATAGTCTCAAGTTGGTTATTTTGGCATTAATCTCTGGTTTGCTTCTTATTATGATTAAAAACACAAGCTAAAAGGTTTTTTTCTCTGTACAACTCAGTAATCATATTCCCTTCATTGGAAGTCTTTGGCTTGTTACTATTTCTAAATAGTTTCAGCAACACCTTCTGCGTTGAGCTATAAAATGGACTATCTTCCTTTACCATTTGCTTGGATATGAGGGATGACACTGCTTCCTGTCAAAGCTGGTATCTTCTGGGGATGTGGTCTTGCACTTTCATTGTCAGTGAATTTGTTACCTCATTTGAATGATCTGTAAAGGGATGCCCCTGGCAAATGACGTCTCTCATTTTTCTGATATTCTGTGAAACTATTATCAACTGCACCAGTCAGATCATGATGCTTTTTTTTCTTTGTTTAACCACTTTAACATGTTGGTCCCATTTATTTGACCAGGTGTAGGTACAAGGTAGAAATAAATTTGCTCAAGGTAGCCTCATTCTGTATTATACATGTACCCCTAATTCTATACGAAGTGAAAATAATTCACTACACATGCCAGGACAAACAGGCATTAAGATCTATATATATCAGGTGTGTGTGGTGATTTTTTCTTATGGCGAAGCATGTGTTCTTCGTATAGCAAAGCCACAAAGGGCTATCGGCTCAGCCCACCAAGTGGAATCGAACCTCTGATTTTAGCATTGTAAATAGGGAGACATACTGCTGTACTATCGAGGAAGCAAAAAAATGTCATCACCATCCGCTATCCAAAGGTGGTCCCCCTCCCATATGGGGAAGCAAAAGTATAAAAGGTGGATTATAAAATTTAAAAAAATCTGAACAGGACAGTCAATTCAAGATAAAAATGACATATGCAGCTGCTTATTTTATGTTTATTGCAACTTCATAGAAATTATCAGTCTTTATTTCTAGATTATTCTGGATTCTATATGATGCCAAAAAGAACAAACTAGATTGCTGTAAATGGATCATACTGCTTGCATACATTTATCAATTCCACATAATTAGCTCAGTTAGTAGACAAGTGATTCATCATAACCTTTAAATGCTAGTTATTGTTCATCCAAATAACATACTACATTGGTTAATCTTTTTAAAATGTCTGTTCCTCTTCCCCTTTTTGTTCTGCATTTGCATATTTATTTTATATTATCTATTCTGTTGGAATCCAATCAGTGATTTTCCAAATCTAGGTAGGTCTGGAGTTGAAAATATATACTGGAGGAATTTTCATATTTTTTAATTGCCTTATGCATATTATTTAAGTCATTAAATCCAGTTGAGTTCCATGTCCCAAATTCACTGTTAAATAATAAACACAGCCAATAGAAAAGCTTCTGCAAGTTAGGACAAGCAGTTAACCAAGAGGCCCAGCCTGGCCAGGTGGTAAAGGTACTCGATTTGTAATCTGAGGGTTGCAAGTTTGAATCCCCATACCACACACACTCTCCTTTTCAGCCATGGGGGCATTATAATGTTATGGTTAATTCCACTATTGATTGGTAAAAGACTAGCCTAAGAGTTGGTGATTGATGATGATGACTAGCTGCTTTCCCTCTAGTCTTACATTGCAAAATTAGGGACGGCTAGTACAAATAGCCCTTGTGTACCTTTGTGCAAAATTTAAAACAATTAACCAAGAAGTCCTGTCATATCACTTTACAATAAAGTTTTGTTCCTCCAGTCACGCTTAGAGCTGGCATTGGTGCAGCATTTCTAATAATGCTTTCTTTATCACTGAAACTCTCTACACTAAAAAGTTTACAATATTACACTGACATTATTTCCTACTATCTTTTAAATTCATATTTAGATCTAAAGGGTGAAACTGTACAGAAAGTAACAGTATAATTTAATACAATGACCAAAGCATATTCACATCGTGATATAAGAGAGGTAACAAACAGCCATGAGTGCAAGCTGCATGTAATGAAAAACAAATGTTTCCAAACACTGAAAGAAAATTAACTATTTATTACAATATATAACACAAATTTTGTTCCTGGATAGTATGTGTTATTTCTTAATTTGCTTATGTTGTAAATGTACAGAAAATGGCCATTATTCCTTTAAAACTATGCTTTTGTGACCTGAATAATGAAATTTAGAAATTAACCTACTTTATATGTAAAAATGGGCAAATTTGCACATTTTCATTTAAATAAGGTCTGAATGAAACAACATATGAATCAAGATTTACATGTATTTGTACTAAGGTTATACAAAAATAAACAAAAATGCTTGGAAGGGAGTAGTTTTTCAAGATTTGTGACTGTAATGTAAATCACTTTCACGTATTAGCTCCAAATATAGTCTCCCATCATGTTTTCATTATATGATCCCAGGTCACAAAAGCAAAGTTTGAAAAACTTTTCCATTTACTTTAGGCATAAGCAATTGGGAAATAACACTTTTTGCCCAGGAAGAAGAAAACGTAAATATTCTGTTACATAGTGTTATTATTATTTTATATTATATTTGATATGCTTATTGTACATTTTAATTTATAAAACACTAAATTGTTGATAACTTAGTTCGATAAATTTTTTTAGTGATTTCAATAATTTAATATACAGACTAAAAATTGTATTTTGAAGTAAGATGTGAACTGGTAATTGCTTCCTTTATACCATAGAAAAGGCTAATATATGTTATTTTTAAAATACAACAATGAATTTTAAATTTTTATTCAAACAATTATTTATTTAAAAAGAATTTTATAGTTTAAAGAACATATTATGTAACAAAAATGCTTTCAGTTAGAAATAAAACCTTTTCTAGTGAGAAAAAAGCCTAAAATTCAACTCAAAAAAGAAAGCATTTTGCGAGTTGTAGTCCTGAGTCTTTCCCACAGTGCTTAGTGATTATGTATGGTATAGTAGAGTGCTTATGCACAAACCAATTGAAAGTTCATAACATCATATTTAGCTGATACGTAAAAATTAATTTTTTTAAAATATATATTAAAGAAGCACTGCTTCCCTTGCATCCATAGACCACATGGCTTTGACATATGTAAAAATGATACTGAAATGAAAGTAATTTCTTCACTATTAATCAAAAACAATACTGTTACTTCTTCTCTGAGGTACATGTTCACCTCAAACGTAATCTTTGTTATATTGCATGCAACACCATGGTTATATACTTGGTTTCCACTTCAAGAAATAAACACGTATACATTAATACAACTGCTGTTATAATTGCCACTAAATGAACATACAAGTTTATGACAGTCATTTGCAGTAACTTACATAATTATAAAAAATACATTTCTGAAAAGAGAGTGATATTGATTATAATATTTATGATGTCAAACCTGAAAACAAAAATTGACAACTTTTTTTTAAAGAACATAAATTTTCCTTTTCAAATGTGCAGTAATATCAATTTTGGCATTCAATGAGCACAATCCATTTCCCACTAATATTTTATAATAAAGATATAGCTTTGAATTAGTAAGTGATTTGAAGCAGGGAGATGCAGCCAACTTCATCACACATTTCAAAGGAAATGCTGACAAAACATTTATAAATAATTTACCTGGCTAGAAGTAGTACAACAATACACACGTCCAATGCATATTAAAAGCTCTGGAAATTTTGTGAAGAAAAAATTTTAGGCAAGCCTCATCACTTTCACTATCTTATTCATCAACAGTTTCCTGTTTCATGAAACAGGTAACTTACCACCACCATATCCCAAGATACATCTGTTGTAACAACAACAACTAAAGGCAAGATGGGTTCAAAGAAAATAGACAAACATTTGAAATTTGACATTTTCACCCCTTTCATACCTTGCTATTGTTAGGAATCATGGTCCTATTTTTTTCTTGTAATAAAGAATACTCTTTCATAGTCTTCATTGCTTCATTAATCTTGAAAGAATAGCAAACCTTTTTCCTCCAATGCAAGGTTCTTGCATTTGCCCAATCGTGTGCCATAAAGTGGTCATTCTTATCTGACTACGAATTTCATAACTTCCTTCCACCAAAGAATCGTCATGTAGAAACTGGTAGCTGATGAACTCAACTTATAGTTTTATTATGTCTTTTTCTGATGTATGTAAATATTTCCAAGAGGGTAAAATGATAATTTAAAAGTAATGGTTATAATAATTTTTGAATAACAATCAGCAGAACTTTTTGAAAACAGAACTGATAAATTTTATAAATCTCTGATTATAATATTATTATTATAATGTCAAATCATTAAATTAAAATTGGCAAGATAAATTGCTTGGTGTAGATCTAATTTTTTTTTGGTTTTCAGGATTCTTATATTGCAAACTTACAATATCTCTTGCTTTTACAACAACTTAAAGTTTACAAAACTTTTCTCGATTTAGAATTGCTGGGTGAAGTCTGTTTATCTGTGGTTCCTCAGATTTAATTTTTTAGATTACACTGTGCAAAAAACATGTACAGTTGTAATTGTGGGCTAGAGCATGAGATTATTAGCATTCTTATTCTGCTATTCTTGTGGTTTTGAGAACTAAAGTAAGACTTCAAAGCTGGCTACTGTTGAATTAGTCTGTCCAGTGCCTTCTTTAAACTTAACCTTCACATGCTTACATGCTTCAATATTTACCAGAATTCAACATTGCAAAACTCTTGAAACTGTTTTAACCCTTCCACTTGTAAATTTTTACAAAGTAATAAAATACAGTTATAATTGGGTTTTCAAACGACACCAACAGCTTTTTCACAGGATCGTGTGCATAAATGTGTGCTGCATGACACATACAGTCCAATTTCCGTACTTGAGGGTTTTGTTATTTTATTTTCATTAAAACCAGATCATGGCAACCAAGTATAACTGACGCAATGAGAAGGCAAACCTTCTAGGGTATATTACTGCATGAAACTTCTCTTACCATTTCAAAAGTAGTTTTTAAAGTGCCTGTCACTGGCATACCAAGAAAAACCATTCACACTTTGCCTTTTTTTTTCCAACATAAGATCTCAAAAGTTTTAACTAATTTTTTCTGCAATTTATCACTGCTGTTATATACTACAAGTGTAAAAGACTTCAATTCCTTCCAAAAACATACTCCAACAAGTATCACAAGAAAGCAGCATTAATAATGTGACTTGTTTCTGTCCAAATACATATAAAATTTTAAATCTGGAAACAAACACTTAAAAGGTTTGCTTGAGTGATTTCCAACAGCAATTAATAATATTTTATTCCTCTAAAAATGCAGTTAAGTAATCACTCTGTATATATTACCTTTTGAAATAAATGATAATCACTTCTCCACTACTGTTCTGAGCTTTTGAAAACTCCAAATCCTATATTGTCTCTATGTTTTATGCAGTCATTAAGGCCACCCATGATCAATGCTGAACTCCAACTTGCAGGCAGTACAAAAAGCATATGAAACATCCTCACTTGATTTTTGTAGAATATTTCTCTTTTTACTCATGCTAAAATTTACAGTTGTACTTTTTTTTTTTATTGACACAGCTCTCTCATGCCTCTTTCTTACTTACCAATTTATTTGCAACATAAAAAATTTCCTAGGCATGACAAGTAAAAGATTACATCATGCCACATGGTAGGAAGATACATTTAAAACGCTAAAGGTGGGTATTGTTAGGATCTCAAATACAGTTTATCTAAGTCACATAGTAATGCCTTTTTTGCAGGTCAGATAAAATAAGAGAATAATTTATTTGCAAAATGTATGTTAAGGTTGAAAATCTACAAGGAGGGACATCAAGCACTTAGACTGGAAGTCTTCTTATGAATATGGAAGACTTGGCAGCTATGCTTCTTTAATGAAAAAGCAGACAGACTTCAGAAAATACTGATAAATGCTTAATGCTAATTGCATAAACTCATATTGTAGTAAATTGTTGCAAGAAACATACCAATACCACAGTCATTTAGTAATCACCTTTCAGTGTACGATACCTGCACACTGACAGTTCACCTTGTCAACCAGCTTTCTTTATTTTACAGAAATTGTGTCATGTTAGTTACTCAGTCACATCAGTGTAAACTCGAGGAACACAACACTACTACAAGCACAGATATTTAATAATCACTGTTTGAGTACAATACCTATTCTTTGTCACTCACCATAATAGATTCTGCATGTGCACCTTTAAAACTGACCTTGTCATCCATTATAAAAGAACTAGACTAATGCAGCTGTAAATGTTTGTTTTTTTCATTTTTAGTTTATTTTTTTGTGTGTAAGCTGCCTTTAATCCTTTAGTTATGAGGTTAAAAACTATTCATAGAAGCAGCCTACTTGATTTCAGAAGTGGTTTTCTGTTGTAACTTTTCTGTTGTTATTTAAAATTTCAGTCTAAGTTAAAAAGTTAATAATAGAAATTCAAACAAACTTCATAGTACTACAGAAATACATCTGTGTTGAAATAATATGCAAACTAACACAATTTCTTACAATTTCATAGTTATACATCTTTCCAACCAGTATTGGAATTCCTGATTTCTAACTGAGGAATATAACATTTTTAGTTAGAACTGGTTTGTTATATCATGAACACATTTTAAATAACTCAGCAAGAAATGTTAATCACCACACATCTACTGTACATTAAAATCTTGAAATAATACATCTATATCTCACCAACAGAGCTCATACCAAGAAATAACTGTTTTTAAAGGTAGAATATGAGCTGAACTCAACAACATAGTATGTAATATGTCACCTCGTGTATTTATGATGCTTTGAGAAAAACACTGAGTTGTTCTTTTGTGTGTGTAAAATAAGATTCTAAAGAAGAAAACAAACCAATATATTTTCTACATTAGGAAGATGTGACAAACATTTACCTATACCATTCAATAATAAAGTTTTCAAGAAACTCTGAGAGATTAAATTTACATGGTACTAATTAAAAAGTAGAGTTATTGTTTATTTCATCAGTAATTTTTGTATTGCTAATACACATAGAATGTTGATTTTTGTTAAAAATTTTGAAAACTTGAGAAATTAATAAATACCTTTCAAAATGTTTGTTTGTTATTTGCATTTTGTGCAAAACTACACGTGGGGTATGTGCACTAGCTGTTCCTAATTTAGTGGTGTAAAACCAGAGGGAAAACAGCCAGTCATCACCATCCAATACCAACTGTTAAGCTACTCTTTTACCAATGAATAGTGGGATTGACTGTTACATTATAATGCTCCCACAGCTGAAAGAGCGAGTATGTTTGGTGTGACAGGGATTTAAATTCACAGCCCTCAGCTACCAGGGCATGCTGGATCCACAAAATGTTGAAAAAAAAATCCTGTTCTGTGTTAATTTTTTTATTGCATAGCTTATACAACCTTATCATACATTTACACTATTAGTATGTGCCTTTAATTCAAAATACTGATATATCTTTAATACAAAATTTATAGAGGGAATTTGCATTAGAAGCTTCACAGGTTGACTAGTTTCAAAAGTCATATAAATTACATTTACTTTTATCTTGTAATATGTGATGCTAATTTTCTTTTCTTCTGAGAATGGATTATGTTAAAAACTGACTACATATAAAAAAATAATCAAATCAGTATTATTGGAGGAATTTGTTTGTCAGACCGATTAAAGCCTATTTTTTTAATATAAATAACTGTTGTAAATTCCATGGAAATCTGTAAGAAAGATATTGCAGTTTTTATTTTGACAATTAAAATACCAGTATAGATACAATGTAAGATGTCTATGTATGAAGATTTCTATTGATTAAAAATACTATTTATCATTTCAAGTGTCTGAAATATGTATAAAATATTTATCTTAGGAAGAGTGATACTCAAGTAAAACAAATAGATTTAAATCCTCAAACTTTTAAATAAATTAGTTGGTATTTCAGAAGGAAAAGAAATGTTTGGAGATTTAATAAGTTAAATTCAGAAAACAAAAAGTACAGTACTAAAAATTTCACTGTAATATAAATATTATAACTTACTTTTTACTGAAACTATAATTCACCATGGTAAATTGTTTTTCAAAGTAGACCGGTCTTTCCATGCTTAATACTGTGATAATAAAAAAAAATGAAGTAGAAATTTTTACAGTGATATAAAATAAACATGCATCTTTTCACATAGCCACATTTTATAATCAAATAACTTTTCATATTGTAACAAAAAACACTGGGACATTTCTGTAATGTTGAAACCATAGACTTTTTGGAAACTGATTAAGCACAAGTTCACACAGAGCAACTTATAATAAGTCTTTCAAAGTGTGGTTAGCAGGATATGGAATTAATTTAAGATCACCACTATTGTTGGCTGAAAATCTAGATGAGTAAATCATTGTTCATAATCCAGAAAGATAACCACTGTTTGGCAATAAGGACTCAAAATAACCTGGCAATCCTCAGCTAAGTAAATAGTTCAGAGCTGTAACAGTATCACAAATCAGCCTGCAAGTTATCAAAAACTGGTTTTTTAAGGATTGTCCATTATGCTAGATGACCAGTGATATGGTTTCTCTATAGCATCATCACGAAATAGCCAGTCAGCAGTATATCAAGAATACAGTAAACAAAGACATGAACATCTAAGAAGTACATTAGAAATGTCCTAACTATT
Organism: Carcinoscorpius rotundicauda; assembly: GCA_011833715.1. Classification (NCBI taxonomy): domain Eukaryota; kingdom Metazoa; phylum Arthropoda; class Merostomata; order Xiphosura; family Limulidae; genus Carcinoscorpius; species Carcinoscorpius rotundicauda. The sequence continues at coordinate 30,680,823 of CM022396.1, forward strand.
ACTGCATTCATATACTCACCAGAGTATTACTGTCTTCATCATTTTACTTGATGCTCTTCCTAACTACTACTGTTTCCATCAGTTCTTTAGATATATTACTATTACTGTTTTTATTATCTCACCAGAAATTTCTTAAACTATTACTGTGTTCATCAGCCCATGAGAAACTTCCTAAAAATTACTTTCTTCATCAATTCATTAAAGCTCTTCATGCACTATTACATTAAAATTGTTTACTGAGTACTGTTGATAATGTAAAATATGTCTCCACCGCAAAATTGTTACAACTATAAATTAAAAGGATCAAATCAATAAAAACAGCAACTAAAATTCTACATTTGTTATTTTATTAATTAATCAATCACATCAATACAAACAGCAACTCAAATTCTACATCTGTTATTTTATTAATTTAAATGCAAACTGAAGTCTTTTTATTTTCTACAAATACGCAGCTGTTTTGTGTAATAACTGTAGTGTATGACTTTTAACAGAAATGTGTTTACTAACTAGAGGATATATTCAGCAAAATGGCTGCTGCACTGTCAGTAAACTTCTGTAAAGTTTGTAACACAAAAACATTTAAATAAAATGATAGAGAAAAAAAAAGCAATCCACTATTTTTTAGACTTACAAATGAAATGGTTTAGTCCATGTTGTATATGCAGGGCCAACTGTTTAGTTTGTGAATCCAATCTGCTGATTCTTAATATATGAACAGTAGTTATTTTCTTTCAAATACTTCTTACCTATCATAAAGTGGAAAAGTCAAAATAAAATTTTCAGGCACATATGTTATGGTTTTACATTCTTACACATACAGGAATTCTGAATTGTGCACAGAAACAGTTCAGGTGAAATTAAAGTTTCAGCACCATTTTAAAATCTCTATTCAAAAACTTGAAATGCTATCTACGAAAATAAAATTTTCTGAACTATCCTCTACAATTAAACATTGAAGAACATGCATATCAGGTGTATTTTTCATTGCATACACCACAGTTTAAAATATTCATGCGTAACAAGATGTGCATGATTTGTACCTTTCGTTTTCTAAAGGACTAAGGTTTAAATAAATTGTCTTAATGAAAACTACAAGAAAGTGACACCAAGCAAAGATTAAAAAAAGATATAAAAAGGAAAATTACCTATTTGTATCATGCATTTGGAAATATCCTCTTAATTGTATACATGTAAACATGCTTCAGTAGTAAATGCACATTTGAAAATTGAAGTGATAAACTTGTAAACCTACAATATTTCCTATAACAATTTTTGATGTAAAAAGCAGCTTACCAAACATAACTAAAACTAACTATAAGGGCAAAGAAATTATTTCATTTTTATTTAATTACTTATTCAAGACACTACTGTTAAGTAGATGGACAAGATTCCACACTTTGAAAATACAAAGGTTTAGATTATCAAGTTTTCAATAAGATTGTTACACCAAATCAATAATAATTTTACTATACACATTGTTTTTAAAGAAACCTGCAACAAATTGCATAAAAATGATTAGTTTATTGTTTAATATCATACACATATCTTAACAACAACAACAAAATTGAATGGAGTTAGGTAAAATTTTTTTATAACTAATACAATGAAATTCTCATAAATAAAGAAAAACTAACAAATAACACTAATTGTTGTGCTTGTTAAATCCACATCTTTTCCTTCTGCATTCTGAAAATTAAATAGTTTGTTATTTTTCCACAACTTAAAGCTATTGGCAACAAGTGACACAAGTTTTATCACCTTAAAAAATAAACTCTCAAGTAAAATAATTAAAATGCACCAAAACAATGTTAAAGATACAAATATTTTCCTGTTCAAACCAATTGGATATGATAATTTATCACATGAAACTAACTCATACACACATGTTGTCATTATTGGTAATTTTAATTTTTCACAACAAGGTTAAAATGTATCACACGATTCAATGAAAATTAAAAATATTACCAAGTATCTATACTTGACATCTTAAATCCACCCCCTAATATTGTTTAGACAACTGAGTTATACAATTTATCCACTTTATAATTTACTGCCCATAATATTTTTTAGTTTATACAGGTATCAAACTAGTAAAAATTAAAATTAAGTAATGAATAAAAGATAAAAAACAATGTTATATATGTAGTTAAAAACTTCATCTTATTTCAAGTTCTTGGACATGAAACTTTTAATGTAACAAAACAGTGATGCTTTATCAAGATATCATACAGAATATGTAACTAGTGAATACTGCAGAATTAACCTATTAATTCCCCTGATATTGTGTCTTCATAACTTGTATTTGGCAAATATGTGGATGAGAGAAAATATTATAAATTACCATGCATGACTGGAGTCAAGACTTTATAAAGTACAAACACATTTTTAGTGTTAACAAGTTAAGCCTCCCATTTTTAACTAGTTCCAGTTATGTTTTATCGTTGCTTTAAACCATTTTGCATTTTATTATATTTAATAACATTTTAATTTTTTCAGACAATCTGAATTTTATTAGGTTATTTCAAATTTTACTTGTTTGTACCAAGTGTGCTTTGTCACCTTTATAATAACTCAGCACTATGTCTAATGTGAAGAAAGTTCTTGCTAACTTTTGTTTTCAGATTACTGTGTTATGTCAGTAGTCTGAGGTGACAATTGTGGGATGAGAAGGGATAGTTAATTATCGTACAATGTACATATTAAGTATCAAGGTTATCAACTATTGAATGAAGCTAGAAAAAAGTAGACTATATACAGATTTAGCTTAGAACTAAAAACAGAAAGCGCTATACATAAAGTTCAGACTACAAATTGGATTCATGAATGTTTGGTAGCATGAGAAATACAAAATTGTTTCGTTCAATTCACACTGTCAGTGTTTAAGATGTCTAAAAGAAAAATTTGAGCATTTTATAGTAACAAAGACAAATTAAAAAATGAATTTGAAATATATTTCTAACATGTTGCAACAGTGCAATTGAATTTCAGAATGAGCAATGCACTCAAGTCTCAGCCAAGGTATCAACACTAAAGGTTTCAAGGAGAAATTATCAAATTAGTGCTTTTTTTAGATTGAACATTATATTTATATTCAGTATTATAATATTAAACATATTTATTTTATATGTATATGAAATAACAATCAGTGATAAAAATATATATGAAATGTTACACATGGCTTACTTTTACCAGCTATTCCTAGGTAGGTTTAGAGAAAAGGCAACTAGTCAACAGTACCCACAATTAAATCCCATTAATTGGTTATCATTTTATAACATATCAATGGCTCCACAGTGCAGAGCTTAACAGTTAACAGAACATCAACCGTGAGTACACTGATTCACAGTTTAGCACTGAAACAGCTAAGCCATGACTAGCCCAGTAGACAAGTTAGTTTCACAACATAAGGTAAAGAAATCTATATTTAGTCTGCTTCACCTAACTTAAACTATAGGATTTTGGGCTTGACCATTTTATTGTTTTTTAAACCTAAGTCATCTGCCAATTTTTCTTATTTTTCTCTAAGTACTTCATATTCAGCATGTAAAGATATTTTTTATCATCATTGCAATGGAACCCAAATACAAGACCAATTATATACCTCATCCATTATGTACTGCACAAGGAACCAATCTGTTGTGAAACAGCTTCTTCTTCATACCACCATTTTTAACAATATCACACTCCTGTAGCAGAGGTTCCTCATACCAATGTCTGTTGACTAGTTGTGTGTTCCATGTTTACAGACTATTTCAATAACAAGGGTCCCGCACATCTTTTTCTAAATGAGACTTTATAGAAAATCTCCCAATATAGAAATTTTCCTAGTTTTCAAATAAACTCGGTCTTCATTTCATTAGCCCCAAACACATTTTCCAGTATGTTTGGTCAAGTATTAAGATCTTTCTCAAGGTTTTAACACTTGAGCATGATCATTCATGTAAAAATGTTTTTATGCTATAACTTTCAGTGTGTATACCATATTTTTGATATTTCTTATTATTAAGTAAAGGAATTTTGTGAGTGTAGTAAAATATTCTGTTTCTTTCAACTATAATGTTTGAAGCATAAGATTTGAAGACCATATCACTGAGCTTCTTTTTCAGTACATAAAGCAACAATTCTGGCTCACTTATTACTGAGCCACCGTTATTGGTATAGGTATTTTACTAGTCATTCACAGCAGTTCACTGAATTGAAACTAGGTTGCTGTTGATTTAAAAAAATGGGTGAAAAATAAATGTATTATTATCAAAACAAGAATCAACAGAACAAGCTCAATCATTCAACATTTAATAGCTTGCAGAAACTAGTATTCAGTTAGTTGTGATGCTCTTTCTACAGTGGATAACTGTTTTTATTGTGAATTCACAACAGTGGATAAACATACAGCAAGAGAGAAATTGCTCATTTTTGCCAATACTGCTTTGTGTTTTCACAGGTGTTTTATATTGAAACTTTTCTATTTCTTGTTGAACTATGATTTGTATGTGCCCAAAATAAGATTGGTTAGATGAGATTCTTCAACAGTACTTACTCTTAAAATAAATTTTTACACTGCAATAAATTTAATAAAAACAACAAACAAACTCACACTAATGTCTATTTCCAACACAAGAGAATAAGACTACACAAAGGAATTACATGGAACAAAATTTTAGTGTGGTCTAAAAATTACATCTGAATTGAGTTACAACATCAATTTAAATTTATCTCTAGAGCAAGTTTCTGAATTGAAAACTTTTTAAGTGTACAGACCAACTATAACAGCCCTTTTCTCACGGTTTAGATGCTGATAAGTATTAGAAAAAATTATCACCAAATAAAAAACCTATATAAAACTAAAAACCTATAACAAGACAGAGATGGAAGTGGGCATAACACCTGATCCAACTAATAACACTGGTTTACAAAAAAATATTTTTTGTCTGAGGCATGAACGTGAATAGGTGTGCTGAATTCAAATTTATAAACAGTTTTGCTCTATCACCTATAGTTTTCTGGCTTTTAAATAGTCTCATTTTAGTATATACAGAGTATATACATCCTTCTTTCAACAGTTGCAGCAGCTTATTACAGTTAAAACAGGGTAGATAAAGAACATTGACGGAATAAATATACTTGTACACAATATACAATGTACACAATTCATAGTACCGCAGACAGTTAGAAGTGTGTTTTCCTAGATGATCTTGTGTATTTTGCCTCCAGGATGTCACGCAAGAGCATCCAGCAGAAGTCTCCCATCATGCTGGGGTTCCACTTGCCTTGGTAGTTGCTTTCCATCTTCGTAATGTCTTGGTGGAATCTTTCTCAGTGCTCATCACTCACTGCTCCAAGGTTTTGAGGGAAGAAATTGAGGTGGGAATGGAGAATATGAATTTTGAGTGACATTCAGCATCCCATATCCTCATAAGTCTTGAGCAACTTCTAAATACAGGCTTGGTAATTTGGTACACGTGTGTTACCAAGGAAACCACTACAGATTGACTTAAATGCTTCCCATGCTCTCAGTTCCTTTAAGGTAAGAAGCTCCTCAAAATCAGTATCCTTCAGCACTTCTCGGATTTGAGGTCCGACAAAGATGCCCTCTTTGAGCTTAGCAGCACAGAGTCCTTGGAACACAGTAGACAAGTGTTGGAAGGCAGCACCATTTTTGTCCATGGCCTTCACGAAATTCTTCATCAAACCAAGCTTGATGTGAAGTGGAGGAAGAAGCACCTTCTTCATGTCAACCAGAGGATTCTCCTTGACACTGTGTTCGCTAGGAACGAAAGTGCTTCTTGACCCCCAGTCTTTCTCCTTGTAATGCTGGGATACAGCTCGACTATCCCAGAGACAGAGACAGCAACAGTACTTTGTGAAGCCTGCTTGCATACCCATAAGAAGACCAATGACCTTGAAGGCCCCACACAGACTCCACTGGTACTGGTTGTACTTAACAGCTTCTAAAAGAAGCTCCATATTGTCATAGGACTCCTTTAGATGGACAGAGTGTGCAGTGGGAATGCTGAGATATTTATTCCCGTTATGCAGAAGCACAGCCTTGAGACTTCGCTTGGAAGAGTCTATGAAAAGACACCAGTCTGAAGGATTATGTGGCAAACCAAGGAAAGTGAACAAGCCAGGTACATTTGTGCAGTAGCACAACTTGTTTTCTATGTCGATAAATGAAGTGAGGTCTTTGTTCCGATTCCTGAAACTGGTGATCCTTACATCTTCCTGGACTAGGTTCCGCTGTTTAAGCTGAGAAGCAAAGAGCTCTGACTGCTGTTTTGACAGATACAAATCACGAGCAAGGTCATTCAGGTCTTCTTGCATGATCCAGTGTGGCTCGTTGCCACTTGTTCCTGAATAAGAAGAGTCAATATCTTCGGAAGAGATTGTCTTGGCAGAATCTTCCCTTGGAAACATTTCTTCATCTGATTTATTTGCATTTATTGCATAATAACTAAAAAAGAAGACATAATTCACACAATATTAGAAATTAACCCTGAATGCATATACTCCTTTATGTACAGTATGTGTACAAAATATACAGTATGCATAACTAAAAAACTAGAGATGATGAGTAAAAACAGATTTCAAATCTGAATTCAGCACCCCCAAATGAGGTTAAAACAGCTATTTTTGTGCTTGCCTCAATTTCTTTGTAAACCAGTGTAATCATATTGCAGGTTAAACCTTTTCATCTTTACATGGATAATAAAATCCTACACATACACCAGAGGTAGAATGACTATGCCAGGTACCTCTTCATATCTAACTTCTGATGACTTGTACAGAAAAAAAATCCAGATGACTTTTGTATTATTTTCATACAAGCATCCATGTTATCTCTGCATATGGAGTGCTAGAGCACTTCTGATATGCTATATGGTCACACATATTGGCAAAACTGAGTTCTATTTGAAAACTAGTTTATGAGCACTAAAGGGTATTTAGTAGAACATCTTTAGTAAAACTTCATAACTCAATGATTGCTCACATGAAGCAATACAAACCATAAAATATCCCTCAACAACTTCATCGTCTTTACTTCTAGTGTATGTCCTCAAACTTACTAATGTAGCTGCAAAAGACCATCCTTATCTAAATAATCAACTAATAATTTAATCATAACCAGTAATCTCTTATTCAACTACACTAAATTGTGACTGATGTATTAGCTAGAGTTTGGCATATAGAGGTATTTACCAATTTATTAAACAACAGTGCTATTAATATATTTGTGTGGTTTTTCTAAAACTTTAGTATGTAAAAAAAAGGCAATGTTAGCAAATGCTGCCAGACTATGGTAAGCAAGTTTTATATCATTAGGAATTGAATCCAAAAGGTAGAGCACTGATAATAATATTTTGGTCAATTGGATAGTGAAAACAGTTTGAAATAACAATAATTGAAAACCCTAATTTTAATTAGTTGATTATTTTCAGGACAGTAATTTTTTATTTTGATTAATCAATTCTTAAAATATTTGAAAACAGTAACAAATTGAAATATTAATTTCAATTAATTCATTTAAGCACTAATCTTTAAAATTATCATTTTTTTTTTATCAATAAACATCTTTGCTCTACTATGTATTTATTTTAATGTTTTCATTGCATTATTTAGTTTATTTCATGATTCGTTAATTCAAATGCTAATTCTTTCTCAGTTTTCTTATTCTTTAGTTCTCCAATGTATTTAGGATCTTACTTGTATATAACATCTTGGATCAGTTAAGTGAATTCTGAAATATTTGATAAATCAGTAAAGAAACTGTATTCTCAGGATGACTGGTATTTTTTAACTATGTTTGCCCTCATAAGTAAACATTAGCACAACATTAGTTGTTATCATGTGTATGGTATTGTGGTGTGAGAAAGCATTGCTGTGTAGATTTGTTTTTATATGCTATCTGCATTAGAAAATCGTATCCATTTCCTTTTCTCAGATTTATTTGCAACTAACTTCAATTTAGGTTTTGTTTCAACATAAATATGCAGCAGTGTAGTCTCCAGGTGGCATGCAGAGGATTTCAATGAAAGCACACTGAACACATAGAAATCAAATATACATACAAATAATTGCTCATTTTCTGAGCATTCAGATCTATAGTTGGAGGTGTAGGCATGTTTTCAGGCAGTTGGTGTGTATACTACATAGGCTGATTGAAATCAGGAAAAATTAACAATGCCACGTAATGAACAAAGTCTGCAAAACATATCCACTAAAAATTGCCACCTTGCTGCCTTAGTATTTGAGTAAAAATTTCAGAATGGTAACTGGACTGAATGTTATGGGATCATCAACAAGGAATAGACTTCATAAGTGCCTTGAGATCAAGATCTCTATCTGTTCCACAGTTGACGACACACGGTTTCTTTGGATTTCTGTCTAAGTCACAAGAATAAGAAACACTACAACTGGATCTCAGCAGAGGCATAAATTTTTTACATCTGATGGGGGAGAAATGATTTTTGCAACCACTTATGTGGACTGTTCAATTTGCGAATTTGTAATATCTGATTATGTAAACCTGAGAGCTGTAAACATGCAGTCACAGAGTGATCTTGTTGCCACAATACTTGCATGTATACTTAGGTCAACTGACTGATACTTATGAACTATTGCTTAGATTGAAAAGCTTAGAAGCATGCCTCTATTAGAGATGTACATTTCAGCTACTGAAAAAGCTGCATCTGGGCCTAATTATGTAATTCAATTGGTAAGAACATGAGAATCACAAGAACAAACTCACAATTTGAAGGCCTGTGATGCAATGAAACAATTAAACAGACCAAACTGTAGGTGGGATGATTGTATACACCATACCCACCACCTAAAATGAAGGGATGATGTATTCCACCCATCCCCCCCAGGATCTATGCCCCTGAGTCTCAGTACAGGTATGATTCTAACTTTCATGCCTCTACCAACAATTGACAGATTGTTCAGAAGTGAATAAACAAAAAAGTCAGCAACCAAACAATCATGGTTCAGCAGAAACATCAAAGATAAATACACCAAAAGTGAGGAGGAAGATGGGAAGTGTAAATGGAAGAAAAGTCTCAATCAATTATATATATATACACTGATTTACAAAGAAATTGAGGCAAGCACAAAAATAGCTGTTTTAACCTGATTTGGGGGTGCTGAATTCAGATTTTAAATCTGTTTTTACTCATCACCTCTAGTTTTTTAGATATGCATACTGTACATTTTGTACACATACTGTACATAAAGGCATATATGCATTCAGGGTTAATTTCTAATATTGTGTGACTTATGTCTTCTTTTTTAGTATTATGCAATAAATGCAAATAAATCAGATGAAGAAATGCCTCCAAGGGAAGATTCTGCCAAGTCAATATCTTCCGAAGTTATTGACTCTTCTTATTCAGGAACAAGTGGCAACGAGCCACACTGGATCACGCAAGAAGGCCTGAATGACCTTGCTCGTGATTTGTATCTGTCAAAACAGCAGTCAGAGCTCTTTGCTTCTCGGCTTAAACAGTGGAACCTAGTCCAGGAAGATGTAAGGATCACCAGTTTCAGGAATTGGAACAAAGACCTTACTTCATTTTTCGACATGGAAGACAAGTTGTGCTACTGCACAAATGTACCTGGCTTACTCACTTTCCTTGGTTTGCCACATAATCCTTCACACTGGCGTCTTTTCATAGACTCTTCCAAGCGAAGTCTCAAGGCTGTGCTTCTGCACAACGGAAATAAATATCCCAGCATTCCACTGCACACTCTGTCCATCTGAAGGAGTCCTATGACAATATGGAGCTTCTTTTAGAAGCTGTTAAGTACAACCAGTACCAGTGGAGTCTGTGTAGGGACCTCAAGGTCATTGGTCTTCTTATTGGTATGCAAGCAGGCTACACAAAGTACTGTTGCTTTCTCTGTCTCTGGGATAGTCAAGCTGTATCCCAGCATTACAAGGAGAAAGACTGGGGGTCTAGAAGCACTTTTGTTCCAGGCGAACACAGCATCAAGGAGAATCCTCTGGTTGACATGAAGAAGTGCTTCTTCATCCTCTTCACATCAAGCTTAGTTTGATGAAGAATTTTGTGAAGGCCATGGACAAAAATGGTGCTGCCTTCCAACACTTGTCTACTGTGTTCCCAGGTCTCAGTGCTGCTAAGCTCAAAGAGGGCATCTTTGTCGGACCTCAAATCCGAGAAGTGCTGAAGGATACTGATTTTGAGGAGCTTCTTACCTTAAAGGAACTGAGAGCATGGGAAGCATTTAAGTCAATCTGTAGTGGTTTCCTTGGTAACACACACGTACCAAATTACCAAGCCTGTATTGAGAAGTTGCTTAAGACTTATGAGGATATGGGATGCCAAATGTCACTCAAAATTCATATTCTCCATTCCCACCTCAACTTCTTCCCTCCAAACCTTGGAGCAGTGAGTGATGAGCATGGAGAAAAATTCCACCAAGACATTACGAAGATGGAGAGCAACTACCAAGGCAAGTGGAACCCCAGCATGATGGGAGACTTCTGCTGGATGCTCTTGCGTGACATCCTGGAGGCAAAATACACAAGATCATCTAGGAAAACACACTTCTAACTGTCTGCGGTACTATGAATTGTGTACATTGTATCATCCAAGTATATTTATTCTGTCAATGTTCTTTATCTATCCTGTTTTATCTGTAATAAGCTGCTGCAACTGTTGAAATAAGCACATATATACTCTGTATATACTAAAATGAGACTATTTAAAAGCCAGAAAACTAGAGGCGATAGAGTAAAACGGTTTATAAATTTGAATTCAGCACACCAAAATTAGTAAAAAACACCTATTCACATTCTTGCCTCAGACAAAAAATATTTTTTTGTAAACCAGTGTTATATACAATAATGGTTATCCTTAAGAGTTAAAAAAAATTATTTTGTAATTTGAACATCAACTGAAAAACATTTAAGTAATTTTTAACTCTTCAAATCACAAAATAATATTTTTTTGCTTTTGTATAATAAATATGCAATTAATCTGTTTAATTGCCCGGAATTATTACCATCTTTTAAGTTACATTATCAAAATTGTACAATCACTACATTCATTCTATTTTAAAGTGACACAGAAAAAGACAAAAGATACCCTATTTCTGCTTACCTAACATCTTAATTTTGTAGATAAGTATGTCCAGTAGGTCCACTTGGTTATTGCTACATCATTTGAATTTCACTTGTGTGGCCTTGATTCCAACATGTCTCATGTACTTACTGATACCACAGGTATTGGAAAAGCAACTTCAGCATCAGCACCTATATGTAGCTGCTGTCACAATTCAGTGGTTTTAAACATCAACACAATTTTACTATTTTTTTTATACATGTTAATTGGATGCCATCAACCTTTTAGGAGTGACCTTGCATCTTAAATGTTATTTTTAGTGTAACAAAAAAATCATAACAGTACTTTAACATTTTCACAAGTTTATTACAGCAACCAAAAATAAGTAAAAGCATGAAAAACTGTCAACATGTCAGTTAGTTGCAATGAAAACTAAAGCTTTTCTCATAAGAAGCAGGTAGTGTGGCTTTTATTGATGTGATAGTTGTGGCTGTTTCACCAATCTTAAACTGAGCTGTTATCAATCTCCAACACAAAAGCTTGAGAACAGTACACTGATAACACATAGTCAGTGTCTGTAGAAATTTGTAAACCATATGACCAAAAGATTAATGAAGGTTATTGCAAGATCTAATGTAACGATATTTCAACATGAAAAACTTTAAACACATCCAACACATATATATTACTTTATTGTGGCAACTCTAACTGTATATTAATTATAGACACATTTAAACTTTATGTACATATATCAATACAAACATACTAAAAGAAACTGGGTATAACATACATGTATTTAATTTCATACTGAAACTTTACATCAACATGTAATTTCCATGAATAAAGTTTGACATTACTTGTATGTCAGCTTTCAACCTTTTCCTTCTACCTTCCAACCAAATAATTCATTATGTATTAGTATTTCTATACTGATGAGGAAGAAAGAGTATTCCAAAGTAAATCAGATGCAGACAATTTACAACACATACTTAGAAAACCAGTAGCTTTTCATAATACTTGTAAATCAACTTGCTCAGTCCTGTGGAAAGGATACAACTGATAATTTATTTACTTGGAAAAAGTTGGACCAAATAGTATAGTTGTAAAAGGATCACAATGTTACTTATTTTTTATCAAAGATTACAATACAAATGTCTAAGCTTCAGTTATGAAAAAGAAAAAGGATTAGACACACTTGAAAATTTCCAAATACATCACAATTTTTTATCACCTGGCTCTTCCTACATACACAGGATAACAGTAATTGACATGGTATAACAAACTAAATGTAAAATGTACTAAATCTGTAAGGAACTTAAACTTATGAACAATTAACTGCATAAATTAGTGCAAGTAAATTTCTCCTATGTCAATTTAAATATACTAGCCTAAGCACATGGTGATATTTCAACAAGTTCTGCTTTTTATTCTTCTAATATTATTAATAATATTAATATATTATTCTTCTAATAATATACACGTATAAGAAACAAAAACACTTTAAAAACAATATGAATTTTCATCCAGCACTCACCTAATTGGTCAAAATCACTACTTGTACAAATATCAAAACTATAGTTATTTCTTATATTTTAATTGTTATTTGTAAAACAAAAAATGCATAAATTTAGATTACTTCCTGGTCTAAATTTAGCAATAATTATTTTTTAGTTATCTTCACATCTGTTTTTTTTTTCCATCATTAGACATCCTGCATAAATGAACAAAATGTTTTAATTTGAACAAAGTGAACTGGGTATAGTAGATGTTGTTTTTTTTTAAAGCAATGGATTAAGATTAGAAAAATATTATCTCACCAACTTCTTTCATTTCGTAAAATAATAAATAACACAAAACTTTAAAATATTTACCTTTAAACTTTGTGTGTAATTTAATATTTTAATATTATACACAATTGCCAAGAAATAATATTCAATTCTTTCACTTGTTTATTGTTAAGCACAAAGCACACAACGAGCTACCTGTGTTAAAGCCACCACAAATATCAAAACTGGTTTCCAGAACTACCAGCCTTCACACTCACCACTTCGCCACTGGGATGCATCTTAATTTATAACAGTATTTTTTTAAAATGCATTTTAGAAGTGTAAAATCTTTAACATGAAAGAAAATGAAAAGCTTCATTTTCTGTTGTAAGAAATGTTGAATAAATTTACCATTACGAAATGGGCTTACTTAACAAGCCTTGTTATTGCTGAATAAATTGTTTTCCTCAATTTGAAAAAAATTATTGCAATATTTAATATGAGAATCATTCCCAAAAGAACTTACATCATTAAAATTTTGTGGCTATTACTAGTCAGCCATATTATTTCACACCACATTGTTTTTTTTATATCACAATATAACAACAGAAAAATTAAAAAGCTGTAGTTTTTGTTTTCACAGCTAATTCAAAATAGCGAAACTGTTTTGAAGTCTGATGTATGACCACATATTGTACAAGCTCTCAAGAATCTGGAAAAATAATTAAAGTGTTATGTGAAAAAATATATTCCATAGGGTTAAAGGTAACATTTGTATAATAATGTGATATGCAACAAATTTGTTTAAGATACTGATCATATTACTCAGGTCACTGAGTACTTAATTAAAATATATGACCTGTATTATCTAGATGTATGAAAAGTTTTGACTGATTTGTTTAAAATTGCTGAATTAAAAAAAAAAACATGCTGTAACACTCGTGTATTGATTTCCACTGTGAAACCTATAATATGTTTAAGATTATCATGATTTCCATGGAATTAGAAGTGTTATTCACAGAGTAATATTTTTAGCACAGGTATCATAACCTGATACACTTATGTGTTTATGTGTTCATGTTTTTTTTTTACAGAGACAAAAAATATAAAAAAACTGTCTCTACTAAAGTAAAATAAGAGAATACAAGATATGCAACCAGCATTACAGATAATTTACCAAAAGGTAAGAACAGTGAACAAAATACTGTATTATCCAAGATATATCTTTTTAATTTCGGTTTATAGAAAGCAGTAACTGCTTAGAAATAAATATTTGAATTAAACTAGAATTCTAATTCTATTTCTTATGAGAATTAAAATAAACATAAATTTTCTGAAAGTAATTCCACTTTTAAATACCATCTATTTCACCACCAATTTTTTTAAATGTAAATTTAAGATTTCTTTCAATTTTATCTGGACAAAAATAACATATCAATCTGCTAAACCTAAACATAATTTAAACTCTTGACCCCAAAACTAACTTTTTAAGACTTATAAATTGCAAACATCAACTAATGGTGAAAAAAAGTTTGGTAATGAAAAATACTTGGTGATTTAATGAAGGAGCCAGAACTGTTGGGAATAAAAGAACAGTGATGAAAAGATCTTTTATGTTTGCAGATCCTGTGAAAACATTCTGTGCCTTGGTGGATATATTTTCAAAGTCTTTCACAGAAATCTTTAGTTTTTATGTACTTCAGTACTCTTTCACAGTAGTATTACTTCTTAAAGCATATCTACACCAATACCAGAAAAGCTTGTACTATTAAAAGTTCAAGAAAAGATACAATTAAACCCATGAAATAAAGCAACATGTTTAAATTATGACAGAATGTTAAACTTTAACATTCTTCAATATCAATAGAGAAAGAGAAATAAAACTTCAATAAATGTTTGATAGTAAACACCAAAAACTGCTACAAATCTGTAACTTTTGATAAGGTTGCAGGAATGAATGTCCCAAGACAACAGTGTGAAGAGCTGCTATAATGCAGTGTGTCTGTTTTCACTTGTTTTGTTTTTTTAAGTTTTGCATAAAATTACATGAGGGCTACCTCTATTAGTCGTCTCTAATTTAGCAGTGTAAGACTAAATGGAAAGCTGCTAGTCATCACCACTCACCTCCAACTCTTTTACCAACAAATAGTGGGATTGATCATCACATTATAACATCCTCAGGGCTGAAAGGGTGAACATGTTTGGTGGGGCAGGGATTCGAACCTGCAGTCCTCAGATTACAAGTCAAACTCCCTAACTACCTGGCCATGTCAGGCCTATGCAATGTGTCATCAGATGATATGGAGTCATTCTTGTAAACAACATGGATTTTTATTGGTTGTGAACAACTTCCAACAATTAATATACAAAGTTCAGAACTTTGTTTGGTTCTTAGCTATACACACCTTAATTGAACTGATTTCAGCATAGTATACACTTATGTGCTGTCACAAATTCTTAATTGTTTTCAAAAGATGTACATTGTGTAATATTTAATTTATTCTTGGATATAACCATAATAAGTCAACGAACAAGATTTATAGCAAGGAGCCCTAAATTAATGTTATTTTGTCCCATGGGGTGAAGTTTGAAGCAGTGCTGCAATACAATAAATAGTAAAAATAACTTTGTAATTGTGTACAGTTTTATAGCTGAAGAGATCATTCCAAGAAATCTGAAAAAGTTTTAGGATAATAATGTTGCATAATGGCTACAATCATTTCCTTTTCTTAATGTCGAAACACTTTTCTCAATTTCTATTTCTGATAGAAGCCTGAACGAATATGCCATGCACATATTACACCCAGTGCAATGTGTCATTAAGTTAATAAATTGTGAACACATTACTCACTACAGTAATAACCATGAAAAAAAAAACAACAGATCAACAAACATCACATTTTAATACAATCACCTATGCAAAAAACAAAAAATGAAGCAAAGAAACATTTTTTTAAAAAAACAATATTATCTGTCTAGTCCAAATTCAACATTTGAATTGTAAGATTTTTTTTATTTAAGCAATAATGTGGTACTTTCAAGCTTGAAATCTTCTTTACTGTTTTTTACTTATAAAGGCTAACAATGCATTCCAAATTATTCATTTTAGTTGCAGCACGGTTCGGTATAGGAATCAAATGGTCTTTTACACATAATCTTACACATTAAATCTTTATGAAATATTCACTTTTTACAACATAACTTCTGAAATTAGTCTTTTATATAAATGTTACACACACATCAGATGTATATATGAATGTCCAACAAGTGATTCGGGATACAGTTGTCTTGACTTTAACAGCTGAAAGATTTCAACTGCTGCCTTGCCTTAAATAAACTCAAATTCTTTTTTTGTTTTCATAGGATTCTAAATTCCACATAAATATCCATGGATATGAGAATCATCACAAATATGTTTTTCTAAATTCCAGTTCTTATATCCATATCTTTGGAATCTCAGGTTCAATACAAATGTCAAAAAGGATCTCATCAATTATATAATGTTTTTTTTTATTCTAAATTCCACACAATATTTTCCTTCACAATACAGAACACTGATCAGTTTTCTCTTCCTGATTATCAAGATTATCCCTCGATTCATCCAAATCTCTCACATCAATCTCTACTGACTATATATACTTAATCTGAAAAAGAAAAAAACTTTAGATAACAGTTTTAAGCAAATTATGGAAATGTTTCTCACATTCAATGCTAAATTTATGAACACACTTCACAGCAATAATAAATAATAAAATAAACACATATTTATTCTTCCAATGATCTAACAAATAAACTTATGACGTTACTTTATTAAAAATTAACATAAAAATACAAAGCTTACAGTGTGAACAATTATAAAAAAAAAATATACACATAAATTGTTAACATATATTGAGCATGAGCATAAAACTAAACATTACATATTTTATGCAATTATTTTCTAATAAATATTCACATGCAATGAAGATCTTGTTCTAATATTACTGGTACATCTGCATTTACCCTTAAATTTAAAAAATCCTTGAGCATATTAAAGAATTTGTACATGAGTAATAAACCTAAGGCTAGCTATATATATTACTTAGGGATAAAACTGGCTAAGAGCACCAGTGGTACAAATACAAAAATATGTGGTAATATATAATCTTTAAACTTACTTAACCATAAAGCAGAAAATTAATTTTGCTCACCTGTCTCAAGCAAGTCACTGGCAACTCCCTCAATTAATTCCATTAAACCATTTGCATCACCAGACACCTTACAACTGGCCTCTTCATCTAATTCAGTCTTTGTATTTTCTGGAAAAGCTGGTCCTATTTCGACTACAGATAAAATACCTTCTGATTCAATATTTTGGCTATCTTGAGCTTTCTGATCCACATCTCTCTCAAAATTATTTTGATAACCTATTCCTTCCTTCATACATTCAGGAGTTTCAAAACTAGTAAAATCTGCAGTACTAGTGTTCTCAGTTTTGGTGTTTGTGCTTTCATTATGTTCTTTGTTGATGATTACTTTTTTGTAACTTTTTCTACTATAATCACTTGCACTCACTGGTGGAAACACCCCCATACTTTTGTCATTGTTGGTAATATATTCAGCACTTTTTATCATTTCACTACTTTTATCACCACTCTCTAAACATTTCATAGGGTCT
Source organism: Carcinoscorpius rotundicauda (assembly GCA_011833715.1). Classification (NCBI taxonomy): domain Eukaryota; kingdom Metazoa; phylum Arthropoda; class Merostomata; order Xiphosura; family Limulidae; genus Carcinoscorpius; species Carcinoscorpius rotundicauda. The sequence goes on from CM022396.1 coordinate 30,698,330, forward strand.
TTTTCAACTCTATTTAGACTAATATCAATACTCATTCTAATCTTATTATCATTATAAGTATCTCTAGTGTCAATACCATCATCATCTTTAGCACTAAGCATGCTACAACCAATGAGCTTTTCATTATTTTCCTTGTGTTCAATATCTTTGTTAATTTTGCCTTGAGTACCAATAGTATCTTCAGTAATTATGGCTTCACAATTATAAGTACTTTCAAACACCTTGCCTTCATCAAATGCATTTTTAGCATCTTTGCTTTTTGCAACAACAGTATTATAAGTAGTATTGTCTTTGTCACCAATTGTATTTTCAATAATTTTATTTTTGGCTACAACACTGTTATTACTGTTCTTGTTAACAATATTACCAGGACCTTCAGCAGCCTTATCTTTGGTACCAGTAGAGTTTTCACTAATACTGTCAACAGCATCAGTAAACTTTTCTTTTTTATAAGCTGAACCTTTGCTAATCTTGTCAACAGTATTACTAGCACTTTCAGCAGTTTGAGCTTTTGACACAGCTGAATCTTCATTAATCTTTTTAGTATCATTATCTTGATCCATCTCACAAACTTCCATTTCTTTATTATTGAACACACTACTGATTTCCTCATTATCATTACTCTGAGAATCTTTGGAACACTCTCTTCCTATACAAGTTTTCAAGTATTCAGAACTTTTTATCTGAACCATTTTATTTATTTCTTCACTGTATTTACCTTCAAAACCTTCCTCTTCATTATCATCATATGCTTGAATAATATTTATTTTAGTTTTGTTCTCATGATTTTCTGGCATTCCTATTTTTTGTTTTATAATAATTTCTTTGAAACTTTCATTGTGATCTCTTTCAGTATCATTAGTTCCAGCTCTGTTGTATTTGTCTTCCATATCTTTCTTCTCATTATCCTCACTATCCCCATTACTAATTTCTAATTCACTGTTATCTGCAACTTCTTCAGTAACCTCCCATTCACCATTATCTTCAACCTCTTCTGTAACCTCCCATTCTACATTATCTTCACTGTCATCAATAACCTCACCAACAACAGTTAATGCATCATTAATTACTCTTCTTGCCTCATTATTTTCATTTTCCTCAGAAATTTTATCTTCATCATTTCCTTCAATATCTTCAGAAACTTCTTTCTGACCACTGTATTCCAAATCTTTGGTAGTCCTCTCTCTATTGCCATCTTCAATATCATCTTCACTATCACCTTCAACCACTTCAGTTATCTCCCATTCATCATGGTCTTCACCATTACCATCAACATCTTCTGTAATTTCCCATTCATCATTGTACTCCACATCTTCTGTAACTTCCCAAACAAAATTTTCTTCAACATCATCTTCAGAAACCATCCATTCATCATTATCTACAATATATTTACTATATTCTTCTTTATTACTTTTACCTTCCTCTTTCTTCATAAAAACAGAAAAGTTACTCTTCCTTTCCTCCCCTTGTTTTTCACTGGAAGTAAAATCTGAATGCAGATCTTTGTGTCTAACATCAGTAAAATGCATTTTATTAACCTTTTTTTCTTTTTCTTCAAATTTTTGAGAGCTTCCAGACTCTTTTTCATCAGTTAAATGCTGGTAAATATTTTTTAAAAAACGTTTTTTAACACAAAGCCCTTCCCTTATATTGGAGCTCTTCTCATCATCACAACTAGGAGTAGTATGTATTCCTACAGTGTCCACTACAGTTTTTCCTTCAGTAAAGGTTGTTACAAGATTATGTGGGATTTTGTGGTCATGGATACCTGTAACACTTGGTTTTGGGTTTAAGATACTGCTTTTTTCTTTTTCATACACTCCTCCATTTTCATTAATACAATTATCAGTAATTCTGTTTGCTAATTTTTTTTCTGTCTCTTCCACTTCAGAGAAACTAGATACTTCTACTCCAAGTTGTTCCTTTTCTTTAAAACCTTGTTCACTTACTTTGTACAAGATCTTTACCTTCTTTACCTTGTCATTGTGGAAAGGTTTATTTACACAAGAATTTGTGTCACTACTGGATGTTTTGGTTTCTTTAAACCCAGAATGATCCTTAAAAAATGTTTGACAAGTGGTTCTTTCAATCTGTTTTGATAATTCTTTACCTGTATTTGAGGCAACTTGACTACCTGTATGTGACTCACCAACATTTTCTACAGTAGAAGGAGAACAAGCATCTTTTTCTTCAAGCTTTTCATTTGTTATCATTTTAAAAACACCCTCAACAAATGTTGTGGTTTCTTCTTGGATTATATCTTTACACTGTGCTTCTTTCATAGCTTTGTCTTCAAGCATCTTTTTGGTAACAGATGGTGGTGGCTTAGGTTTTGTCAATGGTATCATATCAGCTTTGTCAATACCTAGCATGTTGAGGTCATATTCCTCTTCTGTGATTGGACCAGCTGTAAATGGTAAAGTAGGACCAAAAGTACCTACAAATTTTGAGAAATGAGTACATTGCTTCTTTCTTTTTTTCCTACATCTCTTACATTTACCTCCTGCATAAGGCAAGCTTAAATACTTTTTACTTGAATTTAGTTGGTCAGTATTTTCATTAGCTTGATTTGTCAATTCTTTGTGAGTGTTTATGCCACACTCACTAGGCATGAATGGTTCAACTATATTTTTCACAGAAACCACAGCAGAAAAACATTTTTCTTCTTGCTTTAATAGTTTATCTGCTGCTTCCTCCTCATCCTGTATTTCACATTTACTAAGCTCTGTTGCCATTATTTCGTCAACTACTTGTCGAGTCTGTTGGGCTTCAGTCGCCAGTTTTATGCCAAAAATTGACCTCAGCACTGATGGTGGAGGTTTTGGTTTTGCCAATGGTATCATATCAGCTTTGTCTATGCCTAACATACTGAGATCATGTTCTTCCTCTGTGACTGGACCAGCTTCTAAAGTCTCTGGCAAATGTGAACCAAAGGTATGTAAAGCCTTAGAGTCATGATTGCACTTCTTTTTTCTTTTCCTACATTTCTTACACTTTTCTCCAGAAGGAGGTAAACTGGTATTACCTTGGAAAATGTTTTGAAAAGATTTGTTTGTTTCTTTTGTCTCACTCTCTTTAGTAAATGCCTTGGCTGTGTCTTCCTCATACATGGCAGGGATTTTGTTTACACCAGAAACATCTGTAATCTTTGAAGAGGCATTTGTTTCAGTTACTTCAAATATCTTGGGTGTGTCTTGCTTTGCTTCTTCTTTGTTTTCTTCTTGTTCATTTTTTTTCAAACTTAATTTTCCAAATACAGATGCTTTAGTATCTTCATTTTTACTAACAGCTAACATTGACCTATAATTAGGTGCTTTACCTATTATAATCACCTTTGGTTTCACTTCTTTCTTGCTTTCTGCATCTTTTTTTTTCTGAACATCATTCTTTGACTTATCACCAAGTAAAGTTAACTTGATACTTTTGCTTTTGGACTTTTCTTGAGTATCTTCAGTAAGTGCAGGTGGATTCTTTGATGGAGGAGTTACAAAATCTTCCTCCAATTCATTAATCTCATTACTCTTTTCTTTTTCTGCTTTGGTTCGTTTTTCAATTTCTTTTACAACCTTTGTTCGTTTTTCTGCTTCCTTTTCTTGCTTCATTCTTTTTGCTAACTGCTGCTCTTCTTCTTCTTTATGTCTTTTTTTTTCATGTTGTGCCAGAGCTGCAGCTTTATCTAAGTTCCATCTTCGTTCGTAGAATGGATTCAAAAGAGTGTATTTCTATGAAGAAAATAAAATAATTATTCTCATAAATTTCAGCTAAGAATTCCATCAAGTCACTAACTTAAATTTATCTAATGTTTAAAAACAAGACATTATAAAAACACTACGTTTTTACACTAGGTCATATATCATTTACATAGTTGTGCCAAAATGTATTGAATGATACTGGTTTAATTAAAATCTATAATAAAATAAATTTTTAAAAATCTAACATTCTATTTTTGCCCTTTTCTTTCTAATACTTTAATTACAACAAGAATTATAGTATTAAAAATGCAATTCTCCTACAACCATACACAAAATTAAATAACAATAAACTTCAGCCTTAACCTGTTCAGTGCCATAGACGAGATAACTTGTCCAAGCCAATTGGTAACATAGTGCCACAGACGAGTTAATTCATTCTCGATAATATCTAATTTCAAAGCTAGATGTCAGAACCATACATGCATTGACCTACTTACAAATTGTGTCACTTTCGATCCAACATGGCGTCACGAAAAAGTTACAAAATGAAGAAGCATTAGAGTTGTATTGTAGCAGCTGAAATACTTGGCAGTCAACAGGTTAAACATTTTCAAATCAAAAAACATATTTCACTTTCTATGCTAGTTAACTACCTTTATTAATAGTAGCAAAAAATAATAATTTAATTGAAGAGTAGCTACAAGTAGTGTTCAAAAACATAAAATCTTACCATGTAACTGCGATTGTGTTTTTGACTTTTCAAATGATCATCTGCACATGCTCCATCACCCATGAATTCTTTGCACAATGAGCAATAAAAGCCAGAGATGGGGTAGATAAACTGAACCCCTAATATTGAATAATAATAAAGTTTAAAGTAATAGCAATTATGAAGTATTACACCATTTTACAAGCACTCACTTTTTATTTACACATATATACTTAAGAATGCTACATCATTGTATTTTTACCCTATTGCTTATCATACATTTTTTTTTACTTTACAAAATATTAATCATCATGTTTTGCTGGAAACAAAAAACACAGCATTTAGAAGCATTTAAAGTCTACATCAAAGAAAATTCCATACACATGCAGTTGATTCCATATAAACATTTTTAACTGTCTTGCAGCACTTTGTGACTTCTTTTTTATTTTCTTAAATCCATTCTTCAGTTGAAAATATATTCATTATAAAAACAAAATGTACTGAAAGTAAAGTAATATATTTTCTTTTTTAGATAAGACTTATTCTAGTTGAGAATTATTAAATTGGCAGCAAATTTTATATCTTAAATTCATTTTTGTTTTTTCTTATATCAATAAATAGTACAAAAAGTTACTTGTGGGTGAAAACTAAAACCAAAGTACATTGTAAAAACATGTTACACTTCTACCCAGAGCTTCCACAGTGTACCAAACATATTTTCTTTGTCTTAACTGAGCATACAAGTTTATTTCTTGACTCACCTCAATACACTAATAGTTATGGCCATTTAAGAACATATAGGTTAGTTCAAGTTTGATGTAAGGCTCAATAGCACACAAAGCTTTGAAAGTTCTTATTAACTGAATGCTTAAAGTATTTTGGGAATTCATATTATTTCCCTATGTGAACTGAATCAAATTTAAATAACATTTGCTTTATTTAATAAAATAAATCACACCACTGTTATAATTATTCCCACACTGTTTCTAGAAAGATCTTCAACTCTGTAAGATGAACTAAGCACCAATTTAACTTTCGTTTCTTATTATTTCTTTTCAAATTAGCATTCAGCTCTTAACTTTCTTAGCAACTTTTTCTACGTTATAAAAAGCACATTATTTTCCAAAGCTTCTTTCTTTTTCTCTGCTTTCTTTTCTCAGTATTTTAAACTGTTTAATGGTAATTGCTTAACTTGTTAAACATACAGGCTCAAAATTGAATTTATTAATCAATTAAGCAGCTACTACATACAATAAAATGCCATGATAAAAATATTTTAAAATTTATTTTCTGCTGTTGTTTTTTCTGAGATGAGAAAAACATCGAAGAATTGGAGACATATCAATACACCATGCTTAGTATGTTTTTGCATAAAATTTCCTATCATGTTCAATATAACATTTTAGTTCTAACTTAAGCAGCATAACTAGTTATTCTTAAGTTTATCTTACACAATATTTTCAAGACAGATATTAACAGGCTTCCCTAGTGGTATAAAGTGAAATGTTAACAGCTTACCAGTTATAAACCATAGCTTTAGCATATATTATCAGAGAGATGTTCAACATTCATGAGGGATCTTTTAATAAATGCTTTTTATCAATAACATACAGCTAATTCACCCAAACCAAAACCTAGGTTACAATTTATTTACAGAATATTATGCAGATAGTAGATACAGCCAGATGAAACTTAACAGGCTGTTAAGTAACCTAGATATCTTTTAGACTTATTTTGCTACTTAAAAGCTGAAAATACTGGTAACAGCAAGGGTCATAAATAAAGAATTTAGTCCATTGGCTACATAAGGGTCAACTCCCACAACAATACCCAATGGTTATTTTTATATTCTATAGAATCTATTAAATAAGAATAAATACATTTACAGTAAAACTTTAGGGTGCACTACTTTTCTGATTTCAGTAACAATGGGAGGGATTATATTGTTTCAGACATTTTATGAGTGTGACTAAACCTATGCAGTGTTGTCAGACTGATGTTCATACTGTAGCATTACTTGCATTATGTAACAAAACAATACATATCATATAAAGTGGATAAAATTCTCTTTATGTTGATGTATAATATGTGTAAATAGATGAAATGATTAACAAAATAGAAACTTGTTACCAAAAAATTGCAGATTACAGTTTTGCATTAAAACTATGCATTATACAATTCAAATATTGATGACATAAATAATTTTAATGTACTAGTAATGCCTAATTTGATTTAATTTTAAGGAGAAATATTCAGGAAAGATTCTGATATATTTTGTACCTACTCTAACTCATAAATGTAACAGAACTTGTTTGTGGCTATCGTCAAGGGTTTTGTATTGCTCTGATGGCTCTACACACTTCAACACAAGTGTTCAAGGGTATAGGTAATAAGCACTCAATTAAAGTTCTCCAAATGTCAGTATTCCAATCAGTTCTGTCTAGCTTAAGGAATTTACTGAACTGTTCCTGATAATATGCAGAAGAGTTTAAGTTCTCCTTGTAATTCAAAAGCTCACCACAAATATTCTGACGATATGTATTTTGCCTCTCTCACAGGAAATGTGGTGGATCTGATGAAACTGTCAGTCTTGTGTACAAGTGCCGATTAAACACATAAGACACATGAATTATCAGATTACTACTTGGAAGCAAGCAAATATTCCAAGTCCAACAGATGGCCAAGACTGGACGCATGAAGATAAAAAAACTCAAACCGTTGTGGTTTGAAAAAAAAAGGAGAACAACATTTTTCAATGGGACAATGCTGATGTGGAATTTAACACAGACTTTGAAGTTAATTATTTGGAGGTCTCCACTGATTCAGATGACAATGATACAGATTAGAGAACATTACTGACATCATTTTACATGATATTGGCCCAGTATAAAGGATGCTAAGTAGTAACTGTCACTGCATTGGCTTTGTGGTAGTATTTCCAGTATTAATTTCAAACTTGTTATATACTTAGATAGTGATCATTGTTATGTTCATTTTCTATTTTTGTTAATCTCTATTATTGCTTCTTTCATTTTGGCTATCCTTGGGAACGTGTTACTTGCAAATAAAATATTGAAATGACAATTACTTTTCTATATTTATTATACAGTCAGTATAAGCATACACCATGCTGAAATCACAAATGTTGCATCTAGTCATATGCAGCTTCACAAAATACTAAATTTTTATCCTCAACACCTGTATGTACAAACTTCCCCTGAATTGGTTTTTCCTTAAAATAAAGTCAAATTGGGCACTGTTAGTACATTAAAACTGCTTTGGTAAGAAGTTTCAAAACCACGATTTTGTTAACCATTTATTCCATTTCTATACACATCAATGTAAAGAGAATTTTATTCACTTCTGGTGTTATACACTGTTTTCTTATAATACTGAGAGAAAACTGACTACACTCCAGAGAATTAATAATAATAATAAAAAGTCTGACATTACTGAAGCTAGAAAGGCAATACAGCCCAAACATTTTACTCTTCACACCTATATTCTTATTATGCAGACACAATATACAACACAAAGTTTGTCTGTTATTATTAATTACAATTATTACTGTGGAATTTTTGCAGCTCTTCTGGTAGAAATGTTTACATAATTTCTCTTATACATAAACTGATTAAGAACAAAAACTTTCATATACTGAAAATAAATATTACAAAACAAAAACAAACATTCATTAACCAATCTTAAAATTAAACAAAACAATATTTCATAAATATTTAACTTTTTTGTTTCTCAAATTAATAATACTTATCTATAACTACTACTACTTCCTTTTTATCTGACATTGTAATAATAATATAACTTTGTTTCCTAACATTTGTAATTCTTTTCTTTCCTTAGAATTAATATTTTATATTCCAAAGTTTTGGGTACTTTAATCTCTTTCAAATATCCACTGTTCTTTTTTTGTTTTTGTTGCTTTAATGAAGTACATATTTGTATTTTTTAATTTTAAAAAATTCCAATTTGTTTTTACATTATTTGTCTTTACTCATTCCTTTAAAGATTCTAGAACTTAACAGTTTTTCTCCTTTTTCCACTTGATTTCTTAACCCCCCCAAAAAATGATTGATTTCAATGTATATCTTCATGTTTTTTGTTTTTTAATTTTGTGCAAAACTACACGAGGGTTATCTGCTATAGCTGTCCCTAATTTAGCAATGTAAGATGAGAAGGAAGGCAGCTAGTCATCACCATCCACTGCCAACTCTGGGGCTACTCTTTCACCAACGAATAGTGGGATTGACTGTCACATTATAACACCTCCAAATAGGTATGTTTAGTACAAAGGGGATTTGAATCTGCAATCCTCTGATTACAAGTTGAGTGCCTTATCCACCTGGCCATACTGGGCCTTACTCATAAGTAGCTGTTGTCTTAATGATATTTATAAGTTTTGTTCACAATTTCTTACATTTTCATAACCTAATATATACAAACTTCAATTTATGGCATTAATTCCAGATAGCATTTAATAGTAGCTTTAATAGTTGCAACAGGGAATTGTCTGCTTTAGCCCTAATCTTATACCTTAGTTGGAACAGAATTGACTTAAGAACAACTGTGTGCAAGTATAGTCTGAAGACTAAGTCAGGGCAGAACTTGTTCTATTTTTTTACAAAACACTCACTACAATAAACATGTACTATTTACTACAATTTACTAAATGTTCTCTCAGTGTTAGGAAATAATTTTCACTGAAATTCATAAATATATTTCTCTGTTATACAGAACATTTACACGTACGGGTAAAAACATTAGAAGCCATACATTTACTGAGACAATTTACAAATACTTAAAATAATAATCCTTTAATACAATAATTCTATAAGATACTAACCTTTCAAAGAAATAAGAATTTTTGGAGCAGTATTCTTTTCAACAGGATGTTTTTTCTTATTCTCTGCAGCCCATGGACGGTCAAGAGCATCCATATTCTAACATTTTCATATTAAAAATTCATGAACATTCAAAATGAACTAAGGTTCATCTACTTCACCTTAATCACAAGTAAAAAGAAAAGTTATAAAATCTTACCACATTTCTCTTATGGTATAAATTGCTATGTCCAAGTATATAGCACGTTCTTTATGTGGTTACAGGAAATATTAAAAATAGTATTAATGTCAAAAGAATATATGAAATACATACTTTACATTCTAAAATTACAACAAATAATGAAGAAAAATATGATTAAGAACAAATCTTTCATATACTGAAAATAAATATTACAAAACAAAAACAAACATTCACTTGTATAATATCTGGCTCAAAAGAATGCAAATATTATTTATATCAGAAATGTATTTCATGCTATTATAAAACTATGTTGAAAGTGAAAAATAATAGCTATACACAAATAAAAATAAGTATCCAATCCAGTTTTCTACTAAATTCACTTCCTTGTTGGCACTATAAAAACACGGACACACTCTATGCTTGAAATAGAGAATTAGCACAAACTGTTTTTTGTGATAAATTTTAATGAATTCAAGAGAATCTTCACTAAAGTCAGTCAAATTTTACACATTCTATTTTTCAAAATATTTGTCAGCTAAGATTAATGTTATTTTTAAAACAGTCATGCAAGACATTTCTAAGCTTCTTTAGATATCTCAATGTTTTTATACCCTCTTACTTGGTCCAGATATATATGCACAACAAAATTACATTAAGCATTTTCACTCTCTTATATGTGCCAGGAATTCTTATATACACCAATCTGTAATAAGTACATGTGACAAACCATTTTTAATCTTCTGTGCACACTTGTCACTCTTAAAAGCCATTGTACCACATGTGAAATTACTTAAATTGTCTTGTTCAAGTACTTACCATTACATCTAAGCATGTTCTTAAAATATTGTTTCTAAACACGTTTTCTTCTTTTGTTTCCTTACTTTTTAAATGATAATTTTTGCTAAGTATCTGAAAAGTTATTTCATATATCAAGTTTTATATGCACATAATTGGTGTATACTGGCATGACCAAAATTAAAATGTGCTTTGTCACTTTCAGAGTCCATTTGTTTTCAATTTCTTTAGCTTCAACATTCTTTATATTCAACTTCACAAGAAACATCAACTGCCAGAAAAAACTTTTCATCGCGAGTATTATTTTCCTTTTTACACTAGCACTTTCAAAATCCCTCATTTCACAGTTCTTTTATCAGTCAAGTCTTAAAACTAGCCAGTTTACTATAACGTATTAAAATAATTATAATGAAACTCCCAAGTACTCCACAAACAGGCCTTTAAATGGGTGAAACAAAATTCTCCCAAAATATTACATTTTGTCTTTCTTTCTTTCCTAAAATGTTCCATTTACCTACTTTTACAACTACAGAAAGATGTATCATACTAACAACTACAATTGTAAAAAACATGTTTTTATTACTTAAAAATTAACATACCTTATTTCTTCATATCCTGGTTTTGTTCAACAACTTTCTTGTATACACTCTTATTTTGAGAGTCTGCTCTGCTAATCTTATCTTTGTTTCACAAAATATTTGAAAAATGTTCTTAAAGACATTTTACACTGTTGTTTATAATCTATGTTGACTAACACCATTTTCACAGTTTAGATAATGAAATAATGGGTATTTTTCGTAAACTAACCCACTGTTGCAATATTCTTAGCTTGTAAAATTATAATAAAAAATTTGGGCATTAATTTGCAAAACATATAGTTTCCCTCAAACCACTGAATGATACTGAGTGTGTGTGTGTGTGTGTGTGTGTGTGTGTGTGTACAAAACACTTGTACCACAAAATTTACTATTTTATTTATAAATAAATACAAAGATAAATACAATACTAGCAAAGAAACATAAAAAAATCTCTTTTATGCTTAAGTAAATAGATATAACTGTATATAATAGGAGGATTAAACATATATTTCAGTAATCAAATCACAATTCTGGATGAAAGCAAAAAAAAAAATTAAATGTTGATTTCCTACAGAAAAGTACATCTGTTGATTTTGACAAAAGAGGTCATCTTTTCTTCTGAAGAGGTTTTGTTTTACCCATTCAGTAAGAAATGTGTTTCACTGCATGACTCACAATTACTGGATTATACAATGATAGCTTTTTAGTATTTCTTATATTCAGACTGGTATTTTCACATCTCTTATGAGAGAGGTTGTATCTTTCTTCTTCATATACTTAATGCCATTGTTTATCAGCTTTAAGATTTTGCCTGTTATAAGCTCTTATCCCTTCAATGTCACTGTCAACATGAAGTTTTGAAGAGCTATATATCTTACTACATATACAAAGTACACAGTCTTTCTTTTCATTAATTCTTTCTTCTAGCCAGCTCTTTTATAAGTACCTGTTTAACATTATTGTGTCCTGCAGATATTCAAGATTCGTCTCCACATCCACATTTCAAAAGCCTCAAGACTTTTCTCCATTGTTTCACTGATGCATTAGTTAGTGTTGACTAGTTCTAGTATTTTATTGTACTTACTTTAGTGCATATACAAACATTTTTATTCCTAAGCAGCTGTCACATTTTACCGAATGCTAATTAAACTATCTCTTCTTTCTATCTCTTTATGGTTTATATCATCTTTTGAAATGAGCTGTCCCATAAAGATGAAGAAGGATGCCTGTTCCAAATTTATTCCATCAACATAAATGTTTACTTGTGGTATCTTACTGTTTCTGTCGATACCATTTTGGTGCTTTTGAAACTGTTAACTGGAATAGTATTTGTAATTGAATCAAAGTTAAATAAGACAAAATTAATAACTGTTTCTAAAAACACTATCACAACAAGATACTCTGTCATATCCCACATAATGTTAAGAGCTCTGATCTTGGGTGAAGAGCCTCATTAGCATTGGATACATAAGTTAGAGTGGTAGATGTTTATTAAAAGACTCTTTACTTTCATTCAGAAGTTCTTAATAATAATTATTAATAAATAAATGAAATTATGCTTGAAATATTTAAAATGTTACATGCAAATTTCATTATTCTTTTATTATAAAACTATTAAACATCTAAAAAGGAAAAATAATTTTGTCTGGTATATTACCACTATTTATGTAGTTTAATAATAATAATAATAATCTGTATGTACTTCATAAACACTACAAATTTTACACTGAATGATAGGGCTTGAAATGCTACAGCCTTTAATGCTATACAGTAAGAATAGCATATTGATTTTCTTTGGTAAACTGTGGTATCAGAAAAAGCAAGACTCTAATTTCCAAAGAAGCATATGCCAAAGGCTATACTTTAGGAGAATTAGTGTTGTAGTGTGGGGTCCTCTTAGCAGGATATGTTATTTTGCTTATTTAATGTTGTTTTCATTAATTACATTGGTTATACTAGTTTCTCTATAACATATAATAATTTTTTATTTTCCTTTAAGTTTCTACTTAGAAATAATCAAAATCTCTTAAGCTGGCTAAACCTCATAAAATGTTACTGGATTTATGGAAAAAAACAACAACACTTTAACAACAAAAATATCTACATAATAATATCATGCATTTTAATCTTAATAAATAGAAATGTAAGAAAAGTACATTTAATTAGCTATACTGATAGCTAGATTGACTTTTACTTTCACTCCAGTAAGTATATAGTTTCCTCTGATTAGAAGTTATTATTCACATATAGTTGTTTATACAACTATTTGAATGCAACTAAACAGTGACGGTCACTTTCTTCACACTCAGCTTAGTAGGAATATACTTCCTCAATACATAGCTGAAGGTGAAATAACATTAGAAAATGAGCATAAATGCATAAAATTTCAGAAAAAATGGCTACAAGCTTTAAATTTTCCAAAGTACAATACAACAAATAATGAAATATGTTTGTTTTTCACAATGAGCTTCACTTCTGTTAGTTTGTACAGATATTATTATTTATAAAACTAGTTAACAGTGTTCAATAAACTATAAGTGAAGAAAATAATTTAGAAAACAGCAAATATGGTATAAATTATAAATGTACAAAAAAAACAAACAGAATTAAATTATGAGAATTTTAAAAGGAAAATCAAAGTAAGAAAGTGAATACCAGGTATACCAGTTTTGTATTTTTCTCCACATACCTGTTTATGCATACTGTTGTGCAGATGATCAAACAGCTGAGGAACAGTTGCATAAACTTCATTGCAGAGTTTACACCAATGGTTTCCTGGGTCAAAATACTTAAACCGCTCAGTATCTTCTGACTTTTCTTCATTCTATTCAAAAAATACAAAAAGAACAGCAAACATATGAGTACACAAATATATATCTACTGATTTATCCTCTTTAGCAGTAGCTTTGTTATAAATTATTTTATGAACAAAATTTGAATGAAACAGTTTAATGCAGGTTTAATAGCGTACAGCAAAACTGCCAGACTTAGTCAAACTCTATAAAATTTCACCCAGAAACATTATGTAACCTTAACCATATATCATCATAAATCCTGATTATGAGAAGTTTCATCTAATGAGGAATAGTCACAATATGGAACATATCTTGCATACACTGGCAAAAAATACTGCTGTGTGCAGTTGAAATTAAGGAAGGATATAAAACAAAATATCTATTTTTCTTCTCAGTTGCCCAAGTCCTAAAGAAAAAGGAATGGTCAAAGAAGAAGTGTGAACACAACCACCAAAAACAGTTCCAGATGTGTCAGTGGGAATAACTTCAATGATTATGTTCATAAACCAGGAAGAGAGAGATTTTTTTCTTATAAAATAGAATAGCCCAAGAACAAGACAAACAATTACACATTAAAATCTGAATAACCAGTTTAAAGACAGTAGATACTATAAGTTAACATTAATTAACATTGGAAACAAATTTCTAATGGGTACTTAAATTCCTTTCACCCAAAGCTATCTTGACGTTGATTTGCCCTCTAAGAAATTGTTAAAATTTCAAACAGTGCTTCAGTCTTTTATGCCCCTTCATTTTTGCACCATTACAGCAACATGTGTTATGTGACTACCCTCCACCAATCATACTCAGGTAGCTCCCTCTATCATGCTAGCACAATCCTCACTTTCAAGAATTGGCAAATACAAATTAGAAACACCAACAAATCAGTAGGGAGTAAGGGTAGGAAGTAGGTAAGATGAGGTAAGTACCTACCAGAAATACATTTTCATGAAACAAAACTACCTCTTCTTACCCAAAGCTAGAATCACACATTACAAAAATGAAGGGGCTTGGGAAGGCACAAAAATAATCAAACAAGCAGACAACAACCACTGTGAATGAACAAGTATGCCCAAATTATAAAAGGAGACACATCTCTGGGGTACAGTATTACTTCTGGAACAGGTATGCTCTTTACCCAGTGACGAAGAAGATAAGATACATATGGCAGAACTTAATAGACAGGAATCATGTCATGTAGTACATATTCTATCCACGGAAAACAAATAGTACTTAAATTGTCCTACATATGGAGCAAGCATGAGCACGTGACACAGTTACAAAATTTAGGAAAGTGCCTGGTACTTAGATAAAACTATGTGTGGCTAGAATTAAAATATATATATATATATATGAATAGACAAAGTGTGGTCTACCTAGTCAAGAGTATCCAGATGAAGTGCCTTGAGATACACTGGATTATGCCAAATACAGTCCATCCACTGGAAAATATCAATGGAAAGACCTTGCATAAATTAGTATGTCAAGTGCTGTCCATCCTTGAAGAGAACATCCAGTATAAGCACCTTGCTTAGAAAACTGTGTGACCAACAAGTGCAGTCACCCTGGACAAAAAAATTAAGGTGAAGCACCTTGGATCAAGGATGTTGTTATTGAACAAAACATTGTAATGATGATAGCCCTCTTCCTACTGAAAGGATACACATGACCTCTGAATTTTGATTTAATTTACAGAACAAACCTTTCTATTGAAGAATCTTCCAGGGTCCACCACTCCAGCAACTGGGAACTGGAAAATAAAGGAAATCCATGAAACAAATAGACAGGAATAAAAATTATGAAAAGAGTCAGCATGAACCATATAACACAGCAGGGAATGAACTAGACAAAACAGATGTATGTGGATCTGAATGGGAGTACAGGTGGGAAAATGAATAAATTAGCATAAAAGTCAGGTGATATATGAGAAAGGGAAGCTCAATCCAAATAACATAACAGGAATAGTAAAGAATCCAAGAAATATTAATGGTATAAATATCAGAATTATATTGATGACAACAAGCTAAAAATGAAAAAAATAGGTCTTAAGGGAAAATGGTACAAAGAATACATCACAATGCATTCAAAGGGAGAGCAGAAGAAGACCTGACAGACAACATGGAGATCCCAATTCAGCAGAACAAAGAAATGTTGTGAAGGGGCCAGACAAAAGGAAGAGAAAAGGAGGAAAATAACCAGAAAAAAGAAAACTTTCTGGAAATGGGAGAATGAAATCTGTTTGACAGGGCAGTTCAATGAAGAACAACAGTTGCAATAGATAATACCTGATCACACACCAGATAAAGAACCAAGACAGGAAAGAAACAGAAGGATGGAGTGGTTGGAAACCAAGGCTAATAGTCCAAAATCTGAAGTAAATACCAACACACAGAAAGCAACAAGAGTAAATGGTACAGGCAAGGAACTGATACACAGGACCAGAAAAAAGTCATACACGATATTGAAATATTGAAGTGTGGCAATGCTAAGATGAAAAATGTATAGTTATGGCCCTCAGAAGAACAATTAGAACCAAGATATAGTCAGAAGTTGTTGCACCAGTAAGGGCCAGAGCAAAAAACAATGTATGAGCCAGCCAAAATGGAGCAATCAACAAAATACAGTAAGGAATGATCTGAATAAGGGAAAAAAATCATGAGACAAGCCTAATCAATGAGTATGCATAGAGGAAAAGACCCTTTCAAACTTGACTGAAAGTCTCTATCCTCAGAGCTAAAAGGTGAGGAACTGGAGACTGAAAAGGAAAAAAGTTTGGCATTCCAGTGAGTGGGAAATGCATATAATGTTCCTAGTTGAGAACATACCCCCAGAAAAACCTGCTGATAAAGGAACCATCAATGGGGAGAACCTGGTTGAGACATGAAAAGCCACTGACCACAAGGTACGTAACTCCAGAAACATGATATGCCAGAACTGTCATGTTGTGATCATAAGCCTAGTAAAGGAAGAAGATCAGAATCTGAAAACAGAGGTTTTAATTTACATTCTCCTTGCTTGATGATATAGTTGATGACAGTGGAATTGTCAAAATGAGCAATACAAAACTGAGCAGCACCCCAACACAACCTGAACATGTATCTGAAATAGAATGAAATCTTTAAAAAATATTAATGTGTATTTTATTGTGTTTTAAATTACTAATCATATGCAGTTAACCAAACTACAAATATTTTGTATTCCTCTTTCAACAGTTAAAAATAAAACAGGCAAGGCTAAGCCAATTTATTAGTTGAACACAAGCCAGATCATGCAAACAAAATCCCTGGATATCATGCAATGCTCAAGTTTTTGCAATTAAAATTAATTTCTACTATTATAAAGGCACAATTATTCTGAGAAAATCTGAGGAAAACAAAAACTGGGAATGATCAAGGATTATGGGTAACAGAGAAGGAGATAATTAAGTCACTAGTATACAAACAGTTGTGAAGTTAGGTTAGGCACACCTGGCTCCTGAATTTTTGGGATGGTTCCTAAATCTGAAAATATTTGTCAAGGCTTGTATAAGGTAAGCATTAAATATTACACATATTTTGCTTTAAATATTTCTACTGAATGTTTTTATACACTAAACATATAAATTTCCTTTTAAGGATCAAAGGTACTGTCACTTGTTAAATATGTATTTTGTAATCTACACAATACTGAAATATTGATCTTTAATTAAAGAATATAGCCAAAGCAAGCTGTCAAGTTATTTATACTTACATCATTCAAGCACACCAAATAATTGGACTTAGATCAGAGTAAACATTGAAACACCACTATTTTTCATTAGCAATTAAGTTCAAGAATGTGAAATAAACTTTGCAAATGTTAACCTCAAATGTATTTCAATACAAATGACAGCTGCTGACTCGTGAAGGTGTTTCTCAAACAGTTAGATAGTTTAACAAGAAAAAATCAAATGAGTATGATGCAAGATGAAGGAGAAAACCTAAATGTTGTCAAAAATTCCTCAATGAACTAAAGGAATATGCACCAATAGACTTCACCATATTGAAAAAATAATGTTGATTATAATTCTGAATTTACAAAATACACTTTCACAAATTATGGCAAGTTTTCTGCAACAACAGACAAAAATTTAGATATTTTAATTATAAAATATTTGTATTAAAGATTCATCCATGAAATGTTAATGTCAGTGTGACTCGAACTCTGACAAGTTAAGGAGCAAGGTGATGTTCAAGTGAAACTTAAAAATACTTTGGTCCATGATATCATATGCAAATTGCATAGTCTCTACAACCTCCTAAATACACATCTATTTCTTTTTCAGAATCTGTATCTGGCATTTTCTCCAACATAAACTGTTGTGAAATCAGTAAAGTGGAGTAGTTTGAAGTGTTGATAACTCTTAACAGCAAATGAAGAATATGTCAGACGGTACTTTTATGCAATGTCTATGCATGCACATCTTGACCTCTACTCATGCACACAAGGTTAGCTACATTTCTGTCTAAAAGTACAGAGCTTCATCTTTTACCTACTTATCTCTTAACTTTCCTACAATTGTTATATATGCTTGAAATGTGTAAGAGAGTACACTGAAAAAGAATACAGTGATTTTAATTTTTCATATTTTTATTACAGCACTGTTGAAAGATATTACAATAAAAGTAAATGAAATGTTAAGAAATCTTTAAACCTACCATGTTCATCACCTATTACATGTTTTCACTGGTTTGCTTTACCGTATTGCAAAAACAAAAATAACAGATGAAATACTTTAAAATTTCAGAAGAAATTTCTTCATATTATGACACTTCTGCAAATAAAATATTTATGTGTGTGACATTTTGAAGAGTTCACAACTTCAAAATACAAGGGATACCACTGTGATGCATTTTCTTGCATATGTTGTAGATTTAAGTTAGTAATATTGATGGCATCCTACATTTTTTTAAACTTTTCTGCAAAGTTTTTGTTTATAAAACATTAAACTTTTTCTATGTTTTGATTTGTAAACAACTTCATAAAGTTTCACGGTGAATATGACCATTGGCATGGCAGACAATAAAAATACCTTTTTTTAAAATAGCAAAATAATAAGTAAACCAACTTTTTTAAATTGTTAATGAGAAAGGTTCATATACATATGTAATAAACTTTAAACTCATTTTACATTCATTTAGTCATTTTTTATTCGTCCATTTAAGCAGTTAATTGAGCCAATAAGGCTTATCTTAAACAATGCTCAACACAGGAAAACAAAACTCAATACAATTAAGTTCAAAATGATTTAACTAAGCTTACCTCATCTTGTTCATAAAAACATTTTTTCTATTATACTACAATATTACAATTTAACTTAATTGTTAAACTAATAAAACAAGCTTTTAAGCAAACAATCATCAAAACTATAATTGTGAAAACTGTTCACAAACTTTTTTCTTGCAAATGTATCACTAAGCTAAACTTTTGTATATTGTTTTGACCTCCAAGGGAATATCCATTTAAATATAAGTCATGCTGATTTTTTTCATTAACCTTTTAATGACAGGTCAAGGGTCAAGGCCACATTACTGCATTTGTTGACTTGCATTCAAAATTTTACTGAACTTCTATTTTATGATTTTTATGTCAAGTTTGGAATCGAAATGTAGATCATAATTCAAACTTAAATATTATATTATTTCTTATTTCTTAAATTAAAGGTAAATATTCAAAGAACACACCTAAATATAGATTTTAGTGAGTCAAAAAAATTATGTCTGATAATTCTGTTTGAGCTTGCTCAAATCAACCAAAATCAAAAACTACAATTTTCTAAATGTTTTAAGCATAAAATTAAATAAAATTTTTGTGTTGAATAATCTCAACTCTGAATTTTTTAATACATGGAAAAATTATTATAATTTTTTCAATTCAATGGTGCAATGGGAGATTTTAATTTTAGAGGTGGACATTGGGTGGGAACATTTCACAGTGAGAGGGATAAGTTTTCGTAAATTGTTCAGAATACTTTTATACACCACTTGATGACAGAACCTATAAGAAAGGAAACTATATTAGATTTAATATTAGCATACCATGTGAATATGACAGACAGAGCTGTACAAGTGACCTTTTGCACTATTAGGTTTGGTATTTTACTATATGTACAGGGTGGCCCTAAGTCCCTACCCATCCATATATCTTATGTATCCAGTGTATGTGTGTGCTGTCCCTCATTCTCACTGCATAATATTATTCAATGCCATGTTCTGTGAGACATTTTCCTCAACAAAACAGGGGTTGTTGTTCCAAATGCCACAGTAACAGCTGTCTTCAACTCATCATTAGTATTATGGATGGGTAGAAACTTACAGGCCACCCTGCAGAATTGAGGAAGAACAAAACCATGATTCCAAATTTCAAGAAAGCCAGTTCTGATGGAATAAGACTGATCTGGCACCTGTAACTTGGACTAAAGAGTTGGAAGGGGATCTTAATCTGACATGGGGAAATGGTACACCTAAGGGAAAAACTGATACAAAACATATATATTTTGTTTAATACAGAAACAAAAAAGATGGGGTAGAGTAGAACAAGCTAGTATAGTTTAGTAAAGGTTTAAAAGATGATATTAGGAATAAATATAATAAACTATAGAAATTTAAACTCACTGTAAATAATGACTTGGAGGAGCACAGGAAATCAAGAGAACTGGTTAGAAGAAAGTTAAAGGTGCAAAAAGTGTATATGAAGGAGAGAGTTAAACCAAATAATAAAAAATTCTTTAAGTATATGATGCACAAAATGAGGATGTGGATTAGACCTCTTGAAAATGATAGTGGAGAACTGATCTCACAAAACAATGAAATGGTAAATTTATCAAGCTATTTGTTATCTTCAGTTTTTACAAAGGAAGATATAAATATATCTCAACCACAGCACTTGATTTACAGGGAAAAACTGAAGTGAAAAAAATCAAAATTTGGAAAATTAAAAATTGACAAGTCTCATGAACCAGACAACTTTTTTCATAGTTTTAAAGCAACCTAAATATTTTTTTTTGTGAACCATTAGCTTAACTTTTTTATAGTTCAGTCAGTAGTGGAAGACTAAAGGTGGCTAATATTAGTCCAATATATAAAAGTGATAAACATTGCCTAAGCAATTATAAGCCAATTAGTCTTACATCAGTAATTAGAAATGCTTGGAAAGTATGATCACTTAAAGCAGTTTTATATACAACAAAAGAGCCAGCATGGTTTCACTAAGGAAAATTCTTGTTTAAAAAATCTTTTGACATTCTTTGAAGATGTTACTGCAAAAACTGATGAAGGAAATTACTGTGGCTTTGGTTTACCTTGATTTTTAGAAAGTATTCGACAAAGTAACTGTGGGGGGAATGCCATTAAACTGGATGGAAAATTTGCTGAACAGTAGAAAGCAGTAATAAATCTGACTGGACTGCAATATTAGGTGGAGTGCCTCAGGGCTCTCTGCTTGATCCTGTGCTGTTTGTAATTTATATTAATGATATTGACTATGAAAAAACTATCAAAATGACATTAAGATTTTTGGGTTGGTTGATTTCGTGTTTTACGGCACAAAGCAGCTGGGCTATCTGCACCAAACATCCGGTGAAAAGTTAAAAAGTAAATTCATAAAATGAAATTAAGGTAAAAAAAACAAAGTTTAAAAAACAGCATAAGTAGCATAAAACCAATTCTTACATCTAGTCTACAATATTAAGAGAAAAACTACAGTAATTCAAGTTGTAGAGGACTTTGTGTAGTGTAACTGTAATTATCATAACTCACCAGGAAGACTAGCAGGTAAGTACAAAAACCATCATCAGTCACCTGAAGTTGGCCTTTCCAAACCTGGTTCTGAGTTATTGGATGTGATGGTCATTTTAAAAACAGTGTGTAATAAAAAGGTTTAAAACACATATAGCAAAATTATAATAATAACTCACCAAGATGACTAATGGGTATTTCAAATGGATTGTTCAAATAGCAGCATTAGTCACTTGAATTTGGCCTTTCCAGTCCTGGTTTTGAGTTATTTAATGTTATGGCCAGTTTCTAATTTCAAATTGAACTAGATGAACTGTGATTTTTAAAAAGTAGCCACATAAAAGAAGGTGAAATGTATAAATTAAAAAACTTAAATGGCTTAATGGCCTTTAAAAAATTAAAAACATTACCAAGGTGGACAGTGTCACAATCATCAATAACGTCATGGACAAACATGTTTAAACTGGTGCCATTGTTGAGAGTTGTAGGAAAGGCAAAAAAGTAAAATGTGGCTTATTGTGATCTGAGTGGTACACAAACTACACACTGATGCATCAGTTCCAGATAAAAGAATTATGAGTTAAAAAACTGTGACCAATGTGTAGACTAATTAGAATGATTTCCTCTTTCCAATCCTTATGGAGTCATGACAGCCAAACTCCAATATTGGGTTTTATTTGGAAAAGCTTGTTGACTGCCAGCTGGCACAGAGCTGAACCTTGAATACAGGACCATAGTCCATGTATGGGACAAACACAGCAGTAATAGTGCCAGAGCCGATAGACTGAGCTGCAGTGTTGGTGAGCTAGATCCCATGAATACCAACATGGCCTGGTATCCAGAAAAACTGGATAGAATTAGATGTTAAAGAGAAATGGGCCGGTAAATTTTGAATATTGGCAAGAACAGTGTGTGAATCAACATGAAATGATTCCAGGGCCAGTAGAGAATTAAACAAGTCAGTATAAATAGTGCAGTATGAGTACTGCTTAGCTTTGAACCATTTATATTAATAGAAATGGAAAAACATGGTTTGAAAGATGTTTAGCAAATAGCAGACAGTATCAGGAGTGTTTCTCAGTTGACTTAAAGATAGGTCACAATTGGGAATTGGCAGGATGGGCTGACCATCCTGAAAAGGTATGGCCCACTGAGGAAGAAAAATACAACCCCAGGTAGGATGCTTTGGTAAAGAACGAAGTTTCAAAGCATATAGTAAAGACAGCTGTAAATGGAGGAGGTGCAAAGAAGGTTCACGAGACTCTTATATAAGCTCTGAACTGTGGAAGTACAGAAAGCCCCAGTGCAGAGCCAAAATACTTGATGATGAATAGGGTCTAGCATCTTTAAGGCTGATGGTCTGCCAGAGCCACAAACCACAGTCAAGTTTCAATCGAATAAGAGCATGATATATCTTTAGCATAAAATGTCGATTTGTTCCTCAAGTGGTGGAAGAGAAGACACAAAGGATGTTCAATGCTCTTGTACATTTGACCCATAGCTGCTTGATGTGTGGTACAAAAGTCAGCTTACAGGCAAAAATAAGCCCCAAGAGCTTTGTCTCAGGGACCACAGGCAGCTTAACTTCACCAATATGGAGTTCAGGATCAAAATCAGTACCTTGTTAGTGCATGCAATCAGTTTTAGAGAGAGAGAAGTTAAAGTCATTTGCTGTGGTACACTTCAGTAAACAACTGAGGGCAGTCTGTAGCTGCAGCTCAATATACCTCATGTTTGATGACTGACATGAGATGTGAAAGTTGTTGACATAGAGCCCATTTGCAACAATGAGAGGGAATTGTTCAGTGATGGCATTAATTTTTATATTGAAAAGTGTGACACTCAGAACACAGCCCTGAGGTACTCCAAGTTTCTGTAGAAAAGAACGGGAAAGTGTTAAACCCACACAAACTTGGAATCTCCTTTTCATTAAAAATTTTTAATAAAAATTGGCAAATGGCCATGCAACCCAAATATATGAAGATCTCGCAAAATGCCATACCTTCATGTGGTATCATAAGCCTTCTCAATGTCAAAAAATATTGATACAAGATGTTGTCATTTGAGAAAGGCTTCTCTGAATGATGTTTCAAGTCAAATCAGGTGGTCCCTGGTGGACAGCTGTTCTCAGAACCCACACTCGGTGGGCAAGAGGATGTTGTTTAATTCAAGGAACCAAACAACATGGCCTTAACCATCCTCTCTAAGGTCTTACAGAAACAGCTTGTCAAAGCAATTGGACGATAGTTTGAAGGAATCTTGGGATCCTTCCCAGGCTTAGAGAAAGGTAAAATAATAGCCTGGCACCAGGCATCAGAAAAAACATTCTCCTGTCAGATCTGGTTAAAAACAATCAGAAGAATAGCACGAGAAGCAGGAGATAGATGTTCCACCAGTGTAAAGAGACGATTATAGTCATAGAGACAATCAGCCTGAAAGGAAAGAGGTGATTGCTCTGCCCGAGTCTTGATGGCCATGAAGGTGGAAGAAGAAGCAGAAGTGCTGGATACCCGGCAAAAGCTTTCACCTAAAGTACTGGTGATGCTCCAGGTATCAGCTGCTTCCTGGCCACCAGAGAGCATCTTGGGGTGGGAGAAGAAGATGTACCTGAGAAAATGCCTGTACCTGGACCCAAAAAAATGTGAATCTTGGGGTTTGTTGGAATGTATGCAAGGGACAAAGATGGGAGTTGTAGTTAATTCAACAGCTTTTATAACCATGAAGGTCAAAAGACTTGTCATCTGTTTGGAGAACAGATGATTTTGGAAACACAGAGAGATCTGTCTACACTCCCACTGTAGTTGTGGAACAAAGTGTAGCAGCATAGTCAAAGATGAGGTGGTGGACAGCAATTTTCGAGCCTCAGGATGAGTAATGTTATGAATCATTTCTAAACACAGCAGCAATGCCAGAGTTTCATGAGCACTATACCCAAACACCAGCATCAGATACAATGTCCACAACACCTGTTGAGAACATCCAACACTGGTACTTGGCTGACCCTAGCCTGGGTGGAAAAGCTGAATGACCCAAGAGGGACCACCCCAAGGCTGCCTGTCTACAGGAATTCAAGGCCAAAGTGATGTGTTAAGATTGGACCCCTTAACCACCAGGATCACCTCCTCCCCTTCACAGTTTGCCATGCATGGCAAACATGTGGGTGGATGTTTAGATACCAAACGAAGTAAACTGAAAGAACAGAACCCTCCTTGGGAGGTCCCCTCACCATGTACTGGAATCCACATCGAAGGGAAGATTTTTGGGATGGAAAACCGTAGCAAAGATGCTCCACCTGTCTAAAATGTAAGGAGCTGCATGTGCAAGTTTTATTATTCAAATTATTGTTATTATTTAAATGAGAATACATTAACTACTATAGCTGAAGAAAAATATTTGTGTTGTGGTAAAGAAAATCACTTAAGTAATTTAAATAGTGTATTATAGCAAGCAATGGGGTTAATAAGATTTTAGGTATCATCTGTAGAAACACTAAATGCATGACAAAGGATATTACTCTTTCACTTTACAGATCACTGCTTGTAAGGCTGCATTTAGAGTACTGTGTACAGTTTTGGTTTCCATTCCTCAGGGCCATTGAATTGTTGGAAAAGGTTCAGGGAAGAGTCACTTTAATGATACCTAGGATGGTGAGATTATCCTATGAGGAAAGATTTAATTTCCTTGTTTTATGTGGAGAAGAAAAGTATTAGAGTGGATTTGATTGAGGTGTTTAATATTACCAAGGATATTACAAATATAGATCCATCAAATATTTAAGCCGTTATAAACTTTGTAACATCAGTTATCATTTGTGTTTTTGTGGAATGCTCTTGAAAAAGCTGTAAAATTAAATATTTAGTGACGAATTAAACAAAAATAAGAATTTGGTGTTATAAGGTTATTTCTAGCATATTTCTGTAAAGGAAAAATAATTTAAGGATGTCATTTTTTAAATTTCTTTCACATGCTGTATTATGAGACCAAATAACTGGAGCAGAAGGTGTGAATGAAAATAAAACTTTGTATATAATTAGCTTTCCATTAAAAAGTGTTTAACTGTTTCTTTTCACAAATAAAACATATAATGAAACAAAATTTTCATCATATCAGCCTGTTATAAATTTGCAATGAAAGTGTAATATACTTGTCATACTTACTGTCATGAAAGTACCTTAAATACCTTCAGATTTGTGTTAATGATCTTTATTTTTGTATGAATTCATGGAACAGAGATTTTTTTTTAAATTTAAAACAATATACATGTGTGTGTGTGTGTGTGTGTGTGTGTATAAAACCACTGATGCATGATGGATGACATACCTCATACCTTTTTGGTGGTAAAAATTATAATTCCGCCTCATTGTCTGCAACATGTGTATTTTTTACTCATTGTCATTCTTGTAACTGTCAGTACTAGAAAAACACAAATATATGTATTATATAAACACGTATTTCAAAATTTCACCTTTTCTGACTGTAATATATTAACTGAAGATAACATTTTCATCTTTTAACAAACCAGATACATCTCTAATTTTGTTAATTAATTCTGCTTTTTAAATCATTTATCACTGAATGTTTTATACAGAAAAAAAATGATCCACTGATATGAACAGCAACATGTGTGGCAAAGGCAGTAAGTTAAGCTGCACTGTGTGTGAAAAAGTAGCAATATAAAACATCAAAACAGGCAGTTGGCAAGTTTGATTGTAGGGGAAGCCTTATACTACACAAGTAAACATTTCAGCACTATTTCTAACTGAAGGGTGGATCCATTCAGTCTCATTTCAGTGGGATTATATCAATCCACGGAGAAACTTTATTTACTGACCTTCTCAAAAGTTTTGGACTAGTGAAGCAAGGATTCTCCCACATCCACTAAATGAAACGTAAAATGAAGAAATTACATAGGCAATGAAGAAGTGTACAGACTGAACAAATCTATCTTATCTTCATAAGTCTCACAATGACAGACTGTGCAATGAGTTACTGCAAATGAGGCTAGGTGCAAGGGCAGGAGTGCACTTAGTGCTGCTGATTTTTTATTTCCAAAAATATGGCTTGAAAAGTAACACACAAACATATATACATGGGGTGGTTCAAAATTATTTTTTCTATTTTAACATGGAAAAAGAAACCTTCAGTTTTCAACAACTTGTATCCCAATTCAAACAGTTTTTTCTGACATGTCAATATATTTCAACATGTGTACAATCAATAGCCCCTAACATGTCTAACTGATATTAAATTTCAGTCCACATCTGCTGTAACATGTTCACAGTTAAATTTTCAATGGCATCCATCACTCTATCTTCAGCTCTGTAATATCTGCTATATTTTTTTATCACATAATAACAAACCTCCACAGTTCTTTCCCATACTGGTATTTGTAATTAGGCTACAACCCAAACATTAATTTTGTCTCTGCATACAATGCAACAAGCCCTTTTTTCTTTTTACACTGTTGCCATTTTAAGGGTTTAACACTATTCACTGGAGTGAAAAAAACAACTGTTTTAATTTGGTCCACAAGATGTTGAAAACTGCATAGTTTTTCTTTAATTATTAAATTTTAAAATAGTAAAATTAATTTCAGATCTCTCTTTACATATATATACACATATATACTGCCAAAGCAGTCTTGCTGAGAACCTCCTCTCAACAGTGAGCAGTGGCAGATGGGCTAAACACTCTTTTCTTTTACTCCAACATCTCCAGTATAAATATACTATAGGTGGTTATGTTAGTTAAAAAAAATGAAATAACCAATGATTTACATCCTTAGAGCCTCTAAAACAACTGGGGAAAGGCAATCGGAGGAAGATGAAAACCTAAGGCAGATGAAACAACAATATAGGTGAAGTAATGCATTAATTGCTAGGGGGTTGTTTACTTGTATAGTTATATGATCTAATCCAGAGAATCTCAACAACTAGAGACAAGAGATGTCAAGATATGATAAAGCTGATTACAAGTAACATAAAAAGGAAAAAAGGTTTTATCTCTTGGGGAAGACAAAACAAAGTGAGTGATGTGTTTAACCAAACTGGTCAAAATGTAAAGAGATAAGTTACAAGAAGAGAGAAGTTCCACAGATAGAAAAAAATAATATTGAGTGATCAGAAGGTAGTAATATGACTAAGATTACACTGATAGTCAGAATAATCAGAAAGAAAAGGAAGGTGACTGGAGCTAATATCTGATCACCCTCTTGAAGAGGAAGAACTGGTTTGCAATTATAACAACAAAATCAACCTATTCTTGTGGTAAAGACAGCAGTAGGTATCCAAGACAAAAATGTCTGAGCAACAACTCTTGCAAATAAAAAAAACAAGAGAGTCTTTAGAGAAAGGTGGTACAAAAAAAAAGTGGTCAGAGGTACAAATGGAAGAGAGTCTCTATAATAAAACTGAGGTTACAGTGTGAGAGACAAACTAGGGTGACAAAAATAGCAGAAAATAAAAAGTTTTACAAATAAAAACAAATATATGAAATGTATTTAGAAAGTTTAATAGATTACACAAACAAAATTTCAGATTTCTGAGATAAAGTATTTTTCATCTCAACATGAAAATCAAAACAAATACTCAAAATATTCACAGACAAATGCTCTTTTGGTTTATTAAAAATACTTCACTAAAAATGATTTTTTTCATATGTGGAAGACAAATGTTTACTGAAAAATGCCAATTTTGTGAACATACACATACACACACACACACACACACAACATTAGAAATTAGTAGTAACAAATCTATAAAGATTTTAAATCAATACAAAGAGGTTGCATATTTGGTCAACTTGACCAAGCTCATGTTGAAAGTTAAAACAAAATTACTAAATATCAATTTTTGTGTGTCACATGATACGCTTGGTATGATTACATTTTATTAAGCTTATAATAATGTCTGTAGTTTCTTACAAATTAGAAATTCAAATTACTGATATTGACAAGCTTGAATATAAAACAAATACCTGATATCTTTTCTATTTCCTAAGACATCATTTCATTTAGTCTACCAGGGGTTCCACCTATTTCTTTCATTTTTAGATATACATATTTATATAAACCAGCTTCACTTTACCACATGAGCAATCAAAAGTTCAGAATTCCATCATGTGGTATTCTTGGCCTTTGCAAGGTTTATATTTGCTAAAAATAGTCTTCTTGTTTCAATACTCAAAGAGAATGGATCAGATGAAATGGTTATCACAAAATATTTTTATAGACTCAAATACAGCTTAGTTAGTAAGCCTGACAAATTTCGGTTGAATTATATGGTATTAGTATTGTAATTTATTACTTTTTATTTCAAAATGCAGAGAGAAAACCTAAACAAAATATTTTGATTTACATCCTTCACATGCAAACTTTGACAAGGTTTAACACGAAAATTACAGCAAGTACAAAGTTTGTGACAAACTTGAATAGCAGTAATTTTTCTGTGTTGCTTTTCATTTACTTTTATATGTTTTAAGAAAAATAACTGAGATTTATTAATTTAATTATACATAGAAATATAACATATTCATATATATAACTGAAATGTAAATGTATTTTGCAAATTACAGGTCCACAAGAACAAAGAAAACTAAGAAAGTTGCTTTGTAAAGGCTAATTTTATGCTATTGAATACGGTAACACAAGTTGTACATATGCTGTGTGACTGCAATTTCATTAATTTTGGTCATACATGGCTGAAAAGTCAATAAAATAAAAATAATAAATATAAATAACTATATAACAAGATGCACTCTATTCAAAATATACATTTGTCCTTTCCCGTTACAATTTGTAGTCATTCTAGATTAAAAAATGTGCAATTTAAATCTATTTCATAATATTTTATGGTGGTCTTTAGGTTGTTCAATATTACCAAATCCATACAGAGATAAGATAGAGAAAACAATGGATAAGATACAAAATATTTCTAAAAATACATTTGCCTGAAGGTTATTAGGATACTATAAAAATTTTACAAATGAAATTTGATAATTTTGTGATGCATAGAAGTATTTAATCTTAAACTCAAAATTTCTTGACATGCTGGACAGTCAAAATTCAAAAATACAAATGCACAAGCAAACCTCTAATTTAAAAAATATTAAAACCTAATTTTAAAATTTTAGACCCCTCTTTTAACACCCCTCCCTGAAGTACAAAATTTGAAGTAAAATACTCATTATAATGTCATCATTGCTCAGGCAAAGCATAATATCCAAAGCCTTCAATCTTGCTTACTTATAGAACCATCAAATAGAAAATCAGATCCCTCTTGCCATGCCCACCTATTACATCCTCTCTTTCAGAAATTTCCAGTTCTCTCCAATTTTTAGTATTATACTTATAACCAATAGAAAGTCAAAATTTTAAACTATCCAATGACCTTATATATACCATGTTTTTTCTTTACCATGAATTGTCAATTTTGCTTTCAGTTCAAGCTTTTTTCCCACAGGAAACACATCAATTAGCTTGGAAGTATTTGTAAGAGCTCTTGTCACAGTTAGAAAGCCAGAAAAATTGTGATAATTGTGGAACATTTTCTGATTTTTTTTGCATTTCTTCTCTTTCTATGTTATTTGATATATTTAATTTAAAAAAATTTTGTTGTGTAGTACCATTAGTATAAAAAAATAAGGTCATGTGTCACTGATACTTCACAACAAAAAACAAAAGTATTTTCTGGTGTGTTTTCTTTATTCATTATTATGAAAGTAACTAAAATGTAAACATTGGAATATTTTTAGTTATAAAAGGTAAAATATAGAATAATAATTTTACATACATTACACTCACATATACTTATATAGCTTATAAGTAGTCTATGCATAATGTTGTTCAATTACAACTTATAGGGCAAATGTTAGTTAAACAGGGTTCAAAGGGCAATAAATAAGTATAATTAAATGTATAATGGTATGAGTTTAAATATATTTAATATGAAGAAATATAATTTCATGTTACAATCTGAAGTCATTCTAGATTTAAATCCATTTTTTTGTAGCTAAGCAGCCAGTTATATTCACCAGTATTGAATAAATATAAGATAGCTAAAATATAAAGATTTCTTGAAAGAAAATATTTGAAATTTATTTAGGGGGTTTTAAGAGATTAGTCAAACAAGAGTTTATATACTTGAAATGAAAAAAATTTTTTCTCATCATAGCATGAAAATCAATTTACACTGAGACTAAGTCAAAAAGAAAGCTTGAAATAGTCATGGACAAATCTTTAACAAAAAATACTTCATTAAAGACCATTAATATTTACTGAAAATCCTCCCTACTATACTACTGGGCTCAGGTTAACTCAAGGGTGTTTCAAGCTCTAAAGCCACACATAACTGTTTGATACATAACTTAATGGGCCTGGCATGGCCAAGTGGGTTAGGGTGTTTGACTCATACTCCAAGGGTGGAAGGTTTGAATCCCCATTGCACTAAACATGCTCACCCTTTCAGCCATAGGATCATTATAATGTTACAGTTATTCCCACTATTTGTTGGTAAGAGAGTAGCCCCCGAGTTGGCAGTGGGTGGTGATGACTAGCCTCCTTCCCTCTAGTCTTACACTGCTAAATTAGAGAGAGCTAGCACAGATAGCACTCATGGAGCTTTGCACGAAATTCAAAACAAACCAAACCATAACTTAATATCAAACTTTACAAGTTGCAAAATAACTATAAACACAAAAAATACGTAATTAAGACTTAAGTAATTTAAACAAAAATATTATTTCCAATGTAGAAGTCTACCTACCTAAAAAAACAATATTTTAACTTTAAAAAAGTGAAGAAACATTATAAAATAATAATACAGGGTTCTACCCAAAAAGTGTAATGAAATTAAATGTGATGCTTCATTTGTTCATAAGGAACACATTATTTTCCATCAGTAAGCATACTGTAAATAAAAGGAACAAAGCTAACATTTGAGATCAATCTCTCTATTTTGAATGTGACTTGAATATAAATAAAAATTAAATGTGCCACATCACTACACCATTTTTGGGCCATCCTGTACAAATAAATTTAGTGGGTATGAATGAGATGTACTTACAGGTTCTTCTTTCTTTGGTCTTACTCCTTGAATTAATGTTTCTTGTGTACTATGAGGTTGTTTTCCAAGCTCTATCTGTTTCTCTGTTTCTCCAATTGTTTTCTTCAGATCTAAGATCTGCTTGTTTATTTCATCTTGCAACTTGCTGTTTTCCAAAAGAAGTGGGTCTTTGTGACCATCTTTTTGTCTTTGTTTTTTCCTCATCATTTCTCCTTGCATTTTGCGCAATCTTTCAACTTCGACAATTAACACATTTAGTTGTGTCTGCTGTTCTTTCTTCTTTTCAACTAATGTCTTTAACTCTTCTTCTGTAAAATCAATAAATTTTTGTTCTGGTTCCTTCATAACTTTGGGTGTATCAAGCATAGAAGTGATTTGAGCATTAGACTGTAATGGGATAACTCTAAGATTAGAGCGAGTAGTTATTCTCTTCTGAGAAGACTGCGAATATTGTGATGGTAAACTTGGAGGAGGAACTGAAAGTGATGGCATGGTGATAGGTTGAGAGAAAGTAGGAACTGCTGGTGAAATGCTGTATGGAGGGTACTGGTAACCTGGAGAAAGAAAAGATGTGAATGGTGGAGGAAACAATTGTTCATTTGGCACATTACTACCTGGTGTAGGACCATATGACTCTGGAAAAGGAGGTGGTGGGTGGGAAGCTATAGGAGTAGGTATGCTACTATCAGAGTTCCCCTGAAAAAAAACATTTATTTCTGAATGAGATAAGCCAGTGTTGAAAAGTGAGGAATTCTGCACTGTCTGGTTAATTTCATAAAGTTCGTGTGGCTTTGTACTGATGTTATATGCATTCATCTCTAAAGACTTTGTCAAATCATAAGTTTCAAATTGTTGGTTCCTTCTAGGACTTTGGGGGGAGTAACTCCTATGCTGTCTTTGAGAACTTCTCTCTGGAGACCTTATAGTGCTTTTCTTTTTTTTTTGAAAAGAATCTCTTACTGGGCTTCTTTGAAAAGAATATTTTTCCTGTGACGAGTTTTCATAAGAACCTCGTGACTTATGTCTTCTTTCTAAAAACTCCCTCCTTGGACTTGGCAAGCTCCTTCTGTCTATTAAATATTTTTTTGAAGATTTTTCCATAATTTCTAAGGACCTAGATACATCAAAAGAATCTTTTCTTAAATGTTCTTCATTAAATTCTTGCCTTAAAGAATATGGACTCCTTTGCAGACTTTCAAACAAGTATCTCTCCTGCTCCACCATTCTTCTTCCTTGAACATCATACCTTGACTTTTGTCCACATTCATTGTAATCATAATCAGGACTTAATTCTCTTCTGTCAAAATACACTTGTCTTTCATCATCATAGCCTGGACAATATTCTTTTCTTTTAATCAAGGCTTTTCTACCAGTATCATAATAAGGACTGAAATCTCTTCTCTCTAATGAAGTTTTCCTAACAGTATCATAACCAGTGCTAAACTCTCCTTCTCCTGGAGAGAAATAACTGACATCATAACCAGAGTTAAGAGTTTGCTTCTGAAAAATATTCCTGCCAACATCATGAAAAGGGCTAATATCTCTCTTTTCAAATGACATTTTCCTACTAGTATTATACTCAGGATTATGATATCTTCTTTCATGTAATGCTTTTCTACCAACATGATAACCAGGCTTAAACATTTTTTTTTCAACTGATGTTTTCCTACTGATATCACCATCACAGTTACGTTCTCTGTTTTCAAATGACAAATTATTACAAGAATCAAAACTAGGACTATGTTCCATTCTTTCAATTGAAGTTTTTCTTTGAACATAATGATCAGGACTAAGCTCCCCTATTTTATACAAACTTTTCTGAACACCACAGTCCATTGAAGGACTTAATTTCTTTGTTAGTCTATGTTTTCTTTTAAAGTCAAGTTGTTCATAATTTCCAAGTGCACTATCTAAACTCCTGAAATGTGCTAATTCTCCTTTCAAAACTTTCAGGTTCTCTGTAGATGTATCTGCACAAGAAGTACCGTAATGAGGACTTGTTTCAAGTTCCAACTTCGGACACTTGCTCTTGCCAACAACTTCTGTTTCTAACTTGTGCTTGTGAATTGAAGAGTGTGACAGTGGACTGCAAGAATCCTCTAATGATCTAGAATATCTTGAAGAAGAATGATCCACTTTAAAATTTTCTCTTGGTGGAGATTCCCACTTTCCATACATTTGTTTTTCTTGGAACTCCTGAAGATCACTTCTTTCTTGATTAGGACTTGTATTTATCAGAAAAGAGCCCTTATCCTTAGGTAATTGTAAATCTATTGTTAAATCATCATCAGTTGGTTCACTCTTATCCTTATATGATAGTTTTGGATTCTCAGATTTCTTGGTTTTCTTACACTCAGACGACTTCAGTTTCTTTGTGCTAATATTTTTTAGTTTTTTACTTCTTGGTACTGGATTTTGTGTTCTACTTGTAGTACACAAATCTCTTTGATCACCTTTTTTAACATTATTTTCTTCGTCACTCCATCCACTACTTGTTTTATCAGCTGGATTATGATTAAGCACCTCTCCAATTCCTGAGGGTGAGCGATGTAAAAAAGGTTTTTCACTAACTTTTAAGATGGTTTCACTATCACCATACAAAAACTCTTCTTCATCATCTATGGTATCAAAACCCAAACCTGGAATTTGTGGAAGAGAAATACTGTCTCTCTTCTTTGAAGCACTACTATTAGTTATAGCTCCTTTTCCAAAACTATCAGATTGCTCATCTGCTCTTCGAATTTTTAAAATAGATTTAAGAGGCTTGCTACTATTAACTGGTTGTATAATTGGACTTTCGACTTTGTTTTTGACTAAATCCCTTTCTTGATAGGTTTCATCCTCTCTTAAGTAGTTGAGGTTTTTAACAGTTTCTCTCTCAATCTTTTTTATACCGCTTTTCTCTTCCTCTTTTTCTGTATGAGGACTAAGATCAGGACTGTAACACTGCAGTGCTTCTAATGCTGAACTTGTGTCTGTTCTTGCAAAATTATCCAGCCCAAGTTTCTGTTTCTCCATTAAAGCTTTTTCTAATAACTGGGATCTAAGGTCCTTTTCTTCACCATACTGAAGATTATATCTGTTTTCCTTCTTCTTTTGTTCTTTTTCTCTAGTATTCGAATTATCACTCATTTTTAGTGGTTTCTTTTTCACATTTTCTATCTTTTCTCCATATTTCTCAAAACCCTGCTGGTTATCAGTTATTTCAGAACTATCACAGTAGTAACATAATTCCTTAATATCAGAATTTTCTTCTTCAGAACTTCTTACAGGTTTTACAGTGAGCTACAATGTTAAAAAAGAAATATGTAACACAACATTATACAAAAAGTAATTCCTTAATTTTAAGAATATATCACATTAATAAACAAATTTACACATTTGCTAATATATAACATTACAAGCAAAACAAGAATTACAAAAAAAAAGTTTAAAAATATTCATAAGAACATTTATTTTTAGTTCTATACAAGAATCACACATTCTGCTGTGCAAAATATTCATCAGAAAATTAAATAAAGAAAATGTACATATGACACATACACCTATACACATATTATCTACTTTTAGTGGAAAACATTAAATTGGGTAGCATGTGAACAAGATACAAATTTATTCTACTGCTTCAAATGAGTGTGTGTGGTATGAGCTGTCACATATTATTAAAAAAAATAAAATCATCATCTAAATATATCAGGGGTGGCCAAGCTTGCTTCACATAAAAGCCACATATGATAAACTTCAGATGTTTGAGAGTTGCAAGATATGAACAAATATTACACACATTTTTAATGTTACAAACACATCTTGTTACATAAACTGTATGCAAATATTAAGAAATACATGTATATAATAATATTTATTCATGTGTATAGTTTTTAAACTGTTAATTTGTATTAGTTTCAATAATCACAAAAAACACATATATATACCAAATGTTTTCAAAATTCTGGCTGATTATTGTTTTAACTATAAAGGGTGTATTTAAAACAGTAATGAACTATGGAAACGTCCAAAAAAAAATACAAATTTGTATTTCATTAACAATAAATGAGACTGCAAAAAATAAAAATAAGAGAGGTAAAAAAAGATATATTTAATGATATTTATTTGTCTTGGTAAATATCTGGTCAAATCATGGAGGAAAATATGTAAAACAATAAATTTACAAATATTTTAATCAGATACCGCCTTACAAAATTTTAGTCTTATCATAATATTTTTCTGACACAAATAGACATTGATACAATTATCAAGCTATTTAGTGCTCGCAGAGGTCTTGTGAGTTATTGAAATTCCGACTGTACAAATTAGCTCTGTCAGGATTTGGCTTGTAAGGATTTCACAATGTTTCAACTTCACAAACTTCTTAAAGAGAAGCGATTCACAATAGTATGTTATGCTGAAAATTGAGATGAGTCACATATTGGTTTTCTTCAGTTCAGGATATTATATTTCTGGAACTTGGTTCCAGAACTCAATTGCAGAATGGGATTTATGGGTCATTTTTAGACCCACATCTTCCTGTAGTTCTATTAGTTCCATTTCCACAGCAGATGATTCTGTAACCAGAGGTTTGAGAGTTTGACAGTCATCATTGATCACATCAACCATGAATGGATTTACAAGAAAGACAAAGCAAGGCTTCAGTTTTTGCAAGTCCTCAAGCTTGTCTAGGAAATTATCAAGCAGTCCTCGTAACTTATCTTTCTATTCTTCCAGTTTGTGGTCTTTTATTCAGCATCAATTGCTCTCATTTTGAGATTGGGAAAGTAAGTGAAATTTATCAACAATATATCTCTTTGAAAAAGTCTTATTCTATTCTGAAAGCTAAAAACTGTCTGAGTAAGATCAGATACAATCTTATCCTTCTCCTTGAGTGCCAAGTTGAAAGTTTGTAGACAATTCATTATATCAGTAAGGAACATTAGATCTTGCATCTATTCATCATTTCCCAGTTGAAGAGAGAATCTTTTCTTTTCTTCAAGTAAAATAGTAATAGGCTCTAACAGATCCACATCCCTATTTAAAACATTGCTGGTTGATAGCCACCTTACAATGTAGTAGAAAGAGATATCACTGGGTTTCTCTTCAAGCTCCAATTCTTCAATAAAATTTCTGAACTGTTGGTGGGTCTTTCCATTTAACTGTATAAAATTGACAATTCAAAAACAAATTTAATACTTGAAGTATCTGGCTGTCAGGTATTCACATTGAATAATACAATGAACAAGGAGAAACTCTGGAAAGCTGAGATCACTTTTCATAAGTGCAATTAATCCTGCATTTTTCCACATCATTGTAGGTGCTCCATCTGTTGCAATACTGATGAGTTTATTCAGTGGAATATCAGGATTTGTTAAGGCTCTGTCAAAGTGCATTTTTAATGTCAACACAAGTTGTTTCTTTTAGTGCCTCTAAGTTCAACATCTCTTCTTTCACAGTTACATACATCACAGAAAACATAACGAACAAATGTCACCAGTTGTGGGTTGTCTTGTATGTCTGTGGATTCAAGGGCTAAGCTGAATGGAAGGAAATTCTTTAAATCGTTTTTTGTTTTGCCTGAAACATTAGCACTGGTTTGGGAAATATGTCTCTCTGTAGTGGCATGAAGCTGGTGTTTGTGCTATTAGTCACTGAAGTTTTGTGTTATTTGAATCTAACACTTCAACAACATCAGCTCTATTCTTCCTAAATTCATCATCAGAATATGGGTGTTTAGCATGAGCAATATTCAACGATATAACAAAATTAGCTTCAGCCATTGTATCAGCTTTCTTACTGAACACTGTCAACTGCATTGTAAGGTGGCTATTTAGTGATGATTTTCACACAGTGAACTTGTTTTTCCATAATTCTGATTTAGGTGGATAATCAGATGAAAAGCTTTTGTGATTTGTTTCATGGTGGCATTTCAAGTTACTGGCTTTGTAATGACTGAGTAATACATTGCAGATAAGACACAAAGTTTTACTTCCTTTAACAGTGAATGCAAAAATCTTCTTCCCACTCTGGCTTAAAATTTCTGTTTTCATCTTCATACTTTCATTTCTTATAATTTGATGATGTCATCTTCCTTCACAAAATTTCTCAGACACGTCTAAAAAATTAAAAGTGAAAAGAAACAATAAGCTCCAACGAGATCAATGCAACCAAACTCTATGGCACCCAATATCATACTAACATTATGCTAATTTCAT
Source organism: Carcinoscorpius rotundicauda (assembly GCA_011833715.1). NCBI lineage: Eukaryota > Metazoa > Arthropoda > Merostomata > Xiphosura > Limulidae > Carcinoscorpius > Carcinoscorpius rotundicauda. The sequence goes on from CM022396.1 coordinate 30,735,954, forward strand.
TGCCCACAACACAGCCACATGCCACAATGATGAGATTGCAGGCCATGCCAACAAAAACATTGTCAGCACCAGCTTGTATGACTACTGATTCTTCAGCACAATTCCTATGTAATCCTTGCTAATCTGAAATTTCTTTAATCCTTGACTCAAATCTAGCATTAAAATTAGGATTTAAATTCTTAAATATATTTACTCACCATGCACATTAAACTTGCATTTTAATCCAGTGGACTTACAGTTTATACCCAGTAAATAATTATAAAACTTGAACATATTTTATTTACCTTTCATATTAATTGTGATGCAAAAAGGAGCTCAGCCAACATATTTCCTTGAGCTGCACACTATATGTCAAAGAATCGCATGTGGCTCTTGAGCCGAGATTTGGCCACTTATGAAATACATAAATAATTAATAAATTCATCACAACATCTATCAGATATCAGATTAAATTTAAATTACATTTCTTTTCTATCTTATTTCTTCCTACTCCTTCCTCTAAAGTACAGGAAGATTCTTCCATAAATGTTTCCTTCTTGGTATTGGACTTGGTGTTTATCTTCTACACAAATCTCTCTGATCACTTCTTTTAAAGTTATCTTCTTTTTTTCTTTGAAAATAATCTATTACTGTTTAATATTTCTATCAGAAATTTGGTGGAACAAACTTTCTACTAAAAAGAAAGAATTATGGATTGAAGAGTGTGACAATGAACAATGAAAATCCACCAATGATCAGGAATATCTTGAAGAAGAATGATGCTCTTTTAATATTTTTCCTTTGGGAAAATTCCCACTTTTCATACATTTACCTACTGGTATTGTACTCAGGACTAAGATATCTTCTTTTATGTGATGCTTTTCTACTAACATGATAACTAGGCTAAAACATTTTTTTATTTCAACTGGTGTTTTCCTATTGATATCATCAGAGTTACTTTTTTTGCTTTTAAGTGACATTTTATGAAAAATGTCAAAATTAAGGTTATATTCCCTTCTTTCAATTGAAGTTTTTTTTCAACATAATGATCAAAATTAAGCTCTCCCATTTCTATATGAACCTTTCTGAAAAACATAGTCCAATGGCATTATTTACAAGTCAACCTGAAGCTCTTTCTACTGTTGTTACTGTTACAAGCATGGAAAAAATATAATCATGACAAACTAAGTACCTGCACACAAATGGTTGGTAAGCCAGTATGTGTAGTGTGGTTAGGGCATGATCAGGTCCAACTGTATGTGCTCATCTCTGTATATATACTTACAAAAACTGATTATTTCATTTAATCAACTAGTACCATCCATGCAGTAGCATTTGAAAAAAACAAAACTGAAATAATATGGCAGTCTGATATACTGATACACCAAAATTGTACTGTGATACATATTGCTTCAAATCAACTCTAGGACACACCAATATACTGATAATACCATGCAAAGATGTTTTTAAGTATGTTTAATGGAAGCAAAATATCAGAAATGGAATACATTCTTTAAAGGGCACTGATGGTGAGGTTATTGTTGAAGACTACAAGATAGTTAATCTTTAATATCTTCTCTTCTCTATTCATAAAAGAGCATACTACTATTCCTGATCCTGAACAACTGAACTAACCAGAGTAATATATTATTCCAATGATTATAAATAGAGCTAAGTAGTAGTATTTGGTAATTAATTAATCACAAAAAAGTAACAGGTGCACTGCATTCATAATTTTTTTACTGCTACATAATTCTACCAACAGTATTAATCATCCTATTTTCAATCACATTGTTTTGGTTGTTGTTGTTTTCAAAGTAATTTTCAAATTATGTTTGGTTTTAATATCACAGTCAACTATTACCAATAACAGAAATGGTGTTTTTATTTAAAGCATATCACGACTACAATTTGGAATAATTATGTAATAATTAAGTAGTCAGTTAGCTAATTTATTTATGTACATTATTTAAGAAAAACAAACAAATATTTAAGTAATCAGAATATTATGTAGTCCCCTACCATCCTCACTAAACAACAAATGATTACTTTATTTGGTGATTATTAAAAAAAACATGCTTTTAAAACATTGTAACTTGATACAAGTACAATACAGCTATTTAAAGGTAAAAATACTAAAAAACAGCTAAACATAAACAAGGTATCTTTATTAAACTCTACGCAATTTCTAGTTACGTAACTTTGTTTTGTACTGTTTAACAAATGACTCTTATTTGCAGGTACAATTTAAGGTGAAAACTTAAAAACTTCCACTCCTTAACACTCCTACGAAAATTGGGGCTTAATAGGCCCCAGAGCAACTTAAAAGGTTATTAATATAAGGCTAATAATTTTGTATTTAAATGAAATTGCCATTAACTGACCCTATCCCTTCATATTTTAAGAAGCAATAATATTTTGACTTTTCAGACATTTGCGAAATAATATTTAAAATTTTTTTAAAACATCCACTAAGGGTATTACTTTGGTGGATGTAAATATTTTTTTCATAGGAGTGTTAATTTTGTTCCAAAATACAAAAAAATTCATTAATTAATACGATTTTTAAATCACATTCAGAGATTGCTCAGTGAAGCTCTATATTGCAATGACCTGGTATCCTATGTAATGTGCAATATACAAACTTGTTATATCAGTGATTTATTTAAAGTGTATTGTTATTATTGTACTGCACGTATAATAGTATAATAACATAATTATATGATTACAACACGGTTAGTCTATTTTTCATTATCATTGCTTCCTTCTTGCTGTTAGGAAAACATATTTTTTGTTCCTGCACAACTTGAAAAAGGGGTTATTTCTGTTATTTCTTCATTATGACAGCACTAAACTCAATAAGAGCCACACACCTTTCAGCATTTACATTTATCACATTTAAGTGCTAAGTTATCCGTGGTATTTCTCTGTAGACCTCTCAAAATTCCCTTTATTTTGGGTAATAAGCCAGAAATCCAGATAAAAATTTCAGAGCATTTGAAAATTTAGTGTTTTTTGTGATGAAATCTTCAATTAAAATATCCTCAAACATTAACATGTCACCAATCTCAAATAAACTTCCAGTAGATACCTATATAGATAGAAATGTTATTTTTCTCATGCATCTGCACTTGAAATTTGCATGCCACTATCCTTGAGTCAACTTCAAACTAAATTCACATTTAATGTACACCAGAATTTGAGAAGAAAAGCGACTACATGCTCAGATTAGAAAAAACTTCTTGCATAATTCATCACTGTGTATAAAAATGCAAGAATCATATGCTGAAGTGGTGGAAGGACAGTTCAAAATTCAACCTAAATAAGGTCCGTTCAGTAAGTGCCTGAAAGGAAAGCCCATGAATTTTGGCACCTGAAGGCAGAGCCACACCCTCTAGGGGATTATAACTCATCCAAACCATAGTTTACTCTTTTTATATGCAAAAACGGCTCATTTGGGTTGAGAAAATATTTTACATAGAAGAGCGAACAACGTTTCGACCTTCTTTGGTCATCGTCAGGTTCACAAAGAAAGAGGAAACTGACCACATGTTTGGAAGGGGTTGTGTAACTGAGTGTCCTAATGTAGAGGGGAGGATTAGATGTTTGGATACATAATTTTATCTATAATATTAATATAGGTATAATGGCGTTCCTTTATATTGGTTTATTTTTGGTTTAAGTTGTTGTATAAGTAAGGCTTCTTTAATTTTGTGTTTGTTTATGTTTGTTTCTTTATTTAGTATTTTAGTGTTTTCTTCGGTTATGTTGTGTTCATTTGACTTGCAGTGTTCAAAAACGTGTGAAGGTGACTTTTTATGTTCTTTAAATCTGGTTTCCATTTTTCTACTTGTTTCTCCAATATAGAAGTCGTGGCAGTTATCACATTGTATTTTATAAATAATGTTGGTGTGGTGTTTGTCAGTGTAGTTCTTACATAGTAAAGACCTCAGTTTTGTGCCTGGTTTTTGAATAAATTTAGTATTAACTGGAATGTTATATTTTGTTACTAGTTTTTGCCAAATGTTGGTTATTTGTTTGCTGATGTCAGGAATATATGGTATACAACAGTATATGGTTTCGTGATTTTTTGATTCGTGAGATATATTTACTTTTGTTAGTTGATTTTGCTTTCTGTCTAGGTGTCTGCGTATAATGTTTTCTATGGTTTGTGGAGGAAACTTATTGATGTTGATAAAGTATTGTTTATTTTGTCTAATTTGCCATTAATTTTATCTGGTGAGCATAGTTTTATGGCTGTGTTTATCTGGTTTCTTAGTATGTTGAGTTTTTGTTTTGTTTCATGTGCTGAGTCCCAAGGAATGTATAGTCCAGTATGTATGATTTTTCGGTGGATTTTGGTTTTGAATTGTGTGTCGGTTCTTATAATTTTGAGGTTAAGAAATGATATTTGATTGCTTTCTTCCTGTTCACATGTGAAGTTAATGTTGGGATGTATAGTGTTAATGTGATTGAAAAAATTAAGTATGTGTTCTGTAGATTTGAATCCCGCAAACGTGTCATCTACATGTCTGTACCAGTATAGTGGTGGATGTAATGCTGTATTAATTGCTTGCGTTTCAATTTGTGTCATAAGAATATTGGCTAGAACTGGTGATACTGGGTTGCCCATGCTTAGGCCATTTGTTTACATATAGTTTTGGTTGTTGAACATGAAGTTTGTCTTTATTATGGTGAATTCTATGAGGGTTACTAACTGGTTACTGGGAATGTCTATAACTGGGTTAGGGTCTCGATGTAGAGTTCTAAGGCTATCTTGCAGGCTTCAGTGATTGGAACTTCTGTAAAGAGGGATATAACATCGAAACTGGCCATTAAGGCTTTATGATTAAGTTGATTTATATTAGACTTGAAATTAAAAGAGTCTTTGATGAATGAGCTGGCTGATGTTACATATTTGGAGAATGCCCATGCTATGTATTTACCAAGATTGTAATTAAACGATTCATATGTTGACATTATTGGTCGTAATGGACAATCTGGTATATGAGGTTTGGGGATGCCGTATATTTGCGGTGTGCGTGAGTCGGTTTTACGTCGGTAGGAATAAAGTGTTTGTGAAATTGTGTTGGCTTTTTCCATTTGTAGTAGTAATTTGTTCAGTTGTGTCTCGTGTGTCTTTGTTGGATTTGTGTGTATTGGTTTAAATTTGTTCGTGTCTGATAGGATGTTATTCATTTTTTGTATGTATTCATTCTTGTTCATTATTACTATAGCATTACCTTTATCTGCTTTTAAAATTTTTATGTTTCTGTCTTGTTTTAGGTTTTTAATGGAATTAATGTCTCTTTTTGTGAGGTTGTTTTTTAGTTTTCTGTTTTGTGAAATTATGTTGATGGTTTTGTAAGAAAATTCTTTGAAAAAATAGTTTAAGATGTTGTTTTTAGGTGTTTCTGGAAAATATAAATTTGTAATTTTACCTGGGAAGTTTGGCTGTTGGATGTCAATAAAATTATCTAAGTTGTCTTCTTTCTGTTGGTTATTTTTGGTTTTTTCTTTGTTTTTGTTTTCTTTAGAAAGTATCACAAGTCTCCTGGCTAGGTCTTCTGAACATGTTTTGATTTCTATGGTTGGAAGGTACCTAGGTGATATTGCAAAGTTGAGTCCTTTGTTAAGTAGATGTATCTCGTCTGTGTTTAATTGTCGGTCGGATCTGTTAATTATGAGGTTAGTCCACGGTTTGTCGTTTTGGTGTCTTTTCTGTTGTTTACATCTTAGTTTTTCTAGTTTTTTGTTGTGGCAGATCTTTTTGTCTCTATCATTCTTAGTATTGATTTGGTTTATGTTTCATTGTATAAGTCCATAAAAAATATAATTCTAATTAGTAATACTAGGTAACCAAGACATACTTTAAAGGCCTAATACTGCTAATAACATTAAGTATAATAATAATTTACTAGATCACATAAAATCTACTTATCTTGTACTTTATATAAAATTACTATAAATAAGAATATTCATCACTTTGTTAAACTGATATGAGATATTCAGAAAACCTTCCTCATATGTCTTAACTTTCCAATTGGTACATTATATTTGGATTAGTTTTCAATGATGTGTAGACTTAAAGGCAATTTTTGAATGTACAGGATTGTCAGATAGTGCTTGATGATAAGTAAGAGATAAATGATAGAAAAAAAATCAAAGTATTTGTGGTTAAAACTAATTTTAGTTTTATAAACTTACAGAATGATCACACTAATAACCCATTACAAAATCTTAAACATATCAAAAGGTTTATTGATACACATATACAAACTTATGAATACAAAAGTATGACTGGTGATCTTTTTCAATGCTCAGAGCAAATATCTTTCTCATCTTCCCAATTTTGATATACTATCCAACTCATTAAGATTCTTTCAAGGCATAACATTTTCTTAAGTATAAGCCTTCTTCAACAAAACCAGTATTTGTATTCTCAAGATGGCTGGTATGGGTATTAAAACTTTATTTAAAATAAATACAAAACAATGTTTAGACTTTCTTAGGTCACATTCAGGTTAACAAAACATTGTTCTGTACTTATTTTAATTAAAGTTTTGATACCCATACCAGCTGTCTTAAGAAAAAATTTTTACTACAAGTGGGTTTCTTGCCATCATGGAAAACCGATATTTATTTTCAGGAAAATTGCTATTCTGAACTGTTAACTTCAAAATATTTCAAAAATTTTGACTAATTTAGTAGCACACATTGAGCAACTATCTGTTTGACTTTCTATCAAATATTTTAAGCTTTCTTTAAGAGACATCTATCAAAATATGAAATATTAAACGATACAAGACAATGCTTCGGGAAATAAAAAATTAAAATTACAGAATGAAAAAAACAGCAAACCATTTTGTCTATTACAGTCAACCTTAATGGTATGAAAGGCTTCTAACATACAAACTTCCAATTATATCTATAATAAAATCATATAACTTTTTAAAATTATAATTACCTCTTGATATTTTCTTGGTGGTGTCTGCAATCTACTAGGACCACTAGTTGAAAAAGGCTTAAGTGATCCAACTAATTCTCTCTTTCTAGAATTTTGAGTTGGTGATGGAGAATGGCTTTGATGATGGGAACATGAAGGAGATTGACTGTGATGACAAGAAGGAGATTTGGAATAAGACCGTGATCTTGATCTGGAACGTTGAAGGGAGTGATGACTATACCTAGGCCTATCACGGCTTCGTGAATGGGATCTAGACTTGCTAGGCGAGAATAACTGCCTCCTGTCATGTCTTCTACTTGAACTTTCATACTTTTGTCTGTTATATTTGTCCTCACAAGGATACGGTTTACTAAACTGTTTTCCTCGACTTCTATCTCTTGGGATAAAACCCCTGCCTCTAGGTTTTATTCCTCCTCTTCCTCTAGGTCTATTATAGTAAGTTCCTCGGAATGACATATTTACTTGAAAAAATAATTGTTAAAAATAAGTTTGGATTCAATATACTATTTGTGGTATTATAAACTATGTTTAATTTAGTTTTTTTTATCATACTATTACTCAAGTTCACAACATACATCTGCATGTTACAAAATGTGCTCTTAACCACCTTAACACAAATAATGTAAATAGAAAAAAAAACGTTGTCATCCTTAATAGTTTTATAGTGATCAACAATATTGTAATCAGTGTAAAAACTGCACTCACACGTTATAACTACTCTGAATACTTGAGACTGCACATGCAAATACAGACTCCAGTGGTAGTGCTAGTACACAACATGCTTAAGCATTTTCAATTTCAAAAGAAATATAAAATTGAAAGTTTCTCACAAACTACTGTCTTCCCAATGAAAATCATTAATTTTAAACTTCATTCACTTCTTAGACATAAATCAAAACATACTAGTTTAAGAAAAATCACAATTTTAATTCAACTTCACTTTCAAATTCAATCCCAATTCAACAAGTATTGAACTTTAAACGAGTGTGAATGACTCATTATGAAATTCTGACATTATAATTAACGCTTAAGTCTTTGACTGTAATATAAATTAGTGGAATGATGGTTGTTGCAACACATCCAGTTCAAAATCAAACGTAATTCTGAACACTCAGCATGTATAACTTCAATTAACATACATTCTTATGGTACTGCTGATTTTCATGTCACGAACTATAACACTTCTGAGCGACTCAATTAGTCACTCTGTAAACCGTAATTTGTAAATTAATACAAGTCACAACAACGTACTTAATTCAAGTTGAACACAAAATCTCGAAAAGGAACAAAGTAAACAGACTTGCAGACTTCTTCTAAATTAATCTATATCGACATGAGTTTACGCTCCGACTCCATGCGCTTACTGCATATTAAGTATTTGTTTAATTTCAAAGTTTCATTTTTCAGGATATGAAAATTGAATACATTGCCAGTTCACTCTCCATTCTCTTGGACGTTTAGGCCTAATTTTGATAAGCTCCTTCTTTACAACAACCATGATCCTTTGCGAAAATCCAAGATGTAGGTCAATTAGGTATCAACATTTTCAGCAAAGGACCAAAAACATAAAAAAAAACAATATCAGTGAATAAAATGTTGTCTTCACTATACAACCACTTTGAATCCTTCCTGTATACTTTCATGGTAAGAAATTTAGCTTAATTTACTTCATAACTTTTTTATCGCTAAATTGCGTGATATATTAAAACAAAAGGAATTAAATGTTTATTTTTTTGCCCCCCAGTGGCTCAGCGGTATGTCTGCGGACTTACATGCTAAAATCCGAGTTTCGATACCCGTGGTGGGCAGAGCACAGATAGCCCATTGTGCAGCTTTGTACTTAATTCTAAACAACAACAAACAAGTTTATTGTTTTTTATTACTGTATTGTTTGTTTTTAATTTCGCCCAATGATACACGAGGGCTAGCCGTCCCTAAATTTCCGGTGTAAGGCTAGAGGGAAGGCAGCTAGTCATTATCACCAACTTTTGAACTACTCTTTTACCAATGAATAGTGGGATTGATAGTGACATTATAACATTCTCACGGCTGAAAGCGCGAACATGTTTGGTGTCACGAGGATTCGAACTTTGCGGCTCTCGGGTTAAGAGTCGAGTGCCTTAACCACCTGGCCATGCCGTGTCCAAGTCTGAATATTTTATTGGATTTCGTGTATATATCGGCTCTTTTCTCTATACGCGATACAAAATGTCTAGATTTTCTTTTCTCATGATTTCCCTCAGTGGAATCAGCAGATGGCCCGGTGTGGTTTTGCTATCAGAAAACACACACACTTAATTCACATGAATTTTTGTAGATGTTGTGACATGTGCCTTTCAGCAAGAAAACGTCGAAATTAAAATTTTAAAACATAACTTACAACAATATAATATCTACGAGTTCTTACTGAACTGCAACTTTAGGGCGATTTAAACGTGCAGACGTATATTGAGAACGTGGTAAAACGTATATAATTGTGATCATGTTTCGTTAAGTATTGTTTTTTACATTTTATTATATCACTAAAAATATTTAATCACCTGATTAAGATATCGTCCTTTTAGGACAGAAAATTTAATTAACTGGTGAATTAGCATTAAGCGTCCTTTACAATTACAAAGTAATTATAATTAATTTGATTATAAATAAATTAGCGTTAAGATTCTTTTAAGGATAAACTAGTTATAAATTAATCAGTGTTAATCCTGTTTTTTAAAAAGAATTTAGTTATGAATGTTTTAATTAACTCTTAAACCAATGGTTAGTTTTATTCTTGTTGAGACAAGTATTGTTAAGAATTCACGGTGACTTAAAATCGCGTTCTCTACTTTGTAAGGTAATCATCCATCATGATGGCAAAACTTGGAAATACTACCCAATTATCTTTGATCACATCACCCTAAAGCAACCAATCAGAATGAGGCGGCATCCTTTCAAATGTCAACTTAATTACTGTTGAGAAGCCTGGGTATTTACATCATAAAACTTTAAAGTCGACTGTTTGTTTGTTTTGGAATTTCGCACAAGGCTACTCGAGGGCTATCTGTGCTAGCCGTCCCTAATTTTGCATGGCAAGACTAGAGGGAAGGCAGCTAGTCATCACCACCCACCGCCAACTTTTGGGCTACTCTTTTACCAACGAATAGTGGGATTGACAGTTACATTATAACGTCCTCACGGCTGGGAGGGCGAGCATGTTTTACGTGACCCGGATACGAACCCGCGACCCTCAGATTACGAGCGCACGCCTTAACGCGCTCGGCCATGCCAGGGCTAAAGTCGACTGTGAGCTGTCAGGAAACAGAAATAAGTAGCAATGGTAAAATTCAACTTCTATAAAAACTCTAATCTTGTTGTGCTTATATTTTCAGTCTGAGCCTTAAAACTAATTTGACAATCTATATTTTTATCAGTGATGAAGAAGTTATTCCTATATACGAACACACAACAGAGTCTATAAGTAACATATAGAATATGATTTATACAGTAAATAAATGAGAAAGGCACGGCACATACTTGTCAAATCTGTAAGGCACAGTACTACATACATAACTTATAATAAATTATGGTATGTATTTTTATTATTCAAAAGAATGATGGAAAAGCAATCAATATAAAGATAAATTTATAATTTTTTATTTATTTGAGTTATCTGTTTACTATATATGCATATACATTTTAAAAACCTTCAAAATAATGGTTTAATATTTCATTCTCATTTTTTTTAATTTCGCGCAAAGCACATGAGGGCTATCTGCTTCAGCCGATCCTCGCTCATATAATATGGACCTGGCATGGCCAAGCGCGTTAAGGCGTGCGACTCGTAATTTAAGAAATAATATTAATTGGGACCTGACTGTGAAATCTAATTACAGAGTGAAAAGGTTAAAAGTCGTTTACCAACAATTTGTCGAATTAACAATCAGTAGAAGTCTTTCTGTATTACCCCAACATCGCAATGTATAAAAATAATCAAGTGTTTAATGTAATCAATATAAAGAAATAAAAAGGAATTATTCTATTGACCCTCTAAATAATCTTAAAATTTAAATAAAACGTCTCATCTCTGTTTCAAAAGAAATAAAGTATAAGGTCTTATTTCATTAACGTAACCCTTCCATTTTCAGAATGATCTCAGTAATCATGTCTTGAATTTTTTTCAATAACTTAATGACTCTTTTATATAGATGTAAAAGCCATGATAAGTCATGTGGGCCCATTTTTGGAATCGTATTTAGTTTTATAGGTTAAATGCAGGGAAGATAGATTTACGATTTACAGAGAAGTCATTTGAACATTGGGCAATGGTTCAAAAGAAAGATTTCGTTTGTTTTGGAATTACGCGCAAAGCTGCACAAGGGCTATCTGCGCTAGCCGTCCCTAATTTTGCAGTGTAAAATTAGAGAGAAGGAAGCTAGTCATCACTACCCACCGCCATCTCTTGGGCTACTTTTTTTACCAACGAATAGTTGTATTGACTGTCAAATTATAATGCTCCCATGGTTTAAAGGACGAGTATGTTTGGTGTGACAGGGATTCGAACCCGCGACCCTCAGATTACGAGTCGAATACCTTAATCCACCTGGCCATGCCAGGCTATCAATAAAAAAAGCTACTGGAACGATTTCTTGGATGTTTAGACTCTCACATAAGGATGGGTTAAGGTCCTTAAAATTATTTTATCTCAAGAAGGGTTAGAAGGAATTTAGTTAAAGTGTTCAAAATTGTAAGGGAAATAGGTGATATTGATGCATTATTTTAAAACAGTATATGGAAGGGAACATAAATTTAAAATTTCACTGCTATAGAAATTAGTTTAGTGGCAGGCTAATATGGCATGAAATACAATTTTTCAATGTTTTTGTTACGTATTACTTTTATTCACTTTCATATTATGAAACACTGCTCTCACAGAGAAATGATTTATCTTGTATGATTAGGCTTACATTGTTATATTTAATATTTTGCATTACAATAAACATCACATTACTTAACCATTTGGCTCTGTAATCAATGCAAATCTAAAATAAATATTACCTGAAGTCAGTTATAACATGAAACAAACATTCTAAAGTGAATACTCATCTCTCTACACAGATGGTTATGTCCTCTTGAGGTTTTGGATTCGGTTTGGGAGATTTGCATCCATCAGCCTTGTAAAAAATCCTGTGTAGTGAATTTGTACAAGATGATGTATGTTGCAGCAGAACCCTCCATCAATAGCAGAATGACATATCAACATGTAAAAATACATTCTTTACATCTACATACAAGAATCTTTGTTCTTTTCCTCAGCACAGTCGTATTTTATGTTTGCTAAGATTAGCATTTTCTTCTAAACTTCAGTTTTCAGTTCTATTGAGTTTGATATGCTCAGTATTATTTTACAGATCAGTATGAGATCTATCGCTGCTAATGTGGATGATGAAATTCCGTTACACAGAATAATTTACTGCTATTTCTGCTGAAGTTTTATTTGTAAAAGATCTTATGGTCATCTTATATTATGGAATAGGGTGCTTATGCTGCCAACACCCTCTGTTGTTATCCTTTCCACTCCTTTTTTACTGATTTTGAGGCCTAACCTTAAACAGAACGATATTTAGCGCTTTTTCTGCCAAATTTGCTAAAAATATCGCTCTACCTAATGAACATCTCACGGTTTACATTCTTCTCTCACAAGCAGTTACTTTTGTACCCAATATTTGCTTCAAGCTTAATTTCTTTTTGCTGCTTTGTGCCCAATCCTCTATGCTTTATCAAGTAGCATGTGGAAATTACTATTTAGATATTGTTCATGTATTTCTTTACACGTAATTCATAAGATTTAACGCCCCCCAGTGGCTCAGCGGTATGTCTGCGTACTTACACGCTAAAATCCGGGTTTCGATACCCGTGGTGGGCAGAGCACAGATAGCCCATCGTGTAGCTTTGTGCTTAATTCAAAACAACAACAACATAAGATTTAGTCTTTAGACATCACTTATTACTCCTTAACTTTTTACATACAATGTAACGTTTACATCTTGTTCATTATTTCTTAATTTTACTGTTTTGATATTTTGTTTGTTTGTAATTAAACACAAAGCTACACAAAGGGCTATCTGAGTTCTGCTTATCACGGGTATCGAAATCAGGTTTTTATCATTGTAGGTCCGCAGATATACTATTGTACCACTGGAAGGTTAATGTTTAGTTACTATTTAATATTTAACAATAATATTTTGTCCTAGTTTATTACTCCACACATGTTCACAAATAAGGTTTTTTAATCTGGTTCATTACTTCTTACATAATCTCCGAGGGTCGCAGGTTCGAATTCCAGTCGCACCAAACATGCTTGCCCTTTCAGTCGTGGGGGTGTTATAATGTTACGATCAGTCCCACTATTCGTTGGTAAAAGAGTAACCCAAAAGTTGGCGTGGTGGATGGTGATGACTAGCTGCTTTCCCTCTAGTCTTATACTGATGAATTAGGGACTGCTAGCGCAGATAACCCTCGAGTAGCTTTGCGCGAAATTTAAAAAAAATATATAAAATATAAAATAAAATAAAAAAAACTTCCATAACCCTAAAATAAACTTACATAACCCGATAGCGACAAATTTTCTTATGGGTTGGGATTAAAAGGCAGGTCATCACATTTGTAAACTTACACTCAGAATTTTATTGAGCTACTATTTTATGAATGTATAACAATACGTTTCTTATCACATTGTATATTATAATTTAGATTTAGTGTTATATATGGATTAGTTTATTTTTTCAAAAGTAAATATTAAAACAAATTTCCTAAATATTGATTTTTGTGTGTGGCATGGTATGTCGAATGCAGCTATGTTCCAAATTAGATGTGTTTATTTTTTCATGTGAAAGGAAGTAAACTCAGAGGGAAAAAGTCACATTTTATTTAAATTATATAAATAAGTAAAATAATAAAACAAAATATTCTGTAATATTTTGGCATTACGTGTATATTCAGAGTTTTTAATTTTTAATGATTAAAACGAATATTTCAGCTGACACCACCAAGAAAGTTTGCCACAGTCTTGTGGGAAAAACGTCTTTGCAACTTATACGTTGCTTGACGGAAGTGTTCAGAAATATTAACTTTTATCAAACCTACCCATGGTAGTAGTGAGAAATTATAATATAAAGTATATGATACTGTATCCAGGAAGTTTATTTAGTGATATCACTGGGTCTCTTGTCATATACTCAATGACCATTATCTGACTTAAGGTGCTTCAGGGTGGTGATGGATCTAAAACTTGAATACCCAGACTTGACGAGTTGGATGATGGGTTAGGCTGGAAAATCGGGAAAGGAAAGACTCGTCAAAGATGCCTAAAACGTGAGATAGCCCACTTCGTTTTGTAATTACGAGGGCATGAGTCAGTAAAAAAGATAGCTCGACTCAAACAGGTTTTACAAATTAGAAACACGTTTAGTACCTATAACTGCCCTATATTGAAAATAAGTTCATATGAACTATATTAGATTTGCATTTGGTTTTAATACGGAAAAATAGACCAGTCTAATGAAATTTCAATCAAACCATATTTTTATAACGTGGTATTGTTGCTCTCAGTTAGCCACGCTCATGTATTACTGCATTTATACTGTAGTTTCAGTTATTCGTTTCAGACGCATAAAACTGCTGTACATCTTCGAGTTATAACTAAAAAGTAATTGCAGTTCTCATAGAAAACAAAAGATGTTAAACAAGTTATGTGGCAAAGCATTATTTGTAACCCATGTTTAAAAAGTTATTTCTGTAAGAAACTAGTGTTTAATATACTCCCAGTCATTTTATTCGTGCTTTTAAGCGATTCTTTGTACAACATTGTACTATTTACAATTTTATTGTGTTTTCAGATGTATTGACACATTTATTTTATTATAAAATTGTAAATTATTCACATTTGAATAACTAAGAACTATCTTGAAATATTTCGGATTTAGCAATATCTAGGAACACGAATATATATATGTTAATAATGCTGTATGTTTAGTTACTTGCTACCTGTGATAAAAACATTTATTTTATGAATTACTTACAGTTAATTTAGTTTATTTACGAATGTTAATATAACTTAAACATGGATATATAATTGATCATTAACTTGTTCCGTGTTTTCTTTTTGTTGTTTTTAACAAAAATTTATTCTAATGTCAAACTAATTGTAATTTGCTTCATTGTATTGCTTTTATGCTACGAAAATGCATTCAGTTATAAATCTAGCTTTTATATTTGTTCCGATTACAAGGATGCTGTTAGGTTGTCTAGATATAAATGTCAAAATTCTCACGATGACATTTAGAAGCTGAATATTGAGTAACTTATCTTTGGTTGGTTGGTTGGTCTCTTCCAGCATTTGTCGGTTACAAGGTGTCTTAATTTTCTGCTGTTTCAACTCTACTCAGAGTAAGTTTCGCAACACCAAGGCAGCGTGGACAAGAAGGACTTTCGTCTGATTTTTCTCTACGACTTCAAACTTGGACGAAAAGCTACCAAAAGTACACGGAACATCAACCAGGCATTCGGTCATGGATGTATTACTAAACATATTGTTCAGCATCGGTTCTAAAGTTTTTGACATGGAGATGAAAGTCTTGAAGACAACAAAGGTCGTGGAAGGAAGCCATCCTTAAATGAAAACACATTAAGGGAAGCAGTTGAGATGATCCTCGTACAACAGTACGTGAGCTTGCAGAAAAGCTAGGTACAAAAAAATCAAGCATTGCCAATCACCTGAGTGCGATTGGAAAGATGAGAAAGATGGATAAGTGGGTTCCGCATGAGTTGACTAAACATCAATAAATTCGGCGTTTTGAGATTTGTCAAGTTGATGCTTTAAAATTTGAACGAATTGGAAATTGAGGTTCTACCTCATCCACCCTATTTTCCAGACCTTTTTTCCACAGATTTTCATTTTTGTAAAGCAATTTGACAACTTTTTGAACAATAGATGCTTTCAAAACCAGAAAGCTGCAGAAGAAGCTTTCAGGGAGTTCGTTGACCATAGAAACTGAATTCTGCAGCAGGCGCATAAACAGCATCGTTACATGTTGGAAAAGTGTGTTGAAGTAAATGCTACTTACTTTGATTAAAGCATGTTTTACAACAACAGTTTATACTTTTCCAAACTTTGCAATTCAAAAACGATATTTATTTCTAGACAACCTAATATTACTTGTTTCGGCCTTTAAAATATGTTTAATACAAACCAAAGTTTCTGAGAGCAAGATGTTAAACCTAAGAAAGATTTTTGGTCACCAAACTTTATAATTATCACTTAATCTCTCCGTAAATTGACGTTTGTCAGTGGGAAGGAGTGAAATGTACGTTCATATCAAATATTATATTAGTTATTAAACAACCGTTGAACACTATGTTTTTAAATTATGGTGGAAATTAGTTACATGAGTAGAGGCACTGATATAGAATGTGATTCTTAGAGAAGAAGTACGTTTGTTAATGTTTTCAATGAAGTAACTTATTAGAATTCAGTTTGCTTTGTTCTCAATGAGCTGAAGTCTTCATTCAAGTAATATAATAAGAGCTCAGTTTGCTAGTGTTCTTAATAAAGCTTAGTTACTGATGTCTTAAGGAATTCAATATATGTGAAATACGCAGTTGGTATAGTCTTATGTGGTCTAAGAAAAACATAAGAAATCCATATGGTAATGTATTAAAATATACAATATGATGTAGCATGTCACAGTAGCTCCGAGTATGAGGCATTAAAGATTGTAATATTAAAATGTGGCGTAAATAGCAATTACACATGTGTATATGAGTTTTCGTTCTAAATTATGGAGTATTCACAATTCTTCTCAAAAATGAAATGTAATTATTTGTGATGCAACATTCAAGCAAATTATAATTCATTTTCTGTTTACAAGTTTCTGATAATATTTCTAGTAGCATGAACATGTCTTTTCATTCAATTTTTTCGTTAAAATCAACTGATATCATTGCAAAATTTTGTCATAACTCATTTTACCTTATTATTTATTTATTGAAAACAATTATTTTTAGACCTCATTTTCTTGTGCAAAATTTTTAAAGTGTAAAACATTTAAATTGAAAAATCGTGTATATTAATTTATATGAGCATTTCTATAACTATTTATCTCTATTGTAGTACTGTTTTTGTTTGCGTTCAGATGTGGCGTTTGATACTAATTTCGTTTAGCTAGTATTTTCTCTGTGATGAAGTTATTTATGTAACGTTTACCCTAACTCCTGCTATTTCATTTGTTTCATTTATTGACTACTGTGAAAATCACACATTCAACTAATAAAGAAATGCTTATTATTATGCCATGTGAAAAGTAAGAATCTAGTAAATTCAGAAAAAAAAATGTTTTCCTTTATCATTCGTTCTTTCCAAAGATTTCAATTTAGGTTGTAAAATTCCCAATTAGTCCAAGGTACATATGCTTTGAACAGTTTAAATACCACTAAATAATCCAGAATTCAATATCTTTCAAGTTTCTAATTAGAATGGATGTTTGCAATTTCCCAACTTTGATGAGTTTTAATTACATGGTGTCATAGTGTGTGGCGAGAAATACCTATCTCTATATGACATCTTAAAACTGGTATGTGTGGCTACGGGTGGGTTAAACATCTGGGAGTCATAGGTAATTATGAATAAGCACTCCAGTGGCACAGCGGTATGTCTGTGAACTCACACCTTTAAAAGCCGGCTTTTGTTACCAATGGTGGGCAGAATACAAGTGGAATATGGTCACTGTATTTGTCTTGGTAGGACTGAGTGTTTGTTCCTGGATATATTCTATTTTTTGTGACTGCATCATGGATAAGAGAATCGTGATAGTGTCGTTTCAGAAAGAAAATGTTTTAATATTTTAAAATTTATATTTATGATAATTGTTGTCACTGCATAGTTTATGCAGTTGCAGAAACTATGAGTAAGATTTGTTTGGGATTTTGCAGAAAGTTACTCGAGGGCTATCTGCACTAGCCGTCTTTAATTTAACAGTGTAGGACTAGAGGGAAGGCAGCTAGTCATCACCACCCGCCACCAACTCTTGGGCTACTCTCTTACCAACGAATAGGAGGATTGAACGTCACATTATAACGTCATCACGACTGATAGGGCGAGAATGTTTGGTGCAACCGGGATTCGAAACCGCGATCCTCGGATTACATGCCGGGCCATGTTTGTTACTGTATGGGTGGGAAGGTTTGAAAGTGTTTCTTTGTAATGTACATTCGTGGTCAGATGGTCGTCTGGTACATGTATGTTAATGTTTAGAAAGCTATAGCTGTGAAGTTGTGTTTCATCACAGTAAACATAAGAACTCTCTAAGCAAATCTCTTCATTTCCTAATTTGTTTTGTTTTTTTATTTTTTGCTATTAAAAACTTGTCGCCTGATTACAATACCACTACACAACAACTGTTTTGAAAAGTTTTTGCTGATTATGACAGGTACCTGGTGGGTATGCACAAATATAATTTTGATTTTGCTATATCACGTAGAAACTCTTAGAAATAAACAGTTAACTGTTTACCGGCAATAACGTATTTGATTGCGTTTATGTTTCTAATACGCTATTAAGTTCAACATAATTAAAATTGTTTTGCTTCTGATTTTCGTTTGTATTCAATGTCCGGAGCATCACGTTGCAGTGTCCAACAGTAGTCAGCAAGCATTGACGGATTCCAATGTAATATTGTTTTTCTCTTCGTGGAACATACTGTTACGTATTTTTTAATGTTTCAAGTTCTTCGTAGACTAAACGCAACAGAAAAACACAGATAACAGCTTGTATAATTTATTACACTAAACTACTAACAAATATAACAGATATAACATAAATTATATGATAACAGCGACAGATATTAAGTTACGACATTCGAAATTAATTACAAAACAAAATAATATTAGTTTCAAACTTCAAAATAAATCACAATACAAATCGGTACTGGCCTGTATCTAATGTAATGATCTAAAATTAAAGTCTCAAATTCCAGTCTAGGGTGTGAATTTGGTCCCACGAAGAGATTCCGAAACAGTTCACAGTTCAATGAAATCGCCGTCCCTCAGCACAAGCGGTAATTCAGAAGTATCGTAGAGATTGACGAAATAAAATCACGGCTTCCGTAGATCTAGTTTCAATCACAAATCCAAGTTGAATATTCACAGCAAACACTTAATCTTTCTCAAATAACTAACTTTCTTCTTTTGAAATGAAACTGGTGTTTGAATCTCACTCTTTGTCTTCGAATAAAACTAATGACTGAATCTCTCTCCCTCGAATAAAACTGATGACTGATGACTCTCTATATCT
The DNA here is from genome assembly GCA_011833715.1 of Carcinoscorpius rotundicauda. Lineage (NCBI taxonomy): Eukaryota > Metazoa > Arthropoda > Merostomata > Xiphosura > Limulidae > Carcinoscorpius > Carcinoscorpius rotundicauda. The sequence continues at coordinate 30,755,228 of CM022396.1, forward strand.
CTCACGTCACCGTCTTTTTTATACCGACAGGCCTATTTCTCGAACAATCTCGCAATTTCCATACAACTCCAGAGCTATCCACGCATATCCGTTCTTGCACGAGACTACACTTCTAGACAGGAAGTCACCAGCACTCATTTACAAACATGTGATTGGTCTACTTAATTCGAGAAAGTTCTAAAATGTTACCCTAAATAAATAACATATTTTAGTTTAAACTTCGAAACAATATTATCAATATGGAAAAAAATGAATAATACAAATGAAAATTCAAACACAACACGACATGTTGTCGTTTACAAAATATTTACACATATACATAACAATACAAATGCATTACTGTTCTGAGACATCTGGTCAATGTCTATAATAAATGATACAATCACAGGATTAAAAGGAGATCGATAGAAGTTAATCACTCTAATTAGTTTGTTGATGGAAAACACTTTACAGACCCTTTATCAAAGAAAATTTTCAGTGTAGAGTAGGTGAATAAGTATGTACTAGCAAAGTGACGCATCACTTTAAGAAAGGTTATACGCCTGCATGAACAGACGAAATATTTATGATTTACAAGGAAACAAGAATAAATCCATCAGCGTATAAACTACAAGATTATTTAGGAGGACAATTAAATGGAACGTTTTTATGAATCTGAATCACAAAGTTTTATAAAGACTTCCAATGATGTTTGTGCTACAGAAGAAATATTACAGAAAGTCGAAAAGGTATGATTGTTTGTTTGTTTATTTTTTGGAATTTCGCCCAAAGCTACTCGAGGGCTATCTGTGCTAGCCGTCCCTAATTTAGCAGTGTAAGACTAGAGGGAAGGGAGCTAGTCATCACCACCCACCGCCAACTCTTGGGCTACTCTTTTACCAACGAAAAGTGGGATTGACCGAAACATTATAACGCCCCCACGGCTGGGAGGGCGAGCATGTTTGGCGCGACGCGAGCGAAAAAAAAGAAGTAAAACCTCAGTTTTTGCTCTCGTGTTATCAACTCACAGCTACAGTTTCTCAATTTTAAGATCTGATAGAGAAGAAACTGTATATCCGTCCTTTAGGTGGCTAAATTATACATACATGTGTTTTACATTATTATTAAAGTATTTTACATAATTCAAAGAATTTGTTATCCTAAACAATCATTGTAGTTTATTTTTTTTAGTTTAGGTCGAAACTGTGTTGCTATGCGACAGGTTGAAGTTGAATGTCATGTTCACATAACAATAGAAAGAGCAGATTTCGCTCTTCAAAATTTTAAGAATAGTGATAATGTGTAAGTTTATTTCAAAACAAGATGGGAAGAAGACAAGTCCATTGTTCTTTCGATGCATCCGGAGTGCTTGTTAATTTTTTCTCGCTTTTCTAGTTTGATAAACAAATTGCATCTAGGTTTCATATTTATTTCAATTAGTATTGTATTATTTGTATTCTAAAATGCATATTTTGTAAGGCTTAATGATTTTTTCAAAGTTTAACTAGTTGTTACTTGAATAGCAAAAGCTTATGAATACAGCACTCGTATAAGTGCCATCTTGTTTTTCGCATCAAGTCTTTGTGTGGAGTAACTTTATCAAGCCCCACGAGCATCAATTAATGTATCATCACAAAGAGTAAAAGGAAAAAGAATTTCATGGGATTTTGTTTGGTTTGGTTTGGTTAGTTTAGAATTTCGCACAAAGCTACTCGAGGGTTATCTACGCTTGCCGTCCCTAATTTAGCAGTGTAAGACTAGAGTGAAGGCAGCTGGTCATCACCACTCACCGCCAACTTTTGGGGTACTCCTTTATCAATGATTTGTGAGATTGACCGTAACTTTATAACACCCCTATGGCTAAAATGGCTGGCATGCTTGGTGTGACAGGAATTCAAACCCGCGACACTCGGATTACGAGTCGAGCGCCTAAACCACCTAGCCATACAGAGCCAAATTTCAAATGAAAATTAAAGATATGAAACTACGCATGGGAAACTAAGAATAATATTATGGAAAATTTCTATGATGATTAGAAAAACTTAACATATTTCCATTTGTTTATTTTAAACATTTCATTGCACTGTATGTTGATAATAATAGATAGAGTTAGTGATATAGTAGAAAACATCAAAAATAAAATATTTACCTTAAAAACTTTTGATATTTATTTCCGAGAGTTTAAAAAGTATGCAAATAAAATGTAAAAATCACCTTGCAGAAGAACTATTGAGAATCCCAATGCAAATAATTACATTTAAAAACGAATTTTTAACTGAAATAGTACAAAAAAGTCAAAATTAAATATTCTATTTTTCAAACGATTTCTTCTAGTTTCTAAACCTGATGATGAAATTATATTTACTTGCAGTTCTTTCAACTGAAGTAAGTGTGATCACAAATTATGGAGTCTCTATAACACTTGATCCTGTATTACTAAAAATACTTGGATTTGATAAAAATCAACAGAGCTCATTATAGCTCAATATTTTGATAACGTGTATAGCTGATTTGATTCAATTCGTTTGTACTTAGATATTGTGGATTAATATTGTTAATGATGCATATGTACCGCCGATACAATCGTTCAAATAAAAGGTCAGAATAGAGATATGATTACTGAAACATATACCAATCCCCATTACAATTCCAGTTCTAAACAAGATTTTCAGACAACTGAGGGCCAGGCATGACCAGGTTGTTAAGGCATTCAACTCGTATTCTGAGGATCACGAGTTCGAATCCCCGTTACCCTAAACATGCTCGCTCTTTCAGCCGTCGGAGCATTATAACATGATGGTCTGTCCCACTTTTTGTGGGTAAAAGAGTAGTCCAAGAATTGGCGGTGGTTAGTGATGACTAGCTGGTTTCTCTTTAGTCTTACATTGTTAAGTTAGAAACGGCTAGCGCAGATAACCCTCTTGTAGCTTTGCACGAAATTCAAAACAAACACAAACAAAGAGACAACATAGATCGATATAAAGGACGATATTGTTGAACTTGTTTTACTTGATCAAGAAAGGATGATTGTAACATTTCATAATCGCAGTGTTTCATCTCATGAGAGTACCTTACGATCACGAACCAACTGAATATTACCATAACGAAGTGGGAAACATGTTACTTTATTATAGCGGTAGTCAACGGCAATGGAGACACCGATTGAGAAACGTTTTGAGTTACTTGTTCCATTCAGCCATACCATTTCCAAAAAAGGAGCATTCATTTTAGTAAATAAAAACAAAAACAAAAGCTGTTCAGTTGGGTTTAAATGTAATAAAAACATACAGAAAAGGAGTGGTTTCTTAAATTACAGATATAACTCAGAAACAGACACTGCCATAGCTTCAAGTCTCAATTTGGCAGCCATACTAATTTGACCTCGAGTGTTCGCACCTTGGAGGTTATTAGAAAAGAAATGTGCATATGCGTGCGCTTGTGATAATTTTTTGGTGAGACGAGGTAGCGAAAAAACACATAGAAATAGAAGTGATTTCTTATATTACAAATAGAAATTACATACACATATGCACATTTATATGTTCATATGCTTCTATATAAGTGTGACTGACATAACTCCAAGAAGAACGAACCTAGGATCCTGAAAATTTACAACCGTACAAAGATGGTTTGCATCTCGATATTATTATTTACTTATGTGCGTGTTCCTATGTTTATGCGTATCTTTTTAACGAAGTATGTTAGCGAAAAGAAGTGGTTCTTTATATTACAAATTATAAATACGAATCACAAACAGACACGCATGTAAGTGCATGCGCATTTTAATAATGAGGCACTTTAGTAAAAAAACACACACACATTGAAAAGAAGTGGTACATTATATAACAGCTGTAATATAAAGAAAAGCCAGTGCATTTTGGCAACATTTATCAACAGTGGCTTTTATATCATGCTGCTTAATAATAAGTTTATAGGCTTATACTATTGTTAAGAGGTTGTGTGCTGAACGTATAGAGTGAAATGATTGCTTGTTTGGAATTAAGTACAAAGCTACACAATGACGTATCTGTGCTTTGTCCATTATGAGTATAGAAATCCGGTTTCTAACATTGTAAGTCAGAAAATATAACACTGTGTCTCTACGAGGCAAAATTAAATGTATAAACTACAAAGTTGAGACAACTATTGTTTTCTGATTTAGAGACTCTGTTAACTAAATAGCTTTGTTTTTATTGTTTGTTTTTGTTATTTATGTTTAAAATCAGAGAAAAAACCAAAAGGAAGTTCATCTTTATAAATAGGTTACTTCTTAAAAGGGAAAAATAAAGATATATAACTTACACTTTTATACTAAAATGGGTTTAGAATACACGCACTGGCAGAGTCATCTGAAATAAATCAACCAAAATAACTCGAGATAATCCGGGTACTTTCGTTAACATTAAATATAAATAAAAACGAAATTACTCTAACAGAGAAAATGGGTATTTATAAAATTGAGTGTGAATGTAATAGTGTATTTATTAGTTAAATTACAAATGAACAAACATGAAAACTCTGCACTAGCTGAACATGCAAATTATGCCTAGTCATCTTACTCATTGGGAAAAGTGTTACTTTTGCTTAACTGAATAATATGACGGTTAGAAATACTAGAGAAACTACTGCAATAATGAAATATAGTAAAGATAAAAAAAATCTTGAATAAGGATGAAGGCTAGAAAATCAGAAAATAAGTAGATGGTGTGATTGTTTTAAATTGGTAAACTTGCAGCCACTTGACCATATAGTCGTTGTGTATCTTTGCACGAAATTCATAAATAAACGAAGAAACGTCTTTACTATCATATGTATGATATATCGTGTTCGTTATGTTGTCTCAATAAAATGATGAGCATGCGCTTACGCACGAAGATATGTAGCGCACGAAGATATGTAATAATACCCAGGTGCACACCATCTGGGTTCACTTAGTATGTGTGCAAAATATGAGTTATTTCCTCTTGGAGTTATGGCGGTTGCATACACACATACAGACCTAGAGACACCCCATTTTATTATTATAGGTTTTCTGAGATGGATTGAGAAAATTATCAAGTCATGTTGTTCCAAGATAAGTCAAGTATCAACATATAAATAAAATACAAACACAGAACGTGGAGAATTGATATTTATTTCAACTCTGAATAGTTTAGGAGTTACAATATGCTGTTTATATCTATGTATAAGTGTGAGAGACGAGATTGTTATTTATGACATGACTTCTGACCAAACTGCAAAAGGAACAGTACTTCTCAAAGTTTCCTGATGAACAGAAGCAGTTTAGCTACTGAATAAAATCTATTCCCAGTGGTACAGGGGGTATATTTGCTGATTTACACACCTAAAAACCGGGGTTTGATACCCGTGGTAAGCAAGGCATAGATATTACACCGTGTAGATCTGTGCTGAATTATAAACACAATAATTAATATATATAGCAGTTTAAAAAGAAACTAATTAGTAATTGTATTTTGTTTACCACACATGATACTAATCATGGCAGCAGTTGTTATCCAGTCGTTACAACCTTACAATAAGAGTTAAAATACGATAAACAACACGTTCCACTGATTTATTTTATTCCTGCAACTTGAATTTAGTGGATTTTTCTAAAAGTATTGTAGTCGTGTAGTCGGGTTTTTATTTCTGGTCATATCTCATTAAAAATATATGTATATTCTGTATATTGTTTATTTCTTCTAAATGCGATGGGTCTGAGACATAAACATTATAAATATTTTTATAACGAAAGATTATATCATGGTTTAGTTAATTGTATTTTTATTGTGTGTTTGTCAACTAAGATCTCAAATTTTAACATAATTTTACTGCTCTTACCTTTAGGAAATTTTAATTTCGATTTTACGAATTCTAAATTCTGTTTATTTTTTATGTTCTACGCTTAGTTATATAATGTCTACAAACAGATTTCTGAAAAAAATGCTTCAAGAAAGAATGAATAATAATATATTTAATGTGTTATTTTTCAGTCACCCTTTTGAGGTTAAAAATAAAATTTTTGGTAACGTGGGTAATAAATGAGGTATGATAATAGTATTATCGTGAGGTTTGTTACATTTGGATTTGTACATTAATTAGTGATAGAGTTCTGTTAACAATAAAAATAAGAACTTAAATGATATGACATTATGAGTACAACTAAAACATAATCTAAACGGCTGTAAAGTGTTTCACAAATGTCATTTGCTGCTTAGTTGCATTTAAAATTAGTATCCCTAGGCCTAAACTGTTAACGAAGAGATTTTGTAAAGTACTTTTAATATTTGTAGTAGCACAACTAGAACTAGGATATTACCCTGTAAGTAATATTAATAGTAATTTTGTAATTTTTATGAGTTTATCACGTTGAAGTAGCGTAACGTTTTAAGTAAGTAATCGTGAGTTTAGTAGCACCATTTTACATCAAATTCATTTTAACTTCCGAGTTATCAGTACCATCGCCGATAACAAAAAACTTGCCAAGTTTCGTTGTTGTCATATTAATAGGGATCAGGTTATTTTATTGCATTGGCCATGTTTCTTAAATTTTAAGTAGTTTGAAAGTTAAATGTTTCTTGCAAGTATAAAATATTTAGACAATTTTAAAACCTGCCTGTGCCACTTGGTTTAAGTGTTGCTGAGCCTTATTAACATGGTCAAACGCTACAAGTCATAACTCTTTAGATTCATATATTTTTGTATTTTCTGCTTAAATTATTTTTATGATGCCCTAATAATTGTCACCATATTTCATAAAATGTCTTGTGCTTGTATAAAAGTTGGATAGTAATATGGTTTGGATATAGTTTTCAGGCAGAGACAAATTTTATTGGACACTTTTACAATCTGATATCTAAATTGAGATTTTTGGTAAGACACTGACAGTGTCTGCTTAGATTTATAAAGTTAATAGTTGCACAATGATAAGTCTGCAGGCTAAAAAATTCAATACTCATGGTAGTCATAGGGCAGATAGGCTATTCTGCAGTTTTGTGCTTAAGAATAACAAAATAAGTTTAAGAATTTTTTTGTGATTTGGTTTCCTTAACATTTGTATGTTAGTTGTTTATTTGTGTAGTGTATCTAACATCTTGTGAACTTGTCCCAAAACAGTTTTAATTCTAAAGAATAACAAGAGGCAATTTTCTGCTACTTTGTTTCATAAAGATCTTTTATCTTTCTACATTCAACTATGTAAAATACTTCTCCAACCTTTGATTTTTTTGTCTTCTACAGCATCTGATGGAAAGTTATGCTATAAGCCAAGCACCCAGTTAGAAAAGTAGTACTGCTTTACATGTACTGGAGTGATGTGTAAGTTTTCAGATCTTAAACTTTTGTCCTTCAGGTCTTCAGCCTAAATGAAGGAGCATTTTGTGAAAAAAAAATCAAACAAATTTATAATTTGAGACCCCTAACATTCTTAAAAATCATAATTCTGTTGCTTTGAGTCCCACCAAAATCACTGAGAAAGGTTATAAGATTTCCATATACAGTAATCCTGGTATCTTTTCTGAAATCTTTAATAATTCAACATTTAGTAGGATGTTTAAAACAGAGCATACCATTGTAAATGAGTTTTAACCAGCACCTTATAGTATGAACTAATGACCTCTTCTGTCTCATATACAATCTTTATGTGTATACAATAAAGCTTAAATAATTTGTAAAGTTTGCTGTTTTAGTAGTCATTACTGGTATTCATATTTTCAATAATAAAGATAAAAAAGATCAGGTTTCTTTTTTGTTCTTGTTTTTGTATCAGCCATTTTCTTCCTATTATGTCAATATTCTTACGGAGATCCAGTCCAGTTGCCATCTTGGGATTATGATTTTTGTCAACCTCAGACGTAAATTTTTTTTTTTTTGTACTAGTATTTGATGGCAAGAACTGCATTGCTGGCTAAAGCTATAATAAATGATAGATTTGATCTTCAAAAGGATTATAGTGTATAATCAAACAAAGATTTAAGGGCTTAATACTGTAGTTTTTCATAATATATTGATAACAGTCATCATAAGTGCTAGTTAATATTTAATTGAAAACTTAAGGGTTATTTTATATATGAAAGAAAACATTCACTTCTAGTTTTAGAACGTTATATAGAACAGTAATAATGTTTTAATAATTTAAATAAAAGGTACATATTCTTTATACATACATTTGGTGATATGCAGTGCATTGCTTATTACATTGAATTCTTTCACATTGTTATAATAGAATGAAGCATACAGTATAATTTCTAGTTTGTACATTTCATTAAGAACACTAATTTCGTTTTGAACCACATTCTTCTACTCCTAGTCATTTGAGATTTTACTAGTTCTACCTTTATTTTCTCATATCCATGTACAGTGGACTTTTGTTGCATCAGCTTGGCAAGACCAATGAGTTTCACTCAATCTCTTAGGCATATACAACCATGTTATATGAAATAAAAAAGTGACAGCTGTAGAGCAAATGTTGTCACAACGTGATACAAAAACTGATGTGCTGTTTTGCTCAGTTATGAGACCTTGCATTCCTCAGTGTTTTTGGATTATATCAACACTAATGGTATCCATGACTGTTACAAACAGTCATGGTTAGCAATGTTGTGATCCAAAATTTTGAGTAGTGCATTTTTGTAGTCGTACCATTATGAACACGATTAGGTGCAAATGTCAGAAACATTTTCTTTGGAGAATTGTACATAAGGGGTTGAAATCAGCTGACACAGAATAATACTTTGACTTTTTTATTCATTCAGCTGTCTGTTTCAGAATGTGACTTCCCACTATCCCAGTTGACTCTTTGCAGATTTAAGTTGAGAGGTAATTTGTGGAACTACTTCCTGTTGCATGTAATTAGATGTGGAAAATGCATCACAATCTGTTAGCATTTCTAGAATACCAAGATTGTTACCATTTGTTGGTAATCACTTTATCCATATCTTAAAAAGCCAGTCTACATTCAGCAATGAATTTGATGGTACACACACAAATCTTGCACTAATATCTACTCAATTATGCTTTTTGTTTTGCAAAGTCCTTATCAGTGCACCCAAGTACTTTTACACATTTTGCCAAAATTTATACTTACTCCAGATTATATTTGCATTCATGTGCATAGTTTATTACAAAATTCATAACTGGATAACTTTCTTTTGTCAAGTCTACAAGTTTACAGATGTAGCAGTAGACTTTATCAATAGTTGGAAAGAAGGACCGATTAACTGTCTTGTTGAAACAGAATTAGTGAGCATTTTTGGATGTAGAGTATATTACCTTTTATCTGTTCTTTGGCTCTTGATGATCTTTCAAACAATTGTTCTTCTTTGCTCTGTGATTTGATAGGTAAATCCTTTCTTTGCTAAAAAAAATGAAAAAAGTTCTTTTCTGTGTTGTTGATTTTGACCACAAGCCACTTGTTAAATCCACTTGGTTTGGATCCAGTTTCTTCTTTACAATAATCTACATGAACTTTCTTTCCTTTCTTATTTTATTCACTTGTATTCAAGATAATTTCTTCAGTAATATGTGGAGGTGCAACTGTTTCTATTGATAACTTGCTTTTCAAGGCTCATTTAAGCTCATGGAGTAATCACTAACTTTTGGTGCTTTTGGAGTACTTTATTGCTCTTTTTGCATTCTCTACTTAATTTTCACTTTTCTGCACCACCCTAATACACTCATGGAATTGTGTTGGACACTTATGTTTGGCCCGGCATGGCCAAGCGTGTTAAGAAGTGTGACTCATAATCTGAGGGTCGCTGGTTCACATCCCTGTTGCGGCAAATATGCTCGCCCTCCCAGCTGTGGGGGCGTTATAATGCCACGATTCGTTGGTAAAAGAGTAGCCCAAGAGTTGGCAGTGGGTGGTGATGACTAGCTGCCTTCCCTCTAGTCTTACACTGCAAAATTAGGGAGAGCTAGCACAGATAGCCCTCAAGTAGCTTTGTGCAAAATTCCAAAACAAACAAACACTTATGTTCAGCTGGAAGAGAGAAAAAAGTAATGTTTCATTAGCAAATAATTGTTAGTATGAAATTTAATTACAATATTTGTCTGAATTGGGTGACCTGTTTCTTTTTAATTTATTTTCATTTTGTAAAATTAACAAAAAATATATACAGTATTTTGTGGCATACGCAACAGTACTGTTTTTGTGGACTTTTGCTGCAATTACACTCCCTTAAACCTAGCCCTGAATATGCCCCTTCATCTTTTCTTTTTTCATAATATATTCCAGTAAAGAAGGAGCTATGATGTATAATGTTTGTGAGGTGTGTTTTTTGTCTTTTAATACTCTTGTTTAAGTAATCAGAAGGTTGTATTTTCTATGTGAGTGACATTTAAGTATGATTAACATTCAAACGTTGTCCAGTGATTTCTGTTTATGAGAAAAAAAGCTGATGCTGCTTGAATACTACCTTATGAATATTCAGTTGTTTAGAATTATTTTTGAACAAATCTCCAAACCTTTGAACCACAACCTTCTTCTTTACTGTTGTTAGGCCCTTGACTGAGTGGCTCAAATATTTGTGTTTTAAAAGCACATGCTCTTTATCGGTGGTCACTTATCCTATTATGTTATCTTCCAGAATTAGTGCAATAAACATCATATTTTTTGTATCTTCAGTTACTCAGCATATTGTCTTTTTCATCTTTCTACTTTATGATTGTGCTTGATCAGCTTACTTATTTACAACTTTCAGATGTGAGGAAAGTCAATCTTTTTTCTTAACCTGTAGTTCAAAGATCTGTTCCAAGCTTTTTCTTTTCAGCAACTCCTTGTTTTTTGATATTGTCTTCAGTTGTACTTGAGTTTAATCTTAAATTTCTTGGCAACTTTCACATGCAAGTCCTTCTAATTGCTCTATAATCTCTATCTCAAAACACTTCTTTTTCTATTGTTTGTTCATGCCAAAGATATTCCAATATGTGTGCCTTGGTGCACTGCTCTTCCTTTTATTGGGAAGCTTTATCCTTGTGCCCAGGTCATGACTTCTTACTTTAAGCTTTGGCTGCAATAAAAAAAGAGGTTTGAATTCTCTGGTGTTTTACTATGTTGCAGCAGATACCTTTTTCTACCTTTGTTGCAGATGTTCTTGCAAATCACTTGAAACACTGGAGATAAGATGCCCATTTTCTACGTGATACAGCTTCAACAATGATGTGGAACATTGTATATTGTGCTTTTTTTTTTTAATCATGTTACTTGATCTTCCCTTTTTACTGTCTTTCAGCTGTTGAACCTATCCTTAAGTTCGTTTAAATCTCTTCCATTCTTTCTGTGTATCTAATGATTAAACTAGATTTATGACTTTGCCAGCCTTTGAGAGAAGAGTAGAAGGATCATTGGTTTAAAGAATAGTTTTTAGCTGTTATCCTAAGCTTGTTATATTGCATTTACAGGATAATGTTTCCACTCGGAGTCTGTTTACCTGATATGCTGTCATAATTTTAGCGGAAACTTTCCTGTTGTTTTGCTTTTAGAAACTCAAGTGATAACAAACTTATCATGCTTCAAACAGTTGTAGGTGTAGGGAAAATAAAGTGATAGTTTCTGGGGGTTTGCTTCACAAAAAGAGAGGTCACTTTAAAATCAAAATTGTAAAGCAGAAGGCAATCAGAGGTCAATTATGCAACTAGGAGATGGTGAATCTGCATAACGGGTAAATGTTTAAAATAATTGAAGTTGAACCAGAAGGAGAAAATATGTTTCTCCTATTTATTCTTTTGATAAAATCTTTACATGAATGTACCTTCTAAGTTAAAATTTAATTCATCACTTATGTTGAAGTGAATTTGTGATTTTTGGTAGTAATGGAGATTAAAAAGTTCTTGACGAGAAACACGCTTGAAATAAAAATGTATCTCAGAACAGCTGGTATGGGTATTAACATTTTTATTCAGAGAACAATGTTTTGACCTTCCTTGGTTATCCTCAGATTAATAAAGAGAGTTTGCAACTGACTGTTGCCAAACACGTCTTAGGGAAAGTATAAATGGGTATAGAATTGTAGAGAGCATTGCAGTTGGATGTTTTTAATTGGTATAGGTATAAAGGTGTTCCTTTATATTGGTTTAATTTTGGTTTTAGTTGCTGTATAAGTAGGGCTTGTTTGATTTTGCATTTGTTTATAATTGTTTCCCTACTTTGTATCTAGGAGTTTTCTGTGGTTATGTTTATTTGATTTGCAGTGTTAAAAAGTGTGAAGGTGTTTTATTTGTGTTATTTGAATCTAGTTTCCATTTTCCTGTTTGTTTTTCCAATATAGAAGTTGTGGCAGTTGTTGCATTGTGTTTTACAAATTATGTTGGTGTTGTGTTTGTCAGTGTAGTTTTTACATAGTATGGATTTTAGTTTTGTACCTGGTTTTGAATAAATTTGATGTTAACTGGAATGTTGTGTTATAAGTTTTTTCCAAATGTTGGTTATTTTTTAGCTTGATTCAAAGAATAAAAAAACACACATTTTTTAGCAATACAAATCAAACTCGACATAATCATAGAAAACTCCTGAATACTAAGTAGGGAAACAAACATAAACAAATGCAAAATCAAACAAGCCCTACTTATACAGCAACTAAAACCAAATTTAAACTAATATAAAGTAACACTTTTATACCTATACCAATTAATAATCTAACATCCTACTTTAACACCCCTATAATTCTGTATCCATTTATACACTCATCTATAAGATGGTCTGGCAACGGTCAGTTTCAAACTTTCTTTGTTAACTTGAAGATGACCTAGGAAGGTCAAGACGTTCTCTGCTTATGAATAAAAGTGTTAATACCCATACCAGCCATTCTGAGATACAGAAGATGGAAAGAATAGTGCATAACAATTATGCACTTACTTTGAAGGTATAGATATGCAAAATGAAATGCATAAATATGCAACTTTAAATGTTTAACGTTTTACATATTTGTAAATTTAATTTTATATATATTGTCTTTGCCCTAAAATGTACTATAACATACGTATCCACATTACTCTTTAACGAAGTTTATTTTTTAATACGTTTTATTGTTTTTTAATTGATTATAGCCTGAAGTAATCTTATAAATTTGCTATTAAATAATGGAGAAGTCGAGCAGAAAAGAGCTGCTGAAGATAGTTGGTGATCAGAAAGAGAAAATAAAAAACTATGAGATTAGATTAGGAGGTGAGTGTTATTTTTTTAACAATTAAATTTAATTTATTGTGCCTTTATTACTGTATAAATGAAGAAAGGTCAAGGTTATGGAAAAACCACTGATTTCAATTTCACACCATTATTCATTAAGAGGAATCTTAGTGTAACACTTCATATCTGTATATATGTCCAACATAAAAATATTTACTATGGGGTGTTCGGAAAGTCACTGTGCAGTTTTGTCTGTTAATAAATATACAAGTGCACAGTGACTTTCTGAAAACACCTTGTATTAGAACATAACACCAAAATATTTTTGCCAACATATTTGTATCAGGACTTCCAAAGCTTAAATATTGTATGATTTAAAGGTTTCATCATATTTTACTCATCCATGAATAATGAAAAATATATTTTTATACCAGTAAGTTCTTAAGAATGTTCAAGCAAGTGTTTCAGTGAAGTTAATGTAAGCCAAATTGAGAATTATATGAATCCTTTACTTTAGACAAAACTTTATTATAACAGTTGTCCCATAGGACTTAGGTTTACATATTTTGCATACTTTCCTGGAAGGGGGTTATTTTAAGTAGAAAGGATGGTAAAAAGTTTTTTTTTATTATGTTTTTGGGGAATGTGTTTAATGAGAATGATCACTGTAGACTAGTTCACTCAGACTTTGTTCTGAATTAACGGTGTTGTATGTCATTATTATTGCCTTCATTCTTGTCATGTCAAGATGTTCATTGTTATTGATCCTTGTTCATTTTGTACTTTGTTCCAGCATTTGTCTTCAGTTGTGAATTGGAAGTAAGCCACTCATGTAAAACACATTCACTTATGGTATGAGTGGAGTTTTTTTGTTTGTTTTATTTCCAAATGTACTTACCATCAGTTAACACTACAGCTATTTCTCAATTTTCAGATTCTCCACTCTTTGCCCTTCTGCACATTGAGAATACTTGCTTCTGTTTTTTATATCTCACTCAAATGTATTAAGTAAATTCTGATTTGTAAACTTCTCCACCTACTTGAATGCTCCCTCTATCCAGGTACTTTATAAGCACCTGATCGTAATAGTGTAATCATTTTTTCTTGACAAAGCATTTGGCACTGGTTTCTATCAACAAGAGTGTTATGTATTTCTTGATAGATTGTTTGTTTAGGCATACGTGATGAAACTTTATAGAATGGATGATAACTGTCCGTTGTGGAGACAAAAGTGTAGAGGACAATGTTTTGAAAGTCTACTGCCTTTCATCTTTGTGTCAGTGTGTGTGTAAGAAAGAATCTGTAAAACATCATACGTAATTTTGTGTTCATGCAATGAAAGATACATCAGATAAACAGGAAGAAAACTTGCAACAAGAATAAAAGAACATAAAGATAATACAAGACTCATGAAAACAAAACTCAACCATTGCAGAGCATGCCATGTCAACTAGATGCAGAATAATCTGGAAGAAAACTTAAATCATTGACACAGACAAATTTTGGAAGGCAAGAAAAGTCAAAGAATCATTTTATATTAACACTTAAACCTTCACTAAACAGAGATTCCAGATTAGAGGTTAGTAACATGTGGTTACCATTGGTTGAATCTACAGGAAATTTCTCCAATCAGAAACAGTGATAATCCAATCATTCACAACATGCTCTCCACAATCTAACAGGACACTGTTATAGACCAACAACACCTAACACACACTCACGCACGCACGCACGCACTGATTTGAAGAGTAAAGACAGAAGACTTTCAAAACATCCTTTAAACTTGTGTCTCCACAACAGGCAGTTTCTGTCCATTCTACAATGTTTATTCAGGAGTGTTGTGATTGTTTACAGTTTATTTTGTCAATTTGAATGAGATCAGAATTTCTGCAGTTATTGTTTTGTTTATAATTATGCATTATTTAAGAAAAAAATGAAACAAACTTGCTAACTGATGTTAATTCCAGAGTTAATGTTTTTCTTACAGTAGTCTTCCACCTCTACTTGTGTTTGTCAACAGTCAGGGAAAGGTTGTTCCAAGTTGAGGCTGATTGTAGTATGATCTGTTTTGAGATGGAAACATATATGCTCACCAAGAATCTCTCCTCAGGAGGTTCTGATGAAGTTTTTGCAAATGATCTGGGAATGACTGGTAAAAATTTAGACTCACTTTTTCTGCTCCTCCTTTTCCCAAGTTAGCCTCATTTAGAGCAAGCTCCTCCAGCCCTTTTTGTTTTGTTTGTGGGTTACTTAGAGGTTTTTGTGGGTGATACCTATAGCATTTTACTCTACTCTTTCCTTGTTGGTAGAAAGAATGGTAAATGTTATCTCCCTATATTGCTAGAAGATTTTCTACCTTTGTATTTGAGGAGATAGTTAGGCCTTGTGTCCCACTTTTATCAGATCAGCATATTTTTTATTATCACTGACAGGAGGAGCCTTATATAGATTCTCAGTGGAAAGGCCCTTCTTTTTGGACTTGTGGGGTCTAGACTGTAACTTGTGGTCACTTTGAACAGGTCATAGTTTTTGTGTATTAGTCTTTCACTCATGACTATCCTGGAATATTTATGCTTTATCCATCTTTTGTCTGAAGCTTATCAGTGTTCCCCTCAGAAATTTGAGGTGTAGTTTGGGATTTTGTTAGGTTTCATTCTTTCTGTGGTTTTCTAGTTGATCTGTTGTTACAACTTATTGGGTTGAGACACTTTGTTAGAAAGCGTTTACCATCTTCTGCCCTCAGGAAGTTACAGGAAGCTTCTTTTCTCCAGCCCTTGTTATTTACTGGAGCTCCATAGACATTATAATCCCAAATTGATACTGCCCATTTACATTCTTCTTTATTGTTCTTGGCTTCTCATCTTTTTGGCTTAATTTAGGTATGTTGGCCTGGAGCTTTCACAGATTTCTTACTTGGTTCCTATAGTAGGTTCCATCCATATTCTTGAGGATTTTCAGTTTAGACGTACTGATGACAATGGTGTGGTGATTATTCTGGGGTGTGCAAGCAGTGGAAACACAGTTACATCATTTCCTAGGCAATTGGAGCTCTTGTTACCTGGAATCCATGAGTACTTCAGGTTCTGGCTTCAAAGTTGGTCATTCTAACTTTCCAATGAGAAGTAGGTGATCAGGATCAAAATATCAGATGTTTTCTACATATTCTGATTGATCTGCTTCCCTTTTGCATTGTTTGGTTTGTCCACTATGTAGTTTTCTTCTTTGGAGTTGCTGTGGCACCATAAATTTTCAATAGGTTCTTGTGTTCTTTTGAGCAAAATCTTACTGTTTTTCTACTTTATGGACATTTGGACTCTACTTTTCCAATCCATTGAGACTTTGTTTTCATCTCACCTATCCTTTGAAATTTATCTTGCTGTAAACCTTTTCATTTGTACGAATGATTGCAAAGGTTTAGTTGTTGTTCAGTAATGTCTTGGAAGCTTATGTGGTAGTTTGACTATCTTGCTGATGCCTGAATCTTTCTCTCAGTGTCTTCTCCATCTTCTGATGTTTTATGTGAATTTGTGCCCATTATGGTAGTTCTATTTTTGATACCTTTCTGACATCTCTAAACATTAGCTTCCACTGTTTTTATTTAGAATTCCAGACTTTGAAACTGTAGCAAAGAAGTTCTGTATCTGGAATAATTCAGTGTCTTTGTATAAGTCTTAGATATATTTTCTTCTCAATTATCTAAATTGAGAGTAACAGTTCAGTATTTCGGTGATGTATTTCAGTAGTTGTTTGCTGCTTGTTTATTATTGGCTTCATTTGAGGGATTAGAAGCATCATCTTCTCTTGTAGTATAGTCTCACCTTCTACTTTACCATTTACTTGAATCTACTGAAGGTTGGGACCTTATTACATTCATATAATTGATGGAAAATAGTACTTTAATGTAGAATTAGTGTTTCTTTTAATAATGTCCCAGTCTTCAGTCAGTCAATCCAATGTAAGCATCTTTACTCATTAGACAACAGAATTCGTAAATAGCATGACTGTTAAGAAAATAATACAATATTTAAACCTAAAACAAATTCTGAATTCCCATAAAAGTCTGAATATACAATTATACACAAAACTATATATTGGAGTTGAATTTCTGAATAGGCTCTGTTATTATGGTTTTTAGTTTCTTCAAGATTTGTGAGTGTGAACCTTTGTACAGTAGAGAGATCATTATCTGTAGCTTTGGGATGTTATAGTTCAGTGACTTGAATAGATGTAGTTTTTGAGTACTTTTACTGATGCTAGAATTGATCAAACTTTTCAGGAAGGGGTAACATTTTAAAGCATATTTTAGGGTGAGTAATTCATGCTGTAAAAAGTTGAATGGAAATGTTGATACATTATGCATGAGATGTAAGACATTTCACAATGTTTTCTTTGAAGCGATAAGGAACTAAACTTGCATTGGGTGTTAGAGTTCAGTGTAATTGGTTTTCTGGTAACAACTGACATCTAAATATCTTTACTTGTTGAAAATGTAAATATCAAGAAAAGCTAAAGGCATAGGACTGTTGACATCCACAAGTAAATTTTAAGGAAAAGTGTTAAAAACTGACATATTTATAAATTTCACCAATTGAACTTTAGATTTTGAGTGCTACAAATCTGTAACCAACATAGTAATTGTAAATTAATGGTTTGAACTTGACAGCACAATTACTCAGCCAATTATTTTCATGAAAAGCATACAAAAACATTAGCCAATACAGGAAGTAAGGTAGACCTGATGTTGATGCTGTCAGTTTGTTCATAATTTATAAATGTCACCATTGAACTGAAAAACAGATATTTTTACTGCAGATTCCATCAATTAGTGGAAGGTTCGTGCATAAGATTCAATATTTAAACTGGCTAAGTAAAATCTTTATCATACTTTACATTTTTTAACATTATCTGAAAACTGAAAGCTGTTTACTGTGTAACCACTAAAAATAAAATTGGATAAAAATGAACATAGAGCTTGTTGAGAAAATAATCTGTGTCAGAAATAGTAAATCTATTGGGGTAATAAGATTTGTAAATCTTGGGTAGCCTTTAAAGTGTGTCGGCACGGGAACCAACTGATATTATATCATTATAAGTATTATTGTCCGGGACACTAATTTTCTCCACACTTAGCAGAAATTTCATTAACTTGTTTTCACTTGAAGTGGTAAAGTCTTTTGACAGTTTAGAAAAATGAGTAGTGTTGCTAATTGCCTGTATTCTTCTTTATCTGAAATAACTGTGCTGTTTTCTTTGGTTTATCAATCACAATATTAACATCAGATAAGATCATGCTAGAACATATCAGTAGCATTACCATCTCTAGGTTACATTCCTATAATTTTGTCAACAAATGTTTTAACATTTGTTAAATATTTTGTTGCAAGTTGGGTAAACATCATAAGATTTGAGTTTTCTTAACAAAAGTTCCTAAGGGGCCAGATAATTAGGATACCAGAATTCTGTTAGTAGAGAATATTTCAAGACCCTAGATGAAAACCTGTTCTCTAATTCCCTTAATGTATAGTTAGATAAGTTATGAATGACTTTATCATTTTTATATTTTTTTCTCAAGAGGCATGTTTTGTTTCAAATGTGGATCCAGATTTAACTTAGTGGTTAGTGTTGTTGATCCAGATATTCTTTCTGTATCTCAAAAATGTAATGTGCATTCAAGATACACTAACCAATGAATTTACATGGGTAAAGCAGAAGGAGATAGCTCCCCAACTCTGCTGTTTCTTTGATTGAATAAATCAGCAGCGATCTGATTTTGAAAGTAAGGTTTTCTTGGCTCTCTTTTGTACTGTCTCTAGTGTTGGCATTTTTTCCATACTCTCCAATATATTTTTTCCCTTGTTTTTCTCGTGGAATATGAGAGTTCTTGTCATTTTTCATTTCTGTGCTATGGGGGTGGTGGACCATGGAGGAGTTTTTTTGAATATGTTCACTTCCATTCAGTGGAGAGTAGGGCATTGGTGTTCTGCTGGTGCAGTTAATGTGTGGTCCTCCATCCTGCACTCCATCTTCATGTGGTGGGTAATGGAGATTGATGTTGTGCCTGGTTTTTGTGCAGTTCTCTACTGAGGGTGAGGTTGTTTATATGCTTAAATTTTATAGGTGTAATTCACTTCTATGCAGTGGGTTGGATTGTGCTGTAACTTGTGATCTTTCCAGGGTATGAAATTTTGAATATCCACATAAGTATGCTCCATCTCCATTTCGTATGTTCTGGAGGAGGATTTTGCATTTAACTTTTGTGGAGTTTCATCTGGAGGATTAAGATGTTTATGCTTTATAGATGCAATTCACTTTTATGGGGTGGGACCTGAATGTTGTTACTGAGTTTCAGTCTTTGTAAAGTCCTATCAATTGGTTGATGTTCCTTTGGAGTAGATTGATAACATTGCAGCTCACATTTTTGATTGGGATTCCTTATCCTACCCTCACATCAACATAAATCCTAACACATCTTGGTTGTGTTTCCTCTTTCTCACTCTTCCTGTACGTGGTGAGGGGACCTCCCAGGGAATGTTCTGTTCTGTCTGGTTACCTTCTCTGGGATCTAAACATCCACCCACGTGTTTGCTGTGCGTGGCGACCTGTGAAGGGGAGGAGAGGATCCTGGTGGTTTAGGGGTCCAACCCTAACACACCACTTTCGCCTCAAATTCCTGTAGTCAGGCGGCCCTTGGGTGGCTACCCTTGGGTCAATCGGCTGGTCCACTTGGGTTAGAGCCAACCAAGTACCAGTATTGGAAGTTCTCAATGGGTGTTGTGGACATTGTGCCTGATGCTGGTGTTTGGGTATAGTGCTCATGAAACCCTGGCGTTGCTGCATTGTCCTTGCGTGACTTTGTAGTGCATCCCCTTGTAGGGCTCCATGGTGGGTGGGGTCAGTGGGTACCGAAACTTTTCCTCTTTCCTATGGATCCTCCAAAAAATTTAAATAAAATTGTAAAAAAACAGTCAATGGGTAAGCGACCATGTCTTGAATACTCAGAACAGCAATCTTCAACATCAGTAACACACGTACCTCATTTTCTTATATTGCATTCTCTTTCGGAAAAACCTTTAGGGCAAATTGCTCCTTTTTTTTTATTCAAAATGGACTAGAGGGACTTGCTGGCTCTCCAAAGTCAGTGAAGAAGTTTCGATCTGGTGACATATTGGTTGAAACATCCACATCCCAACACAGTGAACTCCTCTTGAATTCAAAGGCAATTGGGGATATACCTATTGAGGTTACACCCCATGCTACTCTGAATTCTTCACGAGGAGTTATTGTTGAAAGAGATTTGAAGAACGTTCTTGAGTCAGAGATTCTTGCTGGTATCCACTCAATGAATTTCTGCAGTGAGGCGCATCTCCACTCGCAAAGATGGAGTTATACTGCCAACAAATACCCTCCTTTTAACATTTACTTCACCACGTGCACCTGCCACCATCAAGGCAGGTTATCTCATTTGCAGGGTTCGGCCATACATTCCAAACCCTCTTCGATGTTTCCAATGTCAGAGATTTGGCCACTCAAAGACTTCTTGTTGTGGTTCCCTGACATGTGCTCGTTGTGGAGGCAAGGACCACGATGCCTATGACTGTGACTTGAACCTGCATTGTGTAAACTGCAATGGTTCTCACCCCTCTTACTTTCATTCTTGCCCAAAATGGTTGGAGGAAAAGAGGTGCAGCATTTGAAAACGACACATAACATTAGTTATCCTGAGGCTCGGAAATTGCTGTCCACAACTCCATCTCAGACAAATGCTGCTGCACTTCATTCCACAACTACAGTGGGAGTGCAGATGGATCTATCTGTGCCTTCAAAAGAATAATTTTCAAAACAAATGAAAAGCCTTCTGACCTCCGTGGTTAAAAAAGATGATGAATCGACTTCCACTCTCATCTCTGTTTCTCCCATACCTTCCAATAAACCTCAAGATCCACATCCTTCAGTTTCAAATACAGGAATTTCTTCCGATACATCATTTTTTCCAACCACAAGAGACAAAACAATTATTCCTTCACGTTCTCAGTCGCTGGATTCCTCTTCCAATAACAAAAACCTGCCCACTCGACCCAGAGCAGGATTCATGAAGGTTGATAGACCTCCTCCGATTAAAGACAGTAAAGAAAAAAGACGTGGTCGTAAACCAAAGGGTTCTCCAGCGACTTCACCTATCCGTTCTTAAAAATGGCCACCTTGATACAATGGAACTGTCGAGGTTTACGTTCTAATCTGGATGATATCAAAACGCTGATTGCTTCCTACCATCCTGTTTGTCTTTCTTTACAAGAAACATTTTTCAAATCTGCTGATACAGTCTCGATTCGTCAATTTTCTTTGTACAGAAATGACAGGTTGTGTGATGGTTGAGTACATGGAGGGGTGGCACTGTTGGTTGATCAACATGTGCCCACCCTGTCTTTGTCACTCAACACACCCTTAGAGGCCGTAGCCATCTGTGTTTCCTTGGGTCATACCATCACTATTTGTTCTCTGTACCTGTCCCCTGGAGAGACATACGATCAATCAGAACTTGATGGTCTCGTTGAATAGTTGCCATCTCCATTTCTAATCCTGGGAGATTTTAATGGACACTATCTCCTCTGGGGAAGTGCTATTATTGATGGGAGGGGTCGATCTGTAGAGTGGATGCTCTCTGATCACAATCTTTCTCTTTTCAATACTGGTTCTACCACTTACTTTCATGCTCCTAGTCAGTCCTTTACCACTATTGATCTCTCAGTTTGCTCCCCTTCATTATTCTCCCATTTTTCATGGAGGGTTGACAGTAATCCACTAGGCAGTGATCATTTTCCAATCGTTTTGAGAGAGACTGGCCGTGGTTGATGCCACCCTACTCGCGTGCCCGGTGGAAGCTGGATCAGGCAGACTGGTCCACTTTCACTGCTCTTGCAGAACTTGATCCTGCCATCGTAAATCATCCATCAATAGATGACTGTGTAACAGCGGTAACTGACTGTATTATACATGCAGCTGCTCAGTGTATTCCTAAAACCTTGACACGTTTTCCACGATATCCTCGTCCAGGGTGGAATCCTGCTTGCCACTTAGCACGGAAGGCTCAAAAACGGGCCTGGAATACTTTTCATAGATATCCCACACTTTCAAATCGGGTTGCTTTCAAACGGGCCCGAGCACATGCTAGGTGGGTAAGACGTCAAAGCCAGAAGGAATCTTGGATTAAGTTCACAACCAGCATATCTTCTACCACCAGTTCCAAGATCATATGGGACAAGATTCGAAAGGTTAATGGGCACTACAATTTTGTTCCCCTCTCGATCTTACTCTCTGATGGTTAGGAGATGACTGATGTCCGGAACATCGCTAACACTCTAGGTGAAAGCTTTTGCCGGGTATCTAGCACTTCTGCTTGTTCCTCCACCTTCCTGGCCATCAAGACTGGGGCAGAGCGATCACCTCTTTCCTTTCAAAATGACTGTTTCTTTGACTATAATAATCCCTTTACCCTGGTGGAACTAAAAATGGCCCTTCTTCGATCTGCCAGTACGTCTGTTGGACCTGATGATATTCATTATGACATGCTGCACCATCTATCTCCTGCTTCTCTTGATGTCCTTCTGATTATCTTCAACCGGATTTGGCAGGAGAATGTTTTTTCTGATGCCTGGTGCCAGGCTATTATTTTACCTTTCTCTAAGCCAGGGAAAGATCCGAAGATTCCTTCAAACTATCGTCCAATTGCTCTGATGAGCTGTCTCTGTAAGACCTTAGAAGGGATGGTTAATGCTCGTCTTGTTTGGTTCCTTGAATCAAACAACCTTCTCTCGCCCACCCAGTGTGGGTTCCGTCGACAGCACTCCACCTAATTCGTCTTGAAACATCTATCAGAGAGGCCTTTCTCAACCACCAACATCTTGTATCGATATTCTTTGACATAGAGAAGGCTTACGACACAACATGGAGGTATGGCGTTTTGCGAGACCTCCATACATATGGGTTACGTGGCCATCTACCCATGTTTATTAAAATTTTTTTAATGGACAGGAGATTCCAAGTTCGTGTGGGTTCGACACTTTCCCGTTCTTTCGTACAGGAACTTGAAGTCCCTCAAGGCTGTGTATTGAGTGTCACACTCTTCAGTATAAAGATAAATGCCATCACTGAACAACTCCCTCTCACTGTTGCAGATGAGCTGTATGTCGACGACTTTCACATCTCATGTCAGTCGTCAAACATGAGATATATTGAGCGGCAACTACAAACTGCCCTCAATTGTGTACGGAAGTGGACTCTGGCGAATGGCTTTAATTTCTCTCTTTCCAAAACTGTATGCATGCACTTTTGCCGTTGACGAGGTATTCACCCTGATCCTGAACTTCATGTTGGTGAAGTTTTGCTGCCAGTGGTCCTGGAGACAAAGTTCTTGGGGCTTATCTTTGATCATTAACTGACCTTTATACCACACTTATAGCAGCTTTGGGTCAAATGCATAAGAGCACTGAACATCCTCCACGTCCTCTCTTCTACCAGTTGGGGGGCAGATTGCTGTTCAGTGTTGAAGATATATCGTGCTCTTATTAGATCGAAACTCGACTATGGATCAATGGTCTATGGCTCTGCCAGACCCTCGGCCTTAAAAATGCTGGATCCCATTCATCACCAAGGACTTCGACTCAGCACTGGGCCTTTCCGTACCTCTCTAGTTCAAAGCATATACATTGAATCTCATGAACCTTCTCTACACCTTCGCCGTTTGCAACTATTTTTACAGTATACTTCGAAACTTCATTCCTTACCAAAGCATCCCACCTGGGAATGTGTTTTCCTTCCTCGGTGGGCAGTACTTTTTCAGAACAGACGATCTGTCATTGCTCCGTTTGGCCTTCGCATCCAGGCGCAATTGGATGAATTGGGTCTGTCCTTGGATAACATTGCAGATTCCACGGGTCGGCCCATCCCACCATGTCTTATTACAGCCCTTAAATGTGACCTTTCTTTCAGTCACCTAAAAAAGGCAGATACTCCAGATTGGAAGTACTGTTTTTATTCAATGAGTATCTTTCAAACAATCATTCAGTTCCCATTTATACAGATGGTTCCAAATCAGGTAATTCAATGGGCTCTGCTATGGTTTGTTATGGGTCAGTAGTTGCATGCAGAATCCCCTCTACAGCTTCTGTGTTCACTGCTGAACTGTATCCCATATCTCTTGCCCTAGATCATATTGCAGCTGAGCAGTACTCCAACTGCACTATTTATACTGATTCGCTTAGTTCTGTACTTGCCTTGCAATCGCTACACGTCAGCTCACATCCTATTCTCGCTAATATTCGAAACCGATTGGCCCATTTCTCATTTGCAGCTACTTCAATCCAGTTTTTCTGAATACCATGCCATGTTGGTATTCATGGGAACGAGTTTGCAGACATGGCAGCTAAATGTGTCTGCTTCAGCACCATCACCCCTATGCCTATTCCATTCATGGATTATGGTGTTGTCTTCAAGGCTCAGCTCCATGCCAGCCGGCAGTCCACTTGGAGTGAGCAACGCAACAACAAACTTTTTCAAATCAAACCCAAAATTGGAGTTTGGCTATCCAGCTTCCGTAAAGTTTGGAAGGAGGAAGTTGTTCTCACTAGGCTACGCATTGGTCACAGTTTTTTAACTCATCATTTTCTTTTATCTGGAACTGATGCACCAATGTGTAGTTTGTGTAACACTCAAATCACTGTCAGCGACGTTTTACTTTCCATCGTTACAATTCTCAATGACGGCAATATATTAAACATATTTTTTCCCAGGGTCAGTCTGTAACATTGGACAGAGTTATTGGTGATGGTGACTCTCTCTGTCCACCTTGATAATGTTTTTAATTTTTTAATGGCCATTTATCTTTTTCATCTCATTTTAGGGTTGCATATTTATTCATTACACTTTTTAATTGTGGCTCTTTTTTCACAGTTTTAATCTCTCTCATTCAATTTGACATTGGACAATGGCCAGAACAATAAATAACTCGACACCAGGACTGGAAAGGCCAACTTCAGGTGACTAACGCTATCGTTTGAACTACTCGTTAGTCATCCTGGCGAGTTGTTATTATACTTTTGCTGCATATCATTTCACACTTTTACTACTTTACTTTTTAGTACTGGTCATATCGACTCATAACCCAGAACCAGGACTGGAAAGACCAACTTCAGGTGACTGACGGTGGTTTTTATTCTTACCTGTTAGTCTTCCTGGCGGGTTATGATCATTACCATTATAGGTAGTTTTTTTACATCTTTGTTGACTGGATGTCAACATTGGTTTTTGCACCATTTTCTGTTTTAATTGCCGTTTTACTTTTATCTTCAATTTCTTTTACAAATTTTACTCCATTTACTTGACTTTTATCTTTTTACTGAACATTTGGCTACTCATTATTATGATTTGGCCGAGTGTCTTTTAAAACTTTTATTTTTTTACATTTTGATAATAGCTGCTCTGACACATGACCCGGAACCAGGACTGGAAAGGCAAACTTCAGGTGATTGACAGAGGTTCTTGAACTTACCTGTTAATCTTCCTGGCGGGTTATGATCATTACCATTTTGCTAGAGTAAATAGTTTATAACTTTGAAGACTGGATGTCACCATTGGTTTTTACACCATTTTCTGTTTTAATTGCTGTTTTACTTTTATCTTCAATTTCTTTTACAAATTTTACTCCATTTACTTGACTTTTCTCTTTTTACTGGACATTTGGCTACTCATTGTTGCAATTTTGCTATGTGTCTTTTAAAATTTCTGTTCTTTTACATTTTGATACTGGTTGCTATGACCCATAACCCAGAACCAGGACTGGAAAGACCAACTTCAGGTGACTGACGGTGAGTCTTGAATTTTCTTGTTAGTGTTCCTGGCAGGTTATGATCATTACCTTTTTGCTAGAGTAAATACCTTACAACTTCTTATACTCTGCCTTCTATCTTAACATTGTAGACCAGGTGTCAACATTGGTTTTCTACTTTTTTGTTTTATCTTCATTTCCATTTATGTCTTTTACTAGATTTTTTTTTTATTTTACTTTTTTACTGGATGTCTGGTGCAGATAGCCTCGTTGCTTTGTGCCATAAAACACTAAATCAATCAATCTTTCTCACTCAGTTTGTTTCAGAATCTTCACCTCTGTGCCGTATGTCATGGAGGTTGATGTCGTGTTCAGTTTCTTTGTGATTCTTTCTGGAGGATGGATTTCTCAATATTTCCAGAGGCAATTCACTTTCATTTGGTAGATCTGGAAATTGGTGTTGTGCTCTGTCTTCTCTGAATTCCTATTTGAATGATAAGGTTGACTTGGGCAATGGTTGTTACTCTTTTGTGTTCCACCTGAGGGTGTTTTCACTATCTGAAGCTGATGTTGTGCTGTGCGATGCCAGTGTGATTGACTTTGAGTGTGATTTTACATGTCATGTTGGTACATCTCTTCCTACTTCATTCAGATGTCAGGTTCCCAGACGTGTTGTTGGTTGAGGATTTGTGTCCATGTGCGCTTTATGTAAATCAGTTTGCACAGTATATGCTTCCATTTTAATTAACTTGCAATGAAGACAGTTTGGATTCTCATTCTACCACAGGTTGGGGGTTCTATATTTTTGATATTACTACTTTAGTTTTGGAGTGGAGCTATGTACAGTCTGTCACACTTTAGAGCACATCCATTTTAACTTTCCCCACATTCCTGTCTCTAGATGGCTCTTCTGCAGTCTTGCTTCTATAGATTAAGATTTTGTTATACTTTGGTTTAGTTTCCAGTCAAATCAGTTTTCTCTTCCTTTTTTTGGTTGTGCTTCTCCAACTTCATGCTCATGTACACAACATCTGTTTCCACTCTGGGTACAGAGCATACTCGGTATTGAAGTGGGTGATTTCCCATGTGTGTTCCTCTCCCAGTGGGGATCACACTTCATGGGTGTTCACCTACCTATTCAATGTGGGATTCTATCTATTCATATCAGCAGAAGTAATGTACTGCATTGGGTTAATAGTTTCTTGTACTGAAAATTTATTTCTTGTAGGTATTTACCTTCTCTCACACTACTTATCCTTACTCTCCACTAAAAATTGTTTCCTTCTTTTATGCCTATTCTCAAAGCGATAGTTAGAATTGAATAGAGGAAGTTACATGTGCTAGGAAGGGGTATCCATAGGCATTTGCAAGGGTGGGGTGGGGGGCAATTGCTCCATCTGGAAAATGAGGAGCATAATTTTTTTGTATTTGTTCTGCATATGTGTAGGAATATTTTATTCAATTCACAATTTCACACTTCTTTACCTCCAATTATTTTGTAGTGGAAACAACAGACAGCCCAATGTAGCTTCGTTTTTAAACAAATAAACAAAATATCATCATTATGATTAGCTTCTCTATAAGAAACAACTAAATTACAAGTCTAAAAATATAGCCTACTAGAATGATACTATTATGCAAATATCAACTGAATGAAGCAATGAGAAATACCATTTTTAAGAGTCTAAACAGCTTCACCTGTAAAAGTGACTGATATGTGTAACTATGTGCTGGTTTCGTTGAAAATAGCTATCAAGAATAAGCATTTGGGGAAAATATCAGTTTATAACACTAAGTTGTAATGTATTCCTGCATATCTAAACTGTAAAAAAATTTTATAATGTCAAAACTGTGTAGCTTCTATGTATTATGAAATGATTTTCTAATCTTTTAAAGCAATAAACTTGACCAAATTGCATTATTTTTTCAGTTGAAACTCTACATGAATAATGTCATTACTTTTGCATAAATTCATTACCTGCTCATAAATAAGGCCCTCTTGACACCAGGATGTAAAACACACATGTAAACTCTGTGTATTAATTTTTTTGTGTTGCAGACTTGGTGAGAGCATACAAAAGCTTAACTAAAGAAAAAGAAGCATTGGAATCAACCGTGAAAGCTCTAAATGTTGTCAAACAACCAAATCAAACAGAATTTTTTGTTGAAGAGGCTCAAATTGAAAAATCTGGACATACTTCAGAATTCTCAGACCCTTTAAATGCCATGGTAAGATTCATTTGTTAACTTAAAATAGAAAATAAAAGATGTATAATAAGTTGGTTATTATCATGTTAGTTATCTGTTTGATATTTTACTATGTATATGGTGAAGGATGGTTTTTTTAAATTACTCATCATTTACATTTAAGCATTGTTATGTATAAACCAGTTAAAACATTTTTAACCCCTTTGTTTTGAATCACTTCACTTTAATTACACTTTGTAACAAAATTTTTACTTGTTCCTGGGCAGAAAGTGTTATTTCCCAGTTGCTTATGCCTAAAGTAAATGGAAAAGACCTATTTTTCTCTTCAAACTTTGCTTTTGTGTTACCTGGATAATGAAATTTCAAATTTACCCATTTGCCATAACATTCCAGGTAGATTCAGTGCTAAGTAGTTGATAGAGAATTTTCAAGAACTTTCTAGAATGTTGTAGAACTTTCCACAGTAATATATACACAGGGTCTCACCACTTCAGTTTAGTTCTAGTTGCATAAATGAACACAGACTTCTCTGATTTTATCAGAGATAGCATCAAGAAGCTGCAAGCATTCTCCAGATGCATTCTGCTATGTATGTGGCCAATTTATCAAGATGAGTGAAAAGTACTCTGTGACAGCATCTGCAAAAATGTATGAAGCCAACAAGGCATATTTTAGTATGCCTATTGGGGATCAAGACAAACCTTTGGCACCTCATTTTACCTAGAAGGTAGATGGACAGTTTTTGCTTTATTGAGTAGTGAGATTTTATATTATACAAATTTTAGACCTTTTAAAATTTAAATATCTTTTGGTGCACATTAAAGAGGAATACAACAGCATCAAGACCTTGCTACAAGCCTTGAAGTATGATGAGTATTGCTAGGAGGTTAGTGGAGACTTCTAAATGATGGCATTCCTGATGGATCTCCAAGAAGGCTTTACCATGTTTCCCTGATATCTTTGCCTCTGTGATAGTAGGGACACCGCAACACACTACAACAGAAAGCACTGGCCACAATGGACCAAGTTCTCTGTGGGGAGCACAATGTCAAGTGTGAGCCACTAGTGGACATCCAGAAGGTGTTGTTCCCACCGTTGCACATAAAATTCGGTCTTATGAAACAATACGTCATAGTTCTTGATAAGGAGTCTGCAGCCTTCAAGTACATTTGAGACTTTTTCCCATCAGCTGTTTGAGGCAATTTTCAAAGCTGGTGTCTTCGTTGGAACACAAATAAGATCCCGGTGCACAGAATTCTCCAAGAAGTTCAGTAGGATGGGAAAAAAAAGCATAGGGCAGCTTTCTTGCAGTAGTTTGGAGCTTCTTGGGCAATCACAAGGCTGAAAATTATGTGGAACTGGTTGAGGCTCTGGTGAAGAAGTATGGCAAATGGGCTGCAGGATGTCACTGAAAGTCCATATCTTTGATGCTCATCTTGATAAATTCAAGGATAACAAAGGAGCATACTCAGAAGAGCAATGTTTGCACTTCCACCAAGATATACTGGATTTCGAATGCCGCTACCAAGGAGAGTATAATGAAAACATGATGGGAGATTATATTTAGGGACTAATATGTGAAAGTGATTTAAATTATAGTCACAAGTTTCGAAAAAGTACATGTAAATTTT
Source organism: Carcinoscorpius rotundicauda (assembly GCA_011833715.1). Taxonomy (NCBI): domain Eukaryota; kingdom Metazoa; phylum Arthropoda; class Merostomata; order Xiphosura; family Limulidae; genus Carcinoscorpius; species Carcinoscorpius rotundicauda. The sequence goes on from CM022396.1 coordinate 30,784,989, forward strand.
GATTTTTATGTTGTTTTATTTAGACTTTATGTAAATAAAAATGTGCAAATTTGCCCATTTTTTTATAGAAAATAGGTTAATTTCTAAATTTCATTATCCAGGTCACAAAAGCAAAGTTTGAAGGGAATAATGGCTGTTTTCTGTACTTTTACAACATAAGCAGTTAAGAGATAATGAGTCATTCCATGTCAACTCATCCAGGGGGCTGCAGGTGTCTCCCACAGAATGCCTTGAAAAAATCCATATGTGCTTATCTACCTATATAATGAAAAATTGCTAAAGATTAGATCAATATCTCTAATAGTTTCTGATTTACAGCTCTGTAAAGTTTAATTTCTTTTTATTTTTGGCAAATTCATTTTTGGTCAACTTTGGCTGCTTAAAGCTGCAAGAGTAATGGTGGTAGAAGGTTAAAATTTGCTACACTGACTGAATTAATCTCACAGAATTCAAAAATAGTCTCGAACAAAGTTTACCTCTCTTAGGATTTGCATAGTGAGGCAATAAAGTCACCTTAAAACCCAAAATTATAAAAAACATTGGTTTATTTAATAAGCCATAGATTTAAGATTTAAAATGATACAAAGCTGAATGTTATTTTCAAATTTCCTTTGACATATCAGTTGATAAATCAGCAATTGTTGTAATGAAAAGTCTGTGAGATCTCCTGTAAAAATCTGTAGCTTCATACAACTTTTTAAGATTTAGCTAAAAATCGTCCTACTTCAGGCCACAGTTTGACCATGTCACAGTTATTCAGCCCTTTCAAATTTTGACCATATATTCTTACATCTCTGAATATGATCTACAAAAAAATCAGATGGTGTTCAACCTACTTTTTTCAGTTATAATTTTTTAAAATATCTCACAAATCAAAAAATCACGAAACCATATACTGCTGTATACCATATATTCCTGACATCAGCAGACAAATAACCAACATTTGGCAAAATCTTGTAACAAAATATGACATTCCAGTTAATACTAGATTTATTCAAAAACCAGGCACAAAACTGAAGTCTATACTATATAAGAACTATACTGACAAACAACATACCAACATTATTTATAAAATGTGATAACTGCCATGACTTCTATATTGGAGAAACAAGTAGAAAAATGGAAACCAGATTCAAAGAACATAAAAAGTCACTTTCACACATTTTCGAACACTGCCAGTCAAGTACACACAATATAAACATAGAAAACACTCAAATACTAAACAAAGAAACAAACCTAAACAAACACAAAATTAAAGAAGCCTTATTTATGAAACTTAAACCCAAAATAAACCAATATAAAGGAATGCCTTTATACCTATATTAATATAATAAAATAAATAAATTATATATTCAAACATCTAACACTGCTCTCTACATTCTGAAACTTAGTTACACAACCCCTTCCAAACATGTGGTCAGCTTCCTGTCAGTTACCTCTTACTTTGTGAACTTGACGATGACCAAAGAAGGTCGAAACGTTGTTCGCTCTTCCATATAAAATATTTTCTCAACCCAAACCAGCCGTTTTTGCATATATATCAGATATGTTTGCAACATCCATACAGATAAAATTTTTAATCAGTGGATTTGTCACATTGTGTAACATTGTGATTGCATGTTTAACTTACTACAGCTATTGCATCTTAAAATGGCATCTCAAAGTATTTCCTGTGATATTTCTGACACCATTTTCATATGTTTTGCTTACCCTCTAATGAAGTCTTTATTGGGTTAGTTGTACTTCCGGTTTCTGTTCTTGAAAAGGTTTTATGGAAATCTAGTCTGTCACATTATTTGAAGCTAGTTAATGTTTTGGAACATACTGTTAATAATTAATTTTTCTGGTACACATACCACTTTATTATATGAAAATCAATCTAGATTTGTTTCTACACTTCTCAATTTTTCAAACAGTTTTAAAATAGGATTACACAGTAAATGTATGAGACTTCCTAATGACAGAGAAATTGTCTGTGGAAGATCTTGTATGAAGAGTAAGTTGTAATGTTTCCAATGAGAGCTGAGGATATAGTGCATTAAATATTCTCCAAAAATCAGTTTTTATTTTTATCTTGACAAGTCACTGTTCAAAGGCCATGTTTTTGCATTTGTTGACTTGCTTTCAAAATTTTATTTAACTACTATTTGTGTCAAATATAGACTATACTTCAAATTTTAGAACCATATTAATTTAAAAGTAAGTATTGAAAGAACATACCAAAATATTGCTCTTTGTAAGTCATTTGGCAAATTGGATGCAACATTGGTTCATATTGAATGTTTGTTTTGTCAAAATACCATGTATACAGTTTTGTATGAATTAGGTACTCAAGTTACCAATATTAACAAACTAGAATATAAAATAAGAACCCAATATACTTTCATTTTACTGAGATATGGCTCATGTACTGAATCAAACACAGTGGCCTGTTCCTTTCATTCCATTTTTTGGAAACAGTCTCTTACATGCACTTTCTTCAATATGTAACATGAATAACTAATCAATTGTTTAGAATGTCCTCCTAGTGATTTTTTCAACCATTTTAATCAATTAAAAGGCTATCATGTTCTTTCCAACTAAAATATCAAGGAAGTAGGTTGTGTGTGTTTCACAAACAAATCTTTAGTAAAGTAAATCTATTTCATAATAAAACCTGATTTTTGTGTACAAAAATTTGCAACATTTATTAAAAGTCTATGAAGTTTTACGATGATACACACATTACATCAATAGTTATATTAAAAATACTTGTGTACAAATGTGTATAAGACCTTAAGTATTTTATACTGAACCCATCATGAAAGGCTTAACCTCTCAAAAAATAATGCTCTATAGAATTTAAACATGTAGTAATAATATTTCTGAACTAAATGTAAATTGTAACAAATATTTCAAAATAGGCATACTAATCTCTGAAATACAAAAATCCATTTTTTGTTCTATTGCTTTCATGTTATCAACAGATATGTGACCAAAATTCCAAATATCCTTGATAGAATGCTGAACATGCATCAGCTTGCTGATTTTTTCCATGCAACTTACTGCACTTGCATCAGGAAGATGTGTATAATAGGGTGGTTTTTATATGCAGGTAAGATTTGAGGTTACAGGTTCTAAAGCTCTCACCCACTAATTTTATTTCAGTGTTTAAAAAATCATTAAATGTTAAAATTCATCCTTTTTGGACTGTGCTCAGGGTTGCTAAATGAAGTTGATGTTCTAGATGGCAATATCCTGAACTGTGCAACCTAGAAATATATTTCTTATGTATTATCAATGATTTATTTATAGCATGTTATTTTTATTGCATTGTAGAATAGTATAATTACATAATTATATGATTTTGATGGATTGTCAATTTCCAATGTTACTGTGTCATTTTTGCTATCAGGAAAACATTCTGTGAGCTTGCACAACTTCTTGCTTTGTTGAGATGGCATTATACTCCCCAGTAAGGATCAAAATTGTCATGTGCAAAATTCTAGTGTTGAACTGTCTGCAGTTCTTCCCTGTAGTCCTTTTTGAGCTCACATGACTGTTATAATAATTAAAAAAAAAATCCAACTGAAATTTTGAGGTAACTGTTGTGTTCTCTGTGACAAAATTTTCAGTTGGCACATCCTTGGGCTTTATGATATTTAGCTGGATGTACTCATCTTTGCCTTCTTTCTCATATGGTATTTTTACCATTTCTCATTTTGTTTATGTGGATGTAATTTATTGCCAAACCAATGAGTTTCTTATTAAGATACCATAGATCTGCAAAAGTTTGATAGGGAGATTGTGAAAAAGTAGAATTCACTTTCTTATATATGATAAAACATTGTAGGAAGTTAAGGTAATTTTGAGGAATAGAAATGACACAAAGAACAGTGAACCATGCCTTAAGATAGAATCAATCAACAAAGGTGTGGATATCATAGAGTTCTTTTCTCATGACTAGTGAGCTTAAAATATCTTATAAACACCCAGACCTTGAGGGCAAATAATGCTTTGCTCATCGATTTTGCTTGATTCAGTGCCTTAGATACTATAAATTGTACTTCACTAGAAGGAATACATCTAAGAAAATTTATGGGAAGTTGAATAATCTCTTGATAATTGTTTCTGCACTGACTGACCTGAAGATGTCTTGTTGTAAATTCAGTGGCACTGTTTTTACCTTCTTCTGTGGCTTTTACTACAACTTCATGATCAGCTACAGTTTCATAACTGGACTCGTGTATTTCCAAGATTTATGAAATTAGTTACAAATTGTAATATCTGGTTCAAAGAAAAACCCTATACAGTGTACTTGATTGATCTCTATCCTAACAGCACATTGTTCCATTTTTCAGAATAGTCTTGCTTGCTGTTGTGTTAAAGCATAACTATCTTTATACAACCAGTGACACCCTTCTTTTCCAGCAAATACATCAGAGCAGAAACTTAAGCTTCACCAGTGCTAGAAATCAAAATTGCAATATTTAGGATTTTGATTTACTCTTATTCCACTGTCACTGTCAAACATTCTCTACTTTCCTTGTGAAATTGTAAAGGAGGTTGTTGTCCCAGTGAACACCAAAACTTTTGAGTGGAACCATTTTTGACAAGATCTTCATGGAAGTGGTATCATTGTTGAGATTTTTAGATTGAGGAGAGGTTAATGATTATCTCTTGTATATCATGACCAAGGCATTAATGAAAAATGTTACATTTTTCTCACTCAACTAGATTGCTAAATTGGAAGTGATAATATTCATGCCTTCATTTTAGGATTAGAATATAATGATTTTCTAATTACCCCTCTGTTCTTTTCACTGTTATTGGTATTGTATCCACCAATCTTATCACAACTGTTGTCAGATGATTCCCAACAACTGAATGTTTCATATCGTTGTTTCTGCTATACATGCTGTTTACCATCTTTACTTTTTTTTTTTTTTTTGCCTAGCATTTGAAACCTTTGAAGAAAGAGCCTTATTTACCTAAAATTTAACACGTGACACACTTTCTTTCATTAGGCTGCTGCCTTTCGGTTCTCATTTTTAAATTATTTAGCTTTGTATATTTTTTAAAAATCCCTTTTATTTTGATAATTGCATGATAATTGAAGAATTGGAATCAAATGTTCCTGAACATTCTGAAATACTTTGAAATATTCCAGAGTATGCCACATTATTCCAGAATAGGCTAGAATATTGCATAGTGTTATAAACCTTTCTAGAATATTCTGGAGCATTCTTGAATATACTTAATATGAATATATAATACAAGTTAAAAGGTAAAATTTTAACTACTGTAAGTAACCCTTAAATGTTAATAAATATAGAAAAAAAATTAGTGTCAGTTACTGATTTACATATTGGAACAAAATGAGGGGTGAGAGTATTGTAAATTAAAACTTCAGAAATAAGGACCACCCTGGGTTTTGATTTATAACCACAATTCAGATTTTCGTATTGAATATTGCATTACTAATATTCCTGAATTTCTCTTTTAGGTATTCCCAACAATATCATAATTTCTACAACTTTTTTGGAGACAACACTCTCTCATTATGGCTCTAGCTTGCATGAGGATTTGCAATTCATTGTCAGCCATTACTTATCAGTGCACTCAAGGCATTAATTCTTAATTTTCTATTGATCTATAACATAGTAACTGCTATTTTCCATTGATTTCGAAAAATATCTTGTGTTACAATCTATTCCAATTTAATGTATGCATAGGAGAACTTTCTACTAGCACTAATTTTTAAAAACCTTTTGCTTAATTTTTTGTTTTAAAGTTTGAATCAAGTTTTGTTACACTGATGGTTCTTGTCTTTTGTGTTAAACAGTTTAGTACTTAAATTCTTATTTATGTACTTATGATGTTCATTTTGTTGCTGGAAAGCATGATTTTCTCTTGCAAATTTTTCATCAAAGCAGTTAAATTACAAAGGTGCATAATCAGGGTGCTTATATTTCTGCCCATATTCATTTGTTATCACCTGATTTTCTTAGTTTTTCATTAGAGTGAAGGTCATATCAGCTTGTTGCTCTTTTCACCAACTTCATCTCAAATCCATAAATTTCTGTTGAATTGCAAAAACATGTGATCTTCTTCAACATGTCATTGACCCTTTTTTCCACTTGGTATTGTATGTTTAATTGATGAGCCACCCAACTGACTACCTCTTTCAGGCAAGTCATTGACAATTCTAAATCTTATTTATTACCCATACAATATTTGGTACATCTGGGATTCTGGATCAACACAGTTCAAAGTACACATGGTCCATCTTCTATGTCACTGCAAGCTTTGTATTCCTCAGTTTATACTCTTCTATATTTTACAGGTGCCACCAATGACTTTCTGCTTTGAAGACAATGGCTTTTTGATGTATGCTCACATGTATCACTTAAGATCTTTTATCTCAAGACAGTTGTATTTTTGCAGATGCTTTTCGGAGTGTGACATAGGCCAGAAATCTTCTTTCCTTCTTGGCACTGAGTGCCTTTTGTTAGTCTTTTGCTTTATGCATACCCTGTGCTCTGCCTTCTTTGTCAGGTTCTGGCCAAACTTAGTTGCTTGAAGTATCAGATCTCATCATTGCTTCACCTTTGTCTGTTCTATTATGTCAGATTATTTTCCAGGAAACTGTGTAATTATCACCATCAAATTGTGTTCTACAACAATTTTAGAAGTCCTCTTTTCATAAAATAACATTTGTATAGGACCTGAAATTTCCCTGGGTTTTTTTTATTGTTCATGGATGTATGCCATTGGGTTGGTTTCATAACTTGTTCAACCTTTTCAAATGTTGATATAGAGAGCCTTAATTGCAAGATTATGTCCACTCTTTAACTATTACTGGTTTATTCCTCTTAGAATCTTCCACTACAGATGTAGAGCAGTACAATGCCATGTCGTTCTCTCCACCTGTGCCCTGAAAACGTGGTGGTTCTACTGATAAATACTTACCACCTGACTCTACTTATTTATATGCACACATATCAACTGTTGATGAGGTATCCTACTGAAGAGAATGCCTTTTAGTGTTGATGCCGATACATGGTGAGGGGATCTACCATAGATGGTTTTGTCTTTTCAGTTTATGTCCTCTGGGATCTGTATGCCCACCCATGTTTTGCTATGCTTGGTGACTCATTTGGCTGATCTTTTTGAGCTAGGGTGAACTGAGTATCACTGTTTGGTGTTCTCAGTGGGTACTGTGGATATTATCTCTGATGCTGGTGTTTGGGTATAGTGGTCACAAAATCTTAGCATTGCTGCATTTTCCTTGTTTGGCATTGTAGTGCTTTATCCTCTTAGGACTTCTTGGTGGGTGGGGTAAGTAGGTATTGAATCTTTCTTCTTTCATTATAGATTCTTGAAATGTACATAAACATAAAATAATAATAATAAAAAAAAGAATTATCTGTAAATAACCATCTTGAAGACTGAACAGCAATTTCCTCCTACTATACCCTATTTTCTCATACTGCATTGTTTGTCAGACAAATCTTTAGGGCAGATGTTTCTTTTTCTATTCAGATTGGATTAGAAGGGCTTGTTGGCTTTCCTAAGTCAATCAAAAAGCTATATTCTGGGAACATCTTGGTGGAAACATTTACTCCAAAACACAGTGAACTCTCTTGAATTTGAAGGCCATTGGTGATATACCCATTGGAGTTATTCCCTATGCTACTTCAAATTCTTTATGAGAAGTTAGTATTGGGATGGGATTTGAAGAACATTTTTGAGTCAGAGATCCTAATTGGTTTCTCCACCAAATGAGTATCTGTAGTGAGGCACATCTCTGCTCATAAGGATGGAATTATGCTGCCTAACAGTGTTCTAATTTTAATGTTTACATCACCATGTTCACCTGCTTTGACAGCAGTGTGTTATCTGAACTGTAAAGTATGGCCATATATTTTCAACCCTTTGAGATGTTTTCATAGTCTGTGGTTTGGTTATTTGAAGGCATCATGTCATGGTTCTTTGTGTGTTTGTTGTGGTTCAAAGACCATGATGCTTATGTATGCTAAATGGACACTCATTGTGTTAATTGTAGTAGCTGTCACCCCTCTTAATTTTGTTGTTGCTTTATGTGGGTGGAGGAGAAACAGGTGCAGCATTTGAAAGATTAACAACATTTCTAACCCTAAGATATGGAAGTTATTGTCCCCAAATCCATTGAGGATGTATAATACTGCACTACATTTCACTGTTATGGTGGGAGTGCAGACAGATTTTTTTTGTGCCACCAACAGAGTCATTCTCAAACCATGTGATTTTATGAATAGGTGAGTTGACAAGTCTATGTCTACTCCTGCTTCTTATTTATTAATGCCCTGAGCTGCAGGAATCTGCATATACAAGTAAAGACCTGCTCATTCATCCCAGAGCAGAATCTAGTGAAATCGTTGAGGTTTTTATTCATACCTAGGTGACATTAAAACCTTGATTGATTCCTATTGCCACTTCACCTGCCCGTCCTTAAAAATGGCTACCTTGATACAATGGAACTGTCGAGGTTTACGTTCTAATCTGGATGATATCAAAATGCTGATTGCTTCCTACCAGCCTGTTTGTCTTTTTCTACAAGAAACATTTCTCAAATCTGCTGATACAGTCTCCATTCGGCAGTTTTTTCTGTACAGAAATGACAAGTTGTATGATGGTTGATCAACATGTGCCCACCCTGTCTTTGTCACTCAACACACCCTTGGAGGCCGTAGCCATCCGTATTTCCTTGGGTCGTACCATCACTGTTTGTTCTCTGTACCTGTCCCCTGGAGAGACATATGATCAATCAGACTTGGGTGCTCTCGTTGAATAGTTGCCATCTCCATTTCTAATCCTGGGGGATTTTAATGGACACCATCCCCTCTGGGGAAGTGCTGTTATTGATGGGAGGGGTCGATCTGTAGAGCAGATGCTCTCTGATCACGATCTTTCTCTTTTCAATACTGGTTCTTCCACTTACTTTCATGCACCAAGTCAGTCATTCACTGCCATTGATCTCTCAGTTTGCTCCCCTTCATTATTCTCCCATTTTTCATGGAGGGTTGACAGTAATCCACTAGGCAGTGATCATTTTCCGATCTTTTGAGAGAGACTGGCCGTGGTCGATGCCACCCTACCCGCGTGCCCTGGTGGAAGCTGGATCAGGCAGACTGGTCCACTTTCACTGCTCTCGCAGAACTTGATCCTTCCATCGTAGATCAGCCATTAATAGATGACTGTGTTGCAGCGGTAACTGATTGTATTATACATGCAGCTGCTCAGTGTATTCCTAAAACCTCGACACGTTTCCCACGATATCCTCGTCCATGGCGGAATTCTGCTTGCCACTTAGCACGGAAGGCTCAAAAACGGGCCTGGGATACTTTTCGTAGATATCCCACACTTTCAAATCGGGTTGCTTTCAAACGGGCCCGAGCACATGCTAGGTGGGTAAGACGTCAAAGCCAGAAGGAATCTTGGATTAAGTTCACAACCAGCATATCTTCTACCACCAGTTCCAAGATCATATGGGACAAGATTCGAAAGGTTAATGGGCACTACAATTTTGTTCCCCTCTCGATCTTACTCTCTGATGGTTAGGAGATGACTGATGTCCGGAACATCGCTAACACTCTAGGTGAAAGCTTTTGCCAGGTATCTAGCACTTCTGCTTGTTCCTCCACCTTCCTGGCCATCAAGACTGGGGCAGAGCGATCACCTCTTTCCTTTCAAAATGACTGTTTCTTTGACTATAATAATCCCTTTACCCTGGTGGAACTAAAAATGGCCCTTCTTCGATCTGCCAGTACGTCTGTTGGACCTGATGATATTCATTATGACATGCTGCACCATCTATCTCCTGCTTCTCTTGATGTCCTTCTGATTATCTTCAACCGGATTTGGCAGGAGAATGTTTTTTCTGATGCCTGGTGCCAGGCTATTATTTTACCTTTCTCTAAGCCAGGGAAAGATCCGAAGATTCCTTCAAACTATCGTCCAATTGCTCTGATGAGCTGTCTCTGTAAGACCTTAGAAGGGATGGTTAATGCTCGTCTTGTTTGGTTCCTTGAATCAAACAACCTTCTCTCGCCCACCCAGTGTGGGTTCCGTCGACAGCACTCCACCTAATTCGTCTTGAAACATCTATCAGAGAGGCCTTTCTCAACCACCAACATCTTGTATCGATATTCTTTGACATAGAGAAGGCTTACGACACAACATGGAGGTATGGCGTTTTGCGAGACCTCCATACATATGGGTTACGTGGCCATCTACCCATGTTTATTAAAATTTTTTTAATGGACAGGAGATTCCAAGTTCGTGTAGGTTTGGCGCTTTCACGTTCTTTTGTACAGGAACTTGGAGTCCCTCAAGGCTGTATATTGAGTGTCGCACTCTTCAGTATAAAGATAAATGCCATCACTGAACAACTCCCTCTCACCGTTACGAATGGGCTATATGTTGATGACTTTCACATCTCATGTCAGTCGTCAAACATGAGATATATTGAGCGGCAACTACAAACTGCCCTCAATTGTGTACGGAAGTGGACTCTGGCGAATGGCTTTAATTTCTCTCTTTCCAAAACTGTATGCATGCACTTTTGCCGTTGACGAGGTATTCACCCTGATCCTGAACTTCATATTGGTGAAGTTTTGCTGCCAGTGGTCCCGGAGACAAAGTTCTTGGGGCTTATCATTGATCATAAACTGACCTTTATACCACACTTAAAGCAGCTTTGGGTCAAATGCACAAGAGCACTGAACATCATCCGTGTCCTCTCTTATACCAGTTGGGGGGCAGTTCGCCATTCAATGTTAAAGATATATCGTGCACTTATTAGATCGAAACTTGACTATGGATCAATGGTCTATGGCTCTGCCAGACCCTCGGCCTTAAAGATGCTGGACCCCATTCATCACCAAGGATTTCGACTCTGCACTGGAGCTTTCCGTACCTCTCCAGTTCAAAGCATATACATTGAATCTCATGAACCTCCTCTACACTTTCGCCGTTTGCAACTGTCTTTACAATGTACTTCGAAACTTCGTTCCTTACCAAAGCATCCCACCTGGGAATGTGTTTTCCTTCTTCGGTGGGCAGTACTTTTTCAGAACAGACGATCTGTCATTGCTCCGTTTGGCCTTCGCATCCGGGCGCAATTGGATGAATTGGGTCTGTCCTTGGATAACATTGCAGATTATACAGGTCGACGCATCCCACCATGGCTTATTACATCCCCAAGTGTGACCTTTCTTTCAATCACCTAAAAAAGGCAGAAACTCCAGACTGGAAGTACCGTCTTTTATTCAATGAATATCTTTCAAACAATCATTCAGTTCCCATTTATACAGATGGTTCCAAATCAGGTAATTCAGTAGGCTCTGCTACGGTTTGCTATGGGTCAGTAGTTGCACGCACAATCCCTTCTACAGCTTCTGTGTTCACTGCTGAACTGTATCCCATATCTCTTGCCCTTGATCATATTGCAGCTGATCATTACTCCAACTGCACTATTTATACTGATTCGCTTAGTTCTATACTTGCCTTGGAATCGCTACACGTTAGCTCACATCCTGTTCTCGCTGATATTCGAAACCGACTGGTCCATTTCTCATTAGCAGCTACTTCAATCCAGTTTTTCTGGATACCAGGCCATGTTGGTATTCATGGGAACGAGCTTGCAGACATGGCAGCTAAATATGTCTGCTTCAGCACCATCACCCCTATGCCTATTCCGTACATTGACTATGGTGTTGTCTTCAAGGCTCGGCTCCATGCCAGTTGGCAGTCCACTTGGAGTGAACAACGCGACAATAAACTTTTTCAAATCAAACCCAAAATTGGAGTTTGGCCATCTAGCTTCCGTAAAGTTCGGAGGGAAGAAGTTGTACTCACTAGGCTATGTATTGGTCACAGTTTTTTAACTCATCATTTTCTTTTATCTGGAACTGATGCACCACTGTGTAGTTTGTGTAACACTCAAATCATTATCAGCCACGTTTTACTTTCTTGCCATTGTTACAATTCTCAACGACGGCAATACTTTAAATATATTTTTTCCCAGGGTCAGTCTGTAACATTGGACAGAGTTATTGGTGATGGTGACTCTGTCCACCTTAATAACGTTTTTAATTTTTTAATGGCCATTAATCTTTTTAATCTCATTTAAGTGTGGTATATTTATTTATTACACCTTTTTAATTGTGGCTCCTTTTTTACAGTTTTATTCTTTCTCATTCAATGTGACATTAAACAATGGCCAGAACATTAAATAACTCGACACCAGGACTGGAAAGGCCAACTTCAGGTGACTAATGCTTCTGTTTGAACTGTCTGTTTGAACTACTCGTTAGTCTTTTTGGCGAGTTACTGTTATACTTTTGCTGCATATCATTTCACACTTTTACAACCTTTTTGTACTGGCCATATTGACTCATAACCCGGAACCAGGATGGAAAGACCAACTTCAGGTGGCTGACAGTGGTTTATATACTACCTGTTAGTCTTCCTGGCGGGTTATGATCATTCCCATTCTGCTACAGGTTGTCCTTTACAACTTTGTTGACTGGATGTTGTCATTGGTTTTTGCACCATTTCCTGTTTTAATTGCCATTTTGCTTTTATCTTCAATTCCCTTTACACATTTTACTCCATTTACTTGACTTTTATCTTTTTACTGGACATTTGGCTACTCTTTATTACGATTTTGCTGAGTGTCTTTTAAAACTTTTATTCCATTACATTTTGATAATAGCTACTATGACACATAACCTGGAACCAGGACTGGAAAGACCAACTTCAGGTGACTGGTGGTGGGTCTTGAACTTACCTGTTAATCTTCTTATACTCTGCCTTCTATCTTAACGTTGTAGACTAGGTGTCAACATTGGTTTTATACTTTTTTGTTTTACCTTCATTTCCATTGATGTCTTTTACTAAAATTCTACCGGTTGTTTAGCGCAGATAGCCTCGTTGCTTTGTGCCATAAAACACTAAATCAATCAATCAATCATTCCTATCATCCTGTGTGTCTTTCCTTACAGGAACTAGTTTTTAAACCTCTCGATAGAATAATCTTTCAAGAATATTTGTTATACCAAAATGACAGGTTGCGTGATGGAAGAGTGCATGGAAGGGTGGCCCTGCTGGTTGACCAACACATGTCCACCCTGTCTTTGCTACTCAATAAACCCTTGGAATTCTTCACTATTAATGTTTCCTTGGGTTGTACCATCACTATTTGTTCTCTCCACTTGTTTTTTGGAGAGACTTATGATCAATCAGACTGGGATCCCAGAAAATATTAATGGACACAATCCCCTCTGTGGCAGCTGCTCAATCTTTTCCTAAGCCATTGACATGCTTTTCACAGTATTTTCATCCATAGTGGATTTTTGCCTGCTAGGAGGCATGGAAAACTAAAAAATGGGCCTGGAATATCTTTTGTGGGTATTCTTTTGAACCATGTTGCTTTTCAGCAGGCCTGTGCCTGTAAGGTTAGATATCAAAACAAAAGCACTCCCCGGTGGACCACCTGATTTGACTTCAAATATTGGTCAGGGAAGCCTTCCTCAAGAGGGAACATTTTGTATCCATGTTTTTATCTTCAGAAAGCTTACAACACTACATGGGAGGGTATGGCCTTTTGTGGGACACCCCTTCTCCTATGGGTTATGTGTTTATTTATCAGTTTTTTTTCTGGAATTTTTTATTGGATCGGTGATTTCAAGTCTGTGTAGGTTTGGAACTTTTCCATTTTTTTCCACAGGAATATGAAGTCTGTCAGGGCTGTGTCTTTAGTGCCACACTTTTCAGTATCAATATTAATTATATCACTACTCAACTTCCTTCTACTATTGCAAGTGAGCTCTTTGTTGACAATTTCTGTGTTTTATGTTGGTCATTGAGTATAAGGTTTATTGACTTGTAGCTTTAGACTGCCCTCAGTCATGAAGTAGACCACAGCAAATGGATTTACCTTTTCTTTATCCATAACATTTTGCACTTTTGCCACCAGTAGGTAATGTGTTCTAATCCTGAGCTCCAACTTGGTGATGTTGTTGTTCTTGTGGTTTCAGAGGTAAAATTCTTCTTGGAGCTCATTTTTGACTGTAAGCTGAGGGCACTGAACATCCTCTGTGTCCTCTTTTCCACTTCTTGGGGAGCTGATGTTCTATGCTTAAGATCCATTGTGATTTTATTCACTCCAAACTAGGCCATAGGTCTCTGGACCTGTGGTTCTTTGAGGACCTTGATTTAGAGTATGCTGTTCCCCATTTACCATCTGGGGCTTTGGCTCTGCACAGGAGCTTTCTGCACTTCTCCAGTCCAAAGTTTATATACTGAGCCCCACAAACCTCTTTGCCTCTACCATTTGCAACAATTACTGCAGTATACCATTAAACTTCAATCAGTACCACAGTATCCCATCTAGGGTTGCTTCTTCCTTCTTTAGTGGGCTGTGCTCTTTTGGGAAATATGGTCTGTTATATTTTCCCTTTGACACCTATATTCATTGCAGCTGGCTGAGTTGGGTGTGTCATAAGATGACATTGCTGTCTTCACTGATTAGCCCATACTATGACGGCTAATTTACAGTCCCACTTGTGACCTTTATTTGAATCATCTGAGAAAGGCAGATACTCCTGTTTGGAAGTACTGTCTCCTCTATACCAAACATTTTTCCAACCATTCTTCTATTCCCATTGTTAGAGATATTTTAAAATCAGGTGACTCTGTGGGATCTGCCATGATTTGTTGCTCACAGTTTCTTTGTTTACTGCTGAGTTGTATGTCATTTCTTTTGCCCTGGATCACAGAGAAGCTATGCAGTTCTTCAATTATATTATTTACACTAACTCTCTTAGCTCTTGATTTGTGTTGGAATTGTTTAGTGTTAGTTCTAAACCTGTTCTCATTGATATTCTAAATTGAGTGGTCCATTTTTTTATTTTTTTGTTTCTGTTTTCTTGGATACTTGGCATTATTGATTTCTGTGGGAATGAGCTTGCTCACACTGTGACAAAGTCTGTCTGCTCTGGTGACATTACAGGTATGTCCTGTCCTGTATATGGGCTATGATTCTGTATTGAAAGCTCAACTTCATGCCAGTTGGCAGTTGACTTTGGAGTAAACAACATTGTAAACAGGCTCTTCCACATTAAACCTTTTGTAATTTCTTGGCTGTCTTGTTTTTGTAAGGATTGATAGGAAGAAGTTGTTCTAATTAGGCTACTCATTTAATTAACGTTTTCTTTTGTAAGAGACTAACCCATCAATAGGCCACATTTTAATGTTATACTCTTGTTATGAATATGAGTGACAATACCATTTTTTCCCTGATGTTAGTCAGTGTCATTGGCAGTGGTGGCACTGTCTAACATCCTTGTGTTGGCCTTTTATGGGCCTTTGACTTTTTAAAATTCTGGTTAGATCTTTTATTCAATTGTGCATGTTGTTTAGCTTAATTTATTTTTAATTTCTTATAATACTTCTACCTTTCAAGCTGTTGTTTGGTGCAAATAGCCTAGTTGCTTTGCTCCAATAAATGCTAACTAGCCAACTGAGAAGACATTTATTGAGTGGATTCATTTGGTTTAGTTGAAAAAGGTTGATCTGCTTTATTCTTTTTCCCAAAGATTCAGTTTTTAAATTTTGTATTTCAGAAGTAAGTTTGACTGTTTTGAATTTTATATTTTTATTTTCATCCACCTCTACAACCTGTAAATATGTGGTTACCATCACAATTGCAATTACAAAGTTTTTATTACTTTGAGAAAGTAGAAGTTATGTATCCTTCTGACTTGCATAATAAATCACATGAAAGGTAGGAGAGTAAAGAACAATGGGAAAGTTGACAAATGCTCTACATTGTGTCAAGGACATTTCAAAATTGTTGTCACATTTTTATTATCAACATGTGAGGAACTCCACAGAAAGAGACTATCAGATGTAATTGTTTGAATTCAGTTTCATCCGAGTGTGTAAAAATTAAAGAAATTTTGTAATCTTATGTAAAGTAGTCAAAGAAATATATTGGACAGGTAACAAAGTAAGAAACACCTGAATTTTATTACGTTTGTTATATTTAGTATTCGGTTTTTCATTTGATATATTCCTTTTGAAAATAGGCATGTATATAAATCATAATGTATACAGTACACAAAGTTAACATCATAACTACATTTCTGTGTAAATTCAGAATCAGGTGAATATTTTATTTCATAACTTTTGATTTCTAGTTTAATGCAATGTCTCCACATTGTGAGAAGTGTGTAAAAGCACTGAACTTGAGAAAGTTATACAATATCACTTACTGGCTAGTTTTGATGAAACCATTCAGTGATTTATTTTTAGACTTTCTCAGGCACATTTTGACATTTATACATAAAAAATGAGGTTTTGATAAGACCATCTGCTTTAGCTTTTATACAAATGCTAAAAGCATTGTTCCAAATATAACTATTAATTTTTCTGGCCTTAAAGAATTAATATGTACAGGCCATGACACTAGTTGCCATCTTAGTTACTGGAACATGGAAGGACTGATTTGTTTTCAAGGTGTGTCCCCAACAGCACTGTGTATCAGTGTGTTCTGGTGATCTTCTCCAAGATGGAGATCCTTTGCATTGTGAAACTTTTGAAATAACTGTAATGACCAGTACATTTTTATCCACTGTATTAATAAGGATTTTTAAGCTTCAGAGACTGTCTGCAGTGTATAAAAGAAATGTGCAAAGCTGCTAAGCATTACAATTATAACAGTAATTTTTGCATATACTATATTATAATTATTTATGTTTTCCTGTTAGTTCAGTGGGCTCAGCAGATAGCTTGATGTCGCTTTGCTATAAGAAAAACACACACACACACACACACACACTGATATATCTGTACAATTCACCTTCTTTTATGTCTACTCAAAATCAAACAAAACTATTTAATTATTCAAGGTTCATAAATCTCCAGTTGGTTAAAATTTCTAAATTTGACACTCCTCTTAAACCACTGTCAGATGTAGGCCAGATTTCTGTTTGCTTCACACACACAACAGAGACTATAATTCTAATTAAATTAAAAGCTAAAGCAAATTTTGTAGTATATTTTGGGAGAGTATATGTGAGTGTTTATATTTATACTCAGCATGTATAATTTATTTTGTGTTTTTTTTTTAAATTGTAGGAAATACCATGTTTAAATCATGTCCATAGAACAACTAAAATATGAATATGCCACTGGCCTACAAAAATACTTTTTATGGTGAGCTTACTGATACCCAAGACATTACATTCTAAGTGAACATCTCAGAAAATAGTTTTGTGTTATTTAAACATTTTCGTCTGATTTTTTGATTATTTTAGGTTTTTTGACAAGGGTTGAAAAATAATTTGATGTCCTTAATATTTACCTTTCCTTGTATATTACAGCTAGTTCATATTGAATGTAATTTGACTTAGAGTAAGTTTAAAATATTTTACTAGAAGCATCATCACCAAGTGTATGAATTTATTGTTATTGTTACACACTCTTTGTTCTTGACACTGTATGGTATTGTGCATTTCAAATTTTGTTTATGAGAGAGTAATTCACATATTTGTGGGTTCTTTTTATTCATAGTACACATAATGTACCATCTAGGAACCAAAAAACAATTTGACTAGAGTAAAAATCTCATTCATTGAATACACAGTCTATAACATATTGGCTTTGAAATCAAGAAAATTAAAATTGTATCATAATGGGAATGTATATACATTTATAAACATTCATTAAGAGCTCTTGATATTGTATTTTCTTCTAAAGAAGTCTAAGGAAAATGAAACAGACGAGCAGGATCAAGTGACGACGTTACTTACCTCTTTAGTTGTACTTACAGAGGAGAAGTCCCGTTTGGAAGCAAATCTTCTATCTGACAAAAAAAAGCTAATAGTAAGTGGAAAACTATAAATATAATGTGTATGCTGATTGTAGGAATTTTAGTGTTTGTAGTTTTGCATTTAAGGAATGAGTGTTAGGTTTTTTACAGTGTATACGTTATTGCATAGATTAATTGGTAGTTTCATGTGCATGTTATTTTTTCTCAGTTTTTTATTCTGATGAAGCAATAAACAGGACTTAAAAGTTATTGAAGTAAAATATACTGGAACATTTTGTCCTAATTTAGTGTGTATGCTCCACTGTTTTGATGGTATTTGGTTTTGCTAAAGATATTATCACTAGCTAGTTATAATATGGACTAAAATGAGTTGATTCCAAGTGTTTGTTTTTAAAATAAAATTATGGACTGTAATGTGGTGAACCAGGACTACATAAAATTTTGGAAATGGTTGTATTTTTAAAGATTTTTATGAATTCAGACTAACTTAGAGGAAATGTAAATATGTTGCACACCATGTATACAGTGTATGTTTAAGAAACTTAAATAGCTTGTTGACATAAGGGAAATTAATTTTTTTTTTAAAGTGTAGAGTTTCAGTTTTTAAAAAGTATATATATATATATTCATATTTAGATAGATCTAGAGAGAAGATATGCTGGTTATAGTTCTCCAGTAAGGGTGGTCATCTGTCATGTAACACACTTTTTTCTATACATTACATGTTTATATAATATTTTATGAATTGCAAATTTACTTCTCATCTAAAGCTTGAAAAGGAAGAACTTGAAAAGCAGTTAGAAGAAATGAAACTGTGCCATCAGAAAGAGATCCAGAGTAGAAACCAAGAAGTTCAATATGTAAGAATCTAATTTAATTACGTATACTATTAAACTACAAGTAAATGGACTTTATAGCAGGATTTATGCATTTTGAAGAATTGAAAAGAAAAATCTCAACTACATCATGTACAATGTTTTTATCAACTTTTTTACACTTACCTTACAAAATGTAAGTTACTATATCAAGAAAACATTTTAACAAAGAATAAGCTTATCTGTACTCGAGAAACATTAGAATTATTTATCATTCATTTTTTGTATTATATAGTAAAAATAGTGTTTTATTTTAAAAAAATTAATAAATATAAAACAATCTCAAACAGATAATATTGTATATATTTATATGATAAATGTATCATATTTCTTGTAGGTAACTTGATTTTAGATTATATCTAAAACATGACATTCAACAAATTTTTTTGCCTCATACACTTGTGTTTGCAATGTTGGAGTAATAAATTTAAGATTAGTTTTATATTTATATGATTTCATATTTTGTTTGGCTTATTTTTTGACTTATTTAGAGGTGTACATGTTCTAGCTTAATATATAGGGTGTTATAGTTAGTATTTTTTATTTCTGTGATCAGCTTTCAGGTTTTGAGAGCAGAATTACATATTAAATTTTAAAGTACAAGTTAAAATAGTTATAAATCTTACTTCAAATATTTTAAACTTGGAAATGAATTGAGAATTGATAACTTGTAATAATGCAGCATTTACACCCTTGTGCAAATTAATTGAAACAATTGGTCATTTTACAATATTTTCAGCATGGCAGCTAGTGTAGGTTTGTTAAATTTGTTGATTTCATTTAATAGTCAGTTTTTCACACAGACGATGTCATCAGCTGTGTTTTGCTTTACGGTCGATCTATTTTTGGGATATATGATGAAATTTTGAGGAATATTACATCATTTGATATTGCGTTAGAAGAGCAAGGAGACCAATCAAAAAACTTCTTACCCACTCAATGAAGAAAAAACTGTATCAGTGGGATCTGAAATACAAGAACAGTGGAAGAAGGTGTTATACAGTGACAAAACTCATTTCTTTGTACAGGTTCAAAGAAGTCTGCATTTTCACATCTCTAGATGAGAAACTTCGAGAATCTCACATCAATCAGTTTGTAAAACATCCTTGAAGAAGATGTTTTGGGGCTACTGTGACATTGGAGGCTTACATATTGTAGAAGGTATAATGCGAGGACTAGAGCACATTGAAGTTTTGCAGAGAAGAGTCATTCCAGAATTGAAAAAGAGATTTCAAGATGGATCTGGCATTTTTCAGCAAGATCTGGCTTCGTGCTACACATCGAAACTTCTTAAGAATTTTATGACTGCAATGCAAATAAAGGTGCTGGACTGGCCTGGAAACTCTCTGGATTAAATACTATAGAAAATCTTTGGGCAATTTGTAAAAAAAGACTTCGGGGGAAAAGACTACTACGAAAGATAATTTAATTGGGGCTATCAGTCTTTGGGAATATACTTGTCAATGTTTTGTTTCATTTACAATTTTTTTTCTGTTATTTTATTACTACAGGCTTCAGTACCACCACTTTATGATATCATATCATGTGGTCTTAATAATGAAACACAGCTTTAAAATTTAATAGCTGTAGGCAACATTTAAATACAGTAGGATAAATCAGATTATTAAATAATTTTATCAGTATAGAAAAACAAAGTTGGTTGAATAGTAATATATGGTTTTGTGGGTAAATATGAAATTCCTAGAAGAATGAACAAAGGAATTTGATAAGCAATTTGGAGGACTTGGAAACAAACCACAAATCTGGAATTTTTTAATACCTTCTTTAGATGATTTTTTAATTTGAAAAATTTTATTGTACATTATTTATGTTTGAAAGCTGCAAAAAATTTCTGTGACAAGGTATCAGTTAAGCATAGTTAGGTTTAGTGAATGTGAAAGCAATAGAATAATGTTTATTTCAGATCCATATTTATTTATTATTATTGTTAAATGTGTAATATTAATAAAATGTACATACAAAAAACAAAATTATTATCTGTTGAAAATAAACTATTTATTGTTTCTAAGTTGGTCTTTACCAAGAATATTGGTAGCAAAAATCATGATATCTGGCTTGACACAGATAATGATGAACTCCTTTTGAAAGGTCTGGCTCTAGGTCACTGATTAATCTTTTTTTCAAATTTTGCTGTGTTTGTTACACATACAAGCTGAAAATAGTAACTTCTATAATGGAGAAAATGAAGTGTCAAAAAAATGCATTAATAAATATCAATAAAATTGAACCTGACTGGATATATAAAATGGAATTTGCTGCTTAACAATGAAAACATCAAAATTCTAAAGTGCAAAGAATTATTTTCAGAGTTTTTCAAAACATTGTCTCACACTAACATTTTAGAAGTTTCCTAGCTAAAAAAATTACAGAAGTAATAGATTGAATTTTAAAAGCCAGAACAATGTAGTTTAATAAGTATCAATTTACTGAAGTATTTTCCCTTCAAGAAGAAAAGAAATTGATTGATATAATAACACTCCTCAGATTGACTCTGAAAGGGTTTATTTGTTTATATCATGTTAAGGGGCTTTATTTTCTATTATGAAATGCTTTTAACTTTTCTGTGATATTTTCTTTAATATTATACATCTATGGAAAATGTTTATTAAATTTTGTATTTTGAATTTCTTTTGTGAGACCTTTTTGATAAAAATGGAATTTCTGATATAGTAGGAGTGAATTATAATAAATTATGATAACATTACTGTAAAGGGATTAAGAGTTTATTATTTTCAGCTCAAACAAAAAATAAGGATTCAACAAAGAGAGAGAGAACAGGAACAAGAGAATCATGCACTTATGTTAAGAGAATTACAACATTTGGTGGCAGATGAAAGAGCATTAAAAGAAAGCTTTGAACGTAAGGTAATCAAATAAATTTATTAAACAGTATATTTAAGTCCAATGTCAAACCATAAAAATTTATAATTTACAAGCAAATAAATATAATCTAATGTAGATAAATGAGAGTTCAAATGAAAATGATCTAGAATTTTTTTTATTATTATTTTTTATATGCAGAGCCAAAAAATATTTACTGTTGTTTCATGTGGAATTGGACAGTTGTAGGCAGGCTTTGACAAATATTTGTAGATGTAGGTAACAGCCCATAAACTTAAGAGCCAGGTCTGATATAGAAGAGTTACTGAGTATATTTTGAGTTGGTTGTGTGGTGGTAGTACAAGACATACAGTTTTACAATAAAAAACAAAGGGCTCATTATTAAACTTTGTTATATAACATATATTAAAGTGAACTTTCAGTTTGTTGAATTATTCAAATAATAGGCAAAATAACTAACTTTGGTGGATTTTTGCAATGAATGCAAGTGAAATAATCATTACAATATTAATTGTCAGTTAGGGTGTTTCAAAATAAGTCTAATGTACACCACTCCAACACTCTATAATGATAAGCAAATGATTTGGGATGTTTTTTATAAAATCTGTTTATGCTAAGTGTATGGGCTTATATTTTGTTATAATTCTGAAGTGTTCAACTCTGTTACTGTGGTTCATGGGTCAAAGACCATGTTATTGTGTTTATTGAACTACTATTTTATGATTTTGTGTCATTAAATTTGCTATCAGAGTGTAGATCATAATTCAAATTTTAGTATTATGAATCATTCAATTTCTTAATTTTAAAGTAAATATTAAAAAAACATATAAACATTGATTTTTGGGTATGCACGTGGTACATTGAATGCACCAGCAACTCAAGTCAGATGTTTGTAATGTTTAATTATCAAATCAAGGTTGTAATGAATTATGAACCCAAATTACTATTATTAACAAGCTAGAACACAAAATAAGAATCTGCTGTTTTTTCTGTTTGTTAAGATATTGCTCATATACTAAATCAAACATTGACCCTGATCACCTTTTTTTCTTTTTGGAATTGGTTCTTCATATACACTTATGTATATGACATGTGATTGAGCAATTGAAAATTCTAAGTGTTCTTTTTGTGGCTTTCTCAGCCATTTTCATATGTTAGGATGCCATCTTGTTTTTTCAAAGAAAGATTTTACATATTTTTTAAACCAAAATACAGCTTAATTAAACTGATAAATTAAAAAGGAATTCTATGGTATCAGTATAGTAATTTTTGACTTTTTGTTATTCAATTGTATATATATAAAACCTAAAAAAAAATTATTTTGGTTCAGATTCTTCATATTTGAAATTTCTAAAGATTTAGCAAGTTAACAAGAAGTAGCAACCAAGTATAAAGATCATAACAAGAAGAGAAAACTGTTTGCCTTACTTCTTCATTCACTATACTTTGTTTTAAGAAAAAAGTTTAATAACTTGTTTGTAAGTAGAAATAATCTATGTACATATATGATGTATAATAATTGATATGTGACTGTTTTACAAAATATAGTTAAGACATGTCATTATGTAAAGGATATGGTAACATTAGTGCACATGTTCCACATCATTGTAACTTCTATGTAATCGGCTCGGCATGATCAAAAAGTCGATATAATAAAAATAAACATAAGCATATAATGTTATGAGATTTAAGCTATTTAGACTAAACATTTGTGTTTTCATATTATAATTTGTAGTTATTCCAGTATGAACAAAGCATAATCTACATTTCCTAATTTTTATGGTTGTTTTCAGGTCAGTCAAGTTGACAGACTTTCGTATTGTTAGGTAGAGAAAGTAACAGACAAAATATAAAATTTCACTTAAACCAAAGGTTTGAAATATTTCTCAGAGGTTTTAAAGATTACATAAATAACATTTGAGACATTTGGGATGAGGAATTATTTTTTAATCATGACATGAAAATCACCTCACATTCATAATAGTAAAAAAACACTTGGTATTTTCACAAATAAATCTTTAATAAAAATACTTCATTAAAAAATCTGAATTTTTATATACAGAAAACTTGGAATAATTACAAAAATCTATCTACCATATTTTATGAAGATGCAAATCAAGCATTAAAAGTTGTATTATAAATACTTAATGTGTATGTAAACTTGTGTTTTATACTGAGCCCATCATAAAAGGGTTAAAAGTGATATTGGTCCATTGAACCAGGTTTCCTGTCTGTGAAGCTGAACTATAAGTGTGAATTTACTGTTTATCTTCATGAAATATGGATAGGTTGTTACTTTAATAAAGATTTAAAACAACTTGTATGCAAAAAAATATTGCTTAAATAGTATTTTTACTAAATGTCTTCTATGCATTTAGGGTATCAGTTTGACTCGGACTTTAACTAGTCTAAGTGCAGGGTGGTTTTTATTACTAAAAATAAAAGTAGTTCTTTTTTTCTTTTTTATTTAACTTTTAAAACACCCATGTACATTGAACCTATAAACCAGTTGCATATTTTGTTCTATTGCATTGCAATAACAGAAAAAGTGTAAAATAGTGTAAAACATAAGTTGAAATATAATTTTCATGTACGAAACTTTGAAAATTAAAAAATGTTTTCGTGTGATATCTTAAAAAAGCAGTTAGAAACACTTGTGTTTCCTTTGTTGTAAAACTTTACTGGAAAGTTATTATTTTACAAAACTATAAATTTTAACTCTATTTAGATTTCAAAAACACCACTTATAGTTTTACTTTAAATATCACTAACATAATATAAAAATAACCTTTTTTGCCATAGAAGAACAAGATTGAACCAACTTCTTAAAACTTAATCAGAATACTTCATTTAATATAAGTGGCAAATTTTACATCGTGTTTTTTACACTGTTTATTCAAGAAGCTTCTTAGACTGATAAGGCTTAATTTAAACAGGGCTTAACAAACAGTGGCCTTGTCAGCAAAATGTAACTCATACAGTTGAAATTTGTAACTAATAAATATCCTAGATCTAAGAAACTAAACCTATTTCCTCTAGAACTTCATATTATTTCTTTTGAGTTTCCAAATACAGAGTTTGAATTTGTGTTCTTTATAGAAACCATTTGTTTCTGGTAACCTCAAAGTGAGGGAATTTGTAGATGCTTATTTTCAATTTAGGAGAAAAGTTTCATATACCAAATGTTTGTGTATTTTCAAGTGAATTATGTAATCTGTTGTAAGGTATGCTTTTCTTTCTTATATTGTTTTTAAAGTATATA
This sequence comes from Carcinoscorpius rotundicauda, assembly GCA_011833715.1. Lineage (NCBI taxonomy): Eukaryota > Metazoa > Arthropoda > Merostomata > Xiphosura > Limulidae > Carcinoscorpius > Carcinoscorpius rotundicauda. The sequence continues at coordinate 30,809,848 of CM022396.1, forward strand.
AACTGGAGAGTTTAATTTTTACGGTGTTGTTATTATGTTTTGAATTTACTTTTGTTATATATTTGTTATTTTATACAGGGTGGTCGCTAGAAAAGTGGAAAATTTGTCAAACAGCTATTTATTTTTACAAAGAATAACTTTTACAAAGTTTTTTAAAGGCATATGTTATATTACACTCATAGATGCTCAAAATTATTAAAATCATGCATTTTATTCATGATGTAAAGAAATCAAAATAGAAATGAGTAAGCGCGCATTTTATTCATGATCTTATCTGACCTTCAAATTTTCCGCTTTTCTAGCGACCACCCTGTATTTTATTCCCAGCAGACATTAGTTTGCTACTTGACAGTTGCTATTTCTCTCCCACTGCTTGTCATGCTGAGTCCTGTTTCACTGAACAACTTGCTTTCTATTTACCCAAGACTCCCTCTTTGCATACTTTATGAACTAACTGGTCCAGTGGTTCAAGTCATTGGCTTTCTGTGTGTAAAAGCCTTATCAATATTATTTTATGTATATAGGATTGAGACATGTAGTAAGTTTTTAGAAGTGTTGCTGCATGCACATTTTTTCTTTACTGTGAAATAAATATGAACCACTTGAACTCCACAAGGTGTGATTAGTAGTGAAAGGGTTGGTTTGGTCTTTTTCATGCAAAGATTCAGTCATGCAAGTTTTCCAATATTATATACCAACTGAATTTTTATATTGTAATAAATAGTATTAGATATTTATCTGAAAAACTGGGCAGTGAAAAGTGTCTCCAATAATTGGAACTTCACCTAGCTATCAAGACTAGTACTCTACTGCTCAGCTATCCAAGAGTACAAATTTTTCCTCAGTTTTCTTTTATAAAGTCTCTTTCACTATGAATATGATCACCAGTAAGAAGCTGTGTAAGGGAGGTCAGTTATCTCATAGTTCTTCCTGTGAAATAGTCCATATTAATTGATATGGTATAATATTATTATTTCACTTATTCCTACTAGATTTAATTAAATATTTTAAAATTTTGGAAACAAACTAAGAAATTTGAATTCCTCATTAGCTGCTTCCTCTATCAAATGGTAGATGTATTGGATTTGAAGTTTATATTTAACATGACTTTATATTAAGAATCCAAATAGTTATGGGATTGGGATGATAAGTGCAATACTCCATATAAACAATAAGTTTATTCTCATCTGAATTGAAACTACAGTACAATTTTTATAACCTTACATGTATTTAAATTTAAAAAACTACAGAAGGTCACTGCTTCTTAATGTTTATCAACATTTTGACTAAATCAAAACACTACCTACTCCTCATATCAACAAAAATAAAATGACTTCAAACTATAGATTAAAACATACATCACATCACTTTAAGTCTGAGCATTTACTTTTTCGTAAATTTTGTTTACTAGATATAACTAGAGACATCAAGAGAGATTTACTTTGCAGTTTAAATCCACCCCAACAAAAAGAAAAGTGTTTAACAGTGCAAATGTTGTTGAATAAAGCTAGCAAAAACACTTGAAAAAAATGGTCACTAAATAACCCAGGTCAAAAGTATTACAACAAAAAGTAGTTCAGCACCTCAAAACCAAATTTCAAGCACTCTAATCAGAACATGTCTGTTATGTCCAGTTGTTAATCTTGGACCCTTCATTTGTGCATATATTGTATGTCATCTGGGTTTCTTTTTCCTAGTCTTTACCTGGCATATGCATTTTCAGGATTATATGTGCCATTTTGATAATCATTGAACTTTGTCATAAAATGACTGAATGAATCTGATTTTAAACTCCAGTATATTTTTATCTGTTTTATTTCAAATAAAACTGTATGAGAGGTACTGATTGTTAGAATAAGTATGATTTGTAATAAAGCACTAATATTAAGTAGTTCTTATTTTGTTGTTGTTTTTTAGTTAACAATTTTCTCCTTAGGACTCTGATTTGGACCTATTTGACTACATATAGGGCAGGATTAAATCATTTTTGGTCCATGATTTTACTAAAATGCCTTGTCAAGGCTTCAACTTTATCTTGACCAGAGCTATCTAAAGCTTTTTTATTTTTAAGTCAAAATTTACCTTTGAAAACCTGTGTTCTGATACATGTTTCTTGTTTTTCATGTGCATTTTTGAACCTTTCTCAAATAGAATAAATTGTTTCTGTAAATAAAAAAGTTCAGATCTTTTACTAGAATGTCCGTGGTGCTTTTAGCTATTTATTCACTTTTTAGCAACAAAGACTCCATGGAGATCTAAGTTTGTAAGATCAGTCCTTACAGTGTCTATGTTTGATTTTACTTTTTTTTTCATGTTAGACTACTTCAATGTTTTCAGTATTGGAAACCCTTGGAGGTTGTATCCATCTGTATTTTCTTGGGTTGTACCATCACTGTGTGCCTGTTGCCTGTTGCCTGTAGAAACATATGATCAATCAGACATTGATGCTTTCATTGAACAGTTGTCATCTCCATTTTTCATCCTGGGGAACTTTAATGGACATCATCCACTCCGGAGAAGTGCTGATATTGATATGTGGAGTTGCTCTGTGGATCGTATGCTCTCTGATCACAACCTTTCTCTTTACAATACTGATTTTTCTTTTTATTTTCATGCACCTAGTCAGTTCTATAATGCTATTGACCTCTCAATTTGCTCCCCTTCATTTTTTCCCATTTTTCATGGAGGATTGACAATAATCCATCAGGCAGTGATCAATTTCCTATAATCTTAAGAGAAAGACTGGCCATGGTCAATGCCACCCAAGCCGCATGCTCCAGTGGAGGCTGGATCAGGCAAACTGGTTCTCTTTCACTGCTTTCTCATAACTTGATCTTACCATTGTCTATAAACCATCAATAGATGACTGAGTGGCAGCAGTAACTAATTGCATTATACAAGCAGCTGCTTAATGTATTCTTAAAACCCTTACACATTTTTTCCACTCTATCCTCATCTATGTTGGAATTCATCTTTCCACATGGCATGGAAGGCTCAAAAACGGGCCTGGGATACTTTCCATAGATATCCCAGACTCGAACTGCACCACTTTCCAGTGGGCCTGTGCATGTGCTTAGTGGGTAAGACGTCAAAGCCAGAAGGAATCTTGGATTAAGTTCACAACTGGCATATCTTTTACCACCAGTTCCAAAGTCATATAGGACAAGATTTGAAAGGTCTGTGGGCAATATAATTTTGTCTTCCCCTATCGATCTTGCTCTCTGATGAACAGGAAATAGTTGATACTCGGAGCATTGACTATACTCTAGGTGAAATCTTTTACTGGATTTCTTGCACTTCTGCTTTTTTTCCTACCTTAGCCATCAAGACTCAGGCAGAGCAATCACCTCTTTCCTTTCAAGCTGATTGTCTCTGTAACTCTAATTGTCCCTTTACACTGGTGGAACTCAAACTGGCCCTTCATCTGTCTGGCAGTACATTGATTGAACAGGATGATTCACACTATGACATGCTGTGCCATTATCTCCTGTTTTTCTTGTTATTCTTCTGATTGTTTTTAACTGAATCTGGCAGGAGAATGTTTTTTCCTGATGCTTCATGCCAGGCTATTGTCCTATCTTTCTATAAGCCTGGGAAGAATCCCAATATTTCTTAAAACTACCGTCCAATTGCGTTGATGACCTTCTGTAAGACCTAAGAGAGGATGGCTGATGCTCATCTTGTTTGGTTTCTTGAATCAAACAACCTCTTCTTGCCCACCCAGTGTGGGTTCCAACGACAACTCTCCACCATGGACCACCTGATTCAACTTGAAACGTCAGTCAGAAAAACCTTTCTCAAATGACAATATCTTGTAACAATATTCTTTGATATTGAGAAGACTTATGATACAATATGGAGGTAGGGCATTTTGCGACATCTCCATATATATGGGTATTGTGGCTATTTGCCCATATTTATTTAAAAAATTTTAATAGACAGGAGATTCCGAGCTCATGTTGGTTTGACACTTTCCCATTTTTTTCTACATGAACTTGGAGTCCCTTAGGGCTGTGTTTGGAGTATCACACTTTTCAATATAAAAATTAATACCATCACTGAACAAGTCTCTCCCACTGTTGCAAACAGGCTCTATGTTGATGACTTTCACATCTCGTGTCAGTCGTCGAACATGAGATATATTGATCGGCAACTACAACTGTCCTCAGTTGTTTACTGAAGTGGACCACAGCAAACGGTTTTAACTTCTCTCCCTCTTAAACCATTTGCATGCACTTTTACTTCCAACGGGGTATTGACCCTGATCCTGAACTCCGTATCAGTGAAGTTGTGCTGCCTGAGTCTAAGTTTTTGGGGCTTATCTTTGACAGTAAGTTGACTTTTATACCACATATCAAGCAGCTACAGGTCAAATGTACAAGAGCACTGAACATCCTTCGTGTCCTCTCTTCCACCAATTGTGGAGCCGATCGACGTTCTGTGTGAAAGATATATCGTGCTCTTATTTGATTGAAACCCGACTATGGATCACTGGTCTGTGGCTCTGTCTTAAAGATGCTAGATCCTATTTATCATTGAGGCTTCAGCTCTGCACCTCGGCTTTCTGCACTCCTGAGCTCATACACAGTTTTATGAACCTTTTTTGCACCTCCACCGATTGCAACTGTGTTGACTATATGCTTCAAAACCTCGTTCTTTACGAAAGAATCTCACCTAGGGTAGTGTTTTCCTTTTTTGGTGGTTTTTACTTTTTCAGAACAAATGGTTTGTCATTACTTCTTTTGTCCTTAATATCCAGGTGAAGTTGAATGAATTGGGTATGTTATTGGATAACATTGCTGGATCCACTGGCCAGTCCATCCTGTCATGGCTTCTTACAGTACCCAATTGTGACCTATTTTTAAGTCACCTGAGAAAAGCAGACACTCCCAATCATAAATATGGTCTGCTATTTGCTGAACATCTTTTCAACAATCCTTCCATTCTTATTTATGCAGATGGTATGAAATCAGGTGATTGTGTGGGCTCTGCAATAGTTTGTTGTGGTTTGGTGGTTGCATGCAGAATTCCCTATACAGCTTCTGTGTTCACAGCTGAAATGTATGCCATTTCTTTTGCCCTGGATCACATAGAAGCTAAGCGATACTTAAACTGCACTATTTATACTGTCTCGCTTAGTTCTCTACTAGCCCTGGAATCGTTTCATGTTGATTTATGCCCTGGTTTTGCTGATATTGAAAACCTACTCTTTAATGTGTACTTCTATCCAGTTTTTATGGATACCAGGCCATGTTGGTATTCGTGGGATCCAGCTCGCCAACACTGCAGCTAAGCCTATCTGCTCTGGCACTATCACTGCTGTGCCTGTCCCATTCATTGACTATAGTTCTGTATTGATGGCTTGGCTCCATTCCAGCTAGCAAAGTGGAAACAAGTTTTTCCAAGTAGAAACCTTATATTGGACTTTGGCTGTTTTGTTTCCTTAAGGATTGGAAAAGGGAAGTTGTTCTAATTAGACTATGCATTGGTCATAGTTTTTAACTCATCATTTTCTTATATCTGGAACTGATGCACTGATGTGTATTTTCTGTACCACTTAGATCACAATAAGCCACATTTTACTTTCTTGTCATCGTTACGACTCTCAATGATGGCACCATTTTAAACATGTTCTGCCCTAAGATTTGTCCATCATGTTAGTCAGTGTCATTGGTGATGGTGACACTGTCCACCTTGGTATTGTTTTTAGTTTTTTAAAAGCCATTAATCTTTTTAATGCCATTTAAGTTTTTTAATTTATACATAACACTTTTTTAACATGACTCCCTTTTAAAATCACAGTTCATCTTGTTCAATTTAAAATTAGAAACTGGCTGTAACATTAACTCAAACAAGGATTGGAAAGACCAACTTCAGGTAATTAATGCTGCTTTTTGAACAATTAGTTTGAACTACCTGGTTGTCATCCTGGTGAGTTATTATTGTAATTTTGCTACATGTCTTTAAAGACCTTTTTATTTCTTTTTTTGAAAATGTCCACATCAGTAATTCAGAACCAGCACTGGAAAGGGCAACTTTAGGTGACTGACAGTGGTTTTGTACTTACCTGTTAGTCTTCTTGGCAAGTTATGATAATTATAGTTATGCTACAGAAAGCCCTTTAGAATTTGATTTACTGTTGTTTTTATCTTAACATTGTAGACTAGATGTAAACATTGATTTTATGCTATCTATATATATTTTTTAAACTTTGTTTTGTTTTATCTTAATTTCCTTTTATGAATTTTACTAGACTTTTATCTTTTTACCAGATGTTTGGCACAAATAGCCTAGCCTTTGTGCCATAAAATAATAAATCAACCAACCAACCTTCTATGTGCCTTATATAAATACCGGATTATCAGTTTAACACATTGAGATACACCATACCTTTCTTAAAGTTGAGGGTCATCATTAAAAGCTTTATATGACTGATTGTAGTCACGTATTTTGAATGTTAGTTCTTTTTTAATGTAATCTAGTTTTGAAACTGATTTTAATTCTTAGCCACCTTTTGGAGCATTTCTAACAACTAGATTTATTTGCTTTTGTTCCTTGTGAAATTGAGTGTTATACGAGTCAACTTTCTTCTCCTAAACTTCCTTGTAAACTTTCTGAAGAAATTAATAAATATTTGATAGCTTCTTTACACCATCAGGTTTTGCCATGTTTCTCTTTATCCCTCCTGCTGAATCAGCTAGATCCAACATACCATCTTTTGCCATGATTTCTCAGATATGTCTTATCCAGTTTTGCATTTTGCTGTGATTCCTTATTTTCTTCATGTTGGTTGATTTGTCATCTTTGGCTCTTGCTTCACACACATGGTTTCATTGTAGTTTTTTTTGGTCATGATGTCACTTTGTCTTGGGTACATGTATTGCCTTTTTCTTTTTGGGATTTCAGTATTTTTTCTTGGGTGATATGTTTTTGATCGTATCTCTGAGACTTTGGAATCTCATGTATTCTGTGTGTCAACACTCGACCTTTAGTCTTTTTTGCAAGTTTGTCACTGTTGGAGCCACAACACACTCTTGTTTCTTTTTTGTTTTTATCTACCCATGTCTCTCTTTGTTCTAGGGGTTTCTCATTGTGTCATTTTATTCAGTGTTGATTGGCATGTTGCCAAAAATACCACTGGATTTTGATCCAGTGAGAGGCTGACTATTATTATATTGTTCCTCTTTGACAATCTTTTGCTACTTTTTTCTCCACGTCCTATGTCCTTGGGATCCTTTTCCATGACCTTCACTCCTGCTACTAGTCTGCATCTGTGTAAGGTGGTACAAGATTTTTTTTGTTGATAAGTCGTTACACCTGTTCACCATCTTTCTCTAGGCTGTTTGTTGTCCTTGCATCAAATTAAAGACTGGTAGCTTGTTTGAGGTTTGTCCTATCTAATTTTCAGTATGCTCTATTTTACCTTGTTTCTCACCCTTAAGTGAATTTATCTTCTAGGTTTATTAATGCCAAAAATGAATGTTGTGAATGCCTATTTGCAAGTTATGATATTTCATTACTCTTGACCATCTCTTAGATTTATTCTTCACATGGTGGTTTCTCTGTTTAACCCACTGTCCTTTGTTATGTGTTTACATGTTTTGTTTGCTATTTAAAACTTTCATCATCACTTATATGTTCTCAGTTTGTACTTTCCTGTTTCTTTGCTCATTTCAAACAGAAATCTTTTTGTTACCCTTATCTTACTGAAACCTAACCAATTTCTTGACAATTTTGGTGTGTTTTCTTCTTCTTCTACACATATCATGTTCAGCCCCATCCTTCTCCTGTTTAACTTCATTCAATGGGTTTTCAGTGTGATTACAGTTTGCAAAGTTTTATTGTTTTGGGGGATGTGATCTTCCATGGTAACTTTTAGGTCAGATTTGTACATTGGGTCTTTTTTGGCCTTTTATGACTAGTGAAACTTTTCAGAAGTTCTTTATTTGCTATTATTACCTTTGTTATCATTTCTGTGTTGGTGGTTAGATATGAGCTATATATTGGTGGGTGTTCTGCTTCCTCCTCTTCATCTGGTTTTTCTGATTTCATTGGCCAATCTCTGCAGGGACAGAGATGCAAGTATCAGTTGGAAGTCTAGGGTTTTGGTCTGCAGCCAAGAAGTCTTACCAGTACCCGAAAGCTTCTTGCTGTAGATTGTGTTTTGTTTCATTTTCTCCATTTATCCATAAATACTCTGGTAAGGATCCATTACAACTTTTCTTTAGTAGCTACTTATCTCAATCACCATTCTCCATCTCTCTCTATTTATACATTGGATATTTTTTTGGTGCCACACTCTTGATATTTTTATCACTTTGTGTCATGTTCTGGATACTTTCACTGTCAAGACAACATTTATCTGATAGAGTGGTTTCTTGATTCTTTTGTTTTCTAGTGGCTTTGATTTCAGGAGTCTTCTGTCTCCTGAAACTTGAACGTTGAGTGGTTCTGTCTGTCAATTTTTATTTTTCCAATTATGCAGGTTTTTGCTTTTTTACTTGTGGATGTATTGTCTGGATTTGTTAACTGCCACTGTGGGCTGCCTTTTTAGTTGGGGATATTGGATCCTGCACTGCTTCACTTTGCCTACATTTGAACTACTCTTAAGTGCTCTTTGTTTCACCTTTCCTTGTGTCCATTTTTCATTCTTCTGTTCATTTGTTATTAGTATTTCATGTACTCTTTATCCTTTTACATATCTTTTCCTTTCTCAGGATCCTTTTCGTCTCTAACACTTTGACGCCTGAGGATATATCCTTTGTTTCTCATCTTTATCCTAATCCTGATCTAGATAATCTTCAGTGTCTTGTACGTGTTATTTCTTTTTATATTCCGCAACGACACTTGTATGTTAATCCTTTCAATATATTTGCTTTATGAATTAGTCTGGACTATACTTACCCATAGACTACATGGGTAAAGCAGAAGGTACCTACCCATCTTTGCTATGCATCATATTGAATGAATTGATATGATTTGCTTTTGAAAATAGGGTTTCAGGGTTACTCATTGCACTGTTTCAGGTGGAATCTCTACTGTGTTTTATCCTTTTTTATTGTAGTGGAGATCAATTACCATATTTCAGTTTCAAGCTTCTGGGGAAATTGACTGTGGAGGCATCCTTCTGAATGGGTTAATAAAATACAACAAAAATATAGAAGTTATTGTGAATTCACTCAGTTGAGAGTACAGTGGTGGTGGTCTGCTAATGTATATGATGTGATATCCTTCAAAATTTCAGTTTATCCTACCTCCATGTGGATATTAGTCCCCAGAGGCTGGATTTTGGATTTATATTTGAAATAATCCACTTATTCTCTCCCACATGTATTAGAGATGTATATATTCCTTTTTCATTTACATTTTATTGGTATTGTAAGTCATAGTAGAGGTAATTGTGGATTGTTACAGCTCTTTCTCTTTTGATGTTTCTTATTCTGAAGATGTTAATGTACTTGGAGTGGCTCTGGTGAATTTCACTTTTCACAGAGATGGTTTACATAATGTAGATATATTTTTGATATGGAATGCAAGGTTTACAGAACTATATCATATTCACATGAAGTACAACTAAAATATAGAAATGATTATAAAACTACTTAGTGTAAAATAGGGTGGAAATGTTTGGTTACCAGATCAATCTATCAATTTATTATATTCGCATGTGCCCCATTAATGAGCCGGGGCTGATTAGATTCTCTCCAGTGTCATGAACATGAGGTGAAGACAATATTGTCTTTCCTATCCTGCCAGCTTGCTGGGTTTTGAATTATATGACTTGCCACTGGCATGATTTTCTTGCTTGACAACACGTAGACTACCCTGTAGCCGAGGTTTTAGATTGTAGCCAACTTTTTAGCAGTATGATTCTTTTCCCTACCCCCACATGGATATTGGTATCAAGCAGTGTAGTTTAGAAATGGAGCTAACTTACCAATAATATGATGCATCACACCTACATTGGATACTGGTTTCCAGTGGCACGTAAGGTCCACTCTACACCTAAGAACACCTTTTCATTTGGAGGTGCTCCTCTGTTTTCCCTCCATGTACACAACATCTTTCTATGATTGGTGAAGAATATACCTGGTTAAGAAGTGTTGTGGTTTCACACATTATAACTTAGTTTAACTTTCTCATCTTAGGGAATATTCTTAGGATGCTTTCAAATGATACTTCTTTCCCTTGCCCAAGTTCCTTCACCTGTTTTAAGTGGGATTCTAGCTATTTATGTGAGAGAAGGTAATGTATGATATTGAAAGTTACAATTTTTTCACACTCAAAATGTATTTCCAGTAGGTACTTACCCATCTCACACTTTCCTCCTTGTCCTCCTGACTGAAATCTAGTGCTTTTATTTTCTAATTTTCTACAAAAACTCAGTAATAGTTTGGTAGAATTTAATAGAAGGAATCACATGCCATGAGAGCATGTTTAACTGCTGTTGTTGGAGAGTTGTAGTATGATGATTTGCATGAGAGATGGATTGGAATAAATCAGTTCCAATAGAAGGGAGATAGGAGGCTTGTATCATGAGAAGAAATGTAAAGTACTCACTATAGAATCTTCATTTCTTAGACAAACCATAATTTTTATAGCCTTTAATCTTGTTTGGTTACAAGAGCCTTCAAATAGAAAAAACAGACCACTCTTGCCACACCCACCTTTACATCCTCTAATTTACAATTTGTTGGTAGCTCTCTCTTAATATAATATTATGTGTATCTGACAGAAGGCCAAGCTTTTATTCTATCAAAGTTTAAAGCTACTTAGGTTAAATAAATGTACTTTCAGATTAAAATTTGTAGTCATTTTAGAAAAAAAAAAAAAAAAGGTAACTTAGATTTTTTGGGGGATTAAGAGATTGGTGAAATTGACCAATCTTGCATAGTTAGATTTTTATGGATTATATGAATTAAATTTGAGATTTTTGAGATGAAGAAAAGTATTTTTAATTTTTACATGAAAACTATTTTGCATTCAGGAAAAAAACTCAAATATATTCAAGGTCAATTTTTTTTAGTTTATTAAAAGCTGCTTCTACTTCATTAAAAATGATTTTTTTTTATACATGAAAGACTTGTGATGTTTATTGAAAGTTTGACAAATTTTGATTTTGTGAAGATATGTATATACTATATAAATGTTCAGTAGTATCTAGAATATAAATACTTTAAATGAGTACAGAGAGATTAAGCGGTTGGTCAAACTTATTGATCTTGTGTTGAATTATTTAAGTGAATGATATATACCCAGTAATAACAAATATGTTTGGTAGAATGATGAAACTGTTTGTCTTGGTATTGAAATGGAAAAAAAAAACTTAAAAGATCATTGTGAGAATACAGCACATTTTAAATTGCAACTGGTAGTTAAAGATAACCACCTACCTAGTGTGTTTCCACTCTCTGCCGTACTGCATATATTTATATCTTCAGAAGAAAAACCAATAAATTTTGGAACAACAGGTAAGAGAATCAAAAACGGATGTGTATGGTATGGATAATCTCCAATAGTTAAGGGATATTGACAGTTGTTATCTGTTTTCCTGCAAGTTTATGGACACTGTGTGATTGCTAAATGATTTCCCATACAGAATAGTTTGCCTTTCTACTAGTTTCTCTCAATGAAACTTAATTTCCTTTGGAAACTGCAAAAGCATAAATTCTGATCCCTGTGTAGTATAGTGATCATAGTGGCAGTCTTTCTATGTAAAAATCATACAACATTGTAAGTTGTGACTCTGCTAATTAAAGATGGCCACCCACACAGAGTTTTTCCATGCTCTGCTAAACATCATACATTTATTTCTTAGGGAAAGATAAAAAGATGAATTTTTTGGAACATGTGAAAGGAATGAAAAACAGGTTTAGTATAATTTGTCTTTGTATAGGTTAGGGATAGTGACATGTTGGTTTGATTTTTCATATGAAATATCTAAGTTTCTACTAATTTTTCATAATAAATAAGAAAGAAACTGGAAAACCATAAATTCAGACTTTTGTATAGTATGGAAGTCATATTTGTAATGAGATGCTTTATTAATGAATATTGACAGATGACTTAAGTTTTACTGTTGAATAAACCAGTATTAAAGCACTAACCTTTATTATCCAGGAGTTTGATTTGATGTTACTTTTTATTTGATTTTTCACGTAGAATTTTAATGAATTATTGAAATATTCTATTGATTTGGCATGATAAAGTGACCCATCTATGCCAGCTTGTTGTGCATAGATGCAAGAATAATGACATATGTTGAACATGTATAAAGGTGGGAAAGATATTTTGCTATGCTAACATGCATGAGAAATGAAGTAACTTAAACTAAAGTTTTGTAGCTCAGTTTACTTTCATTATAATGATTAAATTATTACAAATTGCAGATATACATGAAGCTATATTCACTTCAGTTACTACAAAATTAAAATTAATGTTATGTACTAATGCATATGTAAAAAATATACTGCAGGGTTAATCAGTGTGCACATATATTCCTAATTATTGAAAATGTGATTTTGTTCAGAATGTTTAAATATGTTGAATTTCCTTTGAGGTTATTTAGTCTAAATATATGACACTCTGAATATTGGTTTGACATTTACAAACACCTTACCATTTTCCATAATATATAGGAAAAAGGTACAAAATTTCAAATGGGTAGACTGAATCATATAGCTAAAATATGGCTTTCTTTTCCTATCAGTTCAAATTTGCATTAAAAATAATTAACATGTAACTCTGTAACTTTTTTTAAGGATAAAAATCAATTTGTTTGCTAAATGTTGTCATTTAGATTTAGGATTTGTCAACATGCCAGAAAGTTTATTTATGGATAGTCATAAACGGTTTTAATTGTATGTTGTTTTTTTTATTCATAGTGTGAAGAAATTGAAGAAAAAATGGAAAGAAACAAAAAAGTAAATAATGTAGAAACTTACAAGAAAAAGCTAAAGGAACTAAAGAGTGACCTCACAAAAGTTAAGAAAGAACTGGATGTGTCAAAAGAAAAGGCCAGTGAAACACCATCAATACTACTGGAGCTAAAACAGCAGATGACTGAAATGAAGGTTTATCCTATATGTGCAACTTTATTAAAGCTGTTTGAAGATTGTGCCAAATTTGTGAATAAATTTATAATTGTGTTGAACAACATTTGTGAAAAATTATTTGAAAAAAGCACATGTCATCTGCATCTTTGGAAATACAGCGAAAAACTGTAGTCACTGAACTATACATTAATTATTTAATGTAGCTATTGGAAAAGTAGTGTTTAATGAAAAATAGCCAAAAGCTTACCTAAACCCAGGGGTTACCAAACCTCTTTCACAAGGAGCCAGATTACTTGAGAAATGAGAAGTGTGGGCTGCATGACCATTATGCTCAATACTCATAAGCTGGAATGAAAGTTCTCTGTAAAAAACTTGACACTAAGTTTAGGATGCCACATTAGCCATGTGGGAGTAGCATGCAATACACATAAAATAAAAAAAACAAACAGAAATACAACCAACATTTTTATTTACCAAAAGGTTATCAAAGAAGGTGACATTAACAAAAACAATTGTCACATCACACATTGTGAGTATATATCTGAATTTCACTAAGCTGCAAAAAAGTTAGTGAGATTTATGAAATTGGCATTTGACTTTCAAAAATACTTCAATGTTCGGTTTTTAATTGCTGCACTTAATCATTAGAACTACTTTCAAATGTTCATCTGTCAACCTTGATCGATGTACCAATTTCACATACTTCATTTTTGAAAATGCTTGTTCACAGACACAAGTTGTTTCCAACACTGATGCCATACCAGATGTGAACTGCTCAGCTTTGGAAAATCATCTTCAAGTATGCAGCTGTAAAATTCAATACTTCTCTCTGTGTTTTACTTTCAACAAGTTATTTCCTTGCAAATCGATGACCTCCAGCTGAAGTTCCACTAGCATGTCATCAATGATACAATCAAAAGGATTCTGAAAAATGAGAATGTCACTTTTGATTCTGTCGAGATCTAAAAATCTAAAAAAAATGCATATTTAAATCACCAATAATCTTTTTCTGAAACTCCAGGTTGACATCCTCTGTGATTCCAGCATGAAACTCTCTGAAACACTGGAAATGAGAGAGGTTTCCTCCTTCAAACAATGACAGCTTTCTCCAAAGTCCTTTAATGATTCTATAGAGATCACAACAAGGTTATTCTTCCCTTAAAGTTTCAAGTTCAATTCATTCATGTGGACATGATGTCAACAAAAAATGACAACTTTGACAACCAGGTTGGATCCCATAGAAGTGAATTGGCTCTATATTTCTTGATAAGAAATATGTCTATTTTTTTTCTCAGCTTATAAAAGACGAGGCAAGACTTTACCACAGCTGAGCCACCTCACCACTGTGTGATAAGGCAAGTCACAGAAATCCAAATCAATTTCTTCAAGAAATGCCTTGAATTGGCAATGATTAAGTGCATGACTCCGAATGAAGTTCACTGCAGAAATGACTGGTTTTAGTACACAAGAAATATCTAAGTATTTTCCACAGAGTGCTTGCTGATGTATGATGCAGTGTATGAACAGAGCACTTGGGAGTTGAAGATCTTCCACCTGTTTCCTGATCAGCCCCACCAGACCCTTCTTTACTCCAGCCATGTTTTTTCCTCCATCAACTATTACAAATCTAATTTGATTCCACTGAAGGTTATAGTCTTGCAAAGTATTATGCACTTCCATGAAAATGTCTTCTCCAGTTGTTCCTCTGTGCATGGTGCAAACTGATGTCAACTCTTCCTTGATCTGAAAGTCCAAATTAACTCCACGAATGAACACGAGAAGTTGTGACATACTCAAGAGATCAGTAGTCTCATCCAGTGCCATAGAGAGTACCATAGGAAGTTTCTAGCTTTTTGACGTATCTGTAATGCAACGTTCTCTCAAAAATTTTCTGCTCCCTGTACAACTGAAGTTGCTGAAAGGCTGATACTTTCAAAGCAATTGGCTTTTTCAGGACACAGCTCATTTGCTGCTTTCATCATACACTCTTTGATGAAGTTGCCATCAGTAAAAGGTTATCCTCCCTCTGCTATCCTATGCTCTATTTTGTAACTTGTATGAGTGACAGATTCATTTTCAGTAAACTTTCCTGAGAGGAGATTCTTTTGAGATTCAAAATCACATTTCATGGATTCAAATTTCTCAGAATGCAACTTTACTGAAAATTTTAAACATGTTGATAGATGTGTTGTTTCATAGTGACACCGAAGATTGTACTCTTTGAAAATGGCAACACTTTTGGTGCATATCACATAAGTAGCTTTCTGGTTCTTTTATTTCCACAAAGAAGTATTTTCTTCCTATTCTCCATTGAAAGCATGATACTTAGAGTCCACTTTTCTTCTTTTAAAAGCAGCCATAATGATGGGTGAAAAAAACAGGATCTGAAAATGAAAAACACAGAATGCTGTGAGAGAAGTATTCTACTGGTCCAAGAATGCACAAACAAAATGTATTGAAATGTACATTTGCCACAACAGTTACCTAAGAATGAGTTACGGAAAGTGCATAACCTGACTACTGAGAAAAATGAGCTTGCTCGAGTGGTAACCCTAGGCAACTGAATTTACAAGATGAGTCAATAGGATGAGGGTTAAGTCTGTACTTGTTTTTGAAATCCTAATGCTTTTATAGATACGTGCCTCAATATGAATAAATGGACAGCAAGGGCGAAAGAAGAATTTTTTTTATTTGATGAAATTTCACTTTTTATTTCCAAGCGGCTAGCTGCTGGTGGGCTGGACAAAATTACCTCAAGGGCTGTGTCTGGCCTGTGGGTCATAATTTGGTGACCCCTGCTTTAACCCAACAACAGTACATGGATAGCACTTTGTAATTGTTAAAAATGTGCTATTTATTTTTAAAGTAGCCATAAACTTTCCATAGTAAAAGAATATTATAGAAAGTAAAATATGTACAACTCACTAAGAAAACAGCTTGCTCTACTTGTAAAATAGTACATAGACTTCATCTTGTAACTGTCGAGTGTCTACTACTATTTACTGAAACTCACTCTAAAGTTTGCCTGATTTACCAAACTGTATATGCACATCAGGCTGTAGAAACGTGCTGTGGAGCCGAAGATGTGATATTGAAATAAGACTAATGTATTAGAAAAAATGTGGAATATATTTACTATTATTCTTTGCTATGTTAATTTGAATTGGGACAAAAATTTGATCTTATCTTATATTTTAATATTCAGTTAGATATTCTGATCAAATATTAATTTTGTGAAGAATTTGTTGATCAACGTTTTCATCAATGTTATTTCACAATATTATGCAGGTATTATAATATTTGTAGATTTTCACACACATTTGGTATTACATCATCTAGCTCACTGGTGATTTCTACTGAATTTTAAATGTAATAGCATTTTCTCTGATATTAAAGAGTGGAAACTGGCCGTCATTACAGATATTTTATATTTAGTTTAAGTACATTTTACTTCTGTATGTAGTTGTACAACACAGATGGTAATGGTAGAAATGGCAGTAGGAAGCTAAATTCATAAAACACTTTTAAAAGAGGGGAACTTAAGGATGTGAAGCATTGTTTTACAGTGTTACATGCTGCATTCTTTTGGAGAATGAGAGGCTGCTTACTAATGCAGAAGTACCTGTTACTAAATTTTAAAAAAATAATTATAGATTCCAATATATTTTTACTTCCTCTTTGCACAAAATTATCTTTATCTTTCTGCTCTCTAAGCCTGCTAAAAAAATTTCATTCTCAGTACACGAATTTGAGTACCCCACCTATTCTGTGCCACTACTGAACATGTACATGTTTCGTGACTACTCTCCACTGTTAGTATTGTATCAACTTTATTGTCACAGCTAGTTCACTTTGCTATACCAGCTCAGTCTTCTCTTTCTCAGTTGACATAACTTTGTTTGTGTGCATTTTAATTGCATGAGGCTAGTGTTTATGATTGTGCTTTGTTATTTCAGTTATTTTTCAATGGTTTTTTTATATTGTTTGCATTTGTGTGAACATTTTTTTGCACATTTGTTTTTTTACTGAATTATAGGAGAACTTTATATGAATTCACAATCCATAGTATTGGCTATGGTATATCCTGTTACAGTCAACAGCACTACTGGTATGAATTCACAGAAATTGGGTTTGACTTTATTTGCACAAGAGATACAGAACTTAATTTGCAGGTAACTAAATTTGTATGTTTGGCCAGCAATTTCTTTTAAATCAACATGACAAAGAATTCAGTAAAAAAGAAAAACATTTTTGACTATCTTTTTCTTGACATATTCTTATTTGGGTCTGTAACACACTACATCTCTTCAGAAGATTTCATCTTGTTCACAACCTTGTTTTAATAGCTAATTGTTCATGTCAGTGGTCAATAGACATTCAGTTTTTCTTGTACATATGAGATAAGGGTGATTTTACTAATTTTCCTGCTCTTGTCAATGTGCCTCCACAATGTTCACGTTGGTGAAGGCTTGTTCTCTCTTTTATTTTTTTCTGTTGCTTCAAGATCTCCCAGTAGATTAGTGGTAAGTGTTTTGAATCTTACACTTTGCACCTGGTTGCAAAACCTGTGGTTGGCACAGCTCAGTTGATTTTTGTGTGGTTTTGTCCTTCTTTACATTTCAAGTATTTCATGTTATCATTGCTCATAATTTGGTAAGTTAGCTGTTTTTATCTTTTATTATCTAAGTTAATTTATATTTGTTGTAAGTTAGATATTTATTATTACTTTGTTTTTAGGTATTTTTTGTCAGTTTGCACATTCATTATTGTGTATTTGTAGATTACGTAAATTTTAACGGTTTGTCAGTTTAATATTAATAAGTACTTTGCTAATTAGATGTGTTTAGAGAATTTGTTGTTTATGTATCCATCACACGAATAACTTCTAATCTATATTTTTTATCAGAATAATTTTTCTTTCCACTGTTAAATATGTACTTTATAATTTTCATTGGTCTAGGACTAAAATTATTTTGCATTTTACATCATTCAAGTGTTTGTTTCTTCTTGTTTGTAGGGCTGAGCTTTGGTTAAGGTCCATTTCTTACATTTTTGATACTATAAACCAATTTTTTATCCTTTTACTCTTCAATTCAGAATTTGTTTTTACACTACCCCATTATTGATAATAATTTAAAGCTGGAAGTGGTGCTCCATCTGGATTAATCTTCACTCCTTGTGTGTTTTATCTCATGGTAAGAACTTTTGCCTATCAGCTTTACTAGATGGGTCTTCACACTTGTCATTATATGACAACGTTTCCTGCTTGTTCTTCCCATTTATAGTCTGAAGACTATACTTGTCTGCTCCTATAAAAATCTGTATAGGTGGATAATTCTGTTTTTACCCCCACTTAATGTTTTTTTCATTTGGGAGTTTTCTTCAATTCCAACCTTAGTTGGGCCCAATCTTATCCCCTTTATCTTTGGAATATGGAGCAAATAGTCCACAAATCCCTCACCTCGCATTCTCCCACAACTTAGAAGGTTCTGTCTATTTTTAGGGATGTGAACTTTCTGGAAACTCATTCCATTGGGTTGTGCTCATGTTAGTTCTCTTTAGTGGGCACTTCTTGATCAATGGATTCTTTGGACCACCCTTTTACCCTTCTTTCCAATCTGGGTTGGTGGCTATACAGGGACCAAAGTGTAGCCAGGGGTTCAACTTTCTTCACCTTTTCCAAATCTATATCTGTTCGTATAAACATCTTTTGAGGGTTGGGGTACTTTTCTTAACTCTTGGGAGATTTCCATTTTCTGGTTAGTTGAGGATACTTTTTCTCTTTCTATCAACATTTTTAACTTATGGCTGTTGAATTTTCCCACTTCCTTCCTCTCCTGTAGGGTCAGGTGATTATGGTGTACTTTGACAACTCGGCAGTTGTCACTTATGTGAGCAAGTAAAGGTATACCAAATATAGGTCTCTGTGCTTACAGACCATGGATTTCATTTATGTGCCCACAGTAACCACATGGTGGTCTGAGCATGGCATGTTCCTGGTGCCTTGAATCTTATTGCAAATTGTTTATATTGACACAATAAGACTCTCCCCAAAAAGTCATTCTTTAGTCCACAAGTCTTTTAATGTGTGTTCTCAGCTAGGATCACTTTATGATTTTGTCCTCCACTGAAACACCAGATTTTCATTTTTTTGGTCTCTTGTTTCACACTTGCTAACTCTGGATGCAGACTCATTCAGTCAAGGTTGTGGAGGGGTCATCTCATCTATGTTTATTC
The DNA here is from genome assembly GCA_011833715.1 of Carcinoscorpius rotundicauda. Classification (NCBI taxonomy): domain Eukaryota; kingdom Metazoa; phylum Arthropoda; class Merostomata; order Xiphosura; family Limulidae; genus Carcinoscorpius; species Carcinoscorpius rotundicauda. The sequence continues at coordinate 30,829,140 of CM022396.1, forward strand.
TGCTATCTGACTCCTTCCCAGAGTTCTGACGTGAGTCCAAACCACTTCATGACTAGTCCTCCTAGAGCTTCTGGTTCCCACTGTTCTGGCCCCCCAGTGGCTCAGCGGTATGTTTGCGGACTTACACGCTAAAATCCGGGTTTTGATACCTGTGGTGGGCAGAGCACAGATAGCCCATTGTGTAGCTTTGTGCTTAATTCAAAATAACAACATCCCACTGTTCTGACTTTTAGTTGTACTTTTATCTCTATCTCAGTCTGTACTCCATAAACCTTGGCTAGATATTGTTCATCCAGACATCTCAGCCTTCCATCTTCATGCATGGTTGGGTTTGTCAACTCGTTAAGCTGGTGTATGCTTATCCATAAAATGCCATCTTCACAATGTTTCTTTTAATTAAATTCATAATATCAACATACCATTGGCTTCTCATTTTTGCCATACATTGGACTATTTCAAACACCATTGTTGCTCATTATCTGCATGACCTAGCTGTATTGTCTCAGGTGGGTATCATCTTTATCCTGTGGTGATTCTACATACATATCTGCTCACCTATTGATTTAAATATAACACTTCATTTTGTTTATTTTCTTCCGAGATATTTCTACCACTTCTAGTGGGATCCCACTTGGTGGCAGGTGTTGCTTTGTCAGGTATTCTATGCCCCAAAGAGAGATTATTTACTGTTTAGAGTATAATGGTCTCTGTAGAAAAAGGGTGTTTTGCAAGACTACAAGCAGTATCTTTTTTTAGGTCCTGCTAATTCGTGAAAGTGAGGATTTAATGAGAATAGCTTTGATCTAGCTGTACAAATATGCATGGTGCAATAGTATTGGTGGAGAATAGTCACATGTACCTGTTCAATAATAAAGTGGAATTTGTGAGGTATGTGAACATTTTTTAGCAATGCTTTAAGGGTGGAAAGAGGATTGAGATAGCTTTGTGTAAGTACTTATTGGAAATACATAATCTATAGCCACATCTATGACCAAATGAGATATAATGAGTCATATATCCAAAATTCATTATTGGACCAAATTACGGTTTTTCTCTTTTCTAATTTTATTTATATTTGTATATTAATTTAGAAAACTCGAGTATTTTCTGAAGAAGTCAAAATATGAAAGTGTCAAGTGAAGCTGAGTAGAATATGTCCATCACTTATTCTGATAGTATTTATTTTAATAAAGCAAATAAAAATAGTTGTAGGATTTAATATTTTAAAGTAGAAGAACTAGAAAAATAAAAGTTGGATTCAGTTTTAAACGTGGGTTTTTCTTTCACAGATAAGTCATCAACAGGCTGTAGAACAGGAAAAACATCGAGTCAGTGAAGCAGAAGAGAAACTGAAAGCCTTATCTGCTGTTAGTGAAGCAAGGATAGCTAGTCTGGAGTCTCGACTTTCAGAATTGTCAGAAGTTGTTGGAAGTTATGATCGCCTTAAACAAAAAGATCAAGTTGCTATTCAACGGTTGAAGGTATGTTATTATTATAATTTCAATAAAAATATTAATTTTGCTCATAAATTTTTGGTATAAGGTACAAAATTTACTATTTTTACTGAAGTCAAATTAAATTACTAGTGATTGGAGAACTAGTAACAATGATAAGTACCACTGGAGGAATTCATATTTGTTCAAAGTTATTAAATTGAAGCCAAGTTTTTTTGTTTCTTACAATATCAAAACACAATTTCAATTCATCAGAAAAATGATTTATTTAGAATATGCCTCAGACTGTTAATGACATATTTACACTTAAACATACCATTAGTATTTGAAAAAAAAAATTAGTGGTGAAATTTATAATACTTTTATGGTTAACTCTGTCATCATAGGCATCCTTTGCTGTGCATGTCATGAAGTTTAGTGAATTACATTCAAAATTTAATTAGAGTACTTTTTTATGTTATATATATATTAGTTGTTATAGCATAAATCACAGCTAATTATCAATGTTGTAATAATATATCAGTTTTAAGTTCTTAATTTTTTTTAAGGCAATATTTTTAAAAACCCTAAATTTTTCCTGGTGTGAGAAATGTAACATATTTTTTTAGGCACTCTTTTTCTCTATTTGATTCAGCACTTTGTCAGTAAGTACAAAATTTAACATAAATTACTAATTAGTAAAATGTCATTGCTCAGACAAACCACAATTTTAATTTTACTAACTTTCAATTTTAATTGCTTGCAGGACCATCATATATAAAATCAGATTACTCTTGTCAAACCCCCACCCATCACATTCTTTTTTTCAGAATTTGTTAAACACTCTCTTTTACTCGTATTATATTATGTATAACCAATAAAAAACAAAGGTTTTCATCTATCAAATGTGTGTTATATTATGTTGCTTTCTGATCAGAGAATTATGATTTTCTCTGTTATTACAAGCTTTATTGCTATAGGATAGACAGTGTTTATTCTTTGTTTACTATTATAAAAGTAACTGAAATGTAAAAGTAGGGATCTTTTTTGGTTAATTAAGGCTAGATTAGATAAAATGAATAACAGTAATGTTCCACTAGGCATGCACATGAGCAGCTTAAGGTAGCTTGTGAGTAATGTGGTTCAGTAGTGTAATCTGAGCTTCACATTCCCCAAGTGGTTTACAACTTTTAATTATGCAGACAGTAATTAAACATGGTTCAAAGAGCATTAGAATAATAACATTTAAATATTAATATATGTATACTGTTGGGAGTTTTAAAGCTACTTAGGATAAATAAATGTAGTTTTATCTTACTATTTAAAGTCATTCTAGAAAGAAAAAATTGTAATTTAGATTTATTTTAATTTTCATTTTTTTTTAGTGGTTACAAGATCACTGAAATTGACCAACCATGTACAGAGTTAGGGTAGAGAAAATGAATGATAAAAGATAGTTTTCCTGAAAATAAACATTTGTAATTTGTTCAGGAGGCTTTGAGATTATACAAATAAAATTTTAGAGTTCTTAAGTGTAAGGAAAGTATTTTTAATTTTGACAAGTTATTGTGCATGCAAACTTGTGAAAAAGTAATCAATGTATTTATGGACAAATGTTTTTTAGTTTATTAAAAATACATCACCAAAAATGATTTTTTGTATGTGAAAGACTTGTAATGTTTACTGAAATTCTGCAAAATGTTGTGAAGATATACACACTATATGAAAAGTTAGTAGTATCAAAACTGTAAAGACTTTAAATGAGTACAAAGAGGTGAAATTGTTAGCCAAATTGACTTAGTACATTTTGAGAGGGTTGAAAGGTAATTTGTTTTTAACTTGAGAACAAAATGTCTACAAATTTTTCTACTTAAAAATTATCTAATTTACAAAAATATTTTACTGCAACTACATTTCTGCAATTTTCATACTTTAACATTTATGATTGACAAAAACAGCTTATATTTTGTGTGCCATTATTTTTTAAAAACTAATGAACTGCACTTTTTATTAACTCCCTTTTCTATGACAGATTTGTATACATGTGTGTTTATATACAGAGAATGCACATGCACACACTAACACAGTGGGTGTATATGATGTATAAAGAGGTTCATTACATTAAAATGATTTTGGAGCTTCACCACATTGTTATAGTCCATGTTGTCACTTAGTCCTCTCAGTGTGGATTTCTGTATGTGGTGAGGGGACCTGGGATCCATATATCCACCTATGTGTTTGTTTGCATAGTGACCTGTGAAGGGGAGGAGAGGATCCTGATGGTTTAGAGGTCCAACCCTAACACACCACTTTGGCCATGAATTCCTGTAGACTGGTGGCCTTGACGCAACTCCTCAGGGTTAATTGGCTGTGGTCAACCAAGCACCAGTGTTGGATGTTCTCAGTGGGTGTTGTGGACATTGTATCTGATGCCAGTGTTTAGGTTAGTGCTCATGAAACACTGGCATTGCTGAAGGGTCCTTGTTTAGAACTGTAGTGGTGGGTGGGGTCGTCAGTGGGCACTGAAACGTTCTTTCTTTTTTATGGATTCCCCTAATCAAATTCAGAAACAAATAGTGAAAAAAAGACCATTGATAAATAACCATGTCTTGAAGATTCTGAACAATAATCTTCAGAAGGAACTAGAGGGACTTGCTGGCTCTCCTAAGTCAGTCAAAAACTTTGTTCTGATGATATATTGGTGAACATATCCATTCCTAAACACAGTGAGCTCCTCTTGTATTCAAAGCCCATTAGGGATGTATCCATTGAGGTTACTCCCCATGCAACTTTCAATTTGTCACAAGGAGTTATTGTTGAAAAGGATTTGCAGAACATCTGAGTCAGATTTTGCCACCCAAGGAGTTTCTGTAGTGAGGCATATTTCCACTCGCAAAGATGGAATTATGATGCCGACCAGTCCCCTGATTTTGACATTTACATCACCATATCCACCAGAGATCATCAGGTCAGATTATCTTAATTGCAACGTATGGTGATATCTTCTGAACCCTCTCAGATGTTTCTAACGTCAGTTGTTCGATCACTCAAAGACATCATGTCATGGTTCCATGACACATGCTCTTTATAGTGGCAAAGACAAAAATGCATAAGAGTGTGAACTAGATTCTTATTGCATTAATTTTAGTGGCTCTCACCCATCTTACTTTGTTTATGTTCTAGGTGGGTGGAAGAAAAAGAAATGCAGCATTTGAAAACAATTCATAACATTGCTTACCCCGAGGCTCAAAAGTTACTCTCCATCACTCCATCTCAGACGAATGCTGCTACACTTCATTCCACTACTACAGTGAGAGTGCAGACAGATCTCTCCAAAAGAATTGTTGCCAAACCATATGAAAAGTCTTTTGACCTCTGGGTACAAGCATTTCCTCGGGTCCATCTTCTTTTCTGGCCTAGAGATGCAGAATGATCGTTTGTTCATGCCCTCAATCACTGAAATCTTCCAATGACAGATACCTATCCAAACAACCCAGGGCAGGATCAATGGAGTTTGATAGACCTCCCTTGAATAAAGAAAATAAAGAAAAAAAACATGGTCAAAAACAGAATGGATCTCCACCCCAAATCATGTAAAAATAAGTAAAAATGGACACTGATACAGTAGAACTGTCAAGGTTTACATTCTAATCTGGATGACATGAAAGAACTGATTGATTCTTACTATCCTTTATATCTTTCCTTACAGGAAACATTTCTTAAACCTGTCAATACAGTCACCTTTCAGCAGTTTTCTTTGTACAGAAATGACAGGTTGTATGATGAATGAATGATTGGAAGGGTGGCACAGCTTGTCGATCAGCATGTGTCCACCTTGTCTTTGCCACCATTGGAGGCCATAGCCATTTGTATTTCCTTGGGTCGTACCATTACTATTTGTTCTCCCTACCTTTCTTCTGGAGAGACTTGTGATCAATCAGGGTTTGATGCCCTTGTTAAACAGTTGCCATCTTTATTTTTAATCCTAGGGAATTTTAATGGATATAATCCCCTCTGACAAGGTTTTGATGTTGATGGGAAGGGTTGCTCTAAAGAGCATATGCTCTCAGATCACACTCTTTTCTGTTTCTTATACTTATTTTCATGCACCTAGTCAATCTTTAACTGCTGTTGTTCTCTCATTCTGCTCCCCTTCACTGTTCTCCCACTTTTCATTGAGAATTAACAGTAACCCATGGGCAGTGATCATTTTCTTGTCATCTGGAGAGAGACTGGCCATGGCTACCTGACCTGCATGTTCTGGTGGAAGCTGGATAAAGCCAGCTGGACCTTTTTCACTGCTCTCACAGAATTTGATTTTGCCATTGATTGATGACTGCATGGCAGCAGACTGTATTATCCAGGCAGCTGCTCAGTGTATTCCTAAAACCTCATCATGTTTTCCATGGTATCATCAACCATGGTGGAAGGCTCAAAAACAGCCCTGGAACACTTTTTGTTAGTATCCCACACTTTGAAACTGCATCATTTTTCAGCAGGCCCATGCATATGCACAGTAGATAAGATGACAAAACCAGAAAGAATCTTGGATTAAATTTATAGCCATCATCTGTTTTTAACCACCAGTTCCAAAGTCATGTGGGACAAGATTCGGAACATCAATAGGCAGTATAATTCTAACCCCCTTCTGATCTTGCTTTCTGATGGCTAGGAAGTAGCTAATGCCCTGAGCATCACTGATATTCTCTGTGAAAGCTGTTGCTAAGTATCTAGCACTTCTGCTTCATCTTCCACCTTTGTAGCCATCAATACTTGGGCAGAGCAATTGCATATTTCCTTTTGCACTGATCGTTCCTTTACACTAGTGGATCTCAAATTGGCTATTGATTGGTCTGGTGGTATGTTGACTGGCTCTTATGATACACTCTGTGAGATGCTGCACTGTCTCTTTTCTGTTCCTCTGGCTGTTTTTAAATGGATATGGCAGGAAAATTATTTTCCAGGTGTGTGGCATCAGACTATTGTCCTGCTTTTCTCTAAGCCTGGGAAGGATTCCAAGATTCATTCAAACTACTATTCAGTTGCTTTGATGAGCTGTATCTGTAAGACCTTAAAGAGGACAGTTAATGCTCATCTTGTTTGGTTCCTTGAATCAAACAATCTCCTTTGGCTTGCTTAGTGTGAGTTCCAATGATAGAACTTCATTTTGGATCACCTGATTAGACTTGTGAAATGTCAGAGAAGGATTTCTCAAGCAACAATATCTGAGAAGGCTTATGATACTATGTGGAGGTACGGCGTTTTGTGAGACTTCACTTTTATGAATTGTGTGGCCATTTGCCCATTTTTATTAAAAAATTTTAATGAGCAGAGGGATTTCAAGTTCATGTGAGTTTGACACTCCTGTTCTTTCATACAGGAATATGTAGTCCCCTCAGAGCTTTGTTTCGAGTGTCTCACTTTGCAGTATAAAGATCAATGCCATCACTGGACTGTTGCAAACAGTTTTAATTTCTCTCTCTAAAACTGTTTGCATGCACTTTTGCTGCTAATGGGGTATTTACTCTGATCCTGATCTCTGGGTCAATGAAATTTTGGTTCCTGAAGTAAAGTTTTTGGGGTTTATTGTGGACCATAAATTGACCTTTATACCACACATCAAGCAGCTACGAGTCAAATGTACAAGATCACTGAACATCCTCCATGTTGTCTCTTCCACCACTTGGGGAGCAGATCGATGTTCTGTGCTAAAGATATATCGTGCTCTTATTAGGTCGAAACTGAACGATGGGTCTCTGGTCAATGGCTCTGTCAGCACCTCATTCTTCAAGATGCTGGACCTTGTTCATCATCAGAGACTTTGGCTCTGCACTGATGCATTTTACACTTCCCAAGTTCAAAGTTTGTGCACAAGAGTCTCGTGAACCTCCTCCACACCTTTGTCATTAACAAATATTTTTACTGTATAGTTATAAATATCAATCCTTACCACAGCATCCCACCTGGTGTTGTGTTTCCCTTCCTCAGTGGGCCATGTTTTTTCAGATGATATGTCATTGTTTCTTTTGGCATTTTTATCCAGGTGCAGTTTGATTAATTGAGTCTGTCCTTGGATAACATTGCAGTATCCACTGGTCAGTCTATCCTACCAAGGCTTGTTACCATCCCCAAATGTGACCTTTTTTAAGTCATCTGAGAAAAGCAGATACTCCCAATTGGAAGTACCATCTTTTATTTGCTAAACACCTTCTGAACCATCTTTCCATTCCAAATTACACAGGTAGTACAAAATCTGGTGACTCTATGGGCTCTGCCATAGTTTGGTTGTTACACACAGAATCCCTTCTACAATTTCTGTGTTCACTACTGAACTATGTGCCATTTCTCTAGCCTTGGAACACATAGAAGCTAAGCAGTACTCAAATTATAGTATTTATATCAACTTGCTTAGTTCTCTACTGGCCCTGGATTGCTTCTTATTAGTTCCCACCAATATTTAAAACTGACTGCCCCATTTCTCTCTAATATCTACTTCTCTCCAGTTCTTCTGGATACCAGACAACATTGGTATTCATGAGAATGAGCTTGCTGGGATGGCAATAAGTCTTTGGACTTACAACACTAAAATCAGAGGTTTGATTCCCCTCAGTAGACACAGCAGATAGCATAATGTAGCTTTGTTATAAGAATACACATTATCACTGTTGTGCCTGTTCCATACATCGACTATGGTCCTGTACCCAAGATTTAGCTCTGTGCCTCTTGGCAGTTGACTTAGAGTGAGCAATGTAAAAACAAGCTGTTCCAGATAAAACCTTTTGTTGTAATTTGGCCGTCTTATTTCCATAAGGATCTGAAGGAAGTTGTCCTAACTAGACTATGCATTGGTCACAGTTTTTTAACTTATTGTTTTCATTTATCTGTGACTGATGCTCCATTGTGTGTAGTCTGTGTGATACTCAGGTCACAATAGTCCACATTTTACTCTCATGCCATCATTATGAATCTCAATGATGGCACCATTTTAAACATGTTTTGTCCTAGGGTTTACCCCTGATGTTGGACAGTGTTGTTAGTGATGATATCATCCATCATACACATGTTTTTAGTTTTTTCAGGGCCCTTGGGCTTTTTAATTCTATTTAAGTTTTTAATTAAAAAATTAGAGGTTTTTGTTTTAATGTGATTAATTTTTATGAATTTTAATTATTTTACTTTTAGTTTTTTACCAGTTCTTTGGCACAGATAGCCTAGTTGCTTTCCACCAGAAATGCCAAACAACCAACCAATCAATCACTTTCTTATTAACTCTTATTTTCCACAAGTGCATTGTGACCATAGCCCTGCAGCATAGTTTCCATTTCTAAAGGGTCCTTCATAAGTCTGTAATGCTCAAAGCAAGCCACTCCACTCTGAATTTTTTAAATTATCAACATAGTGTAGAGGAAGATAGCTTTCCAGAACCCATTTCAAAAGTCTTATTGCACAGAAATCTTTAAATGTTTCATCTAGAAACTTGATAAGTATGTCTTTTAAATGGGATAGCATTAATATCCATTTCATTCTTTTCAAACTGCTTGAGGTATGTAACAGTAGAATTGGGGCTGTAACTGGAAGTGTCATTTCGTTGGTGATTCCTGCTGGCTTTTTGCAACTGATTCTTATTTATTACAAGAGATTGTGCCTTGCTACTATTAAGTAGAGTACAAAAATTAGAGTACAATTAAAAAAAATGTTATTTTTTTAGAATATTCAAGTGCCTCAGATTTCTCAATATCCTTTTATTTTTCAATGCCATTAAGTACAAAGATCATTCCCTTCTTGTTGTTCCATTATAACTTCATAATAACTGTGGTTTTCCATGTTTTTGGACAACTTCATGACATGCATATTCAAATTGTTTTAACTGTATGATGATAACGACTGTTTTATGTAACACTTGTTAAATGTCTTTGTATGAGTGAAACTTGTGGATGAAATTGTTTGAAGTTTGACAAGGACTTTCCTAAAACCTTGTGGTTTCAGAAAATTAAATTACATATTTTTTATTTTTTCTGCTATTGTGATAAAAAATGATTTAACATGGTTATGTGCATTTATGCTCTAAATAATTCACATGCAAGTTAATTTTTATTTTGAGCATAAAAATACTATTTATTATCTTACAGTTTGCTCATTTCAGGATCTAACTAAATAGCAATAGTTTTTCAAGATAAATGTTTAATATTTTCTGTTTTCTCCACTATATCACTAATCTGAGCTATTATCATCAACCTACTATGCAATGAAATTTTCAAAATTAACAAATGGAAATACGTATATACCTTTTAACTCATTCAGATAAGTTCTTTGTGTCACATGCATAATTTTAATTCTTTTTCACTTATAGTTCAATTTTACTTTTTTTTTTTTTACTTTTCTTTGTTTATTATTATTTAGAAAGGAAACCAGAAAGTATACTCATAAAAATCATTCAACTTTTCAAATATGAATTTTAAAACACAAATAATACATAACTTACAAAAATTTAAATGTAGTTTAACTATCTATCTAATTGTTCTAATGTATAAGATGGGGAACTATAGCCAAATGCTAGGGATTTTGTTCTAAACAACAGACTTAGGTTCATTTCCCCCAGTTTGAAAATTGATGTCTAAGTTTATTTCTTATTACATTAATGACTTTCATGAGTGAAATCTGCTCTTTAATTATAATCAACACTATAAAGTTAAAAATGTTTTATAATAACACAGCTTCTACTTTGAAAGAGGATTTTGCTATTTTTGACCTTGGAATTTATCAACAATATCTTCAGTGGCTTCTGGATTAATAGCAGAGATGAAATTTAATTCTTTATGCACAGATAATACACAGTTTAGAGTACTTAAATAAATGTTTACTTAAATAAACTCCTATAGTTTTTGTTTTTAAAAAAATGTTTGTATAGACATCACTATCCATAAGCAATATTATTAAAAAAAATTAATTATTCCTTTTGTTTCATTATGCCAAAGCCAGTTCTTTAAATACACTAAAATATATATAGACAAGCATTTATATCTCTTAGAGATTGAAACATTTTGTGGTGAAATATGACCAAAATACGTATGTGATCAGTTTTTTTTGTTTTTTTTTAAGTTATGTATGACACATTCTTGGATTTTTGGATCATATGATTTCACTTCTAAGTTGGCAGTACCTTTTATGATCTGTAGTAGGAATATGATATCTTCTGGTAATTCTGTTGTCTACCTCACTAAGCTGCTTCTCATCATATGAGTTTAGTTTGTTTGAATCTCTTATAGTGTAACCGTTATTGCTTCTAACTCTGCTTGCAGGTAACGTTCAAAATATCCTAGAAATAGAAAAACCTATTGAGGATTTGTATAATTATGTAACTTAGTGAAAACAAATTGTGACCAAATTTAATGTTGCTACAAGTGAAGTTTTATTTTGATGCTCCTACTTGTGATGACTGAAACCCAAGTATCTGGAATAATAAAAAAATTTGAAACAATGAAGACCTCACTGTTTCTTCCATGGCTTTTACAGTTCTGCTACCATACAAAATTATGAACTTTCTAAAGTTAAAGGGAAATTAATTTGAACATTTACATATAACGAAAGAGTATGATACTTATCATTCATAGTTACAATATAAAATGAAAATGATGACTCCATTTATATTTTCAAAAGATATATCAATATCGTTTCCTTAGGGACATTTGTCCTGAAAGTATGACTTTATCTCAAACTAATTATTCATTTTCATAAATAATGTCTCCCAGGAGTGAAGCAGTTTACCTGAGCAAGATGGTGCTACCCTGATATTTCTTAGAAGTATGGGATTAGATATTTTTTTAGGGCATATCTTGATCCATGGATGTTTTTCATTTATAATGTATATAAGAATATCTAAATGAATATGGCTCCTCAAAGATCCTTGTTGACAAATGAGGTGCAGGAGACAGTAACATGTCCTAAATGAAATTTTCATTGTAGTTATTTTGTAATGTTGGTTAACTGATCTGGTGATGATGGTGGATGTAAAAGAATTTTGCTGGTGATTTTGGATAGTGAACATGGAATGTTTTCTAACTCATAATCATATTCATTGCTGTAGAGGTGATTTACAATTTTTTGAATGAAGCCAAAATTACTTGAATATGAAATTTAAAATTTATGCTTCATGTGTGTACCAAATGTTTTAAATGAATTCATTTTATGTAGAAGAAGGTATTATTACTTATCAACTCTTTATATTACTTTAAAAAGTTTGATTTTATAATCTGGTTTTGTTACTTATTAAATCATCAATTGTAAATATTATCTTTATCAGTAATTAAATTATTTATAAGTGACTGTCACTTTCTTATTTTAATTTTTTTTAGATTTTAACTGAAAAGAGTTGAAAACCTTGTTGCACATAACCTCCATGGTATTGTTTAGATGGAGATGGAGATAATTTATCCCTATAAAAGCCAGCACTATTTTTAAATATCTGTGCATTTTATTGCATTGCATTCAAACTTTAATTGAGCCATTTTACAATCAGTGTATTTTAATGAAATTTTTATTTTCATGCACATTATAATTCAAAATTTCATACTATTTAAGCTATTTTTCCTTTATTTCAAAAGCAATATTTAAAACAGTAATTAAAAACTTTGTTTTTCTTGTCACATAAAATACTTGTGGTTAAGAACATCAATATTAAGAACTGGTATATGAGAGAGACTGTTTGTAATGTAGACATTCCCTTTGAGACATCCGAATAACAGTTATATCAAGTATTATTGTTTATCCTGGACAAATCTCCTATTTATTATGTTGTATATGTGAAAATATCATGATTTCAAATAGCCAGAAATTTTAATTTTAATTGAGAAGCTAATTGAATGTCAATCTGTATCAAATTTATGATATTTGTCACCAAGATTGATACACACAATTTTCTTTCTTAACAAAGTACATTTTATTATGCAAACAACAATACAATTTTTAAAAACAGTTATTACAAATAATTTATGTGCAGAAGTTTTACAAACTTACAAATAATACTGAGTTTTCTATCTGATCTGGAACTGAATTCTTTATCAACAAATTAATTCTGTGTTTATCCACAGGTACACTTCTTGTGATTGTAAAGAAGCTAGCTTCTTAACATGAGTTTATTTTCTGACAAAAACTTTTAATATCCACATAAAAAATACAAACATCTGAAGTTAATTCACTGAAGTTTGTAATGTTCAAAACCTATAAATGTTTCTGGTCAGATATCTGTAGTTATCTAATTAACATGCAATAATCACAGTTATAGCTTCTGAAATTTATAGTATACTGACAGTAGCAATCCAACAATATTCTGAAAACTGTTTCTTAGCATGTTGATTTATAAAGTTTTGGCAAGGTTTTTTGAAAGTTCATCGGGCAACAATGTAAAACATATATTCGTGATTCATACATTTGAGAAATTATAAACTTAGAGAATAGGTGAGACACTCACAGTACACTTCTTGCAGTATAAAATGCATGCATTTATAAATATATATTAAACTGAAACAAAAACATATAATAGTAAGTCCATTACACATTGTAGAGAGATTGTTTGCAAATAATTCAAGAGCATTCCAAAAATTTCTCTTGGACATTTCTTCTAACTTATTTACTACCCTCTCTGTGGTTTATATAATTTAATGTAATTTGTATATTATAATATAAATATTACTTAGTCAATATCGTACAATCTTGTTTGTTTATGGAGCTCTGAATTAGAAAATTGGACTTCCTTGCCGTGCCCACTTGTCATATCCTTTTTTTTTCTTTTCTTTCTTTCTTTCTTTTTTTTACAAATTGTCTACAGTCCTCTCTCACATTTTATTCTATATTATCTGTAACCAATATAAAGCTAAAATTTTAATGATGTTATTTTCTGTACAGAGAATTGTCTATTTTACCTTCAGTTATAAATTTCTTTCTTACAGGTGTAACAGATCTACTATTATATTTATTTTAATATTGTTTTTGTTTCACTTACATATATATTTAGAAATGCATGTAATTTATATTGTGAATTGTGTATTGCAAACTTCTTGCCTGTTATCTTAATTTCTGGAAGATTCTCTGGTAAAAGACTCTGTTTTATGTAAGTAATAGTGTGGGATTGGGTGAGCTGAAATTTCTAGAACCTTGCCTTAATGTTTATAAAACAATGCACCAAGAGACAGTGTGTGTGTGTGTGTGTGTGTGTGTGTGTGTGTGTGTGTGTGTGTGTGTATGTGTGTGTGTGTGTGTATATATGTGTGTGTGTGTGTGTGTGTGTGTGTGTGTGTGTTTTGTTTTGCTACAGTTGGTATGCTATAAACCTCAGAAGTTATGACTGTGATAAATGCTTGTTAATTGGCAAACTACAGATATTTAAGAAGGACCATTTATAGATTTTGAACATTACAAACCATTTAACTTCAGTGGCTGAACTTCTGATGTTGATGTTTCTGTGAAGACATCAGATAAATTCAGTTGTGAAAATATCGTGTGTAGAGCTAGCAAGCTCCCCATTATGTTAATTGTACCTATATCAACTTGGAATTAATTCCTTCATGAATCTTCAATAAGATATTAAGGAAATTCCATTTAGAATAGAAGACTAAATATTGTTTGTAAGTTTTTGAAACTTTTCTATATAAATCATTTTTGTTGATTGTATATTAAAATATATTTGTATTGAGAAAGAAAACTGTGTGTCACTCTTATTGGCAAACATAAATTTGATACGTCTCTTCATTTAATTAACTTCTAAATTTAAATTATGATTTAATTCAGTTTTAGCCTATTTGAAATCATAATATACATAACATAATGAATTGAAGACTTGTCTGGGGAAAATACAAGGTGGTCGCTAGAAAAGCGGAAAATTTGTCAAACAGCTATTTATTTTTACAAAGAATAACTTTTACAAAGTTTTTTAAAGGCATATGTTATATTACACTCATAGATGCTCAAAATTATTAAAATCATGCATTTTATTCATGATGTAAAGAAATCAAAATAGAAATGAGTAAGCATGCATTTTATTCATGATCTCATCTGACCCTCAAATTTTCCGCTTTTCTAGCAACCACCCTGTATAATTGATTATCTCAGCTGAAGTTTTAAAGACTTTTATTGTATTGCAGTTTGAAAATGAAGAAAATTATTATAGTTATAAAAGTTTACTTTTTTCCATGCAGTTATTTTGTATGCTTAGATATTTTATTAAAATGATTTATTGCAATAGTACCATTAGTGTAAAAATAGTAGGGTCAAGTTTCATTGACAGATAACATAAAGAAGGAATACCCACATCAGTACCAAATTTCCTGATTTCATTTGTAATCTCTATTTATTATTATAAAAGTACTGAACATGTAAAATCTACAAACTTAAAAGGGTAGATGTTTGCCAAGTGATTTACAATGTATTTGACATGATTATTGGTTAGACATGGTTCAAAGGACAGTAAAACACTATAATTCTGAAGAAATGTGTACTGTTAAAATCTTTAAGCCACTTAGATAAACAGTTGTGGTTTCCTGTTACAGTTTGCAATCATTCTAGAAAGTGAAAAGGGGTAACTTAGATATACTTGCTAATTTTTGTGATGGTTACAAGGTCAGTGAAATGAATTTAACCCTTAAAAGTTGAGGTAGAGAGAAGTAACAGATAAAATATAAAGTATTTTTGAAAAAAAAAAAGTGTTTGATTATTGCTTAGGATGTTAGACATTATAAAATGAAATTTGACAATTTTCAAATGAAAGCATGAATTTTTAATCTTAACCTGAAAATCACTTTGAACTTGAAGCACTCAATACTTTGACTTCATACAATTATCGACAAAGTTTTAGTAAAAAGTTTGATTTTAGTCTACAAACTGAAAGATTGCCAAATTTTATGAATAAACAAGTACATGGTAGTTACAAGATTATGTAAAAAAAAAAAGATAAATCTTCACATAACTATATAGATGTATTTACATTGTATAAAATGGAGATGACAGCAGGTAGTATATACATAACTGTACAAATAATAGAAAAATACACAAATCTGTAAGTTGCACAAAACATGATATACATAATTATATATTAAATGTTTGAGAATGAGAATTTTCAGAAAATATACACAAGCTTTCTCAGAAAAATTTTTAAATGAGAGGGAGTGTCTTACATACTACAAGTGTACAAATAAGAAAGAAAACGTTTTTTACAAAAATATTTTAGACAAAAACATTGAAACTATCATAAACATTTATTGTTACTGTATAATGTGCAAAATGAATCAACTATGATACCTCAGCAGTTTTGGTTATGCACTAAGTAAAAATTTATCTTTGGAGAGTATTACTGGAATGATACTGTATAATGTGTTTTGTACAGAGATACACATCACAGAGTGTACACTTTGTGAGTATCCTGTTGTCTCTAAGGCACATCCTGCATCATTTTATTTTTAACATGTATTGGTTAATTTTTGTCAATAGTGAGTCTCAGAGGATAGTTTTGTGCAGATGTTATAAGTGGAATACCAGAAGGACCAGTTCTGTTATGAAGTAGAGGTTTTTCAAGAAGAGAAGCAACTAACTCCATCCTGTAAGACTTCTGTGATAATTCTGGCTGATTGGTCCTTGTCTTGTAGAGAATAAAAGCAATTACTCAGAATATGAAACCTTAAATGCAGAAGAGATGTTCACGTAATTTGTCTTTACTCATAATTTACCCCTAGCTGTAGCCAATCATGCAGGACATCTATTCAGAAAAATGTTCCCAGACTCTGATATAGCAAAAAAAATATGGCTCTGCTAGAACCAAAACAACAGCTTAGAGACATCGGTCATGCCTAGTAGCTGCAAATGATAAAGGGCTCAAAATTCTCAAATATCTTTTCCTGCATGCTTTGACACTTTCAGGGATATCACATTAAGGTGGTGTCACATAAAAAGTATGTTGAAACAGGTGGTTTATTTGCAATGGAGTTCTGCTTTAGTCATTGACAGTAAAATAAGCACATGAAGTAAATGTGAAGTGTTTAGCAGTTGAAACTCATAAGGGAAGTACCTTGAAACTTTATGATCAGTAATATCAGAAAAATAGCACAGCTGCTTTTTCTTATTTTATAACACGTTTTTTTAATATATTTTTGGTATTTCTCTACAGACTGAAGACCTAAGTATATTGTTAAATAACTGATAAGATACAGTTTTACTGAAAATGAATGTTTGAAATGTATTTAGGAGATTTTAGATATTACAGAAAAGAAATTTGAGAATTTTGGGATGAAAAATAGTACTTTTGATCATATCACAAAAATTATTTCCACTTAGACTAGTAACAAAACAAACTCAAAACATTCTTTAAAAAGTTTGATTTATTACACACAAAAGATATGATGTTTACTAAAGGTATATCAAATTTTGTGAAGATGCACTTACTGAATTAAAAAGTTATAGTATGAATATTTAACATTGGCAAATTTAAACTTGTGTATATTATACCAACCATTTTGACAAAGGGTTAAGCACCTTGTAACTCCTAGACAAACTTGGTGCATGCAATTGAAAGCAAACTGGATCACCATTCTTAAATCTGTGAGTGTCAGGTGAAAGTCCAAGATGATATTTTTTCATTGACTACCAGAGACATTGACAAATCTTGTATATTGCGTATGATACAAGGAAGATCATACTTTGTTTTGACTTTGCACAGAGTGAGGCAAAGTGGCCAACTGAGTGAGTGAGAAACAAGTGTGAGAGAAGCATCTGACTCTGCCCTTTTTATGCTCAAACTAGGAACTTTTCAAATGTTGAACATTATTGAACCTTCCACTTCTTTATAGGGACTTGCTGTTCTCAGCTTTAGACATTTATAGTTTTCCTGATTGCTTTTGGGTGATTCATTCATTAGCAATACTGGGTTCACACTCTAGCCATAATTATCTACTAAATAAATCATGAGTCAATAAATATTTAACCATAACTGAATTTTATCTGAGTGAATTAAAATCAAAGCTGCTAGTTTAATAACTTCTTTCATAAGAAGAATAAACTGATATTCTTAGTGGTATGAGGGAAAATGGTTTCTGAGCATTCCTGGTAGTCCTTCAAGTTCCTTAGAGGCTTGTTAGATTTAAAAAACAAAACCTGCCAACCAAGTAAGTTCTTGAATGTTTATGGCCAGATTGGTTAAGGCATTTGACTTGTAATCTGAGGATCATAGGCTCGAATCTTGATCACACCAAACATGCTTGCACTTTCAGCTGTGGGAGCATTATAATGTGACAGTCAGTCCCACTACTCATTGGTAAAAGAGTTGCCCAAGAGTTAGCAGTGGAGGGTGATGACTAGCTGCCTTCCCTCTAGTTTGCAACTGCTAACTAAGTTACGGACAGCTGGTGCAGATAGCTCTTGTGTAGCTTTGTGCAAAATTCAAAAACAAACAAACAGTCTTGGAAACTGAGCATGTGAGGATTTCATGATTCCTGGCCAGAGCCATGGGAATAAAGCAAAAGTGATGCAATTTGCTACAGTTATATCAGAAATAAAGTGCATATATAAAGTGTGTGTATGGAATTTTACAATTAATGTTTGAGGTTATCAAAAAATTTGCCTTTTACCCATATAAGTGTCCAAGTAAACTTAATTTCACTGCGTAAATCTCTTGTACTGAGTTAATTACATGGTATTTCCCATAGTGTTGAAAAATATTGAGATGTTATGATAACTCAAAATCTAGAGTTATGATAAAATGCTCTACCTACATTTTTGAAATCAGTGTCATCAAATTATCCTGAATAATTTAGTCTTTTTTCCATTAGTAATTTTTAGTTGTCCAGTGTTTTCATTGTTGGAAAATATTAACTTTTGTGAAGGTTAAGCAGGCACTTCTGCATTTACTTGTTTCAATATTAAATATATTTATTTGCTGTAGATTCATACAAATGTTTTGAATTATACATTTTGTATATCTTTTAGTTTGTACATTGCCTCTGAATTTTGTAAATAATGTAACTGTTATATATGTTTTCATTCATAGTCATTAATATAGTTTCATTTCATAAGCTAACGTTTATTTCTAATAATCTTTCATAGTAAATTTGTAATTTGGAAACATACAAGTTTAAAATATTCATTGTAGTTTCTCAATCTGTGTTGGAAATTTTTTTATAAAACATTTTCTCTAAATGCATTTTTAACTGTTAATTTTTACACACATCAAACACTAAATTATGTTATTTTACACAAAACTTATTTTTACAAAAAAGGTTTGAATGTGAATACGCTTCAGTTTTATTCTGCCCTTGAAGTGAATGCCTCTTACACACACCTCATTGTTTGGTTATTACAGGTAGTAAGCTTTAAGTTTGGAAAAATTCAGGTATGGAAGTAGTAATTTAGACTTTTAGCATATCTTGTGAAAATTGTTAATGAAATAATTCTAACATACAAAGTGTTTGTTTTTTTGTATTAAAAATACAGATGTTTTTGCAACATAATGAGTTTGGGCTTTTTAACTTTCAGGATAGAGTTGCTCATCTTCACTTAGAAAACACTACCTTAGCTAAAGCTGTAGCCGAAGATAACAAAAAGGTGGGAAAAGATGAAGATTCCAATCTTGATGTTCAAACCTTGATGGATAAAATATGCAAATATAAGAACATTTTGAAAACAGCAAATGACAGATCAGAAAACCCAGTTGATCTTAATGGTAAGCAGTGATGGAAAATCCTAGTGCTATTTATCACTTATTATTAAGTGATACTAAATTATTAGTCTCTCAGTGCTATAACATAATTTATAACTATACTTTGTAGGTAAATATTTTAATCATTTTTCAGTCTCGACCATTAGGAAAAAAAATGTGTGATATTAAATTATGAAAAATTATTTGGAATTTACTTCCACAAGTTTCTTCAAAAGTATAATTATTACTTAAATGCTGAGATTTAAAATATTCTTTTCATTTAATATTTGTTGTCAGCATTTGTTTAAAACAAAATAATTAAATGCAGATTAAAATTCTGGGTCTGATTTTTGATTTTTGACCTTGTGTTTACAATTTTATTTGTATTGTGAAAATCATTACAATTATGTGTCTACATGGAGAAAACTTTTCATTAACCCTTTTGGTGCTGACAAAAATTTTAATGTTTGGCATGGTGCTGAATATATATCTTTGATACTTCAACTAATTATGGTGTCAGTACTAAAAGCATGATATCTCAGCACTAACTCAACAAAAGTCCCTGAAATGTTCAGTTATTGTACCCAATACTATATATGTTAAATTCAATAAATAAGAATAACAGGAATAAACACTCTGATACACAACAAAGAAGTGCCGTGTAAAGCACAATAATTTATTATAAATTGAATATAATTTGTGCAGCAGCCCATCAATAGTCTTTGTTGTTATGATGTATCTAATGGCATGGTAAAAAGCACATGAGGAGATTGCACTGTTTGCAAAAATAATTAGCCTGCTTTTTTTTCCATCCAGCTGTGTATCTATCGCTGCAAACAGTACAGTCAGGTTTGTGTTTTTTGTCCTCACATTGTCCAATACTATATCTTTCCACCAAGTGCTGACCTTTATCAGTACTTGGTCTTCCTTTTTGTTTGGCTTTGCTAACATATCCCTCCAGCAAATTTTGAATTATCTGATCTCTGAATAGTTTTGAAGATACTGGGTTTTCACCGTGCTCTTTCAGTCTGCACAATGTATTATATATCCATTAATAAGAGCTACTTCTCTAAGCTGATGGTAAATTGTAAAATACCACTTGTTACTTTTGTATGGATACATAAAGGTTCCTAGTTTCTGGTCCATGATATCTACTCCATTTATGCGTTGGTTAAATGTTTTAGCAATCAGTAGTTTTCTCACATTTCTGTATCTGGATCAAATTCTTTTATTTATGGTGCCATTTGTGGAAATGGTCAATAAAAATTGCACACATTAAGTGTCATGCCAAGCACATACTACTATATTACCACCACGGATAAATACCGGTGGATCTCCTTTGCTAAGACGCAATCTTGTAGGGTGGATATCCGATGGCATGTGTTTCTGCCTGGCCTTAACTGTGCCACAAGCCCCAATTCCATTCATCTCTAAGTGTTTGAATAAAGAACGTAAAGAATAAAAGTTGTCTGTGAAGACTATATGTCCCATATTCCAAAAGTCCTCCAGTAGATTCAAACATTTAGTCTCTGTGACTGAGTATCCAGCCATAGGCACTATGGTATTTTCCCACAATATGTAATAAATTTCAAAGCATATCCAGATTTGCTTTCACACAATGCAAATTGTTTGATGCCCCATCTTATGGGTTTTGATGGTAAATACTGTTTGAGATGAACTCTCCATTTGAATTTGATGATACTTTCATCAATGGACAGCTCATGTTGTGGGGTGTACACTGCAAGGTATTTTGATTCACAGAGATTCAGCAGATCCTTTTCTACAGTGGATCATAATTTGGATCTCCAGTGTTTGGCCAATCATGCTCATTGTAAGCAAAATGCAAAAATGATGTCAGGATTTTGTAACAATCTTGTGGCATTACCTCTGTAAGTGGCAAACGAGTTAGCCAAAAGGAGCCCCAGTAATCTTCCAGTTCATGTTTCTGGTACAACCCCATTGCTATTTGTAGTGCAATATATGTTTTGAGTTCATTGATCTTTGTCTCAATTGATTTCATAAAACAGAAGTAAGATGACAATTCAGTGGTGCAGTCGAAATACTGCAAAGCATATCTATTTGTTTCATTACAAATCATCTCAAATGCTTCATCAGGAAAGAAAAGTGTGAAATACTGATATGGAGTGAAATTTGCTGAATCAATCAGGACTCTAGTGCGAATGGTAAAATCTGGCAACCAGTCAGATTCAAAATTATCAGTGTCACTTTAATATAGCCATGGAAAATTTGGATCCTGGTTTTGGTCTTCAGGTTCATTATCACTTTCAGGGGGAGCTTGGGGCTGTGCTATACTAGCTGCTCTGTGTCTCCTCTGACTTCTCCTTGTACCTCTAGACCTCTGGGAATATACACTCCTTAATTGTCCATGAAGACCGCCACTGGAAGTGCTAGGGGCATCTACAATATAAAATAGAGATATAGCACTTTTCCAATGTTCCATGTATGTATGTATGTATGTATGTATGTTATATATATATTTTTCTATTGACAATATATGAAAATGTAGAGAACTAGCCTTGGTCAGTCTGTTCATGCAATAAGTTTTATGACCCTAACTACACCATGTGGTTACCTAAAGCATAGGCAGATTCCAGGCCACTAATGTCTTCATTATCACTCTCGTTCATTACAATTAAGCTTTCATTATCATCTGGCTCAAACTCTTTGTCAATCTCTTCATCGTTACAAATAATATCAATTACTTCTTTCATGGTATAAGCTTTTCCTTTTGGCATTGTAACAATGTTGCAAGTATCAACAGAATATGCAAGGAAGGTGTCTTCTGAAACAATGAAATTATAATATACAAAGACTAGAAAACAAAGAAATCACAGGACCGCCAGTTTATATACATGCCTGTAATCCCAAGTAACCAATGAATACATGTGGTTCTAGCCTCAAGTGGGTCTACAGGCCTGTGTTATTATGATAATTAGACACAAGGGTATGTTGTTTACATCTTGTCAATGAAGCTTACTTGCCATGCTGAGCCTTCCACTCTACTGCAGTTACCAACCGAGCCAAAAGGGTTAAATGAGACAATCATAAATGCATAGATTTACAATAACTACGAAGGCTGGACTATTAACTTAATGAGTTTCTCTGTATGTTTATATAGTTTACTGAAGTAATTATTTTGGCAGTTAATTTTTTTATTTATAAGTTTGATTTTGCAACTCAAGTTTGTCATTGTCAAAAGTAAGGGACAGTAAGTGATGTTGCATCTTTATTGAACATGCCAAATGTAACATGTATGCCATAAATAAGTTATACAGTGGAGCCCCTCACTAACGACTTCTCCTGTCATACAACCAGAAAATTTTTGACAGTACCCTGTTTGCATTAAATTGACCCTTCATGGACGACTTCCCCTCAAAGGCTACTAACGACCTACCAAATTGAACAATTTTGATTATTTTACCTCTCACTAATGACTAAGTGACATTATTATGTGGCATATTCTGTTACGTGTCACTTGGGTTTGAGTTAAGACTTCCACAATTCAAAAGTGTTTCTTGAAATGCAGCTTTAACTTCTGTTTAGGCGAAGTGTCAAACGAAAGTGAAGACAATTTTTCAGAAAACCAATCTGACCCCGACTTCAGGCCTGTCTTGAATGGTGTAACTCTTGGCAAATATGTCAACTTCAACAACGAAACTCCAGTTTGTGATGATTCAGTTTCTGACGATATTATTGCGTGTCCTGAAGAAATCGAGAGTGATGATGGTGAAGAATGTGACAACACAACTGTAGAGTCTTTTGAGCCAAATGACTGTGCCACTGCAATGTCATATGCAGAAAAACTTTTACAGTTTGGTCTCAAACACGGTGGCCTGGCATGGCCTTGTGCGTTAAGCCGTGCGCTTCGTAATCTGAGGCCCGAGTTGTGCCAAACATGCTCGCCCTCCCAGCCATGGGGGCGTTATAGTGTGACGGTCAATCCCACTTTTCATTGGTAAAAGAGTAGCCCAAGAATTGGTGGTGGGTGGTGATGACTAGCTGCCTTCCCTCTAGTCTTACACTACTAAATTAGGGATGGCTAGCACAGATAGCCCTGGAGTAGCTTTGTGCGAAATTCCAAAACAAACAAACAAACTCAAACACGGCAAAATGGACATTGTAGATTGCATGGTAGCAGTGAGCAGAGACATTGAAACTGTACAATTTTCGAAGAAAAACAAACAAAAATTAGTGATTTTTTAAGAAAATGTAGTTTCTTATCGTATTTTAAGTCTGTATTTGATCATTTTGCATGTAACATTTTACAGTGATTTTTTTAAGAAATGTATTTTAGGATTGTATTTTAAACCTGCATTTGAGCATTTTTTGTGTACAGAATGGTGAATAGACTTGTGTTTAAACATTTAATAGCCTCATAAAATCAAGGTAAAGTAGTGAGAACTAGTGAAAATATATTTTGCATTACATATTACTGCATTTTTTATTTCGTTTTTAAATACTCCATACCCTTAAAATGAACAGAGACCGATTGCCTATTATAAAAACGTACATAATTTAAATCTTGGTAACGAAGGGTATCCACCCCTCATTAACGACCTTTTTGTCGAGGCATTTTTGAAGTCATTAGTGAGGGGCTCCACTGTATATAAATGTTGTCATACATTCTGTCTATATATATATATATTACTTTCAGTATGTTTTTCAGTTTTTCATAGCATGATTTCTTTTGAGTGTGTCATAGAATTTGCAAACTAGCCCTACATATGATATAAGTATGAACACACTGACAATCATTTCAACCATTATACAGTGCATCCATGACAGCAACGTAATTATCTGTGTTACATATATAGTCAATTTGATTTGATTTTAAATCATAAGTTGATAAAAAAAACATTGATTTAGAAGAAGTCACAAATTGTCACGTATTTGAAATGTCTGTGTTTTACATTTAATGATATGTAGGAGTTATTATTACTTATTAATACAAAGAAAACCCTGGTAGTTAAAAAGAGTTAAGGGTTTTCAAGTTTTCTACATAGCATTCTCATAAGAACAGGCTTTACAGAATAACAGTTTTTAAGAGAACAATTAATTGCATATCCTTGGTTATTTGATCTTAGTTTTAAGGCAGTTAACCACATGTATATGTTTTTTAAGGATTTTATCTTTATAAGTGAAAACTATTTTATTTGATATCAATACATACTGATGTACGAGTTGAATTTTTTAAGATTATCGCTTGTGTGTATTTTACGATTGTTGCACAAATATGGTTTATACCACAACTATTCAAATGGATTACATTTGAAATTTTTTCATTATATGTTGGTATCAGTTTACTTACTCTTCCCACAACTGACTAATTAATCAATGACAAAGTAGTGTTTTACACACACTGTAAGTAATTTGCTTCTAAAAGAAACTGGATCTGGGCCATGTTTTTTTTAAATTTTGAATGCTAGTAAAATAAAACTGATTTGATTAAATTCACCTTCATGATGATAATAGTTTATGTTGTTTGTGTTATAGCAAACTTTAAACCAGAAATTTTAAGTTGTACTTATTACATGTCGTTTTTCAAGTAGAAGCATATTCAAATATGGGTATTCACTCTGCTATCTCTTTAATTTTTTGTTGTTTTGAATTATTATTGTTGTTTTTCTTTTATACAAGCATCAGCTTGTTTGGATTGTTTTGTAGAATTTTACCAGCACCAGCTAGCAGCAGAAATGGACCTTCATGCACGATGTCGGGAGGATCTACAACAGCAGAAAGAAGAATTTGAACAGTATAAAATAAGGATACAATCTGTAGTAAAGAATAGAAACAAAAATCTTGAGGTACGAGTCATGATAGAATATTAAATGTCAGATTTATATCCATACATCTTGACAGTGCTTTTTATTTTGTTTTTTGTTGCATTTGTGATGTGAGTAAAATATATTGTCAATCAAAGTTATTAATAAGCAAATGATACAATGTTTAAGTATATTTTTTCACCTTTGCAAACTAGAATTTTTCTTTCATTTTGCTTTCCTGTATGATACAGGTTACCGAGTTGACACAAAAACTAATTTTTAAATCAATTGACATTGTTATCTAATAACATAGAAAAAATAAAAATTAGTTTTTATTATGTTTGATTGCTATTTTTTCCATTTAAAGGACTTTTATATCAGTATTTAATATTGTAAATATATTATATTATCAAACAGGTTTTCCCAAATGATTTTAATTTGGTGCTAAGCATAGTAAAATTCTAGAACAGCAATTTTTATTGTGGGGTTGAATGAGGAAGTAGCTTATGATAATATAATAACAGGTAAAAAAACAACCCTGTATAACTTAGTACAGACAGAAGACAGACTAGTGTTCCATTTGAGACATGTAGTATATTTTACTATCAATAAAACTGTTTCTTATGCTTGTAAGTTATTGTTGGCCTAGCTATTATTAATTCATTCTAAACCTAAGATGAATAACCTCACTTTAATGAGTAATGAATGTGGAATAACAAATTAGAGCATGATTTGTGATGCTTTTGGATGGTCTTCTACTACTTTATGTTGTACATTCTTTCACATGAGAAAATGACATTTCAATAATTAACAATTTTTAGAACTCAAATCAACAGAAAAAACAAAATGGTGAAATATAAGTTCTTCTATCCAGTATTTTTTATATGGTTTTTTTTAGTAGTATATGTGGTTGAGTCCCTACAAAATATGCAAGAAATGTTAGATCTACAATATCTTTATTTCTGCTGTATACACAAGAGACAGATACACTTTCCTTAAGGGGCTAGTTTATCCTTATTAGGTTGTATTTAATATGATTTGATATCTAATCATTGATAAACCTTTCTTCACAAATGCCATTAATTAATAGACTGGAGTATTTTCACTCTTGCATTATATTAGAAAACCATACTACAGGCATGTGACTGTTCCATGGATGTGTTAATTTTCATATTTTGACTTTGTATAAACCCAAACATTGTAAATAAGCCATGCATTGAATAAAACTGTGGATTAACAATGTTTTTCATAGCCATAAAAATGTCCCCATAAAAATCAAGATACTAAATTCACTTAGTTGTAAAAATTATAATTATGTGTAGACATAAAATGTAAATCAAGACCACACAGTCACAAGGCATACAAGTTACTTGAAGATGTACAGAAACATCTGATTTGAGAATTTTTTATGAAGCAGCAGTCATTTCTAAGTTTTAGAAATGGGATAGAGGAAAACGTAACAGTGAATTTAAATATTTATAGTTCTTTTCAAATGTAATTGCATGTATTGTTCTAAGCATTGATCTTAATTTATTCATAAAAAAATTTATTTTAAGTTAACAATGGCTACAAAAAGATAAATCTGACTGTTAAAATTATGTATGAATATCTTATACCAACAAATTGATTACATGTTATTTTATGTAATACATATTAATATGGGAAAGTTATTTATTCTATGTTTTTTTGCAAATAAACTTTTGTGAGGTTTTAAGTAAATAATGGTGTCTATAAAATGCTTCATTTGATGAATAACATTTCTGTTTTATAGGCCAAAAATTTGCAGTTGTGGCTGAATTATTGGATTGGTTTTTAAACATTACATGCATGCATTTTTTACCTTTCCTGTTTGCCACTGTGAGACTGTAAAGTTTATTATATATACAGTCAAACTTCTGTGGCAGAGAAAACATTTAATGCTTGTGGTTATGTGATTTCATTATTTCAATTATTTAAATTTCAAGTTAATTATTAAAATGAAGCACATGAAATTATGCCCATATTAATATTTATGAAGTTCATGTGAAAATGTGCAATAACAAACAATTCTTTTTAGTTTTGATAAATGGTCACTGCTATTTTGTACCTGTATGAAATATCAGTTTCTAATATGTTAAAAATGTGTTTATTATGGTGCATTTTGCATGTTAGAATTTATTGATTCATCTTATTAAATTTTCAGGAACTGGATAACCAAAAAGATACGGAATCTTTGAAAATGCAGTTGGCAAAAGTGAGAGAGAGACTCCAAGCTAGTGAAACTAAAATCGAAGTTTTGAAAGACAGCTACCAAAAAACAATATCAGAATTAGAAACATCCATCCAGAAGATAAAAGACAAACACAAAGATGACTTGGCAAACCAGGAAGCTGAAAACAAGATCAGTTTAGTGGAATTAGAACAACAGATGGTTCGTCAGAGAGAGAGAACTGCTACACTCTTAGAAGAAAAGAACAGAGAATTGGAGCAGTTGAAGTTTTCCTTGGGATTTTCAACTTCCCTAGAAAAAGTATATACACGATTTATAGTAGATCTACATGGGTGTGTGTTAATTTTAAAGAGTGAATAATAAAATCAGATTTCCTATCACCAAACTTGGTACTGATATTTGGAAACTGATCCAAACAACAAACCATCAGATTAATGAAGCAGTGTTGATGGAATACATGCTGCTAATCTACTGTTGCTGGAAAATATAGAAATATTTTTATTTTTCATGTATTTATTCTTTTCACTGAGGGCTCAGTCCCAGTACTATTTGGTTTACACATTTTGTTTGTTTTAGTATGGTGCTATAACTTTTTAACACAGTGTATACTAACACAAACTGCAAATTGTCAATAAACATTAAAAGGCTTCAGTGCACAAAATATCAATATTTTTTAATAACATTTTGATTTTTTAAGTAATGATTTCCATGTGTTTCTTTTTTCTTTTCAAATGTTGACAACCCAACATGCCCAATAATTTTGATTTTAAGATTAAAAATACTTATACATCGGGAAACTGCGATATTTCACATGCAACATCTTTTTAACCTTCAGATAAATAGCAAACTTTTAAAAAAAATAAAAACCTACATTTTCTATCAGTTTCATTATTGTATCTTTGTGTTAGTTTACCTGATTTGACTGACTTTATAACCAATGTATAAAATCAGGAAACAGGTATAAATTTTGCTTTTTTTTGTTTAGAATGACTATGGCTTTCCCCCTTCCTTGGGTCTGTTTGTCAAGAAACCACAAGTTTCTGGTCTAAATAGCTTAAATCTCATATCATTATACAAGTATTTATCTTTCAGTCATGTTTAACTAACAATACTGAAATCTCAATGATGCTGCACATGTGCATCTCATCTTACTATATCCAATAGTATGAAACAGGCCTTTAAAAATTACCTATCTTTGGTTTATACTATTGAAACAATATTTTGTAAATTGCAGTCACATTTTAGTTGTAATACATTATGTATGCATGTATAATATTACTATTTACATACAAGTTCTTAAATTTAAGTTATTTTTCTTCTTCCACCATTGTAATTGTTTGCTTTCTTGCTATAATTTTTTATGGATCCAAAAAAGTTGTTGCCATAATTGATATGTAAGTATAAAAAAAGGAAAAAAGTGCTAAAAGAAAACTACAGATGTACACAATAATTATTCTTATGTTAAACCAAATGTAGAGTAATTAGAATTACATAATTGTAGTAAAAATAATAAAAACTTGTAAATCAAAACAGAACTACTTTGTGGACATGCAAGTAAGAGTTTTTTCAGTTTGTAAAGCCTCATTAAATTTTGCATTTGGAGGATGTGAAACACAATTTTTTACAGTTTTATACATGCAGTTTGAAATAACCAAATATTATAAATTACTTTATCAGCATTGCAGATTTCCACTGTAATTTATCAATCTTTTTTACCAAACTGTATGTTAGTTTTAAAAAAAATCACCACTTCTGTATGTGATTTTTGGGAACTTCCTACTTTCTTAAGGCTGAGAAATCCACCAAGGGAAGTGGCATTCTGGGCTTTTGATTGGTTATTCATATTATAGACATTAATAGGTAAAAAACACGTAAAAGTTGATATTTAGGATTTTTTAAAAATTTACAGTGCTGAAACTTTAATTATAATGTTTGAATTGGCATGCATTCAATAAGTATTTGAACATAAGTCTACAAGTGTGATGACATTCCCTTTGTCTTCTGACCTTTGGAAGACTTGTAGCAAGAGGATTAATCATGTGTTTGTTTAAAAATGTATATCACATTTGCAATTTATATTTTAACCAGCTTAAACAATTTTTTCAACTTGATTCTAAAAGTTCTCTTGAAACATTATTTAGTAGCAAATATGGTTTTTCAATCAGTTTTATTAGTAGTACTGGACTTTATATAAATAAACTTCATAACAGAGCAAACCTATCACATTCATGGTTGTTATATGTGAGTTTTTCATTTTTGGAAAATTACAATTGTTATAATTTTTATATGATCGCATTAATTTATGTAAAATTATAGTGAATTAAGGAAAATAAAGTATTTGTTGCTTTTAGCAGAAGAATTATTTATATTGAAACAAAACCTAATATTTAAGAATTAAAAATTATAAGATATATTCAAATGTAATTACAAATGAATTTCATATTTTTTTTGGCTAAAGCTTGTACAATATCTGAAAGTATGCCATTTATAAAATGATATAGAGAATTTCAGATAAAAAATCAAGTGTAAAAATATATGAAGGTCACTTTTTTTTTTAAGTGTACAGTATGAAAAATATCAGAATAACTTGTGAGACTGACATACTTTGTTGTTTTTTACAGAGATATAATACTGTTGAGTTAGCACCTCACCAGTACAACAAGAAACATGTTTCTAGTGAAGAAATAAATAATGAAAATGACTTCACTGAACTTTTGGCACATTCTTTTCGTCCTAGCAGTAGGGACAACCAGATTCTTTATTATGTTCAGGAATTGTCAAGAAAAGATGTAGAACTTTCAGGATTAAGACAGTCTCGTCATCAAGCAGAAACAACTCTTAGGGAATTACAGCACAGTACACTAGAGAAGGAAGAGAAGTATGTTGAAGAAATTGAATATCTGAAGGCGAGAATACATCGCTTAGAATCTAGCCAATTGCAAAGTGGTACAAGCATGGAGTATCTAAAAAATGTAGTCTTGCAGTATATGCTTTGTAGAGATCCATGTGATAGATATCACATGTTAAATGCAATAGCAAAACTTCTTCAGTATACTAAAAGAGAAATTGAACAAGTTCGGCAATTCAATAAGTCCTGGTGAATGGAAGGTTAGGTTTTGAACATACGTTCAGTTTAATTTTCTGACATTTCAGATTTAACTTTTTTTTTTGAATGATAAAATTACAGCTGAGGATATTTTTATTGTCCTGGTGAATGGAAGGTTAGGTTTTGAACATACGTTCAGTTTAATTTTCTGACATTTCAGATTTAACTTTTTTTTTTGAATGATAAAATTACAGCTGAGGATATTTTTATTGTGTTTCATGATATTTGCATTCAGAAATGTTGAATCCAATAGTTAATTAGTATAGCTGGCATTTCTAGAAACAGTTTATGTATTTGTAATATACACTGTAACTGATGTTTGTGACATCACTTTGGTTTGTTTGATGTGTACTGATGGAAAATGCAACTTCTAAATTTTCCTGAGATTTGTAACCTGACATTCTCTGTAAGGTATACAAAAAATGGGTAGCAGCAAACTGTAAAAAATTATATATATCACTTAGTGGCCAAGTACAATTACATGAGTTAATGAAGAAAAATAATATCACATATGAAGTGCCCAGCTGAATTTAAGAAAAACTCAATATTGTAATCCTTATTCAAAATATTGGTTAAGTTTTAAGTGTTATTGATATATTGGAACAAGACTTCAAATCCATATAAAATTGTATTTTATAACATACATATTTGTATTTAAGATCAGTGTGTCTAAAACTTGTTTTATGGCTATTTAGTTCCAGGAAGACAAATGTCAAGTCTTTCAAAGCATGAAGATTTTTTTAATATATTAAGTGTAACAGAGCGTTGCATTAAGACTAAAAATTCCTTTTTTAATATTTTATTCTGTGAACTAAATCATGTTTTGAAATAATGTTATAAATATATTTCTTGAAAACTCATTTATGACCAGTTAAAAGTGAAAGGTTAGACATTATTTGTGATGTCATTGTGATTATTTAATCACACTTTGTTTTAAAAAGAAGTGAGACCATTTTTTTGGCAATGATTATTGTATATCCCAAGCCAAATACCAATGGAAAGTGAAATCATAACTTTAATATATGAAAATTCTAAACATTTACTATATACTGATTTTAAAATAGTAAGTAGTTTGTTATTTCTAGCTTTCTAAGAACCTTTATTTGACCATTTTAGGAGTAACCAAATGAAAGAAAAGTTCTAAAAGTTTGAAGGTAACCCCAGAAAAGTATTAAAAGTTACATAATCATGTCTAGTTAATGAGGACTTAATACTGCAACTAATTTGCTTAAAATATTAACTTTTTTGTATAATCATAAATACTTGTTGGATCTTGTTATCTGTTTGCTAATACACACCATGTTGGTTATTGTATCCAAACTAAAAACTTTATAAATATGCTACAAAATATTGGTGAAGCAGGAGTACTTTCTTTTTTTAAGCTCTGGTTCAATCACAAAGTGCAGAATTTTAACAGGTGGCTCTCAAAGTTTTGAAAAATGCAGAAATAGGTAGATCTCATTATGAAGTAAATGCCAATTGTTGTCTTGGCCACTAAAAGCATTTATATTAATCTGAGTGAAAAATAATAATGTTATTACATTCAATAACAAATTTCTTGGAGAGTGAATACTAGTTTTGGTTTTAGGTGATTTTTTGAAACTTGCATATAATTTGCAACAAATGATTGACACTTTTGTCTGCACTGTTAAAAAAAATTCAGTTTTAATATTTTGAAAAAGTTTTCTTAGATTATTTTTCATTGATGCTTTCTGGCTCATAAATATTTTATTTATTTTATTATGATTGGAAGAATGTATTACAGTTCTTTAATTACAGTAATGAAAGGTGTAAAAGTTATGAAAGCATTTGTGATTTTTTTAAGTGTTTGATGTATGCTGTTTATAGATTAATACATTCTAGAAAATTTGTAACTAATAATAATAGAATCAGAAGTATTAACTGGATAAAACTGCTCTTTTACTAATTGTTCAAGAGTGGCATATACTACTAAGTTTGTAAAAAAATTGTGCATGTCAACATGTAACATTGCTGTTTTTATATATACAGTAGCTAAAAATGTTAAGACTGTCCTTCATTGTATAGAAAGTTTAAAATTAAAATATACTATTTTGTTACAAACAAATATTTTTAAAACTTGTGTGAGGTGTTGTGAGTATAGTAAAAAACTTCCAAAAGATTCATATGATCAATAAAATAAATATTCATAAATGTTCTTCTTTTTACATGTGTATTTGTAAAATATTTTATTGGGATAATATAATTATGTCCCCTTCTCGATCTTGCTCTCTGATAGCCAGGAAGTAGCTAATACTTGGAATACCCTAGGTTAAGTCTTTTGCCAAGTACCTAACACTTATGTTTTTTCCTCCACCTTCTTAACCATCAAGACTGGGGCAGAGTGACCACCTCTTTCCTTTTGAGCTGATTGTTTCTATGAGTATAATCATTCCTTTACACTGGTGGAACTCTCAAACTGGCCCTTCATCAGTCTGGCAGTACATCAGTGA
Organism: Carcinoscorpius rotundicauda; assembly: GCA_011833715.1. NCBI lineage: Eukaryota > Metazoa > Arthropoda > Merostomata > Xiphosura > Limulidae > Carcinoscorpius > Carcinoscorpius rotundicauda. The sequence goes on from CM022396.1 coordinate 30,861,816, forward strand.
TACCTGATGATGTACACTGTGAAATTCTGCTTCTCTTGCTTTTCTTCTGATTGTTTTTAACAGGATCTGACAGAAGATTGTTTTTACTGATTCATGTGCCTTGGAAGTATCCCAATATTTCTGAAAACTACTATCCAATTGCATTGATGACCTTCTGTAAGACCTAAGAGAGGATGGCTAATGCTCATCTTGTTTGGTTCCTTGAATCAAACAACCTCTTCTTGTCTACCCAGTGTAGGCTCCAACGACAGCACTCCACCATGGACCACCTGATTCAACTTGAAACGTCAATCAGAGAAGCCTTTCTCAAACACCTTGTATCAATATTCATTGACATTGAGAAGGCTTGTGATACACTATGGAAGTATGGCATTTTGCGAGACCTTATATATAGGTTACATGGCAATTTGTCTATTTTCATTTTAAAAAATGTTAATGGACATATTGATTCCAAGTTCACTGAAGAACTCCCTCTTACTGTTGCAAATGAGCTTTATGTCGACAACTGTGTCAGTCGTCAAACATGAGGTATATTGAGCAGCAGCTACAGACTGCCCTAAATCGTTTTCTGAAGTGGACCACAGCAAACGGTTTTCACTTCTCTTTCTCTTTAAAACTGTTTGCATGCACTTTTTCCACCAATTGGGTATTGTTCATGATCCTGAACTCTGTATCAGTGAAGTTATGCTGCTTGTGGTCCCTTAGATAAAGATTTTGAGGATTATCTTTGACCATAAACTCATCTTTATACCACTCATCAAGCAGCTACAGGTCACATGTACAAGAGCACTGAAGATCCTCCGTGCCTTCTCTTCCACCACTTGGGGAGCAGATCGATGTTCTAGTCTAAATTGTCATCGTGCTCTTATTCGATCAAAACTCGACAATGGATCACTGGCCTGTGGCTCTGCCAGGACCTCTGTCTTAAAAATGCTAGACCCTATACATCATCAAGGAGTTCGGCTCTGCACCTTGGCTTTGCACACTCCAGTTCAGAGCTCGTACACAGTCTCATGAATCTTTTTTGCACCTCCACTGTTTGCAACTTTCTTTACTATATGCTTCAAAGCTTCGTTCTTTACTAAAGAATCCCACCTATGGTTGTGTTTTCCTTCCTTGGTAGGTCTTACTTTTTCAGAACAGATGATCTGTCATTACTCCTTTTGTCCTTCTTATCCAGGTTTAGTTGGAAGAATTGGCTATGTCATTGGATAACATTGCTGTATCCTGGTCAGTCCTTCCTACAATGGCTTTTGACAGTCCCCAAATGTGACCTATCTTTAAGTCATCTGAAAAAAGCAAAAATACTGTGTTATTTACTGAACATTTTTGAACAATTCTTCCATTCCTATTTATACAAATGGTTCAAAATCAGGTGATTGTGTGGACTCTGTCATTGTTTGTTCTGGTTTGTTGGTTGCACGAAAAATCTCCTCTACAGCTTTTGTGTTCACGTTTTATTCACCCTGTACAACAGTTCGATATGAGCACCACAACAGTAACAATATATCTGCCAAGTTCCTTCTTCAGTCGACTATATACATTGTTTTCCCTTTCTCTTTACACCTCCAAAATTTGTATTGCAGTTGTCACCGCAATAAGCAACAATTTTTTTTAATGTGGACACCAAGCAATTCGTCAGAATTTCTGATGTCACTTCAAGAACCGACTTAATGTCTAAAAGTTTTACTTTAAACTTCCTCCTCTGGCAAAAAAAATTTGCACCATAACAGATATCATTTTGGCATTTTTTCGGTTTGAGACATCTGCTGTAAGTGAAACAAACTGGACCTCCATTCAGTCTCTCTTCAATTCCTCTGCTGCTAAAGGAACAACTGAATTCAAAATATTAGCCTCATTCTTCATTTTGGCAGAACTGAACTTTGGCTCAAGTAACTTTGCTTTCAGTTTGGAAGAGCAATCAGCTGTTTTAAAGCTTATATTATGAACAGTACTGTGATAAGTAAAGGTTGCTTCTTTGGCAGCTGTTAATAAGTCACTCTCTTCAGGCACAGTTGTTTTTTTTTAAGAACACATCAACTCTTGAACTTTAAGCAGCTACTGAAAGACTAGCTGCATGTTTAGTGTTTTTTAAATGGTCTTTTATGTCTGAGCGGACACCATGTGAAACAGAGAACTCAGATGAACACTGCAAACATTTTTTTTTAAGAATGGATATTTTTCTGCAATCCACTGTTGAATGTACACTTTCTTTTACCAGCTTTGGAAGTTATGATTAGGGTTAATTTCTAAAATAAAATAACGAAAATAATTCACGTACCGTATGACTAATATGATAAATACTGCAGTAAATAAAGCACAAACACTTGCTCAATCAAAGAAAGCTTTGCATATGCTGCCCCTTTCCGCTTATGCAGTTTCCGTTACGTGTGTACCACCAAGAGCAGCCCATTAATGAATCATTATACTGGTACAGTTATCGTATAAGCTATCTGTGAATTTCGTCTGATGCAATACCTTTGAAAATTTGCATTTTACAGCGCTATGGTTCCCTCTATCCATCAACAAATAAAATGAAAACTTAAAAATAATTTTTTGTCAACACCAAATCCAGACTCCATGCAGATTTTAAACATTTTCCTTTTTGGAGTTTATGCCTTTTCATCAAAAACCGGGGCATTTCGAGACAATTCATTGTCAACCAGGACAAGTTAGTAAACCAAACGGGACACCGGGATAGATCCCTTAAACCAGGACTGTCCCGGCCAAACCGGGACGTACGGCAAGCCTAGTTATTATAAAAACAACGTTTCTGTTACAAAAGCTTTTAACATTTTAATCGTCGAAACAGTTTAAGTTTTACATAATAGAATATTTTGAATTTACTGGAAGTGAAAGTGCATATAGATTCCAATCCCAAATATTGGGCCCGGCATGGCCAAGCGCGTAAGGCGCGACTCGTAATCCGAGGGTCGCGGGTTCGCGCCCTCCCAGCCGTGGGGGCGTCATAATGTGACGGTCAATCCCACTTTTTGTTGGTAAAAGAGTAGCCCAAGAGCTAGCGGTGGGTGGTGATGACTAGCTGCCCTCCCTCTTGTCTTACACTGCTAAATTAGGGACGGCTAGCACAGATAGCCCTTGAGTAGCTTTGTGCGAAATTCCAAAAAACCAAACCAACCCGAATATTTATATATGATAAATTACCAACTGTAGTAATATATGTCTGGGATTTTCTTAACTAATTAACCAATACAAAATATAAACTGAGTAGTTCATATGACTATCTTCTAGTATCAGCTGAAACATGCTGACCAGAGCAAGTTTCTGTTGCAACTGTCAAGTTCAATAATATAATAAAGCAGCTAACAGTAGTTCTAAACTTAATTTTTACATGAAAGTAAATCAAAACTTTCCAATTTAAATTAAACTTACTAACAGTAAACATTAAATACATGGTGTTCGGAAGTCACTGCGCAGTTTTGTAATCATATTTTATTCAGTCTATTTCAAGCCAGCAACTGATAGCGGTGTTTAGAAACAAAATAAGAAGGATCCAAGCCTGTATTGATGCCAACGGGGGTCACTTTCAACATTGTTTATAATTGTCATTCATATTTACCTCCTGTATTCTATATTGAAACATGTCTGTTAATAAATATATAAGTGCACAGTGACTTTTCTAACACCCTGTATAACAATATTGTGAAAAAAATGCAAAGGACACTTTAAATATATTATGTAGTATTGCATCACAGATAGGTAGCAAGCCATCGCTCTGTATGGAATGAGCTGAATGTGATGGGAAGTACAGACTAGCCTAATTAAGTCCGAAGCGCTATGTATTTAACAATTATATGTATACACACACACACACTAAAACATAATATAAGTATGTCCATTACAAAAATGATTATCATTTATATTTTCTTTTAAAACTATAACAAGTATTTCTTTACGACGTAATGGCTGCTCCCCGCTAGTAGAGCGGTAAGTCTACGGATTTACAACGCTAAAATAAGGGGTACGATTCCTCTCGGTGGGGTCCGCAGATAGCCCGATATGACTTTGCTCCTAGTACTTTTTGTGTTCAGTTTGTTTGTAGTTTAAAATTGCTATATTTACAAATATAAATTAGCAAAGTCTATAGGTAGTTTAATTTCTTCGAGATGTAATCATTTAGACATGTAAGAAATAGCAATATCGTTGATTTTATAATTTTGGTTGTGTTCTTCAAATTAATCAGAGAAGAAAATTCCACTGACAAGCTGACAGTGGTATCAATTTTTATATTTAGGAATAACACTGTAAAATACTGGGGTATCAAAATTATATTAATCTTCGTACAAATAAAGTATATTTTAGTTATTGTACAATTCTTGTATACTTTCTACTCATTTAGACCCATGAGCTAAATGTTTCTGTATATGTTAACAAACTTCAAGTATTAGATATGGGATTATGATTTTAGATTAACTCTTTAGGATTATAACTAAAACATTCATAATAAACTTGCAAGATCACTTATCAAAGACGAAAAGGAGAAATTCTGTTTTCTTGTGAATTATCCATCCGAGCATATAGTCTTCCTTAAACCGAACTTAACTATACTCATTCATACTTCTGCTGCAACGTTTATTTTCGTCAGCAAAAAGGGAAGAAGTTTAAGGTCTTACGTCGGGATCCACCAAATAAGCACTCGGATAGTAGATAACTTAGTTTTGCTCGATTTTTTGTTTACTTTTTATAAATAAAGCTAGCGACATCTAGTAGAGATGAAACAAATGTTATAGACTCTAAAACAATTTTATAATCATAAATAAAAATTTATTTTGATGGTAAAAAGATGTTCAATACTGAGTCTCATGTATCTCTATTCTTGTTTCGTAGACGTTGTTTGTTTTTTGTTGTTGTTGTTTTTTGAATTAAGCACAAAGCTACAAGATGGGATATCTGTGCTCTGCTCACCACGGGTATCGAAACCCGAATTTTAGCGTGCAAGTCCGCAGACATACCGCTGAGCCACTGGGGGGCGGTTTCGTTGACAAAAAAAAACATTTTGAGCGACCTCTATTCAATGAAAGCTTAGAGTTCCTATGCCAAAACCATTGGGGTACACAACTAGAGGCTGATGCAAACATTAAATCCAGATGAGCTTTCCCAGAAATTCCCCAAAAGAAAAAAATATCTTGGAGGATGGCACGAACTTCATAGAGGAACAAATATTAGAAACTACTCTAATCTTGATTAGAGTATTCACGGGGTAGGTGGAATTTTAGTAAAATCAGTCGAGCACTAGTGCACAACTGATGAGTGAGCTTCCAAGTATGTTAAGGCGTTCGACTCGTAATCCGAGGGTCGCGGGTTCGAATCTCAGTCGCACCAAACATGCTCGCCATTTCAGCCGTGGGGCGTTACGTTATAATGTGACGGTCAATCCCACTATTTGCTGGTATAAGAGTAACCCAAGAGTTGGCGGTGGGTGGTGATAACTAGCTGCCTTCCCTTTAGTCTTACACCACTAAATTAGGGGCGGCTATCGCAGATAGCCCTCGAGTAGCTTTGCGCGAAATTCAAAAACAACAACAACATGAGTGAGTTTAGAAGCATACTATGGTTAGGAAACGATTGGAACATGTTGTGTGTATTTTATCTCCACTCAACTAGATAGACCAAGATAGAGTTATGAAATTGTCCTGCTGCAGGAGGAGGGCATACAAGTTGTTTGACGGGTGTCCTGTACTACACACATAGTTCCACTACTTGACATCATATTGTGCTGTATACAATCAGTAAAGAACTTCTAAGGTTTACCATCTAAGCAGTTAGGAATTGGTAAATGAATGACGATGGTCTCCTGTTATCCAATTGCAAAAGGTATAGGGGAGAGAATTTCCCTATTATATGCCCTGTAAAAAGGCCTTTTATTGGAGACAATGTAATGGTGATGACAGAACTTTATTTTTATACATCAATAATTACGAGGCAAAACGTGGAGAGTCACTTCCATGATTTCAGCTATTTCCATAGAAGGTATGGCTTGAATTAGTTGTCCAGTAATTTTAATACCACAAAGATAACTCAAGTTCTCTGATGAAATGTATCTCAATTGTGGACTCTGGTAGAGATAGGTCGGACAAGTTGAGTACTGTCTGTTAGCCCTATAGCTCTGTTAGCTCTATACAGGTATTAAGGGAAAAAACGTACCTCAGGAGACAATATCAGCTACCTGAAATGGTTCTGTAAAAGAGAAGAGGGTTGTAAATAAACAAATTCAATTATCATTCACAGAGATGGTGTGTTAAATAAATAACACCTATCAGAGGTAGTTATATCTTGCAGGAGACAAAACAAATAATGATAATGAGTGTGAATGTGTGCAGAGTCATCCACATGCATTCCTTAATGATATATATATATATATATATATATCTCCAAAAGTCAGCAAAAGTAAGATACAAGAAAATGAGTTATGTAATTAATTAGATATGACAAATTGTGAAATAGTCTGCAAGTATTAATATATGTGAAAGAATACACCAACAAGAAGAGTTAGCAGTCCTATCTTGTAAGAATAGACGGCAAAATATTTCCATGGTAGAACCAAATGATTACAGGAATCTCATAGAGTCCAATCTTGTAGAAAATAATTTTGAAAATATGCAGATATGGCGGGGATAGTAAGTGGATACCCACTGTGGTATTAGCATGATTGGGCTATGAAGTTAGGTTCTTAAGAAAGTAAAGAAGGTAGGCAAGGAGTCTCTCAAAGAAAAATACAGATGCCAAACAAGATGTCCTCCTATGAAGGGGGTAAGAGAAGTCAATTGTTTATGTAATAGTGGAACCTTAGCCCCAAACTGTAAACACATAAGGCGAATATCCAAAAGACTCATTTAAAGTCACAAGGTTTTATCGTTGTTTTACTCAGAAATAAAAACAGTACCAGGTTTCACATTTAAGTTTGCTTTAAAATAAAAACTTTCCAATGAGTTTACAAAAAAAACAAACGTTTTTTTTTCACAAATTCTATTTTTGTTTTGTTTCTTTTTTAAATTTCGCACAAAGCTACGCGAGGGCTATCTTGCAACAGAACAATTTCATAACTCTATCTTAGTCTGTATAGTTGAGTGGAGATAAAATGTATGCTACATGTTTCACTCGTTTCCTCACCATACTATGCTTGTTAGCTTACTCATGTTGGTGTTGTTTTTTAATTTTGCGCAAAGCTACTCGAGGGCTATCTGTGCTAGCCGTCCCTAATTTAGCAGTGTAAGACTAGAGGAAAAGCAGCTAGTCATCACCACCCACCGCCAACTCTTGGGCTACTCTTTTACCAACGAATAGTAAGGATTGACCGTCACATTATAACGCCCTCATGGGTGGGAGGGCGAACATGTTTTAGCACGACGCGGGCGCGAACCCGCGACCCTCGGATTACGAGTGCACGCCTTAACGCGCTCGGCCATGCTAGGCCATGTAGGATATTTAATCCAATACGTTAGATATCCTCTTCTTGGAGCAGGGGTTTAGTCAAATATCTTTTTCTGCATGATTTGTTACTTTCAGGGATATCATATTAAGGCGATGTCACATGAAAAAGTTGTTTATTTTCAGCAGGCGCCAAAAATGGTCGCTCTTTCAGCCGTGGAAGCATTATAATGTGACGATCAATCCCACAATTCATTGGTAAAAGAGTAGCCCAAGAGTTGGCGGTGGGTGGTGATGACTAGCTGTCTTCCCTCTAGTTTTACACTACTAAATTAGGGACGGCTAGCACAGATAGCCCTCGAGTAGCTTTGTGCGAAATTCCAAAACAATTTCAGCAGGGTTCTACTTTAGTTATTGACAGTAAAATAAACAGAAAATAAATGTGAAGCGTTTAGCTGTTCAAACTTTATGACCAATAATATCAGAAGAAGAGCACAGCTTCTTCTTCCAATTTCTAATTTGATAACTAGTTTCTTTAGTATACTTTTGGTATTTGTTTACAGGCTAAAGACTCAAGTATATTGTTAAATAACTGATAAAATACAGTTTTATTTAAAACAAATGTTTGAAATGTACTTAACAGATTTTAAACATTACAGAAAAGGAATTTGAAATTTGTGGGATGGAAAATGGTATTTTTAATCATATCACAAAAATCGCTTCCACTTAGACTAGTAAAAAAACAAACTCAAAACATTCTTTGAAAAGTTTGATTTATTGCATACAAAAGATATGATGTTTACTAAAGATATATTAAATTTTGTGAAGATGCACTTACTGAATTAAAAAGTTATAGTATGAATATTTAACATGGGCGAATTTAAACTTGTGTATATTATACCAATCATTTTGACAAAGGGTTAAGCACCTTGTAACTCTTTAGAAATTTTGATTTATTTTATACAAACGACTTGTAGTGTTTACTAAAGGTATAACAAATTTTGTGAAGACGCACATATCGAATTAAAAGTCATATTATAAATATTAACATGTGCAAACATGTACACAAACTCGTGTGTAATATAACAAGCGCAATGCAAAAGTGTTAAGCATTTTGTAATTCCAAGATAAACTTTTTGCATGCGATGGAGAGCGAACCGGGTCACCATTCTTCGGCCTCTGGGTGCCAGAGATAAAGGTTTAAGGTAATATTTTTCATGGCCCATCAGAAAAACATCGGTATATGGAATTGTATTCACCTCTGGTAATGTAATTCTAACAGCCCAAACGCCATGCTAAGTGTACGTTTCACATGACAAAATTCTTGTGTCTGATTTCACATTCTTACATGACAAATGTTGCAGATGCAATAGAAGTTACCACTGATACTTCAAATTCAAAATTTAGGTGTTGTGAACAACACTATTTCATTTAAGTAAACTAATTTCTTTAATAAAATCTCGGTCTGGAATGACCTTGTAGTTATGGTGCCTGAGGCAAGTGTAAATGGTGCAAGTTGTAATTTATACCACTAAACGTGTGCTCCCTTTTAACTTTATGAGTATTATATGTGATCATCAATCCCATTATTCACTGGTAAAAGAATAGTCAAAGAGTTGATGGCGAGTAGTGTTGATTAGCGGTTTTTTGTTTAGTCTATTACTGCAAAATTAGGGACAGGTAACACTAATAACCCTCGTGTAACTTCGTATAAAATTCAAAAGAAACCAATGAAACTATTCAATAATTCAAAATTATAAGGTATTTCTCATTATAATACAAATCAGTAATAATGGGTTTATCAAGTTTATCTAGCACTGTACTAATGCTGGCCTAGTACTATAGATACTCTTAAACAGAGAAATAATATTATTTTTTATCTGCAGTGAAACTACATTGACCTCTAAAATTATTCTACTGGCTATTTCAAAATATTAATATAATTTTCCAGAAATCTAATTTCAGGGATCTTTTGGTGACTTTGGAAACCTAGGTTTCACAATTTCTCGTCATCACTAAAGACCTACTATTTATACATTTCATCATATCTGTTCTCATACTTTACCAGGTGTTTACTCCAGACTATTTGTTATTCCCAAGAAAACAAAGGACTTGAGTCCTGCCATAGATTTGTTCCACCTCAAATGATCAGCTCATCTACCCCATTTTACCATAAAGTCATTTCACATATTATGTTGGATGTTTCCTTTGGGCTTATGGATGATAAATATAGCCAATACTTATTTACACATATCAATCTCAACATGATTTCATCCATATTAGCTTTGGTTTGTCCATTATGGTGTGGTTTACTAAATTCTTGCCCTACCCTTTAAGCTTGCTTCTGTTCCTTATGTTTTCTGTTGAGTGGTCAAAGCTTTTGCTTACTATCTTCATGCTTTGAGACTGTGATTTCCCTATTATATAGAAGACTGGCTTCTTCTGTCTGATTCTCAACTGGAATAAGCTCGCCATACTCGTCAACTTCTTCACACGTTTGCTCAGATAAGCTTGTTAATCAATTGTAGAAGTACTTCCTCTGTCCTACCAAGTATCTTGTCAATTTAGTGAGGTCCAACCTTCTTTATAACTTCATTCCATAGAATTGTTTGATTACCATGCCCTTTCATCTTCGTCACTGTTTGCTCAAGAGATTCTATCATATTTAGGAATGTGGTCATCAGTGACAGATAAGCGTAGCTCAAAAACGCAAATGAAAAATTCAGATGAGGAATGAAATGACCATAATGGAAAAAGAATAGCTTAATGATAAATAGTAAAACATTATCTCCCTTCTACTGATACAGCATGAGAGAAGAAACTGGGTAAGGAGGGAAGCTATACTTCGAGAGTTTAGAACGTTGTGCAAATAATTGGACAAATAATTCGTGTGAAACTGGAATGATGTTATGGCTAGATGAAGGAGTAAAGTATGAGACTGAAGAAAGAAGAGAGTAGGGAGAGCAGAAGAGGAAGGAATGGCGTCAAAAGGTTCAACAGAGGAAATTAAGATTCAATTGGTCATATAGTGCTACGACAATGACACTATGAGAACTGTAACAAACAAAGGAGAGACTAGAAGGGAGAAGGAACATAGGAGTAAATGTAAAGGAAGATGAACTAATCCTGACTTTATGTACTTCCCACTGGTGCTGATGTATATGAACAGGAAACCAGAAGAGTGAAAGCTTGGCATTGTAATAAGTGGGAGGTGCTTTTACGTGAAGGATATACAACTACAGAAAACATATGGACTGAAGGACCACTCAATGATAAAAATATTATCCAGGAAGTATGTAGTAGAAAAGAGTGGAGATGGAGAGAAGCTCATCTAAATGGGAGAGAAATAAACCAGGACAGTGGCTCTAACCCTAATATATATATGTCACTTTATCATGATGGATCATACTCCATAAGTCAACTACATCAAAAACCCACACCACTGGGAACCAACATTCACATAGGAATAGGATGATAATCATAACAAGAGAATGAAGGAAATTTAGAACTACTCCGACTCTAGAACATAACACATGTTAGCCTTGACCTACTGATATGGGACTTGACATTCAACATCAAAAAGTTGTCTATTAAATATAAATAAACTATGCTAACAGTAAAACTGATCAGAACCATTCAAAGAGCAACAATATCTTTAGAATAGGATACACGAGAAATAGCAAAAAGGACAAAACTAGAACAATTTCCCTTACTTCTGCTGTGACCAGAAACACAGGAGTATAATCAAAGAAGGAATTTAGAAAGCCATAAAAATGTTTGAGGAGTTATGTTGATTCTGCACTAAATCCAAAATCTATCCATGGCGTACTGGCAACCATGTGAGAGTAAGATGATAGCTTCCAATTAAAAAGATGGAGGATATCATGTTATCCACACCTGAAAAACAGCTCTGTCCTACTCTTTACTGAATGATTATAGCCGAGTAATTTTAATTTGGAAACACTTGCTACATTAAATTACAAACTGGGAAGTGGTAAGAATTTTAGAAAAAAAGTGGTTAAAACACACTAGAGAGTCTTGAGGAGCATTATAAGCTTAAGTCCACAAAAACATACTTTGAAAAGCACATCATACCACTTTTTCCAATTTTACGTATGGTAAGAGTGGGCAACTATCCTCTTGTGCTTTACCTATGCAATCCAGGAATGATATTATCTTGAACGGGCAAATTTATGAAGTAATTACATTGCAAGATTATCTATCTATCAATAATTTTGTGGAACACCTCACCTGAATGGTGTGAATTGCAAAACCATAAATGTTACCGTGAGTAAACATAGCTTGATGAATAGCCAAAGATGGAAAGTGAAAATATTAAGAAGAAAAAACACAATATCGTGTAAATTATTGGAAATTAATGTATTAAGTATAATCCACATGCTTGATTACAGGATTTCTTTTAATGGTCAAGGAAGATGGGATGTGAAAAACAAGGTTAGGTATCAAATCTGATTAGAAGACACTTTGAACGAATTTCAGTGGGGAAAAGGAATAAATGCCAAACCCAACTGATGAGTGTAGAATGTGATAGATCATAAACAGAAAAAGATCGCCAAGGAATTAAAAGCTGGGAAGAGGTAAAATGGAAGGAATTCGTGTTGGAAATATATCGATGAAACGTACGAATCTAACATAAAAGTATATCTAGATTAGGAAAATGGTAAAGATGGCAGCTGGAAAGAGGGAAATAGGAGAAAATGAAGAGTTACCTTTCCTTGCCACTGAGCTCTTTGAGGGGAAGGAATGATCTAAATAAAGTAGAAGATAGGTGTGGTGAAAAGGCATACACGAAAAATCAATGAGACCAGAGCTAGTCACCGAGCAAGTCAGACGTGCTTTTATCTCTGCAAAGATGCTTTTCAGAACGAAACGCTCACCCTCGCCAGTCAGGCCATCAGTGCCGCCGGTAATCGTCGACGGCCTACCGCCGAACCTCACGCCATACCAAATCGCTACGCTCATCACCCAAGCCAAGCCAGGGGCAACCATCGAACCGTCTAGGACCCGAATATTGCGCCGGGGCGGAATCCTCATTCAACCAGCCACTAAGACAGACCAAATTTACCTGTGCCAGCCATGGAACACTGAATTCAAAGTAAGTTGTTCCCCTACGAAAAGTCCAGACACTCTTTATTCTGTATTCCTGAGAGGCGTCGACCTATCTATTCAACCCGAAGAAATCAGACAAACCATAGAATCCCAAATACAAGCCAAAGTTTATACAGTTCATCGAATTTTCTCGAAGAACAGTAACCATCCCACGCACTTCATGAAGATAGTGACAACGTCAAAGTACAGTGCCGACTGCATTTTACGCGACGGCTGTTACTACCATATATTTCATTTTAGAGACGAACGCCCATATCGTCAACCACGCAGCAACGTTTCAAACAAAATTCCCAGATATCACAAATAATCAACTGAAATCTTCCAGCATGAAACTACTAATATTCCGCCGAGTCCAGATACAAATAAACAAAACATGATGACAGTTTCTGACAACTCTACCAAGATGACGAAAACTCCCATGGCCAGAATCACGCCAAGTTCAAGTAAGAAAAAGGACAGTGCATGCCAGACCTCAATCCCAGTTTCCCAGAACTCAACTACCTGCCAGACCCAAACCACTACCAAGACAACCACCGACGCGTCAGTACAAACGGAAAAACAAACCACCTCCACGCAGAAATCTCAAACCAAATTCCCGAGAAGAAACAAAGCATCACAGACCAGCGAAGAACAACACGCCGAAGAACAACCAGTAGTTCCACCATCGAGACCACGCTTTTCAGTCGCACCAATGGGTTTCAAGTGTATAAAGACGTTCAAGACGAAGTTACCACCTGACATACAAGACTGAAGCTATACATTTCCTCGAAAAACACCAACAGAGTCCATCAATTCTTAATCTTATTTTAACTCTATTTTCTATTCCCAGCTACTTCCAGGCACGGTCTGGGTAGATCATTCGGCGCCCAGGCCGTGAAAATGGGTTTTCTCGGGGTACTCCCGTTTCCCCCCCACAGCAAAATCTCTGGCATCGGACCTGTAGGTCCCAGCCGCACCTGAAAAGAGACGTTTACCGCGTCACCCAAAAACATCACCGTAAATTTTAAAGATCATTTCGCCAACGCACTCCGTCCTAGAGCCAAAGTCTGGCTCACCTCACTTTCGCTGCTCTCGTCCAGGTTTCCCGTCCTTCCTCTCACTCACAAATACCCCACTCCAGCGTCGAAATATTAAAAACAAAATAAAAAATTCCACGGACATGCAAAAAATTTCTCACGAAAGGGGACGAAGAGGAACTGAAAAGCTCCTGAACACCCCAGTTGGAGAGAGAACTCTTCTGATTTCTCTCTCTCTAAACTGAACCCCTGCCACGATAGTTTAGTATAGTTTAGTTTAGTTAGTTCAATGACAAACAGATTTGACCTGTGACGTCTGCAGACTAAGAGGAGAAGGAAATATTTTCTAAAGAAAATGTGAAAGATGGAGCCTGAGGAAATTAGCTAAGATGGATGTAAAGTGAGGGAACAGAGAACGATATTAATATCCCAATCTGAAAGACGAATCCTAAAGGAACACATTAATATGCTTATGACAAGGGAAGCAAAACTCAGTGATATTGGGAAAAACAAAATGTATAGATTAAAGCAGCCTGATAACCCAAGATAAAAGAGACCAAAGACCTCCAGCCAAAAAGCCATGTGAGAAATAGAGCCATTCAATCTAAAATAGGAAAATAGGTCAGTCAGTGAGGAATCCCCAAGTAGCAGACTAACTGTGAAACACTATTCAACTGTGGTGAAACACCTTCATTAAATAAAGCCATATGGAGCGAGAGGAGGTTAGCTTCTCAATGGGAAATACTTGATCCCCTCAAGAAAAGCCAGGCATTAAGATAAATGTTATTAAGGCTGGGATAAAAACCACAAAGAGAGGAAGGAAAGGAAACAAGGGAAGAGGTACTAATGGGCAAAGATGCAGTTGGTGAAATCATGGAAACCATAGTTGAACTGGCGAATATGAAGCAATGAAAAGGACTCAAGATAGAGTTGTATTGATTAGATGTACAACCCGATGGACTAGTAAGATAGAAAGATAACTATAAAGAAATTTGTGCGACCAACTCATACCTGAAGGGATCTACCACTATAGCTAAAAGATGATTTACAGGGCAGAAATAGGGATAATTTGTGAATGAAGGCCATGGTAAAGGCAGCTATAAGTGAAAAACTCAAACGATTGCAAGGCCACCAGAATTTGAGAGGATCTAAAGACCACTCCATTGAATAAATGTTTTCTGGGTGGAAAAGAGATCTACTATGAGTTTACAAAAAATCAATAGGCGACATGTAATGGAATGAATATGGTACGTGTGTGCTCAATATATAAGATTCAATGGACAAAAATAGAGATCGTGACTGGGTGCCCTTTGATATATACTACTGCCATAGAATTGTTGGAATAAATCATGACCAAACAATGTTTGGCGAGAAGGTAAAAGTGATTCAAAGTAATGATGACACGCAAAGATTGCTCATTGACAGACCAACAACCTAAAACCTCTTGAGGATTATTCCATTTACCTCAGCCCTTAGGGGATGCATCAATGAACAGATATAAAACCAGACAAGGAGAAAGAAGCCGGATACCTTTGTTAGCATTTGAGCCAATCACTAAAGTGAATTTTTCAACAGTTTTTGTGGAAGGGTAATGCGAGCTGCTAAGAGATCATGTACTACATTTCATTGATAATGATGAGTCCACTGAAGGTATTGCATAACTAAGCTGGACTAATGACATCACCAAAGACCACATCCCCAGAAGTAGTAGAACCATATGAGAAGATAATGAAGGACGTGAGAAAAAATGGCAAAATAACAATTCCATAGAAAGAGGTCACTGAGGAGAAAGTTGTGTCTGCTGGTCACTTAAATGGTCAACATAGTGAAGAGGGTTTTTTCCAATTAGATTAACTAAACCCACTTGAGCAGAAATAGGAAGAAGTTGACGAGTATGGATGACTGACTCAGAATAAGATAGAATAAGGGAGTCGTTTACATAGTAATGGAATCACAGCACCAACAGCATAAAGATAGTGAGTAAAAACTCTGACAATCCGAAAGAAAACATGAAGAGCAGAAGGAAACCAAAAGGGTAGGGTAAAAATTATTAAATTATCCCGTGATGGACAGATCAAGAATATGGATAAGTTCATGTTGTAATTGGGATGTGTAGATAAACATTGTTTATACTGGTCATCCATAAGTTCAAAGAAAACTCCTACTATATGGTGAGAAGTGACTTCATGGTAAAATGGGATAGTTGAGCTAATAAATTGAGGTGGAGCAAATTTATGACAAGACTTAAGTCCATTCTTTTCTTGGGAATAACAAAGAGCCTGGAATAAAAACCTGGTGAAGCATGCAGTATAAGTTTGATGAAATGCAGAAATAGTAGATCCTGAACTGCTTCTGATAAATGGTTAATGGTCATTGGATCCTGAGGTGGAGTTAAAAGAACATGTCCAAGATGCATGGGATGTGGGAAAAGAAACCAAATCACGAATTCTGCCAATAAAACTTCGATACCAATGATGAACAAAATTTAAAAGTCAAACTACCACCAGATAATCACCAATACTGTTTACCAAAAACTTAAAGAATGCAATGACTTTTGACAAGATTTGGCACCCTGATAAGGAGGGAAATTAATAATTGGGAGAACAAACAGATGCCATATTAAAAATAATAGAAAGAGAAGGCTTTTTTGTATAAATGCAACCTATGGCTCTAAGGAATCAGGGATCGTGTCAAATGCTGCATAAATAAGGTAAGATGAGAGTTAATGTTGCATCATAATCTAGAAATTCCCAAACAAAGAAACCATGTATGCAAAGTCATAGACAAAAAGGAAAACAAACCAACATGACAGGAAGAAGGAAGAAGCTGTCACAGGATAACCTCTCAAGATTTCAGTGCGGGGCCTCAAAGGGGAAATTGATAGTAGAAAAATACTATTAGAAAGTTTTGAGGGTAAGACAATGGTAATAAAATTGGGCGTGGGTCAAACTAACATGATATTCTAGGATTGCACCCCAGTACATATCTGTACATTTGGAAGGCAAAAACCAAATAAGGATGTGAAAATTGATTATGTAGTAAGAAATGATGTTGGTCTATAATAAGAAAGGGTAAGGCATGAAGCATACCTGAGAAATGAAATAAAAATATTATAGTAGATCTGATTGACTTCTTTAGGGTCAAAATTGAATCTTCAGGAGGAGCATAGGAAGGTATGACAAAATCATAAGGTGGAAATAGGCAATCCAAGCCTTCGGCAGCCTAAATAGGCTCAGAATGTTCGTGAAAAAGTGGGGCAAAGTACAGAGATAAATGTTGAGCCATGAAATATTAAATATGCCTGTAAAATAAACGCAAGTTGCAGGCGTAATCACTGTAGAGGTATCATGAACTTCAGACAGTGTAACAGGAATTCGAGTTCACGACCCTCAAATTACGACTCGAGTGCCTTAACCACCTGGCCATGCCGACTTTTGACACATAGGCAACAGATTCCTACATCTAAATGAGAAATTTTAGCAAAACATTATTTTTCTGAAAAAGAAAAATTATTTTAATGCATATTTTGCACATATAAATCGGACTACCAATTTCCAACTTTGCATCTTTTTCTTAGGTATTATGGAAAACGGTAAGGTATTTGTAAATGCTAATCCGATATTCAGAATATCATATATTTAAATTGGATAACTTCACTGGAAATTCTATACATTTATGTAATCTGAATTAAATTATATTGTTTTCAATAATTAGGAACATGTATGTGTATTTCGTGCAGAGCTACACAAGGGCTATGTGTGCTAGATGTCCCTAATTTAGTGCTCATCGTGAGACTAGATGGTAGGCAGCTAGTCATCATCACTTAATGCCATCATTTGGGCTACTCTTTTACCAACGAATAATGGGATTGACCGGCCATTGTAACGCCCCCACGGCTGAAAGGCGAGCATGTTTAATGTAGCTGGAATTCAAGCCACGATTCGATAGTCCTGACCACTTAGCTTTGCCAGGCGCATTATTCTTGTACCCTATGTACAATAATCTAGTATAGATGGGTCCGTTAGCCATGCTGAATCTAGAAAAATAGTAATGTTGCTATATTTCAATAATTAGTGAAGCAAATCGCATAAAAAATAACTTCAAAACAGAAAATCCTGTCTAATAATATTATTCAATAATATAACTTAAGTCATCTGTCAACATTCACAAATAAATATATCATTATAACTACGACTGTCGTACTACATAAAGATCAGAAATTACGCTTTTTCTATTTCCTGAGGAAATAAAGTTTTATTATCGAAAATTACAAGATATTTCATTTGGAAAATCAGACCAAAATGTCACTATGCCTCACCGATACAAATATTATCCAAGGTATAATGATCCTATTTTTCAATTATCTTACGTGCTGTTTAAGAGGGCCTGGCATGGCCGAGCGCGTAAGGCGTGCGACTCGTAATCCGAGGGTCGCGGGTTCGCGCTCGCGTCGCGCTAAAACATGCTCGCCCTCCCAACCGTGATGGTGTATAATGTGACGGTCAATCCCACTATTCGTTGGTAAAAGAGTAGTCCAAGAGTTGGCGGTGGGTGGTGATGACTAGCTGCCTTCCCTCTAGTCTTACACTGCTAATTTACGGACGGCTAGCACAGATGGCCCTCGAGTAGCTTTGTGCGAAATTCCAAAACAAACAAATCTTTGGTTACAGAGCTATCAAATAGAAAAACAAACTGCTATTGTTACACCCACTTGTCAAATCCTTTACGAATTGTTAGTAGCTTTCTCTTAATATTGTATTATGTTACATTGTTTTCGTTTTCTGAACCGAGAATTATTATATGTATCATTCTTATAGGAAAGAATGACTAACTCGGATTAATTTGTAACAGCTATTGTTACAAAGTTAGAAAGCCAGAACAACTGTGGTAATTGGAGATAATTGTTTGAATTTTGCATGTTATTATTCTATTTTCTTTTGTGCATTATTTAATTAGATAACAATTATTTAGTGAAATTCGCCATTACTATAAAAAGTAGGTTGTAGAGTTAGGGTAAAAAATAACCAATAAAGTAAAAGATTTTACTGAAGAAAAACATTTATTTTGGAGACTTTTAAGGATCATGTGAGTGAAATTTGAGATTTCTGAAATGAAGTAAGTATTTTTAGTTTTGACATGAAAACTATTTTGCACTTAGACTGGTAAAAAACTATATATTTAGGAAGAAATATATTTTGAATTATTGAAACTGTTTCACTAAAAATATCTTTTGTATATTTACTGAATGTCTGCAAAAAGTTGATTTTGTGAAGCTATACATGCTATATAAAATTTCGGTAGTATTTAAACTATAAATACTTTAAATGAGTACAAAGATCACGAATTTTGTTAAGCTGACTAATCTCGTATTGTGATATGTGCTGTAAAAGATACATGTGCAGAAGAGTTAGCGTTTGTAATATAAGCTTTCACGTTAAATCTCTAAGGAACCTTATGCTAAACAAAAACATTATTTCATTACAGACTTTAATTCTGGTATTTTTACATCACAATGTAGCACACGAAATGAGAGATAGGCAGTAAGCCGATTCATAAAAGCCAGTGAAATTGAACTGTTTTTAATTCTGTTATTATCCATATGAATAATCTGAAACTTGGATTTATAAAAGATTATAAAAGAAATCAGAGTGCATTTCTAGTCTTATTGGATCAAAAGCTGCTATTCCTGAAAAAACCCCACTGACACTGATTCAGATTTTGGCAGTGAGCAAGGATAGAAAGTTAAAATATCCCACTAAAACAGCAACATCAACTTTTGCATAAATGAAAATCATCAGATAACTCTTATAAAATTATAAATAAAAATGTTGTAGAAATTATAATTTTTCTACGTTGAAAATGTATGTAAATAAGCATTTAGTTCCTTTCCTATAAATGTTTATTCTTGTTCAGTGCTACTCTCTATATGCAGAAACTACTTTTGCCCGCCACAAACCTTTTATCTCCCCTCTACTGGAATTGACTGATTCTAATGTATCTCTCATGCTAATCATCGTACAACAACCCTCCCACAATAAAAAGGGAACATATTTCAATGACACGTGGTATGTTATTCCCTCTAGTCAATTTTACCCAACTCTCACTTTGAATTTTTGCAGAAGATGAAAACATTGGTTTTTAGTGGAGAAGACAAGTATAAAATATTCTAATTTTCGATACTGCACATTACCTCCTCTAACATAAATAGCTAGAACTCCAGTTTAAGTTGATGGACGAACCTGTGCAAGAGAAAGAAAGAAGCATTATTTGAAAGTATCCAAAGAACGTTTCCTAAGACAAGAAGTCAAATTTTATGATCTGATGTGGGGAATCACACCATTTCTCAACCAGGCATACTCTTCACCCATCATAGAAAGACATTGTATATCTTAACGAAAAACAGAGGAGCACATCCACTATGGCTGAAAAGTGAATCAAACCATACAACATTCTGAAACTCAATCCTATAAATTATAAAAGTTCACAAACTGAAAAGGAGGTGACCTTAAAAGTAGAGTGGATAGAGCACAACAGGCCCTAGATGGCAAGTTAACTAGATCAAGAATTTATGTTCTGGGAATATATATCTAACGGGGTGGGATGAGGATTATATTGTCGGTAAGTCAACTACAGTTCTATACTTGGCTGCTAAGTACCAACATCCACATGGGGGTAGGAAAGAAGATCATACAGACCAGTAAGTTAACTGCAGTCTAAAACCCAAGCCACCGGAACGCCCATGTGAAGGTAGATAAAAGAATCATATTAGAGGCAGGTCAACTACAATTCAAAATCCATCCATCTGGAAGGGTAGGAAAAATGATAATACTGTCTTCTCTTCATGCGCATGAGACTGAAGAGAATCTCGTCAACCCCAACTCATAGAATAGGCACATGTAAATATAACAAATTAATAGTTCAATCCGGAAACCTAAACAGAATATCACCACGCAACTCTGAACTGAGTGGTTTTATAATCACTTTTATATTTTGATTTATTTCATGTGAATATTGTAAATTGATAGATCAATCTAGAAACCCAATAACTGGTATAAAAAAGATGGCTACATAGTGGAAACCACATCATGCAAAAAGTAAAAATGTACAGAGCTGCTCCAAGTGCATTAACATCATCAGAATAACAAACATTGAAGAACAGAGAAAGGGATAGAATAGTAACAATCTGCAAGAATTCCCTCTATAACTTTCAACACTGATGGAGTATAAATAAGAAAGAAATATAAGCATGTGTAGCATAGGTGGTAGAACTTATATGGATAGTTTTTACTTTAAATCCAAAACCCAGCCACAGGAAACTGACATCTACACTGGAGTAGAATAAATGGTCGAAATTAAATAGAATTTTGATGTCTCACTACCTTTGTTTTTATGTTTCATATTGGAGAATATCACTACATTTACAACAGCAGAACAACAATATTCTACTCTTTCAACCCAGTAGTTTTATAGTTATTTCTATATTTTTGTTGTATTTCACTAACCAATTCAGGAGGATGCCTTTATGGTTCACCATCCAAGAAGCTTGGAACTGGAAAGTGGTAAATATTCTCAAACTCCACTACAAGTTCAACTATCTGGTGGAGAATCCAGAGGAACGACCACACCTGAGATAATGCAAGGGTAAACATGAAATCCTAGTTTTAAAAATAGATCATACCAATTTATTCGATACAAAGCATGTTAGAGATTGGCAGCTACTCCTTCTGCTTTACTCATATAGTCCATGGTTGGTACTATCCAGGACAAGCAAACTTATGAAGGGATTCTAATCTACAAATGATCTTGTGGAGCAACCCATCTTTGCAGTGTACATTGTGTGGTCAGGGAATTATTGTAGCAAGTTGACTTGAAAGTGTTAATTTTATGAGTTAAAGATACCTGGTCAGGTACTTCTTGCCAAAGAGGGGGAGATTCAAACAATGAGCATTAATAAAAGGAAATACGCCACTGACAAGAAAATCTAAACTACCCAGTCAAAAGTTTAATAAATTATGATAATGTAAAATAACTAAATGGAAGATTCTAACCTGAAGAAGAAGAAAACAATAGTCTGATGCAAATAGTGAGAGATGAAGGTATCGTAGTTAGTCCACATGCCTTATAAGAAGTATCTCCAAAGGGTGATGAAAAAATAACAAGAGGAGGGGCAAATTGTAAAAGTGGGTGAGAAGACACACGAAAGAATGGATAAAAGGAAAAAGCCAATTAAATAAAGAGTCGAGCGCGTACCACAAAAGGAAGCCATGCAAGAACTATATATAAAACATCAGGGTACATACAGGACATAAAAGTCTAAATGGATCAAAGTTTGGATAAAGTTGTGAATCACAGGATATATTTTCATGAGTTACCTAAGAATTAGGGAGGAAAAAGGATCCAAATATATGTAAAAAGATAAAGACTGTATGATACATTGAAACCAAATAAACAGATCACTGATGCACACAGGCAACTAAAAAGAGGAACGGAGATATAAGGAAAAGTGAAGCAAGCAGCACTAGAAAGTGGTTTGTATGTAAACAAAGGGTGGCACTGCAAGACCCCATTAATATTCCCATCCAGAAATGCACCCCCTGTGGCAGATGAAAAACCCAGAAGGAACATATTAACAGACTGTTACGTATTTATGTAGGAGTTAGAATGGACTCATCCTCAAGGCCCATGATCCTAATGGTGGTCTATTGATAATATTATTTTATGTAAAATTACGTGGGATGTAGGGCCCAAAAATGATTAGCTTCTGGATTCACACAACCTTAGGTTTGTCACTGCCTACACGTAAAGTAGCAGACAGAAGAAAACCTGCAAAATCGAAAAAACAAAACAAAAGGTGTGGAACAGAACCACACAAAATCTGAGACTGAGAAGACAGAAACTTCCTGATCCAAAAGTACAAAGAAAATATCTATGTGATAAATATTGTGGGTCGATCAGAGGAAAATCCTGAACCAGAAACCAATGATGGAAATATTCCAGTTGCATTGAAAACCTTCCATCCATAAAGGGCGAATGAAACAAGCTAGAAAAGAGACTCACTGTCGGAAGAAGGTGAATCACCTCACTAATGAATACAGAAAAACCAACAGTGAAGATGGAGGACAGGATTGTGGGTGGTGAAAGAGAGAAAGAAACAGAGAAAAAGGCAATGGAGAAGGATATTGGAGCTGGAAAAACTGTGGAAACAAATATTGAGACAGCCAGGAAAGAACTGAATATGAAGTGTTAAGGATAAATGAACTTATGATGAAAAGAAGGAGAATGGGAGAGCAGAATATTTTTATGTCCAGTTTTGACTAAAGACATCGATAGCCAGAACAAAATAACAAAGAACCAAAAACCAAAACCAAGGCAATTTGTGATTAAAGGACATAGCAAAAGCCTCTATATAAAGAGTAGTTCACTCAAATTAGAGTCGCTGGAAAACAAAAGGTTCAAGAAATAATTCCATAAGGTAGATGTTGTGTGGCCAGCAGAAGCACCCAAAACATGACAAGAAATGTATCTATGACACCAGAATAAAGATCCAATGTATGGATGCAAAGAGATAAAAGTGGATGCTGCCCTGGTGATTAAGCTAAGTAACCACTGAGGAAAAGTTGTAAAGGATCTTTACGAGAAGGTTTCTGGCCGGATGGAGAAAGTAATCTAAAACACGACCTAATGCAAGAATTTCCAAAACACTGATAGGCTAAGATCTCTTAGCTGTAGATCGAAACCTTAAGTATTCTAACCGTTACTCACGCTCCTCATACATGAAGGGATGAGTCAATGAAATCCGGAAAACCAGATGAAGAGGAGGAAGCAGATCACACCACAATGTATGACTGTATCTAACCACCAACACCAAATGACAAGCCCACAAAGAATCACTGTGAAGTTCCACTGGTCATGAAAAGCCCATAAAAGAGTCAGCATATGAGTCTGACCTAACAGCTACAATGAAAGATCACATCCTCAGAAGTTATAGAACTTTGTGAGTTGTAACTACACTGAAATTCCACTGATGAAGTTGAAGAGGAGAAGTACGGGTCTAACTAGGATGTGGGTAGAAAAAACGAAAAACACCAAAATGGACAAGATATTGGATAAGTTTCAGTAGGAACTTTTCTAGCTTGGTGAGCATCTCATTATAGCCTCCTTCAGGAGCAGCTAATAAGGGTAACAAGAAAACTTCCGTTTATAATTTGAAAACAATATGTGTATCAAAGAAAAAGGAAAGTACAAATTGAAAGCCTACAAGTGACGAAAAAATGCTCTGAACACCCTATGAAATAAGTTCAAATAGCAGTGAGTGAAACATAAAAACCTCTAGGTAGATAATAAGTGTAAGAAGAAGTCATGAGTAATAAAATATTGGAAGATGCAAATAAGCATTTGCAACATATCTCTTTGGGATATCTGGAGAAAATTCCAAATGAGGGTGAGAAATGACTCCAAGATAAAACAAGACATATCAAAAATTAGTTGGGACAAACCTCATACAAGCTGTCAGTTTCTAATTTGACAGAAGGACGACAAACACGCTGAAGAAAGAGATAAACAAGCAAGTTTCTTTCATATCAGATTCACTCATAGCAGTGAAGATAAATGATTATCAAAATGATACATACACTGCTGGCCAAAATCTGGTCAATAAACATAAAGAAAAAATATGTTTACATTTTCCATATTAAGTGCTAATTTTTTTTAAATTTTTATTTTCCATTTTCTTGTTTTCATCTTTCGAAGCTATACTCAAATAAGTGGTTGAGTCTAATAACGCAAAATGCATATTTTTTCTTTATGTTCATTGGCCTTAAGATTTTGGCCAGCAGTGTATATTCAAAGTGAAACTACAAGTGGTGTATTTGAAACCTAAATAAAGTTAAAATTCAGAGTTTTATAAAATAATAACTTTCTAGTAAAGTTTTACAATTAAAGAAACAACATAGATAAGTCTTTCAAACTGCTTCTTTGAAAAGATGTTACAATGAAATGTTTTTGAATGTTCAAAGTATCATGTATAAAAATTATATTTAAGCTACACAATCTACTGTAATTTCATTTCAAGTTTCACACCACTTTATACAGTTTTTTGTTGTTGTTCCAATACAATAGAACAAACAATACT
Organism: Carcinoscorpius rotundicauda; assembly: GCA_011833715.1. Taxonomy (NCBI): domain Eukaryota; kingdom Metazoa; phylum Arthropoda; class Merostomata; order Xiphosura; family Limulidae; genus Carcinoscorpius; species Carcinoscorpius rotundicauda. Next base: position 30,886,482 of record CM022396.1, read on the forward strand.
ATTGGTTTATAATTTCAAAGTACTTGGGTGTTTTAAAAGTTAAATAATTAAGGGTTTTAAAATTATATTTGCTCAAGAATGTATCAAAAGAATAAAATAGGGATTGTTGTTTTAAATTAAGCACAAAGCTACACAATGAGCTATCTGTGCTCTGCCCACCACGGGTATCGAAACTCGGATTTTAGCGTGTAAGTCCGCAGACATACCGCTGAGCCACTGGAAGGATGAAATAGGGAGCAGAAGCTTAGTTTAATTAAATCACTTCATTTAGTTTCATTGTTATCCAATGTAGAATCATCAGGTGTATGGAATTTGTAAAAATAATGTTAATGGCATGTTAAGTAAGTGATACCATCTTTGACAAGAGTTTTTTTTCTGTTTAGTCCCAAATTTTACATAGCATACAACACATCTCCATTACTCTGCATTCCTTAGTGATGTTTCAATTGTCTAACTTCTATGTGAACTTTATAAAGCACTCAGTGTGAAATGTAACAAAGCATTATTGGTTTCACGGCTACCTGTGTCAAATTTCTATCCAATGTAATCTGCAACAATCATGCAATTATTTATAATGGCCAAGTTATTTCATTGCCTGATATCTAAAATGTACATAAAATTATTGCAGATTTGTTCATTAATAACTTTTTGTATGCTATACATTGGTATCACCAAATTAAAGAATAACCATACTGAGAAAGCAAAGGCTTTTCCATACACATTCCAACATTTTACAGAGTTGTTCTCAAAATTTAGCAGAGCAGCTACATTATTCATGTATGTCACTACAATTAGATTCATAACCTACTTTGTGATTTAAACCCTTTCATTATATAAATTCTAATTTCTTAATTAGTCAAAGTACTGTGTTAAGATTAATTTTATTATGATGAGATATGGAAATATGTTATGGAGTTTATATTTGATTGTTTACAAGTCTACAGTGTTTTTTTTAAAATACATAACATGAACTTGATTACTTCAACATGTCCAACACGTAGTCTTATTTCAACTTATCTTGAAATGTTAAATTTGAAAAATGGTATTCTTC